>OX375868.1:52065007-52233247 GCA_947359475.1 Heligmosomoides polygyrus bakeri | reverse complement strand
TTTCGGTATTGGTGTTCTCCTGGCATAATCGGCCAAGTGGACTTTCGCATCTTATTCAGCACCCTGAATAACCCTTACCCTTATACGAAGTTTGAGCAAAATCGGTGTTCCTGACACGACCACCCTCAATTATTCAGAAGAAATTCCAAAACCTATCGAAATCGGCGGAATTTTCAAAAATGGACGTCGGATTCATAATCAGCGCCCCATTTAACCCCTGGGACGAAGTTTGGACAAGAAAATTTGGCAGATTTCGAAATCGTCGACTTTCGATGACGTCATCGTCCGAGCAGGCTCGGCGAAGAGCGCCCTCGTCCTCGAGGGGGAATTGCCAAAAAATCAATTTTCCCGGAATAGGCCGAAATTGATACTGTTCGATAGAGCTTTTTGAGCTGAACAGAAAGGCAGGACTGGGAGCGTCGAGAACTAAAATGCGGGCGAGTGACGGCGGAAAGAACTTCGCCGTCGCCCTCCGCTGCTCTAAAATGGCAGATTGTGCTAAAGCAGCTTAGGCATCTGGAGAGCTGCGAGCACGTCACCGTAAAGTGCTTTTAGTCTTTGCTCCACCACGAATTTGCATGCCGTTAGCTCTCCTTGCCTTCCCGCAGTGGTCGACTGAAATCGGAAAAAATCGTGTCGCACAAGGTTTACCTGCATTTTCGCACCGCCGTAACCTTGCCAATTCGAAAGATACCTTGATGTGCTTCAGAGCGCTTATTGAGCTTTCTACTTCTTACAAAATCCACAAGTTGCAGTCGGAAAGATTCAAACGTGACAGAGTTATTGCACTCAAAACACGCCCGCGCGTGCAATTTAGCACAACAACGGTCTATGTTCTCCGTGCCCTTACTTACCAGATAACAGTTCTCGCCACTCATAGTGATACCGTTCAATTCAGCACGAAAAGCTCTATGAAACGGTATCAAACTCGAGCAATTTCGGAAACATCGATTTTCGATGACGTCATCGTCAGTCTGGCACGGTCTAGAGGCCGCCGTCTTCGATGAGAAACTGTCAAAAAATCGACGTTTCCAAAACTCGTCGAGATTGACACCGTTCGATAGGACTTTTCGAACTGAACAGAACGGTACCATCATGTGTGTCAAAAACTCAAATTTGGGCGAGTAAGGGCGGAAGAGATTTCACCGCTGCCCTCAGCAGCTCTAAAATGGCAGCTGGGACTAAGGCAGGCTAGGAGCTGGAGAGTTAGGAGCACATCGTCGTAAAGTACCTTAACTGATTGGCTAGTCTGCGCATTTGCATGCCGTTAGCTCTCCTTGCCTTCCCGCAGTGGTCGACTGAAATCGGAAAAAATCGTGTCGCACAAGGTTTACCTGCATTTTCGCACCGCCGTAACCTTGCCAATTCGAAAGATACCTTGATGTGTTTCAGAGCGCCTATTGAGCTTTCTACTTCTTACAAAATCCACAAGTTGCAGCCGGAAAGATTCAAACGTGACAGAGTTATTGCACTCAAAACACGCCCGCGCGTGCAATTTAGCACAACAACGGTCTATGTTCTCCGTGCCCTTACTTACCAGATAACAGTTCTCGCCACTCATAGTGATACCGTTCAATTCAGCACGAAAAGCTCTATGAAACGGTATCAAACTCGAGCAATTTCGGAAACATCGATTTTCGATGACGTCATCGTTAGTCTGGCACGGTCTAGAGGCCGCCGTCTTCGATGAGAAACTGTCAAAAAATCGATGTTTTCAGAACTGTCCGAAATTGATGCCGTTCGATGAGACTTTTCAAGCTGAACAGAATGGTACCCTGGCTGGGGCTCGAAAGCTCGAACGTGGGGGGCTGAACAAGCTTCACCGCTGCCGTCCGCCGCTCTAAAATGGCAGATGGGGCTAAGGCAGTTTAGGCAGCTGGAGAGTTAGGAGCAGATCATCGAAAAGTGCCTTAGGCGCTTTGCTCGTCCGCGGGTTTGCATGCCTTCAGCTCGCCTCGTGTACCTGCAGCGGTCGACCGAAATCTGAAAAAATCGTGTCACACATGCCCAACCTGCATATTCGCATCGCCGTAACCTTGCCAACTCGAAAGATACTTTGATGTGCTTTGGCGCTCTACTAGAGCATATTACTGCCTACGGAATCCACACGTTCCAGCCAGAAACATTGGAGGCTGACAGAGTTATCGCGCTCCGAACACGCCCGCGCGTGCAATTTAGCACAACAACGGTCTATGTTCTCCGTGCTCTTACTCGCCGAGATAACAGTCTCGCCACAGCTACGAGCATGTCATCGTAAAGTGCTTTGAGTCTTGTGCTCGCCCGTGCATTTGGATGCCATTAGCCCGCCTCGTCTTCCCGTAGTAGCCGACTGAACTCGGAAAAAATCGTGTCACACAAGGTTTGCCTTCATATTCGCACCGCTGTAACTTTGTCCAGTCTTAAGCTACGTCGCTATCTTTCAACGCGCTTCTTGAGCTTTCTGTTGCCTACGAAATCCACAACTTGCAGCCGGAAAGACTCGAGCTTGACAGAGTTATTGCGCTCAGAACACGCCCGCGCGTGCAATTTAGCACAGCAAGCGCCCAGTCGATTGATAGGTTCGGTCCTATATACACTGTGCACAGCGCACTCCAAAGTCTTGCCGTAACAGAGCACAGCAATTCCTGAGTAGGGCGGTTGAGAATTTCTCATAAAACTCCCTAAATGCTCACTCTACAAACTGTCCCCCCCCCCTAGATTGATAGGTTCGATCCTATATGCATTGTGCACGGCGCACTCTAAGAGGATTCCTGGCATGACAATGCACTTTACGCCATGCTTAAGGTACTCCGAGAACGTGCAAGTCCTGGAAAACAAGCTCTTCCAATCGCAAAGAGCCTGCTCCAGTCATTTTTGGCCACCCACTGCGAAAAAGCGGTGTTCTGGTAAAGTTGTGTATACGATTGTGTAGATCTCGAAGAGGCGAATCGAATGGTACCAACCGTTTCTCATAAAACCTCAAATTAGAGGAATTGTGAGCCTGCAACGATTTCGGCGCCTTGCGGCCGACAACTCGTCCGCGGCCGGCCTTCTCAATGGAGCGCAAGTTTTCAATTTTGGCCATTTTTGATCTTCCATATGAAATGTATATATCAAACGATAGAGCTCGATCTCTTGAGCTCAAATCTACTCTTGGTTTCTCAAATGGATGACTTTTGGGCGAGTTATAGCAAAAAGACGCAAAAACCGCAAAAGTGCGGTTTTTTCGGCGTCTATTCAAAAGACGCGTCCGGTACTGTACATCCCGTCAATATAGCATCGCAAAAGCTCACCTTGAGTTGGGAACCTTTCCTTATTAGGTTCCTTACACCTTCCATGGTGGTCTCTGCAGCGAACGTGAGGTAGGTATTCATCGATAAGTTGCAGGAATATTTGAAAGAAGTCGCACAGAAGTCATTTACCGTAACCAAGCTTTTATCAGTGCAGACCCTATCAATTTCGACTAGCTCTGATATTATTGACTTAAAATCTCCTTTTGCATAGTGTCTTACCAATATAATGGTTTTTGAACTCTTGGTTTTCGAACAGTTCTTGAAGTTTCTGAGCATGAACTGCCTGTTATAATATGTCTTCCTCATTGAGCGAAGCTGCGCAGGTTTCGTTCAATGAGGAAGACAACAGCTTCAATGTCAAAGCAACAACTAGAAAGAAGAACATTCTAAACAGGAAAGGGTTTCAACCTCCCATAGAGCTTTAAGTTGAGAGCAGGATTATTAGAAAGAGCTCGGAATGCTGATTACGAATATGTGTGTCAAAGCAGCAAAATGAAAATGCTGAGCGAGTTATGGCCTGCCGAAATCGGGTGGCCTCTCCACAGCCTGGCCGTGCGACACACCTGGCGCGAGAGTGGTGAGTCATCAGGACTCCCTAAGAGTAGCTCGCCCGCTGCTGCTGTGGCGCGGGGGTAGTGCTCCCGCTCGTCAGGTGAGACGTCGTTGGTCAGGTTGCCATCGCTGCCAAAATCATAATTTTGCAAATCATAATTTGTCCTCGAAATGACCTTTTATTCTGAATTATGATGCGTGTCTGATTAAATAGCCGGAAAAACTGCCAGACACGTTCGTAATGGTGACATTTTTATTTATTATTTATTTATTTTTATTTACTATTGTGCACAATTAGAGTCCAAATCATATTGATCAACTAGAGGCGTTTCGAACAACCTTTGCATTCGTGGTATAAAGCAGAAAGGGGTAGAAGCTGGCTTGCGAAACATTTAAAGAAAATCTGAGGTATTTCGCCTGCAGTTAGCGAATGCGAGGGTTTCAGATTCCGTAACTGCTTCTAGACCTCTCCTCACGCAACGTATGGGACCTCGAGAGTGCCATGGGTGAGCCATGGAAGCGTAGGCCTCATCATATATCTGGCGGCGTGAAAATGCTACTAAAATATTTTACAAAGCCTTCAGCCCCACTTATGTACCATACCTTCCCCATTATCGCCATTAGAACCGCTTTATCTTCCGATTGGTTTTTCGCCTTCTTTACAAAATACATAAGACTCTTCATATTGTTAGAGCGCGCTAGCCTCTTCTTCAAGTTCGAAAGTTGGCGTTTGACGTGACGCGCTAGCTTCTTGGTTAATTCTCCAAATATCTAGCATCTTTAGCAAATGTCAAATGATAAATTCGAAAACGCTGTTCCAGTAGGTTGATGATATAGGGTGGGTACTTCCTGGCGCCAATTACTCCCTTAAACGACACGAAACGTCTTATGAGATCATGCATAATTCCACAGAACGGTTGGTAAAGATCATCAACGTCTAGATAATTCTGGAAGAGGGACCGCCAATCCAAGTGAGACAATACTCGTTTAATGGACACACTGTCCACGAGTTTGAAGTCATGAATCTTACTCATATGACATTCTGGTGCTCAACGGGAATCGACGGAAGAGAACAATATGATCTTATGGTCAACAGATCCGAGGGGACAGTAGACGAACATTCGTTATCGAATCAGCGCAGGAGAAGATTACATAATTAACTTACGTAAAAAAAACTAAATTTGTCGTCATTCCACTTTCAAAGAGCTCGCAAGAGGTGCATGGTAGTTGTTACCAGAAGTATGTCTAAAAAGGTGTAGAAAATGAGGATAAAGGGTGTCACTGGCGACAAATCACAAAATGCAAAAACATTAGCAGTGACAGAGACCGAACCCGCGAATACAGTGAGCTCACCACCAATGTAATGCGGCCGTAACTGCGGAAAGGGCTAATGGCTGTGCTGATTAACGCTCCGCCCAACGCTTCATCAGTGCACTCACATTCAGTCGACAACGTTAACCTTCGTCGGCCATTACTCGCTTAGGAGATCCATTTAGCAAATTTGGTCCGCAGCTTTGTAATCATCGTTTCGAGCTCTCTTACATAATACACAGGTTTCCGTCCAAAGTTCCACGGGAAGCTGAAGGCGTTTGCTGGTTCGAGCTATGACTAGTAAGGAGTTACAATTTATTCACTTACCCTTTCTAGTACACTGCTTTCGTGCGTTATCAACCACTAATCTAAGTTTCAGTTCAATTTCAAAGTTTTGCTGCGTAAACAGGTGTCCTAACGTACTAATTCTTTGTACACTATGAAAGTTGGTTGCCATGGATATTACATAATCTTATATTAATACCGAACGTTCAACGGCCTATTGACAGCCAAACATCTGGTTGGGAGCTTCGCTCCTAAACCCCGAGAAAAGAACACCACATCGCCTTTTTCTTTAGGCATTCTCAGTTTCACTGCAGTAAACTAGTTTCACTGCCATGAAACTGAGAACGCCTAAAGAAACTGTCAACATATGGTTTTACCATATAGAGTAGAGATGGGTCAGGAAAACTTCAAAGCTGCTTATATGAAGCCTGTTCACCCTCTATCGCATATACGCAATTTATTCCCTGAAGTGCCTGCTGGCGAGAAACAGATCGTGAGAGTCCCATTCCGATGTGCTTATTATGCAGAAAAATAAATAAAATCATTCGGAAGCGGAGTGAGAATCAAGCACGCACACGCTCGTCACACAGGTCTTTAAAAGTTCATTTGAAAATTCAACGCATGCTGCGCCAAGTTTTATCTATGACACGTTTTCTAGATCTGGACGCACGCTGGACGACGTCCGTGTCATGTGTTCTGAATCCGGACGCATGTTGCATAACTTTTGTGACACGTCTTCTGCGTCTCGACACACGTTGGACGACATAGTCTAAAAGTACTGGTCCCCCTCACTACCCCTCCCCTTAATGGTTCCCTATTTTTTCGTCTCCCCTTACTGGTCCACACTTTCTGTTCGCCACTGACTGGTCCCTCTTCACTGGTTCCCCTTACCGGTGCCCCTTATTTTTCTGAACTCCGACGCCGGTTGGACGGCGTATGCGGCGCATCCTCTTAATCTCAACGCACGTTGTAAGACGTCTTCAGTATGTCTTCTGGCTCCCTGCGCACGTTGAACGACGTCTTCACTACGTCATCTGAATCCCGGTGCATGTTGAACGTCGTCTTCGCCACGTCTTCAGGATCCGCTCGGCGCGTGACCCCCATGCATACCCTGACGCATTGACCGCTCAAGATATTGTAAACTTGAACGATTCAAGCTTCATGTTCGCCAGCAATCGTCCATGGTTAAGCACAAAGAAAGTCCGGGATACACCGCCTTGCTGAGGGTATCCCATGGTTTTGGCCCACCTCCCTTACGGGCACGTGAATTAACAGAATTATGTGCAGTAAGATCATAAAGAATATGACAGAAGGTAGAATATTTTTGCTGATTTCAGATGTCTGGAGTTTCGAAGAAAGAAGAACCGGTATTCTACCCGGAGCTTCTTCGACGGCACATACATATCACCTCACCGCTCGCTCGAAATGCGCTGTCTGAATTCTTCGGTACCTTCATGCTTCTTGTGAGTGTTGGATATGTAGCAGTTTATCTTTTGCCGTCCAATTAATTGAACGGATTTAAAGTATTAGGTTGTAAGAAATGTTTCTCGCCACTTATTTTGGCGTTCCGTTAAGTTTCTGAAGTATTCTGGAACCTTCGTATTCGTGCACGAATTTCTTGTCCTTACGGCGGAACTTTTCTTGTCTTGAGAACCTGGTCACTGACGACGAAAAGTGTGGTATACGTTAGCCACACTTTTCGTCGTCAGTGACCAGGTTCTCAAGACAAGAATATACGTTAGCCACACGCGAAAGCGTCAGTGGCTCCGTCGCGACTAAACAGGAATTCCCACGCCAAGGCTGGAACTCCACCCAAAAGGGTAATGCTCAGTTGTGATGTTTCTGCTTCTGTGCCAGCAAGGTTGGTAGGTGGAAAAGTTTATTCTACTCCTGACGTTTCGACCGTTTCGTCTCTTCAGTGGTCTAAAGATGGGTCGAAGTTTTTTTTTTTTTAATTTGTAGCCTGCCCGACCAAACGCGATCCCGCGCTGCCATTTTTGACCTAAAGTCAAGAACGGTGCGAAACCCAACAAATGCTCAAAATGAACTCACGGCAGTCGCTACAATTCGTTGTTAGCAGACCAGCAGCGAATGATACTCTCTAGGACCCCATCTCACTCCTGATCGTTGAGCTCGCGGAGCGGTGCAATCAGCAGACCGTTGATGATAGACAGGCACTCATTTCTGTTGTTCATACTGGGATTTCTGGTAGAAATCCAAAGCGCTTCGAGCGCTTTGCGAAACGCCGAAATCTTGCACTCGATATCGAAGTCAATACCACATCGTTTCTCAACCAGGCGATCTTTGACGCCAGGCTAGCTGGCTCGTCGGCTTAGGGTATAGCAGGCCACGCTAGGAACGTAGCCCAAACCTAGCTATGGACGGTTGCTCACCCAGCATCAGTCGCCTGGCCAGCAACCATTGCTGGGTAAGGAAACATCCCTAGCGTCGAAGTCGAACACGTTAAAACGTACGCCTACTACATATTTACTGATGCCTTGCTGAGTACAGTACAACTCAAATCTATGTATACCATTCAGGAGAATGCCGTGCAGCAGACCTGCTTCGTCTGGGACTGCTTCCAACCGGACCTAGGCAGGTAGAAGAACATGGTAACCCAACTCGAGAAATAAGCCTTATTGGAATTTTCCCATGCTGGTTGATTGCCTTCGATACTCCCTCTGCTGTGAAGCCCTTCCGTCAGGCATCGTAATTATGCAACATCCACCCCGATTGGTTAGGCGTGAGAGGAAGCGATAGCACCGCTCAAAATTATTTCGATAATATCGATCAATATTGTTTGCCTGAGCGACCTTCCGACGGCCATCACAACCAAAAGGTCGATAATATCTATCGATATTGACTGCCTGATCGAACATCTCCCCTACTGTGAAGCCTTCCCATCGGTCATCTTATCGTTAGATGCACAAACGCACATTCGACGACGTCTGGATGACGTCAAGCATGTCTCCTGAATCGCGACCCAGGTTTATGCTACTGCGCGTCCTCTGAATCCCGACAGACGTTAAATTACAGCTGCTGCTCGTCTTCGGCAGGCCTTCTGAATTCTGGCATCCGTTGAGCGATGTCTGCGGCACATCTTCTCAATTCTAACGTTGGAGAACGTCTGCGGCATGCGTGTAGGTGCTATGGTAGGATGTGCATACATTGCATAAGATGCAAAGCGGGTGAGATAAATGTAACCGGTAGTGAGGAAAACAGAGAGATGCAGCGGAAATTTCAATAACTCTGGAATGCAAAAATGAAGAGAAAAGTGAAGGCTAAGCGTATGTGAACCCGCACAGAGCGCCATCCTATGAAGGGTGTTCTTCGCTTGCCACCCCTCTAGCAGCTGGTCCGTAAACATCTTAAGGCCCCCACAGAGTTCTGCGGCAGCGCCGCAGCCCTATGCTTAACCACAGGGCAGAGACGCAGAGCCCGCCGCCGGCGGCGTCCCTGCCCTATCCTTAACCATAGCGGTGAGCGGCGTTGCCGCAGAACTCTGTGGGGGCCCTTTAGTTGGAACCAACATGTGTCGCCAACAGTTCCTGCGTCGTCCGCAGTAAACACCCGCGTTCGCCGCGGTCCACGGGCTTCGGACAGCGCAGCGGCCCCCTAACAGTGTGGTGGGCTCCGGAATGATAGTAGTGATAATGGTAATGATGATAATGATGACCCCGTAAATACCTTAGATGATCACAGGCTGCACTGACGGTCCACATCTGTACAGCTCGCTCGACATGTTCACACCTCGAAGGAGTGATCTTCAGCGAGCAGATCAGTGGACGATATTGCATGGCAACCGTCTCATGCGACACGGTTTTCACGTCTGTGACAAGGCCTTGGACGCCACGTCTAAGAAGGACATAGTCAATCTGCGTCTTAGCGCCCCGCTATAAAAGGAGATGAGGTGGTAGTCACGCTCTTGAAATTTGATGTTCACGATGAAGAGATCAAGTGAGTCTACATTCCAAGTATACGCTCACCATCGGCGTTGAGTGATCCATAGCCAAAACCATCGTGACAGCTGTGTACGTCTCTCGTGGATCCGATATGGCCATAAAGGTCACCTGACACAACAACCATAACTTGTGACGGTCCTTTCGCTCTCTTCTCATCAAGAAGGCACCAGAACTCGTTCTTGGCTTGCTCGGAACAGCCTGTCTGCAGAGCATGCGAAAAAAGAAATAGCATCGCCGCTCTTCTACGGCGACAACAATTTTCATCAAGCGGTCATCGAAACGTTCTACGCTTGCAATCGCGTCACGGAAACGTTTGGAGACGATCATACCGACACCACTGGTGGTCCTCTGACTGCCACAGGACGGCGTTGGATCCGCGGTCAATGTCCTTTGACTTTAAGCAGGACTACTTCGTCTCCTTTGCCGCACATAAATCTATCTTTCTTCGCTCCAACTTCTACCAACTCACACGAGTGGTCCGTCAACGTACCCACACTCAAGGTTGCTACGCGGATCTTGCCTATGTTACGGAACTTTCGGACTTGTTCTCTTGCCCCTGATGCCGTGCTCGCATTTGGGACCCTCCCATACTCCCCACACTCGCCGGACTTTGTGAGTACGCGTCGGCTCCTGCGGACGCCGTTTCATTAAAGCTCTGAAACGTCATCAACCATATGATGTGACACAGAATGTTCGTAGGCCGGCTCTCACTAAGGCCTGCGTTCAACTGACCGTGTTAGCTCGGCTCGCTAATGCAAGCAGTTTCCAGTGGCACCAATGCTGGAACGGACCTCTTCTTCTTCTTCTTTTTCTTCTTCTTCCTCTTCCTCTTCTTTTTCTTCTTCCTCTTCTTCTTCTTCTTCCTCTTCTTCTTCTTCTTCTTCTTCTTCTTCCTCTTCCTCTTCTTCTTCTTCTTCTTCTTCTTCCTCTTCTTCTTCTTCTTCTTCTTCTTCTTCCTCTTCCTCTTCTTCTTCTTCTTCCCCTTCTTCTTCTTCTTCTTCTTCTTCTTCCTCTTCCTCTTCTTCTTCTTCTTCTTCTTCTTCTTCTTCAGTATTTGTCCCACCTCGCTGCTGGGTCCGCTATTCTGGTTCCATGGCGCCAGCTTTCCCGATCCCGTGCTAGGTCAGGGTGGACACCAACAATTCCATATGCAACGTATCAGACCAGCGCTGCTTTGGGCGCACTCTAGGCCGCTTTCCTTTTACCTCGAAGTTAAGGCCTATCTAGCGGACGCTGTCTTCTTGTCCTCCTTTGACCGCACCATCGTAAGCGAGCTTCGCGCATCTTGTCAGCTATCGGCGCGACACTGAGCTTTTGCCGAATAGCATCGCTTCGGATGCGTTCTATGCGCATCCGTCGTCGTCCAGCGCAGCATCTTCTTCTCCAGCTTCCTTGGTCGTAGGCCAACACTCAGCCCCGTACATTGCTACCGGCCAGACGACTGCTCTGTAGATCTTCGACTTCGAGCGCTGTGGTATATTTCTGTCGCAGAGCACGCTAGTCAGCGAGCGCCACTTGGACCAAGCTACACTCACGCGTGACTTCACTTCAACTACCATATTGCCATCGGATGCTGTTGCTGATCCTAGGTACATAAGCACTGAAGTACAGGAAAGCTCGATACCATTAACGATCCGTCGTTAGATACTAGGTCTTCTCCACGTTCAATCGGAGTGAGTCCAAACCGCTCCAAGCGATCACACCAAGCTTGTACCTCTCGCTCGAGTTCACCTTTATCCTCGCTAGCGAGCATTATGTCATCAGTATAAAGCAGCGCCCAAGGGAGGGCTTCTGAAGATCTCGTGTGATGCCATCCACGACGACAAAAAAGAGGAGTGGGGAAAGTGCAGAACGCTGTTGTACCCTGACAGAGATGGGAAACTCCGTTGAGGTTCCAGCTGCAGCTTGAACTCGGCTTTTTGGACAAGAGTAGAGGATTCGCACCCACCCTATGAGCGCTTCATGAACTCCATGGCGTCGCAGGGAGTACCATATCACTTCACGCGGTACGCGGTCAAAGGCCTTCTCCAAGTCGAGGAAGGCTATATGCACTGGCTTCTGTTTCTCGCGATGCTTCTCTAACAGGAGGCGGGCGGCATGTATGGCATCAACGGTGCCACAGCCAGCCACGAAGCCGCACTGATTGCTGGAAAGCTGGACGATGTCACGAATTCGTCCGTCGACAATTCGCTCAAAGATCTTCATGCTGTGCGGAAGCAAGCGAATCGGACGGCAATTGGAGCAGTGTGCAGGACTGCCCTTCTTCTTTCAAATCGGAATCGTCGTACTTTGGCGCCAACACTCAGGGACTTTCTTCTCCGCCACAACCTGATTAAAGTATTTTGCCAACCAGTCAACAGAGTGACAAAACTTTGACTTCCACAAATCAGCCGCTACGTCGTCGGGCCCACTTGCTTCGCCTGGCTTCATCTTTACACCGCTTCAGATTGCTTCAAGTGATTCTTTTGAATGGAACCGTGGGTTGGACCCGCTGAAGAAATGGCTTGATGGGAAATGCTATGTATGGAGTTTCTCGAAGTACCAGCCTGTCCAATAATTCCCGTCCGAAAATTTTCAAAATTCTATAATTTTCTTTAGAAGTGTTATAATATCAGGCAAGTGTAAAAACCTTCTAGAAGGTTCTCCGTAGTTCCACGCTAGGGGTATATAAGGCGCAGTCGCCGCATCTAGCTACCAGTACAAGCTAAAATGGACCAAGGTCGAATTCGTACGTTTGTGTACTACGAGTGGCTGCTGGGCAACTACACGGGCACCGCGGTCGCCAACATCTGCAGAGCGTGCAAGCAGGATGCAGTGTCCCAACGCACGGTCAGGCGTTGGTTCAATCGTTTCGAGAACGGCGACACGAACCTCGAGGACAGGGAACACCCGCTGAAGATCATGCTCTGCTGCTGGTGAGACGCCAAGGGCATGCTGTACTTCGAGCTGCTCCCGCAAGGCAGGACGGTTAGCGCCTCCATCTACACCGATCACCTCGAGAAACTAGCCGCCGCCATCCGAGAAAAGCGTCCCCAACGGGCCACGGTCCACCTGCTGCACGACAACGCGCGCCCCCACGTGGCGAAGTAGACCCAGCAGAAGTTGGCGACGCTCGGCTGGGAGACGGTTGCCCATCCGCCGTATTCCCCGGACCTCGCCCCCTCCGACCACCACTTGTTCCGCTCAATCGATGGGCCACTGTTGTGGATAACTGTGGTAATTATATTGGTAAAATGTAAAATGTATATTGTAAAATGGTGGAATTTTTGAACAAGAATTATTGGACAGCCTGGTAGTTGTGCCATCGCTTTAATACCTGGTTGTGGTCCGTAAGATGGTTGTTCTCATCATTGATGCCGAAAAACTTCTCAATATCATCGGTCAGCCGACCGCGATTCTTAGCAAGTCAGCGCAGATACCGCTCACCATCGCGCGACTCGAGCTTTTCTTTGACATCTCTATACTGAGTAGGTTTTTCAACAGCCACGGCCTTCTTTATAGCTTTCTTCTCTTCTATGTACTTCTGCCGGTTATTGGCGATCCTTTCGCCGAGGAACACGTGATAGAGCGACTTCTTCTCTCGAACCTTCGCTTTCACCTCTATCCACAGCCAGGCCTGCTTCTCCACCTGGCGTCATCCAGGCTCCGTGATGCCGAGTTCCGATTGTGCAGCTTGACGAATTGCGCCGGTCGTCTTCTTCCAAGTTTCATCTACATTCGTAACTGTCGGTGACTGAAATCACAGCTGCTTTCTTCCCTTTCCTTCGCCACCACTTGATTCTTGGTGCACCGCATCGGAAGACCTGCTTCAGCCTCGGAGGTGCGGTGCTCAGAGTGCAGATCAGCGGTCGATGCTGTGGGGCGACCGTCTTATACGGCACGACCTTCCTGAGGAACGGACCTCACCACCCCTCTTATATTGTTTAATTCTGGTTTATCTGTTATCTGTTCGTATTCAACTAATGCTCTATTTTACATATTGCCGAGCCGATGTAAGAAGTTGCCTCTGTAGGTGCATAGGTAAAGGTCAGCAAGGGTGTCCTCCACTTCTTCCTTCTCATAGGATGGTGAGAATTTCTCCAGACCATTGGATGGAAAATGTGAAGGCCGATGCACTCACATTGTATTTGTAGAAGGGCACACAAGTTCGTTGAAATCAAGATAAAACAGTACGATGGGGGGTAGTTGAGGGTCTCACTCAAGGCTTGCTTCGAAAGCTAAAAACAGTTACATTTGTCTAAAGGTAAGTTCTGCACTGTTCTGGTGTTCTACTTATTTTTAAGCAATTACTAGCATGTCTCATTGGCGGTGTCCGTTCCTCCACGTGGTGCCACTGGAAACCGTTTGCTGTGCGAGTTAAGCTAATAACGGACATTCGAATGCAGGCGACAGGCCGTTGGGACAGGCCGGCCTACGAAGACCCATATCACATCACATGGTGTATGACATTTCAATAGAATTAGTTGTAAATGTATGCATAATACTGATATATATATATACGTTTGCTTGAAATTTGTTTATTCTCGAGATAGTGCTACGGCGTCCGCGGGAGCCGACGCGCACTCGCAGAGTGTGAAAAATAAGCGAGGTTCCCTGGTGTGAGAAGGCATCTGGGGCAACTGAGCTAGTCCGAAAGTCCCGTAACGTAAGCAGGGCCCGCGTGGCAACGTTGAATTTGGGTACGTTGACGAGCCGCTCGTGCGAGTTGGTTGAAGCACTGGAGCGTAGAAGAGTTGATTTCTGTGCGGTGCAGGAGACGAGGTGGTACTGCCGCAAGACAAGGGACATAGGGCGTGGCTTCAAGGCCGTTCTATGTGGAAGTCCCAGGACCAGTAGTGTCGGAATAATCGTCTCCGAACGATTTCGTGACTCGATTGCAGATGTGGCCCACTTTAACGATCGATTGATGAAGATCGTTGTCGCCGCTAAGGAGCGACTCTATCACTTCTTCTCTGCGAATGCTCCGCAGACTGCTCCGATCAAGCCAAGGATGAGTTTTGGAGCCTGCTTGATGAGAAGACAATAGAGGTACCGCTGAAAGATGTCATCATAGTCGCTGGTGACCTTAATAGGCACGTAGGTGCGACGAAGGACGAGTGCAGCTGTCATGGTGGTTTCGGATACGGGTCTCGTAACGACGATGGTGAGCGTATCCTTGAGTATGCGGAATCGCATAACCTCACCATGGTGAACACGGTTTTCTGAAAACGCAACTCCCACCTCATCTCATAGTTTAGTGAGAGCTTCAAGTCTCAGATCGACTTTGTCCTTGTGAAGGGTCGCGACCGAAGCATTGTCACAGACGCAAAGATCGGGCCGTATGAGACGGTCGCCCCACAGCATTGACCGCTGGTCTGCACTTTAAAATCACACCTCCGAGGGTGCAGCAGGTTGAGCGATGCGGTGCTGCAAGAATCAAGTGGTGGCGAATGAAAGAGAAGGAAGCAGCTGTGATTTCTCGCGTACGGTTACCGACAGTCACGACTTTCGATGAAACTTGAAAGAGAGCAACCGATGCGATACGCCCAGCTGCAATATTGGAACTCGGGACTACGAAGCCTGGATGGACGCAAAGTCGACAAGCAGACATGGCTGTGGACTGACGATGTGAAAGCGAAGGATTGGGATAAGAAGTCGCTGTATCATGTGTTTCTCGGAGACAAAACAGCCGACAACTATCAGAAGGCGATGAGGGCTGCAAAGAAAGCCGTGGCTGTTACGATAGCCACTCATTATGGTGCTGTATACCGAAAGCTCGAGTCTCGCGATGGTGAGCGGTGTATGCACCGACTTGCTAAGACCCGCCATCGCCAAACCGATGATATTGAAAAGTTCTTTGGCATCAATGATGAGAGCGGCCATCTTCTGACATGCCACAAAAAGGCGCTGAAGGGATGGCGTGATTACTTTGAGGAAATTTCCACTATGGAATTTCCTCATCCGGACATCCCTTCTATGGCTTCTGTTCACGGTCCCCTTCACAAGATCACCGTGGAGGAAACAGAAGCGGCTCTGGAGAAGATGAAGCCATGCAAGGCGGCAGGACCGGATGACCTGGCAGTCGATGTTTGCAAGTCGAAGTTCTGGTATCCTGTTGAGTGGTTGGCTGAGTTCTTCAACAAGGTAGCAAAGGAGAAGAAAGTACCGGAGTATGGCAAAACAGTACGACGATCCCGATTTGGAAGAAGAAGGGCAGTTCTGCAGACTGCTCCATTTATCGTCCAATTCGTTTGCTTTCGCACAGCATGAAGATCTTCGAGCGAATCCTGGATAGGCGAATCCGTGAAATCGTGAAGCTCTCTGACAACCAGTGCGGTATTGTGCCTGGTTGTAGGACCATTGATGCTGTACACGCCGCCCGCCTCCTGGTGGAGAAGTATCGGGAGTATCGGTACATATAGCCTTTCTCTACTTGGAGAAGGCCTCCGACCGCGTACCGCGTGAGCTTATATTGTACGCTTGCGACAACACAACGTACCTGAGGAACTCATAGAGAGGGCGAATGCTCTACTCTTGCCCAAAAAGTAGAGTGCAAGCTGCAGCTGGAACCTCAATGGAGTTTCCCATCTCTGTTGGGGTGCAACAGGGTTCTGCGCCTTCCCCACTCCTCTTTGTTGTCGTCATCGATGCCATTAGGCGAGATCTTCAGCAGCCTGTTCCATTGACGCTGCTTTATGACGTGATGACGTGATGCTCGCTTGCGAAGATAAAAATGATCTCGAGCGGGAGGTGCAAGCTTGGTGCGACCGTCTGGCGAGGTTCGGACTCAAATTGAACGTCAAGAAGGACGAGTACCTTACGACTGACATGAACAAGTCCGGCACCATTAAGATTAAAGGTACTTAGCTAGCACGCATTCGGTGTCTAAATACCTGGGGTCAGCAATAGCGTCTGACGGCGGTCTGATGGTTGAAGTGAACTCACGCGTGAGTGCAGCTTGGTCCAAGTGGCGCTCGTTGACCGGCGTGCTCTGCGAAAGGAAAATAACAGGGCTCTTGAAGTGTTTAGACGATCTACAGAGTAGCTGGCTGTCCAGTAGCGATGTACGGCGCTGAGTGTTGGCCTGCGACTAAGGAAGTTGAAACGCGCCTCAGCGTCATGGAGACGAAGATTCTGCGCTGGACGGCTGGAGTAACCCGACTGGGTAACCCGATTATGACAAAAGTTCGGTGTCGCCCCGATAGCCGACAAGTTGCACGAAGCCCGTCTACGATGGTACGGCCATGTCCATCGCGCTAACGACGACACCGTCTGTAAGATTGGCTTGAATCTTGAAGTCCCTGGATAACGGCCCAGAGGACGCCCGAAGCAACGTTGGCTATATACGTTGCATTATGGACTTAAAGGTAGCTGGTGTCCATCCTGACCGAGTGTTTGATCGGGAGAAATGGCGTACCAGAAGAGCGGACTCCGTCACCAGGCGGGACAAACGCTATTGAAAATAATGATGATGCTCGGTTTCAGAGCAGTTTTTCGAAATCATGGAGTAGTTGCAAATTCGTACTGTTTTCGAATGACTTCCGTCGCAGGATATAGCGGCGGTCCGGAACATCAACGGCCGGGATGTGGCTAGCGAACACGCAGTACGTCGATGGTTCCAGAAGTTTCGATCTGGCGGTTTCGGTCTTGAAAATGAGCCGCGTGGGAGAACTGTGTCCAAGGTGGATAACGATGAATTGAAAGCTATATTGAATTCTTTTCGTGATACTTTTCAAGCTACGCTTGAATTAGTAGCAAGGTTCAAGGTCTCCATACCTACAATATTGGACCATTTGAAAAAAAAAATCGGCATAGTAAAAACGCTGGATCAATGGATTCCGCACGTATTGAGCGTGCAACAGAAATGATGTCATTTCGATGCTTGTCTTTCTTTCCTCTCACGGCTTTCTTCTAAAAATCCGAATCATTTTTACATCGCATTGTTACCTATGGTAAACAGTGGATTCTCTACGACAACCTTAAGTGCCTGGCACGTTGACTCGATAATGATGAGGCCCGAAACGGTCCGAAACCCATCATCACCAAAAAAGTTGATGGTGTCTGTTTGGTAGTCTACTTTGGAATCATCCACTACAGCTTCATGAGACCTGGTACACCGGTAACTGCGCTAGGCGTCTACTGTAACCAGCTGGACGATATGATGAGGAAGCTTGCGATTAAGCACTCAAAATTGGTCAACACGGACATGCCAATACTCTTGCAAAACAACGCACGACCACACGTCACACAAATAACGCTGCTGAACTGCAGGAGTTGGAACTGGAACTTCTCATTCACCCACCATATTCACTGGATCTCGCACCAACTGAATACCATTTCTTCCAAGCATTGGGCCATTTCTTACATATAAAACTCAATTCTCAAGTGGATGCAGAAAACGCCTTCTGTGATTTCATCGTTTGTCACTGTCCGGGCGTGTATGCTTCCGGCATCAGCAAATTATCGTTAAGATGACAGATATGGATATGGATTAAGAATCCTTTTACGATAGGGCGTCCGTGCTTGTTTCGTGTCCGACACTTTTATTCATCTGTGTCACTTCCATTTTAGAATTGACACTGACGACAACGTCGTCCTGTTTTACTACATGTAGACTTGCTGTTTTACAGTTTATGTAATTAAAATTTCCTTTTGTATTGATGAGTCATTGGATATTCTCGGATGTTTTAGATCCATTGGCTTTTAGCGTCTGTTTATGACGGCATCAGCTGATAGCAGGCGGTGACCGCGGTCCGAAATGGCAACTTCGCTTCCTCTTCTCTAAGTGCCTGATGTCCAGCTTTATCCGCATATAAGGGCTTTAAGGTCTAGACACCAGGGAAAATGACTTATTCTCATATTACGTTCACTTAAACCCATTTATTGTGCCTTGTAGAGGGCAAATGTAATAGTGCCTTGTTCGCCTGTAGGCAGTATAATCTCATATCACTTAAGCCGCATGCACATTCCACTGCGGCAGTGCCGCAGCCACGCTGAAGCATAGCGCGGAGAGGCGGAGTCACACTGCGGCAGCGGGGGCCGCAGTGAGAGGGTGTGCACACTTCCGCTGCCGTAGTCCTGCCGGCAGTGGCAGCGAGGTATGACCATTCCTTACTGTCGCTGCGTGCGGCCGTGGCGCTGTCCAACAGTGCCGCAGTGTGCGAGACAGGCTCCGCCCGCTGCCCGCTGCCCGCTGCAAAGTATGCACGCACCTGTAAGCAACCACTGATACACATCTACTATTCAGTTATCTAGCATCCATTGCGCTTCTCATGCATCATACCACCGATAGCAACTATTTACTCATGTATTTCACTCATTTACCAGTATCCATGACACGTATTTATCCAACTGCATTTATTCACTCATTTATCGTGTCGTATGTTTTTGTATGATAATAATAAAGGTTTAATTTCCCAAGTTTGAGGTATTAACCACCTGTGCAGAGCGTCTGGCTTATTTGGTCAATTCCGCATGGCAATCCTAACTTGGATTTTGACGAGCAAACGATCTGGTCAAGTCGCGTAGACGTCTCGTCCACATTTGGTGCATCGACTGAATTGGTATTCAGTCGAGTTGTCGAAGCTCAACTAATAGCTCTATTAAATGAGGTCGGTAACTAACTCCTTTTTACAGGTGCAAGTGTTAGTCTTGCATGCTAGCTTTCTTTGTCCGTCTTTGACTCTTGTCTCTCGCGTCGTCGTTGGAAGAGCGCCAGTTGGCTGTTTCGTGGCGGCTGACGGTTTACTCAGAGTGCGTACCGACTTTTTATGCCCATTGACGGTTCACTCGCTTCAATCAACAGCCTCGTAGGGAATTTGAATCGATGCAACTCGGCTGGAACTCGAGCAGGGAACCGTTTCCGAGAGAGGCACGGCTGAATCACGCCCGCGAGCACTTTGTCCAGGGAACGGTTCATCTCACGGAAAGATCCAGGCAAATAACATGTCGGCGCGTTTGACTTCACACAAACTCTTGCTGACACAACACTGCAACAAGCTCGACACAGTGAGCGCGCTTCAAAGGGGACCAATTCGAAACACTGACGGTCTCTGACGAGGAGAACGCCCCGAGATACGAACGGGACTGCATCAAAAAGCTGCAAGAGGCATTAGGGGTGATCGAGTCCTACACATCGCAGATAGAGCAGCTCTGGCAAGGATATGCCACTATCGACAACACATTGAAGTCAGAACTTGAAGATTTCGACTCATACGCCACCCGAGCGTAGGAAGCACTGAGTGCAGCGCTGGACTATACCGTAATTCAACAAGGGCGCGTACGGGCTCTCACGCATACTGTAGGCACAGCCACTAGGAGACTGCGGTCACTGGTTCGCTGCCCAATGGAAACACAACCTACATACTCAAGAGAAACACCTGCGGACTTACGTTAGTGGAGACGAAACCCATCATGTTATCTACCCTACCTATTCTAACTACAATTAGAAATAGAAATAGAATAGAATAGAAAATAGAATTATATGGGACTGGGGTAACATTTGGGTCCTTTTCAATGCAAACCTGCATTCACAGCCCATCCCTCGTTGTTCAAGTCAACCACCTGCTCAACGCGTTAAAGGGGAGAACCGCACCATGCAGTCAAGAAGTTCCTGGTCACAGAGGAGAACTACCCGAAAGCAATTCAATTTCTACAGACCAAGTACGGAAATAAAGAAGAGCTAGTAAACCGCCTGATATCAGGTCTTGAGACTGTGGCACCGCGTGCACCGTCAATCAAGGGCCAACGCGTGCTTCTCGTGCTGCTCCAGGTGTCTATGTCTCAGTTGCTAGACAAAGGTGAACAGGTAGATAGCCAGTGGCTATTAAAACAAGTCCTGCCAAAGTTCACTGATCGACTACAAAGGAGATTATTAGAGAAGAAGTAGTCCATGGAGAGATCTTTTCTAATAGACAACCTCCTTTCGACGTTGGATCAGTTCATATCCAGTGAAGAGAAGATAGCGCTTTTCACAACGAAGAAAGTCGCGTTAGCCCCCACATATCCGATGAAGGAAAATCCGTTCAAACGTCAGGTTTCGCGGGGAAGCGACTCATGCATGTACTGTAGCGGGGAGCACAAATCAGTAACATGCACACAGAACGCCTCAAGAGCGGGCAAACTACCTGCGTGAGCACAAGTTATGCTTCATTTGTGCCGCCCTCGACAGATTGCAAAAAGGCGGATGTGCTTCGTTTGTCAGGGCAAGCACCACCACACCTGCCGCTGCTTTAAAACGGCTACATCTCCGAAGATCCCTACCACGCAACAGCCGAAATCGACACCACTGAGTAAAGCACGGAATCAAGGGAAGCCTTACCAGAAGCCAATCTCCACGGCAGCGCATCGGGTAAATCACGATGGTGTACCCGTTCCGTTCCGTCAGGATCAGAAAACCACTCCAGTACCTTAATTGTATTCGAGCGAAAGCAGTCCTAGGATCCCGAAGACACTTTTCTACCAGTTGGAGAGGCGACGTGCAGAGGTGATGGAGGATAGATTCGATGCCCTACATAGAGCTCTCGTGAAGTTTCCGGTAGCGCAAAATAGAAGTCGCCGCGAGTTTCGAGGAAGTTGAAGTGCGCGTTTTGCTTCCGTGAGGGAGAGCATTACTCGGACTCCTGTCCCATCGAGTAAACAGGGAGTAGAGACTGGATATCGCGTTGGAAGAGGGAGTAGACCTGAAATGCCTAAAGATGTGCTTGGCCGCACCCAGATGTACGCATGAGGACAAGGTGTGCTTCTATTGTGAATGTCAGAACGGCACTCCGTTCGAGCATCTGAGATGGACCAAAGAGGAGCATAACACTGCACTCTGTTGCGTACGCGGCCGGAAAAGGATGGCTTGAGAGATGGTGGAACAGGCCAGGGGAGAGTTAAGAGAGTTCACTGGCAAACTAGCGCGTAGGACCAGGGATAGGAACATGAATCGACAGATAAGAACAACGACGAGGGATAAGGACAACGAGGGACGCATGGAGGATGGATCTGCCAGAGGCGGAGTGAAGACAACGTCGTCCTATTTTACTACATGGAGACATGTGGTTTTACAGTTTATGTAATTGAAGTTGTCTTTTGTATTGATGAGCCTTTGGATATTCTTGGATATTTCAGATCCATAGGCTTTTAGCATCTGTTTATGATCCATCAGCTGATAATAGGCGGCGGCCGCGATCCGAAACGGCAGCATTGCCGCTCCGTGAGCTTAAAGGGCGGTCAGCGCCGCTGCCTCCAGTGCTCCTCCTCCTCGATCGACAGTTCGCGTGGTTGTCATCTTAATTGCCGCTTGCCTTTGCTTTCGTGTTCTTGCCTAATTGCCTTATGTCCAGCTTTAAGTTTCGCGTATCCGGGTGTCGCTAAGGTCTCATCGCGTATAAGGGCTTTAAGGTCTAGACACCAGGGAAATTCATTTAAACCCATTTATTGTGCCTTGTAGAGGGCAAAAGTGCTGGTGCATTGTTCACTTTGGGCAGTACAATCACATATTACTTAAGCAACTACTGATACACATCTATTATTCAGTTATCTCGCGTCCATTGCGATTCTCATGCATAATACCACCGATAGCAACTATTTACTCATGTATTTCACTCATTTACCAGTATTCATGACACGTATTTATCCAATTTCATTTATTCACTCATTTGTCGTGTCGTATGTTTTTGTATATTAATAATAAAGGTTTAATTTCCCAAGTTTGAGATATTAACCACCTGTGCAAAGCGTTTAGCTCATTTGGTCATTTCCGCGTGGCAAACCTAACTTGGATTCTGGCGAGCAAACGATCTGGTCTAGTCGAGTAGACGTCTCGTCCACAGACACCTTTCAAGCCAAATCGGTTGGATTTCTTGTCCTTATTCAATACGCTGCAGCCGATTAAAGTAGGACAACTTCACTCTTCACCACATGTACGTGCAATTTTGCGGCATCGCTTTCTCTCCCCTTGAGTGGTAACAGTTAGCCGTCTATCAAACCTCCAAGCCAGGGCATAGCAGTTTCCTTTAGATTCTTCTGTGTATCATTGCACGTAAGCACGGAAGGGTTTTTCAAGGTGTTATATTTGTTTGAAGAGTTCCCGCTAAAAATGGAAGTTGCGTATACAAGAGTTTTCTTGCGCAACCGGTTCCGAATGTTTTAAAGACCACTCAAAACTACAGACGAAAATGAACCCTTCTGCGGTAGCTTTGTAACTTGATCAACTATATCATTCTTGCAACCTTCACTGCTCCGTACATATGGTAAATCTCGTGGTTACATCTGCAATGGGGTATGACTATGTTGCTGGAATACTAAAAAACGCAAACACGAGGTAACGAAATTGAACAAGAGCAACGTCATCAAATGTTATAGTCAGAGGTAGCTAAGAAATATTATGACATCGATACCATTACAACAAACTGTTTTTACAACCAAGGAATTCGATTTGTCGTCAATATCTCCTAGCACATATTGCAGCGCACGTTCTGGGCCCAAATTTCAGATAATGCGATTTTCTAAACGCTGTTAGTGTTTTTGCATAATTATAAGCTGTGTACAAATAAGTTGTTTTTTAAGCGTAACTCAGCAGGTCTAGCGGCAGACAGGACGGATTTATTTGATTGTTGACTCTCGTGAACAGCAAAAAATCGAGTTATTCGATTGTTCGATTTTCGACAACAAAAAACCGAGTTATTCGATTGTTCAGTTTTTGAGATTCGCAAAAAGGAGTTATTTTATGTTCGATTTTCGAGAACAAAAAATTGTGTTATTCTATTGCTCGACTTTCGAAATTAATATCAAAAAGCGCTCAACTCTAATGATAGATTATACGATGACCTCAAAGTACATGCGTTTCCCCGTGACCAAGCATGGAACTGAGAGTGATGGCGTCAAATATTACAGAGTTCTTCAAAAAGAAGAATAACTTGCAGATTAAGCTGTAGATGTAATACTACGAGGCTTCTATTCTAACAAGGGAGGGAAACCAGGGGCCGGATTCATCAACGACTAACCCGCGGGTATAGAGGGTAGAGTTACCCACGATGAAGCCTGCGTCTCTGACTCTCGCCTTATCTCTATCCCTTATACCCGGCATACCCATGAGTTTAATTGTTGATGAATCCGGCCCCTGGTCGCTGTAGCATCTTGACATAACATCTATCACTCCATGCACCTTTGACTACTGATTCCAGATACGTGTTCCATATTTGCTAAAGGATATCTGAGTGGAGTTGTGGACCCTTTTACTTGCTACTCACAGAGAACGAGTTCACGTAGGCTGAGTTAGCGCCGGCGGCCAAACAGAGGTGAAACAGTGAATAGAGAAGCGGCATGATGGAGTGGTTTGTGGTTCGATTCTCCTGTGATGCAACATTCTTGCACAAAAATCAATCACGGCGCTATGCAAAATCGTAACGAAAAAGGTTGCCAGAAAGAAATTCTGATTCAAAGGTACTACTGCATTTTCACGACTCCAGAGATGCAAAACTTTCTTCGCATAAACGTAGCGTAAGGATGTAATTTAAGGCGCTGATCACCAACCCATATGCGTAGATGGTGTGGTGATGGTAATCGATTTCGCTCAAACTTCCCCCAGAGAGGCCAATTCATGCGTTGATCATTTACATGAAGTTTGTTTTCCATATTTTGATTGATTATTGTGGGTTACGTTAGGCATGTGCGAGTAAAGGTCGCCCACTCTTGCTCACCATACTGCAGTAATCCACCGTAATCAGTCGAAAAAACAGACCTTGCACAAGTGATCAGTTCCCCAAATAGTCTCTCTAGGTATGTTAAGGCAAATAAACTACTTCACCTCTAGAGTTGTGAAAGTGCGTAGCGACTACAAATCAGATCTCCTAACAACCTCTTTCGTTGTGATTTCACAGAGCGTTTTGGCTGATCGCAACGGATCTATTTAGAAAGTGCAAAAATGTTGCACCTCAGGGGACTCGTACCACAAGCCACCCCTCACTGTGTCGCTTCTCTATCAACTGATTCACCACTGGCAGGTCGCCAGGGCTGTCGTCAGCCTACCAGAGTTCGTCCTCTGTGATTGGAAGGCTTTGTGCAGCCAGAGAGCTAACAGGGCGAATTGAAAATGGTCCATAGCCCTCTGCCAAATTCCCGTTGCTGATGTATAGCGCATATTTGGAATCTGCGTTCGAAGCTGCATCCGTGATGTACGTCTTATCCATTGCGTACCACTGCGGCCCTGTGTCCTTCCTTTGTAAGAGTTAGTTGCAGAAACTAAATGCTGCCTTTTCAGCATTTTTGTGTACCATACAAACAGCTAGGCAGCTTACTGAGGTGTTTTTAGTGCCTTTATGAATGCCCTTTACGCTGTATTTTAACGATTAAACCGTGTGTTTATTACGGAATAACGTGATTTCATCCTTACTGTTGCACCGTTGTCAGATGTAAACCTCACCACCAATATAGTGTAACTTGAACAAATTGAAAGGAACAAACTTAGAGACTTATAGTTAGAAGAAAGGATATCAGAAAATGTATGTCTTGAATTAGATAGCAACATTACTAGAACACAGCCTACAATGATACCACCCATTGACTCACAAAGGAAATTTACATAAGGCACAAGTATTTTCCCAGAATTCGCCAATTCATCCCTTCACAAAAATTGATTTCAGTTTATCGGCTTGACTACTGTGATGCAGCTCATTCTTTCGAGTGAAAAGATGAATACATGGATCCAAATAAATGTTGGCTGGGGACTCGCTATTTCCTTCACGGTTTACTTATGTGCCAAAACCTCAGGTCAGCGATTTCATGTTCTCGAGCTCACAACAAGAGGTTGAATAACAACCCTGATTCTAAACGTTCAGTGTAGGCGGTCACTACAACCCAGCCGTTTCACTGGCAATGGTATCTTTCGGAAAGCTTCCCTTTACTCACTTTTTGGTCTACATTGTAGTGCAAACAGCTGGTGCATTCGTTGGCGCAGCCGCTTCATACGGACTGTACTACGGTAAGTGCATCAAGTGAGAAGGGAATTTACGAGATTTTCGTTTTTTGAAGGCGATCACTCTCCAAGAACTTTATTCGTTTCGCAAAAAGGTTTTAGCGCACACTTCCAATGAGATTCCCACTTTTTTGATTTTAGGTCTTCCACCACACTAGGTAGTTTAAGTGGCGATCAGATACACGAAACGCAAAAGCAGCAAAATTCCGCAATCTACAAGGGAACAAAAAGGGTAAAAAAGGCAACAAAAGGAGCGCACGCGTTAGATAGGGGCACGATCTCCGAACAAGCTGGTCCTGGCGTCTTGGTTCAGAAGAAGTGTTACCGACGTTGTGCAGCAGGTGTTCGGGTTCAAAAGGCGTGTGACCGATGTCATGAAAAGGGAGCACTGATTCAGAGAAAGTGTGACAGATGTGGCGCAAGGGCGTCCTGATTCAGAAGACGTGTCACCGACGTCATGTTACAATGATGTGGAGCGTAGAGGACGGGATCCAGTATGAAAGACCGCTGGGGGGTCAATAGGGGGAACGAGGAAAGGAACCAGGAGATTGGACCAGGAAAAGGAGTCCAGAAACGGAACCAGTAAGAAAGGAACAGTAAGGGGGACCAGGGGCCGGATTCGTGAACGCGGCCGGAGATAAATTCTACCCCACTTACCTCGACGGCCACCCGCCACTTTCCCCGAACTTACCTCCGTTTTCTGATTCATGACGGCCAGGGTTTTGCTCCGCGGCCAATTCCTGACCCAATGTGCATGCCTCCGCTGGCCCGCTGGCATCAGCTAACAGCGAAACCAAGCAGTCACACTTGCTGCTGGGACGTCGCTGGCACCGACACTAGGCGGTGCCAGCGACGTCCCAGCAGCAAGTGTGACTCGGCGCCGTCGAGGTAAGTGGGGGTATAATCAGCATCGTATCTAGGGGAAATGAAGTGTGAAATGTGGGGTTGGGCGAGGGGGGCGGGGGGGGAGGGAGAGGGGTGGATACTAGTAGCATAGCAGGAAGTACAGAAAAAAATGGTAAATGTGGGCCTACATGACTAATAATGGGTGCTATCCACCACAGTAGCCTCCATAGACAACATGTGCCAAGGAAGGCTAAAGTGGCGGACGGGCATAGTCCACCCACGTAAATCGTAATTTAAGATGACTGCAATCGTAATTTACGATTTGCGTGGTGGACTAGGCTCATGGTGGCCCATGCCGACCCACAATGCCACTAGAGGAAGCAGTTCACTTAAGAATAAGTGGCATTGTGGGCCGCCATGGTCCACAGAGCCCAAAAAATCATGGAATGCAAGCCTAATAGAGATAAACAAAAGGTAAAACAACTCACCGAAGTGAGGCGAAAAACGTGCGCATGGCGATGGCAACTAGGCGCTCCTGCCAGGCATTGAATTTGCGGCTGCGGCCAGCTCAGAGCTGGCTAAGGGCCAGCAGGGGCATGCATTGGGTCAGAAGTTGGCCGCGGAGCAAAACCCTCGCCTTGGAGGTAAATGTTCCCCGACGCGCTGACGGGGTAGCATTTACCTCGACACCTACCTCGGATTTTCCCGCCGCGCGTTCATGAATCGCGCGTAAGTGGGGAGTGGGGTGAATTTTGCACTTACCCGCCGGTAAATCGTTCATGAATCCGGGCCTAGGTTTCCGAACCGGTTCACAAGGAAAACGTCTGAAGCGTATGTCTGAACGGGGAGAGCGAGTCGAATTGCCACCCCTCAGTTTGTAAAAAAAATGCTTCTTTTGCCAAATCGTTGAACCCAAGGAATAGGGGTCTTTGAACCCCCTATTCCTTGGGTGCAACGACTACCACTACCTTCTACTAGTTAAGTTACTACTACTTGATTCTACTATTATAATTACTTACAAGGAATCGGCGCCTCGTCTACGATGGAGGCCTCTTGTACGCCCGCAATGCACCGCGGCGAATTGGGGCACAGGGGTGTGCGTTAATTGTTTTTCGGCAAATTTTCAACATTTTTCAACTAAAAAAACTTGCGTTAAAAAATGCGTTAAATGAAATTTTTCTTAGCTGCAGTCAGTTTGGCTGTATTTTAGTATATAAAAAGCCAGACCTTTTTCTTTATTCATTTTTTCGACTCCATGGCAATTACGCTACGTCTTCGTCTTCACAACAAATAATAACAGTCCATCTATCATCAATAAGAGTGCTAAACGAGAAAATCGTCAGGATTCTAAAACTAAACAGTAACAAGACTTCTAGTGTAACAAATTTCTTAATTACGTAGTTCGATTAGCTTGTAAAAAGTCGTCCAGTTTCTGGGAAGGTCTAAAGTGCTATGCACCGTAACAAGGCTGATCGTTTTTAATTTGTTCTGATAAAATTTTTTTTACAGAACTTGCGCTCGCTAAATCGAATTTTACAGCCCAAGATTATATTTTAGTACCATAATTGTTTTGGATATTACAATCCCTTCTCTTAATGAATAATTCAGGTAAGACAGTGATCATCAATTCTTAGGCACAGTTCGTCTTCAGAAAATATTTTCGAAGTTCACAAATTGTCTGTGAACTCAGAGTGATTCCTTTTGTCAGAAGGAGAGAATCAAATGGCCACACACCTTTGACAAATTTTTAATCGAACCGAATTTTTCCGCATTGAGTACTTTTGTCTCTGCCACCCAAGTATCGTAGATTTAAATTGTTAATCTCTTTCTCTTCTGTATTTCAAGGAAATTCATAAGGGACACGCTCACGTGTATACTGACTGTGCTTCTCCCAAAAGTGGCTGCCAAGAGAGCTCTCGAAGAGGACGAAAAGGATAAGCAGAATCATTGACATGCAGAGTATGAAATTCAATAAGAGCCAAGTAGTGACAGTACCACAAGCCGTGCGCTAACAGTTTATGTGTGCTTCGTTACGCCTTCATCACATTTTCTATGCCTTTTAAACCACACCTATGATGAGGTGAAACAAATATCACAAAAAAGACTGTGAAAAAACTAACTGGTTGATAAGTACTAAGAATTAGTGTGTAGCACTCTAACGCGAGAAATGGAATAGGAAGTCCAAAACGCGAAACTTCGGCAGAGGAAAGTGGGGCGCACGCAAATAAATTGTTAAAGGATCCAGAAAGATGCTAGCAATTCTCGAAGTATGATGACGATATCGACTGCCTATCTCCAAGTAAGTATAAGACTACCTCGGTATCGCAACGATTCTGCGAAAGTTCATCCAAAAAAATCGTCCAAAGTGCACTTACATGAAGAAGAAGTAAAATTTAAAAAATGGCGAATAAAATGTCGTTAATGCCATTTAATGGAAATTTTCGTCGTTAAATTTCGTTAAAAACTTTTAACGAAAAATGCCGGTAAATCTGGCAAATCGTTAATCGTTAAATGCGACGGAGTTCGGGGGTTCGGTCCTTCTACCTCGCGGCCTTTTTGCTTTCAATAGACTGGTTAAGATTTGAAGGGTTTTCCCGTCTACACAATTTTCAGGCGTTTTCTAAGAATTTTCTCAGCTGTATGCTGTGAAGAATAACCTTCTTGCGACTCGCTTATTACTGACAGGTTTATAAGCACAAGGGAATGAGAAAGGTTTTCAACATAATGATGTATGAACGGACGATTTAGAAAAGCTGCAGGTTCTTCACAGTTTGCATCCCTGGACCAGTGACTTCGGGAACACCCATGCTCGGATTTTCAAGGGTACCAGGGTGGAGACGTCGTACAACTAGCCTTGAAGCAGGCATAAGCAACCAGCTTTTAAGGTGAGGATGACACAGGATTCGTGCACAAGTGACAGGAACTTCAATGCCACTATTTATAAAATCGTTTTCCTTCAGCTTCTCGCAACTTCAACACTTTCCTTCCCTTTTTTGCTGATCAAAAGGAGGGTCGTGAGCAATGACGTGGGAGTGAAACCGCATCAATATCGACTTCAGTAACAGCGCACGTCTGCTGGCTGAGTCTGGCCGGTGGCACCTGAAGGTATAGCCCGAATACTCAAGGTCTTCCCTAGAGGTATAGTAGCTTGAGTCGTCACTGATTCGATAACCCGGCTCATGAGCCCAAAATAAGATTACAGCTATCGAGCGTCTGTGGCTCGAAGACATCCTGAAAGGAGGACAGAATAGTAGCAATGGCATAAAAGGAGAGCAGATCATGTTGAATACCTTGCCCATGCCCTTTGGTTGAAAACCGGTCAGTAAGGCAGCTGACGGCGGGCGTGGAGGGCCGCGGCGATTGGCTGGGTGAAGGATCTCGGTGCGATTCCCGGCCGTCCGCGGACGGTCCCGCGTCGCGCCGGTGACGGGCTCGGGGCAACTGTCAATGATGCGTCTTCACTGCAGTGGTGCACGGCGCAGTGGGTGTCGCGATTGTCAGTTGGCGCCCCGTCGCTCCCGCGACGCGTCGCAGAGGGGTGTTATATCTCCGTGTGGTGGAAGAGGAACATAGTCCCGCGCTACGGCTGTCACTGAGCGATGGTCGCGGGCAGAGGTGGAAGCGCCCGTATTTTGCACTATTTTTGCACTCGTTTCCACAGCGCGTCGCGAGGCATCGCTGTGCAATGCCGTGTCGCTGCGGTGGACGGCACCACACTTCTTGGTTTTAGCGACTTGACAAAAAAGAAACACGTACTTATACTACACGAGAGGTGGGATTCTTCCTGTATGACTCGCTCTTCCCGTTTAGACACCTTCACCACCGGGATGAATCATTTTGCTATGTTCTTTTTGTTTCGGCTTCCCAGCTAATAGAACAAAAAGGATGTAGCGAAACGATGGCACATACTTTCAGGAATCCAGAGCTCGAGAAGAGGTCGAAAGGAAATTTCGACCAAACTTCGCCCAGGTGGGGGTTACTTAAGGTGCTGATTAAAGGCCTGACATCCATTTTTGAAAATTTGGCAGATTACGTTAGGTTCGGGTGACTAAGGTGTCGAGGTCATAGTTATCAATATCACCCAGTCCTCGCCTAGTGAGGTTATTTGAGGCGCAACGAATCTAACATCCATTTTTCGTATTACGTTGCAGTTTGGGCGAAATCCGTGACCACGACCTTAGTCAGCCACACCTTCCGTAACCTAGGAAGGGAATGTAGATCTGTAGTCATTCCCGAATTTTCACATACCACGCTAAAGATACGTTTAGTGCACAGTGCCCTGTAATGGCCACATGAGAGAGAATTCTGAGTGATTCTCGATGATGAGTACCTTCCAGCAGTTTTACTTTTGAACCTGCACATCTTACAAAATAAAGGGTCTTTCAGTATCGTTAACATTGCAGGGGATTCAATTCACTACCGCACTCACCAGTTTCAACCATAGGTTAAGCGGACGACTTCGGCCCCAGTCTTAAGAGCGAATTTGTCCGTCCCCACAGGATACCCACCACTAACATTGAGGCCCCCACACACTTATGCGGCAACGCCGGTCGCCGCTATGGTTAAGGATAGGGCAGGGACGCCGCCGGCAGCGAGCTTTGCGTCTCTGCCCTGTTATTAAGGATAGGGCCGCGGCGTTGCCGTAGAAGTGTGTGGGGGCCTTAGGCATAGGGGCATCTATTCCCGCCAAATCGATGCATCTACGCTTAAGCATTGGCCCACCGCCGCTGCTGCTGCCGCAGCTGCCGAGTGCGCCCAGCCCTTTATACTCCTTCGCCTCGAAACACTCCATTTGAAGGGATTCCGGCTTACAGTATTTGACGAAGCGAAAAATTCTAATATTTTGTTCGCGAAATAATTCAAGGAATGGTGGTTTTGAAATCGACCAACTGATGTAAACAAAGGAAAGTATTAGGGCAAACGTTGACGTTTTTCTATTCATTCGTGGAGTGCGCCATGCGGTACAGTTCTTCACGACACACTGATTTCGCATGATACCCACAACTCTGGTAGCAATTCGTTGACCTTGTGGGAGGGAAGGCTTAGTTGACCTAGGTGTTCCGAACCAGCCGGGTGCGCAAAAGCTCCTCAGATTGTTAAGGCTCAAGTATCTTCTGGACATCATGAGTAGTCAATATGATAGCTCTTCTGTAACACTGAGAAGTTATCCTGGACCAGCCCTACCTATGCAAATACATCACTATCGGAACTGCCCATAGTTGAGTCAATTTGGAGAAAAACAGGCTTTTCCTACCAAATGTGACAGTTCAGTCCCATAAATGTTTCGCCAAGCTCGCTCCCTAGGTGTCTGACTCTTAGGCGCGCGGTGTACATCGATGACCGTCAACATGTGGAACCAAGGCTATGTTGTCGAAGTGCTCTGTGTGAAGCTAGAGCTGATCGTTCCGTTTTGAAGAGCATGTTGAAGGGCCGTTCTTCGTCGTCGGACCGTCTCCGCCGTCGTTCTCAGCGTAAAGTCCGTTGTATGCAGAAGCTCTTGGCCACGCGTCGCTGACTTTCCCCTTTCTGCGGGAAACCAGTAAAAAGACCAGTAAGAGAGGGGTTCAATAGGATAATAAGGGAAGGGACCAGGAGGTGGGACCAGGAGATGGGGTAGCAGCAAGGAGAACCACACAAGGGAAACCCATGCTCCACGGCTATCGCAAATTTCTACTTATATTCATTTTATTAATAATTTAACTTTCTTATCAGTATTTAGTTGCGCAATCGTATTTGGATAGCAATGAATCTAATTTCGAACCAAGTCCGCTGCAGTTGTTCAAGTGGGCGGCAGTAGGCCCTCCTTTTGTTCCTTATCGCGTTCCAGAGTGCGCCAATAGACCGTCGTGGAAATGTTGCAGGAAGCGGTTGCAGTTCATGTCAATGTTGTCCATGACAGTATCTTCCCAAAGGCGGGCAAGAGAGTTGTTAAGGTCCCAGTTGATGGAAAACGGAGCCACAAGCGAAGGAGACGGTGGTTCGTCCCATGAAGAGCTTAGGACAAGGGAGACGTCGGTCAGGCAATACTTGCGGTTGAGGATGATGTCGTCGATCTCGTTGTGGAGCTGGCTACCGGGGGATTCCCAGGTCCATCGTAGGGATGCATCAGGAACTGTGAGTTTCTATGGATGGTCTTGGTTGATATGATGAACTCACACAGCCTTTCACCTTGCTTGTTCCACTCCAAACTATGGGTTCCGATGTGATGTCCTTCCGGCGACCTTCGTGGCCCGATCTTGGCGTTGAAATCGTCGATGAACACCTTGTGGAAGGTGTGATCTTCTTTGTACAACTTCTCTAGCTCCACTTAAAGGCTTCGACCTCTTCGCAGTCGTAGTCTGATGATAGGGCATACGCAACACAGTCAAGGTTGGTGCGGCTCCACATCGGCTCAGTCGCAGACGTCCGATTCCGCCTGTCAGAGACTCGTACGAATCGATGTTCAATGTCAAGGTGTTTACGAGGACACCAAGCAGCCTAGTCCCCTGTTATCGCATGTTGCGAAGAACTCTCCAAAGTCGTAGGCGGCGTGTAGGGGTGGTGTCTTCTCGTCTCGACCAGTCCGATGACATCGTGCATGATCATGCTGGCTTTCCCATCGCTGCAGAAAGGAGGGCTCTTTTAGGGTCAAAGAAATAAGACCCTTCAGTGTTGCTGTGTTTGACTGGAGTACGAGTATTTAGTCAGCCTCTGTCGTGCGGGCGTGGAACTGCCAGACTGCCCGATGAGACGGAACGAGACTTAAGACGGCCACGAATCGCCTTACATGTACTCCCAGTCTATCGAGCGAAAGCTTTTAGCCGTTCCGACACAGTTACAATCCGCACAGCCGCAAACACATTCATGTACACTGTGCATGAGCATGCCGCTCCCACGCACAAGGAACGCGTCGACCCGACACAGCAGAAGCAAGGAATCCATCCCCTGCATCCCACCTGCGTCTCTGGGAGGTGCATGGTCGCATTTGCTTCGCGTTTCATTCTCGTACTCAGATAAAAGCAGGGAGGATACCAGTGGGACAGCCGCACAAAAAGTTGAAAAAGGCAAGAAGCGACGGCGGAATACAGCTTCTCAGGACGATTCCAGTCAATCGATAGCCTTCAGCGAAAGGAGGAAATCCTTTTTTCTTCGGTCCCGGAAAAAAGAAGGACTCGAGAACTCTATCGCAGGAGATCCGTCCCTATCAATAGCCTTGACGTCACAGAGAAGACGCGCAACACAGGCGGGTAATAGGACTAACGCCTGTCTACAGGCGAACGGCGCTGATTTGAATTCGCGTGCGTGGTTGCGGAGCGCATCGATTTCGCGCGCAAGCGGTTGGACACGTCATCGCCTGCCTCCGCCGGAGTGAGGTGAGTTTTCCATGCTGTTTTCCATGGCCGGCAGTATTGTCAGTATTCCAAGTCCAGCAGTTGATAAGACTGGCTCTGTCCGAAGCGGTTACTTTGTGGCCTTCACTGCTGTCCAAATTTGGTATTTTCCCTCGTTTTCTTCAACTTAATCCTCAGGTTGTTCTTGAATGAGAAAATTGTTTGGTTAGCAATTTTCGCCGCAGAAACAGCGTTTATAAAATGGCTTAAAAAGGAGATGGTCGATATTTCACCCGTTCCGCACACAGTTGGATCTGAGAGTGGGACTTGAACTCGGTGTGAGCCCTGTGCCCGGCGGCTGAGTCGTGGGCGACCTCAGCTCGGTTCACACATCGGTGCGATACCCAGTGGCAGTGCACCCCCCACCCAATGCAGCAATAAAGGCGACGCAAATCGATCTTTTGAGATGTGTCGCATGTGCAGCCTCGGCTCATTTATTTTTGAGGTGATTTCATTGTACTAACTCATTCTAAAATTCTAAAAACACTTCTAGGCCATTTTGCAGGTACCGAAATTCAAACACGTTCCATAAAAACAGTTTTTCACCATAAATAGCCTATATAAAGACTATCAGGCACAGCGATTTCCAAACGTGTGCTCGGACATCACTGCAACACAAATTTATAAAACTACGATTCTTTTGTCATAAAAATGATTACAATGAAAGAATCGAATGCGAATCGTCTATTTAAAAATACCTATTTATGCCTATTTCAAATCGTGCAAAACGGACATTACAATTTCATTACAAAAAATAGATATATACATGCACTCCTCTGCGGTTTTGCTTGCTTGCTGGTGAAAATGGAAAATGGTACTTCTATGAAGCTGTGACGCGAACGTATGTCTGTTTTCTCTAATAAAAAAGCTCAAGAAATTGTTTTACCTTTGACTAGTTGAAAACTTCACGCAGACATAAACTTTTCCTATCAACAAAATGAAAGCCCACCTAGGTAGATGGAAGGATCTCTTTATGAGCATACTGAAACATTGCTGATTTATGCACTTAAAATAAGCTCATCGTCAGATAATGCGGCTTATCGCCCACCATATCGCTTGATATGGCACGCTATCAGGGGTTTCGGCTGTAATTTTCTCTGTTAAATTGCTGTAAGTCGTTGATGAATTCGGCCCCAGAACGAGGAACCAGCAAGAAGGAAGCTTTAGGGGAATCAATGCAGAGAACAAGAAATATACCATCTGCGCAACCTCTTCCTGCTTGACACAGCGGCAAATGCGCGTTTCTGAACTTCTGAATTCAGTGGAAGTGTTCCCTACGTCGTGCAAGAAGAGTCCTCTTCGACACGTAACAAGGGTCTGAATCCGTGCGAACGGCTGCAAAGTAGCAACCTGAGGGACAGAAGTTCTAAGCAGCACAAACTAATGACGTTACAGGACGGTCCTGAGAACTCTTATGACGAAAGTAGTGAACGGGTTCACGCCGATAATGTACGCAGCAAAACCTAGATGTTAGCGAATTTTATGTTTTACAGATATTACTTTTCGTAGGACAGGGTAAGGCCGCGCGAAGCGCGCATGTGCGAGACACGTCGTTAGGCGTGTCGAAGCACTTGTATTCTAATTTTTCCTAATTTTCTAATTCTATTCTAAATTCTAAATAACAGTCTAACATAACCTTTGTACGCCTGCAAGAAAATGAGGGGATTCCTAGCCAAAAGACCTCGGAAGATGTTGTGCATCATGATTGCGGCTTTTCGTGCTAGTTTTGTGCAACGAGCATCGAAACACAAACAGCATCGAAACGAAACGCACAGATCACTTCTTATCAGAAATCCAAGGTCAATAATTTTTTCCACTTGCTGAAGTTCATAATCTCCAACTGTGTATTTTGAGTCAATAATCAATTGACTAGGATGTAGGATTTTTGCCTTTCCCTTCGATATCGGGAAATTCCATTCCAATGACCGTTCGCTGACATCATTGAGAGCTTTTTGCAATTTCTATTTCTCTGACGCAGAGCTCACGGAGATATATAGCCTAAAATCATCAGCAAAAGCTGCACACCTAAATCCGTTATCCGTCATATTTTTACTTAATTCATGGGTATAAATTTGAACAAAATCGGTGATAATCTGCCTTGAGGTACACTAAACGAGTAGGAGGGTGTAATGGTTAAGGGTCCGTAGAGCGAGTTTACCACGGCAGCGCAAGATGCTGGACTGGGTGGCGCAGTGATACAATACCGCTCCTAATTCGCGAACAATCGACGCTTTGCGACAGATTTTTCCGTCGCGAACCGTCGCAGTACCATAACTTCGTTTAAATTCAATTATATGAAAATTAAATTACATCACTAGATCCATCTCCCTCCTACCAATCCACCTGCATGAGCTGTGAATTGGATACTCTTGACCTAGTTATGGAGCTAGGTCAAGAGTATCCAATTCACAGCTCATGCAGGTGGACTCTCAAACGTTCGCTAGTTGATTTACAACCCCTCCACGAGCGCCACTCGTCCATCTTTATAGAGCTAAAGAGTTTAGTTGAGCATCCCATTACAAAATTTCTTTATCAGATCTGTGGTTTGTAGAGCGTGGCCATCTTTTGATAGTAGACACTGCGAAGTTTATTATGAAGTGTTGGCCTGTCTATGATATGGTTTCTTCTAAGTTTAGCCTTCAATTCCTAGTTAGCAGCAAATATCACGAAGGAACTAGCTCACTTATCATGGGAAGTTAAATGCTTTCCCTCAGGTCCAGCAATTGTCTGCCAATTCCATGTTCTCAAACCTTTAATAAAATCTTCCGCCCTTGCTCGCCCATGCTCTGAGTTTTCGACACTTCCAATAACACTATTCTGTTCACCACAAAAACCGCTATCGAATGGTGTCAATACCGTTCAGTTTCGGAAAAATCAAATTTTTGACAATTTCCCATCGAGGACGAAGGTGCCCTAGGCCGAGCCTGCGCTGACGATGACGTCATCGAAAATCACTATTTTCGAATTTGGCCAAGTTGGGCACCGTTCGATAGAGCTTTTGACGGTGAATTGAACGGTGTTACTTAGTATAGCGAAAACTCTAATCTGAGCGAGTGAGGGCGCGGAGAACACCGACCGTTGCCTTTCGACTATAGCTTGTGGGTTTCGTAGTCAGTAAGAATGTAAAGTAGCGCTCTGAAGCGATGTAGCTCAAGAACGGACAACGTTACAGCGGCGCGAATATGGAGGTTAGGCTTGTGTGAAAGGATTGTTTCCGATTTCGGTCGATCCCTGCTGGGGGAAAGCGGAGAGCTAACGGCCTAAAAGTGCGTATGCGAGCAAAATAGTAAATGCTCTTCACACTGACATGCTCACAACTCCCAGATGCCTACACTGCCTAGTCCGAGCTGTCGTTTTAGGGCGACTGACTTGGTATCGTCCCGCGGGAGTACCCGCGGGACGTCCGCGGACGGAAAGTGCACCGCGGAAGGCGGTCGTCTACCAGTATGGTCGGCGGCCGACACTGAATGATAATCGCATTGGAGCGCGCTTATCATTCCGTGAACTAGGAACGTTCCAACTTTACGGAATCGGTCGCTTTCACGTTTTCACTTTCACGGATCACGTTTATTTTTTGATAACGTTTTTGATAATGCTGATCGACAGCCTCCCGCGGTGCATTGCACTGCGGGATGTTGTCGGTCGGCGGGGTCGTTCCGCGGACGGGAAGTATACCAGCCCGTCCACCAACCACCTACGACGATCCGCGGAAAATGGGTGTTGCGGAAGGCGGCTATTGGGCGCGCGTTGGGTACCGACTAGATTATTCCCGTTCCGCAAATAATTCCGCGGGGCTATACCATTGGCCTTAGAGGTTGAAGTTTCTTCTGCCCTTGCTCACCCATGTTTGAGTCTTCGACATTTAACAATAATACCAGTCTCTTCACAACGATAATCCTTATCGAACGGTATCAATGTCGACCAGTTCTGGGGATATCCATTTTTGACAATTTCGCATCGAGGACGAGGCTGCTCGAGGCCGCGGCAGACGGACGATGACGTCATTGAAAATCGATGCTTTCGAATTTCGCCAAGTTGGGCGCCAATCGATAGAACGTTTCGTGCTGAATTGAGCAGTGTTACTTATTGTAGCGAAGACTGTAATCTGAGCGAGTGAGAGCGCGGAGAACATCGACCGTTGCTGTGCCAAATTGCACGCGCGGGCGCGTTTGGAGCGCAATAACTCTGTCCCGTTTGAATCCTTTCGACTATGGCTTGTGGGTTTCGTAGTCAGTAAGAATGTCTAGAAGCACTCAAAACAAAAAACAGCGATATAGCTCAAGAACGGACAACGTTACAGAGACGCGAGTATGGAGGTTAGGCTTGTGTGACAGGATTTTTTCCGATTTCGGTCGATCACTCCTGGGGGAAAGCGGAGAGCTAACGACCTAAAAGTGCGTATGCGAGCAGAATAGTAAAGGTTCTTCACACTGACGTGATCACAACTCCCAGCTGCCTATACTGCCTTGATAGCCATTAGAACTAACCACTTGCTCCGCTGGCAATATGCCAGCTTCTGCTGGAGTACTACGCAAACTTGCACATCAATCCGTGTCGAGGCTGCTTTCGTCGCTGAGGGGGACATCGGAGATGGGTTGTGCGCTCTTCGAGCGCACAACTCGGCTAGGGAAGGGACTCCGGGGTGTGGGTCATCCAGGCGGCTCGTGCCAAAAATGCTTTCGTCGCTGAGGGGGACATCGGAGATGGGTTGTGCGCTCTTCGAGCGCACAACTCGGCTAGGGAAGGGACTCCGGGGTGTGGACCATCCAGGCGGCTTGTGCCAAGAATGCTTTCGTCGCTGAGGGGGACATCGGAGATGGGTTGTGCGCTCGAAGAGCGGCTAGGGAAGGGACTCCAGGGTGTAGTGCGTCCAAGGTGCTCGTGCAGGAACTGCTCCCGTCTCCCAGTGCTCTCCTGTAGCGGCGGTGGAAGAGCCGCGATCCGCCACCGACCGCTCAGCGACCCTCCTCCATATCGACTGACCATGGTGTCGGTGGATATCGAAAATGGCCACGTCGATATGACGCGATATCAGGAGAATCTGGTTAGATCTAAGTAAGACCTACTGCCTTAACCCGAGCTGCCGTTTTAGGGCAACGGACTTAGCGCCTGAAGTTTCTTCCGCCCTTGTAGCTAGCTTATATGAAAGCCTAAGAAAACAGAAATTTCTGACGCATAAGCGGCATGGAATGCCGCCTGAAACTTTGCATTTCAGACTCGGTTGATTGTGCATTGGGATAAATGCTTGTTACAATCTTCTTCTATATATCCAGATTAAATTGTGCTGTGCTTTTTTAACGTTTAGAACTTCACAATCACGTGAAAGATAAGTGACATGCACGTTTATTATTTGCACAATTTAAATGAAAGCAGGAGCCCCATTTTCCGAAACGGATTCTGTGGACTATGAAGCAACGTTCAAGTTTAATGGAGAGGCTAATCGGTATACAGGTACTGGGCAAAGAAAAAGGATAAAATAATTCTGGCCAAGTAGTAACATCATTGTAGTAACAAGTAACAGTAACATCATTCAGCCCATGCACAATCAATCAATCCTAAAATGCAAGTTTCCAGATGGATGAATGGCGCAATCTTGACTGATCGCAAGCCACAGAAATCTCGTTACACTGTGCTTTCGTATATGTCTCAAACATCTTCAAAAGCCTCATTAGCAGCAATGTTGGAGTCTTTCAAATAATACCTGAATTTCTTGGGATTCCCTGCATTTTTCGCAATAAGTAGTGTGTTTTCATTAAAACTTGAGCTAACTTGAGAACTTGAGAATTATGAGAGGATCGCAAGTCAGTCGAAACAGTCACTTTGTGAAGAAAAACAAACAAGTATTCAGGCAGAATACAATCAATCGAGTGTAGAACGCGACATTTCGGAAAGGTGCATGGCGCATTCCATGCCGCTCATATCTCAGAAAATGTCTATTTTCTTATTTTCTATTTTCTTTCTCAAGCTTAAACGTTGGTGAGGTTGGCGGCATCAACAGCTCCCTAACGGTACAATCCGGCTGAAATCCGACTTGGTCGATATTTACCCTTTCTGCACCCAGTCGAATTACGAGACTGGGGTTAGGACTCCACCTGAGCCCAGCGCTCGGCGGCGGTCCAGAAATTGGGATTAATCTGAGCCCTACCATCTCCTATATTAGAATTTCGAGCTCTATCGAGTGAGTCAGGAAAGAATCTTACCTCAATAACCCTACAGCATTTTTTTAGGCGCTGTTTAACTTTCGTTAAATATCAGTTTGTATTTATATCAGAATTAATTAAGAGCCATGCTTCCAGGCTACTGATGTCAACTCTACCATCTCCTGCATTACATCCTGTCTAAATAACCCTTGAGGCGACTTTGTAGGTGTTCTTTATTTTCGTTAAATAGCGGTTTTTATTTGTACCAGGATTAATTTGAGGCATGCTTCCATACCATTGATGTAAACCCTACCATCTCCTGCACCAGAATTTTGAGCTTTATCGAATGATCCATAAGAGAATACTGGCTCAATAACCCTTGAAGCGAATTTATTCAGGCGTTGTTTATTTTTCGCTAAATATCGGTTTTGTTCGCATATATATATATATATATATATATATATATATATATATCCTACTATATATAAGCGAGAACGGTCGTTTGTCTGTGTGTGAGTGAGTGGGTGTTAGTTTGCACAGAAGTGCTGAAGGAGTGTGTTGGAAGGAAGTATGGGGAGGGGGGGGGGGGGGTTGTAGTTGTCGACAGGCGTCCATGTTCAGACGACATGTCATCGACGTCGCGCAAAGGAGGTGCGGGTTGGGAAGAGATGTCCCCCACCTCCTTCAACATGCGTCCGTGTTTAGAAGAGGTGTCAGCGAGATGGGTCAACAGGTGCCTGGGTTCAGAAGAGGTGTCACCGATGTCGCGTCAGAGTTCCGGATTCAGACGACGTGTTACCAGTGAAGGTGGGACCAGTTATGGGGGACCGGTGAAGGATAGGGTTCCATAAGGGGACCGCTAAAGGGTTGACCAATAAAGGAGGGACTAGTGAAGGTGGTACCAGCAATGGGGACCGGTGAGGGGAGGGGGGGGGATCCAGTGAAGGGAGAACCGGTGTAGGATGGGGAGGGGTCCAGTGAATGGGGACCGGTAGAAGGTTGACCAGTGAAGAGGGGACCAGGTGAAGAGGGCCGGTGAGGAAGGTACCAGTAATGGGGACCGGTGAGGTGGGGGAGGGGTCCAGTGAAGGGGACCGAGAGAAGGTTGACCAGTGAAAGAGGGAACCAGGTGAAGGGGTACCGGTGAGGAAGGTACCAGTAATGGGGACCGGTGAATGGGGGGAAGGGGTCCAGTGAAGGGGGACCGGAAAAGGGTTGATGAATAAAAGTGGGATCAGTGAGGGTGGGACCAGTAATGGGGATAGCTGAAGGATAGGATGACCAGCGAAGAGGGGACCAGTAAAAGGAGGTCCAGTGAAGGTGGGAGCAGTAGTAGGGACCGACGAAGGGGGAGGGGGGTCCAGTGAACGGTGAACCAGAAAAGGGTTGACAATAAAGGGGAACCAGTGATAACGGACCAGTTAAGGGGGTCCAGTGAAAGTGGTAGACCAGTTTTGCCCTATTTCGTTATACCATTCTGTATAGCAAAACCAGTTTTTTTACTTTGATGAATTAGAGAAGGTCTAAAGAGGAGAACAAGACGTTCGGGGTGTTCTATTCTGCGGGTTTGGGGCAAAGCCCAAACCAGACGTTCGGCGGCCGCCAGGCATTTGATCGTCTGGTAGTATAAACGGGCCAACACTTCAAACCAAAACTTCGCAGTGTCTACTATCAAAATGATGGCCACGTTCTACAAACCACAGATCTGATAAAAAAATATTTATTTATTTATTTATATATCCTTGTATAATAGGATGCTGCCATGATACAGTTGGAAGCGAATCAGTCGAGTATGTATATAGAATATATATAGTATAGCAGTATGTAGTAGTAAGCGAGAATGAAGACGCAGTAGTGTTGTATAGGATAGAGGCAGGACCGAATAAACCATAAAAGTGCTGTAAAATAATTCCTTAACCGTAAGTAAAAATATGAAAGCGAAAGTACTCAATCCAGGAAAAAGTTTTCAGAGTCATCATAGTTGTGTAAAAGATAATGACATAAGGTTTCCTGCTGTCATTTCCGGAGGAAATATGTAGTAAATATCTGAGAGGATACAAAAATTAATGTCCTTATTTCAAAGCAGACCACAGAGCAGATTTAGCCATAAAGGAATCCGGTGGAAAGATCCAACTTTGATCTAAAGAACGTCTAGATCTCGTATTTTTAAAACAGAAGTTAGGTTTAATTTTTTCAGTCTTGCTTTAAAACAGAACTATTTGGCGATTCTAGAACGTAAGACGGCAACATCTGTATCCGCCTAGCAGAACGAAGAAAAAATTGTTGTACATTTTGGAGTACGAGTTAGTATTTATTCTGGTGCAGTATTAGTAAACTGGTCCGTCCTCTGCATGGTCTGAAAATCCAGTACTACTTGGTCTTAGTTTCGTTTCCCCTTTAAGAATTTTGAAGGCAAAAACTAAATCTATGAATATCCTTCGGTAAGGCCTATGTCATACCATCGCTCACCTCGAGCGAAGCCTAATGATAAGCTCCTATATCGATCGCGCAAAGCGATAAGTCGATATGGGAGCCTATCATTAGGCTTCGCTCGGGGTGAGCGATGGTATGACATAGGCCTAAAATAGTGTGTTAAGCTTGAAAATTCTTAACCTTTTTTTATAGTTTGGTATGATTTGGGGGTGCTCAGGGTTGGGAAAGCATCTGTACACCAGTATCCTTGTAAAAGTTTGTTGGACTTTTTCAATCCTACGTTGAAGTCTCTTTGTAGTTGGACTCCAAATCTGTGACGCATATTCCAAAATGGGGACCACGTGTGCCTTGTATAACCTAATGAGGATTTGATAACTGCGGCATTCAGTATTTCTGCATATTGTAAACATAGTGGCGCCTTGCGAACGATTGAATCTATGTAGGCTTCAAAATTTAAATCAGGTTTTAGGGTAACACCAAGATCCCGAATTTCTTCGCTGGTATTTAGAACCATGTCGTTAAAACTGTAGATATTGAGCTCTTTATTTCCAAAATGAACACAGGTTTTCGATAAATTGACAGGAATGTCCCAGTCCGCTGCCCATTTCATCATTTTAGTCATAGACAGGAAAAGGGCTTGGTAAATTTCTGAGCGATTAAGATTATTGTAAATCCCACAAATTTTGATATCATCTGCGTAAATTTGGACCTTAATAAGCGGATGGGTGTTTACGTAGTTAGGGATGTCATGTGTGTAAGCAAGAAATAGAAGAGGAGAGAGCACCCCTCCCTGTGGAACACCACTTGGACATCGATATAGACGTGAAAAGAGTTGTTGACTTTTACGCACATGTGTCTATCGCTCAAGTACGATTGGAACCACTTTAAAAGAGAACGTCTGATCCCTAACTCAGGGAGCTTGCGAGGTAATTTTTCATGGTTCACCTTATCGAAAGCTTTTGAAAGATCGAAGTATACCGCTTCAACAGAGTTTCCATTGTTCATAGCTAGGCTCCAGTCAAAAAGGCAATCAGAGAGTTGGGTTACAGTGGAGGCGCCAGTTGTGAAGCCGTGTTGCTCTACAGGAATTGATGATTTACTAATGAACAATGTAACGAGCCTATCTCTTATGAGCTTTTCCATTACTTTCATGGGAGTGGGGGCTATACTTATGGGTCGAAATGAGGATATCAATGTTGAGTTGCTAGATTTAGGAATAGCAGTAACAATCGAAGTTTTCCAAATAGTAGGAATCTCACTAAGCATAAGGGAAACGTTGAAGATCATAGTTAAGTGCCTATATAAGGAGAGCGCACATTTTCTGTAAATTAATTGGGGGATGCCATCCGACGTTAACGATGTTGAGGGCTTCAAAGAATTTAAAACGTTCAGAACTTCATGTGGATTTAGCACTGCTTCACAAAGGTAACTTGGTGCTAAACTATCTTGACCATTACTCGATTTTTCATTCATATTTGGAACTACGCTGGAAATCGAATCAAGCCGAGGTGTAAACACAGAAGAGAAAAATGAGGCAAGGGCATCAGCTTTATCAGAATCAGTCAGATACTGATTTCCATCATCATCTCGAAGTACTGGTAGACTTGATTTCAGTTTCATTCTCTTGCTGATTAATGCGAAGAGCGCTCTGCTGTTGGAATTGGCGGCGGCTTTCCTTACTCTATATTCAAGAAATGTCTTCAAATGGCGGTCTAGTTCAGAACAAATCCTTTTATAATGATGGCTAGATTGCGGATCTGTAGAAGCAGAATGAAAAATCCGTTCTTTTTGAGCAATCAAGTTTCTTATGTGCTTTGGATAACTTACTTTCCTCAAGACACTGATTTCAACGGGTACATAGTTACATAGGCCGAAACGTACTAAATCACAAAATCTCTTATATAGGTCATCAGCAGAAGAATAGTCTTGAAAAGCTCTCCACCAATCAATCGAACTGAGAAAATTGGATAAAGAGATATAATCTGCTTTTAGAAAATTAGGCAAAGGGATTTTGGTAGGTTCATGGAAACCGAGCTGGGCATCGAAAGATAAGCAGTTGTGATCAGATGCTGCAAATGGTGGAAATACTAGAAGATTCTCAATAATTGGTGCGGAAGTCAGCACAATGTCCAAAATAGAGTTATTTCAAGTTGGTTCGGTTACGTGCTGAGTTACTCCTACTACTCCAAGACATATGAAAAACTCTAAAAACTTAGCTGATGTTGCGTTTTTCGCATTAGGTAGATGTAGACAGCAAACGATGTCAAGATTGAAATTACCAAGTAATATTGTATCACTCCTTGAGATACACAGTTCCATCAAACGATCAATTAAGCGGTCATCATCCTCAGAACATGAATTGGGGGGCCTGTAAACCAAAACAAATCTTATAGAGTGCACGCAACGTTCGTCATAAACTTCTACACAAAGAAAATTTGACACCAAGCAGGAGGAGGACGCTATACTAGCCACGTTGATAGTGTCTTTCACTAAACAGCACACTCCGCCACCTCTACGACCTTTGCGGTCAGATCGAAATACCTTATAAGGCAAATTATTAACGATTTCAGAATTAGAGATTTTTGAAGAAAGCCATGTTTCTGTAATGAACGCTAGATCAGGGTTATAAGTAGTCAAAAATAGGTGTAAATAATTTAGTTTATTACTAAAGCTGCGCGAGTTAAATAGAAAGCATTTTAAAGCAGCAGATTTCCGTGTCGCGTTATACGTTTCCCGAAGATCGGGATTTCGGTAGGTCTTCAGAACGTCTGATCTCTCCACGGTAAACCACTCGGATTCGTTCCTTCAAATCTCTATTGCGTTTTCTGCACTCCTGCCTTAAATCAAACTCTTTCTTCCGTTCATCCGGTGTCAGACTTTTAAAACAAGAAGATCGCAGTCGATATGCATTAGAGAGTGCGGTACTCCAGTGCGATTTGGAGGGTAGCACTAACTTGACCAGTCTAGGGTAGGTATCGTTCAGTTTTGCCATGCGGTATATTTCAACTGGTCTGCACTCGACACCAATGTGATCTAGTATCTCACTTATCTTACATTCAAGCTCCGATTGTTTAGCGGAGGGTGGCATATCTAATGCGGACTCAGGCAAACCTGACAAAATGAGACTGCGGCCGCGTTTTCAGCATCTCTACCAGTTCGAGCTGTAGTTTGGCTCTAAGGCCCTCTATAAATTTAGCTACGACGGGATCCTTATTTCGATCAACAATAGCATTCATTATGTCGCTAACTGACATCTTAGCGATCTCTTCATCAGTGGGTGTCTTCGTTCTGTTTGAAACTAAATCTGCTGCTTTATTAGAAATTGAGTCAGTTTTCTTCGCACCTAGACGTTCGCGAACTTGAGACATGTTGAATAATCACAACTAAACAATTCAGAAGAAAAGCTTAGCTGTGTGGTCGAAGAATAGCCGGAAGTCAACCGACCGTCTGCGGGCAGTGCAGATGAATGTTGAAATTTTGTAATGGGATACTCAATTAAACTCTTTAGCTCTATAAAGATGGACGAGTGCTGCACGCGTAGGGGTCGTAAATCAATTAACGGACGTTTGAGAGGACAAGCTCCATAACTAGGTCAAGAGTATCCAGTTCCACAGCTCATGCAGGGAGTTGGATTGGTAGGAGGGAGGTGAATCTAATGGTGTAATTTAATTTTCATATAATATAATCGAACTTAAACGTAGTTATGGTGCTGCGACGGTTCGCGACGGAAAAATCTGTCGCAAGGCGTCGATTGTTCGCGAATTAGGAGCGGTATTGTAGAGGGCCTGCCTCATGTTCGTGAAGTCAAGGGTTCGCTTCCCATCCTACGTTGCGTTTTTGCACTTTTACCATAGTATCGAATTTCCATAGAGATTTCTATATCTGAACTTGTTTGTGGAGTTTGCACCGTAAGTAGATTTTACTGCTTATTATTTGTCGACATCTCGTAATTCACCAGCAATGTCCGAAATATGCCAAATGCCATTTTATATGAAACTTTTGCTCCAATTAATTGTTCTCATTGTCAATTTAAGAAATTTCGACACAGGAACAACATGAAACAGCGGCAGAATGCCAGAAAAATGCTTCAAATGCAATTTATTAGTGTCGGTGAGGTGAGTGCCACCAGTGTACTCGCAGTGTAGGAGGGACCACATGATCTTGAACTTGACCTACCACCTCGATCAATATTGTCGCCTCTGTTATGCTTTGTTATGCAAAGTCGTGCGGTCATAATAAGCTGCTGTCGCCAACACTGACTCTACAATGCCTGCTAAGCCTCGAGTGGTCATTCACCTACTGACACTGAAGTGCGGATCTTCACTGGATGCTGTCCCTTCGAGAGACGATATGATGCTGGCGGAAAGGATAGCAAGTATCCTACAGGACTTTGAACTGTGACAACTGGAAATCGACGAAGTGAAGAAGTTGGAGGAAGTGGAAGAAGAGGACCAAGAGTTTCAACCAGAAGAGGATTGTGCCGGAGTCACTAGGCCACTAACCGGTGAAGGCACTATTACATTTTCGAAAGGACAGATCCTTTCGGAGGAAAAGGTTGGCTGTACTAGAATTGCTATCCTAAGTTTAGGAACTGGCGAAAGTGGACTGTATAGCGATTCCTGGCTTGGGCTGCAGCAGGGTACCACTGGGCAGGAACTGTGAAGCCAAAAACAAGTTCGGACATGGAAATCTCTATGGAAATCCAATATTATGGCAAAAGTGCAAAAACATGACGTAGCCTGGGAACCGATCCCTCGACTTCACGAACATGAGGCTGCCCCTCAACCACTGCGCCATCCAGTCCACGAAACCAGAATCTAGCGCTGCCGTAAACTCGCTCTGCGGATCCTTAACGATCACACCCTCCTACTCGTTTGGCTCAAGGGTTCGGCAAAAACAAAACATGTTCTGTTACTATTTGGAGGACGGGGATTCTCCCTATAGTACTCGTTCTTGCCGTTCCGGCGTACCGTTCAGACAGTTCCCTTGTGAGTTAACTCTGACATGGACCCTAAAAGTGACTCTCTTTATGCTACGATCTTAGGGTGAAAAACTACTTCCGTTAGTTTCACCATCAACTTTGGATGAGAGACTCTATCGAAAGCTTCGGCAAAGTCGACGGAAACTACATCAACCGCCGCCATCAGGAAATGTTGCCAAAGTAAATATTAAACCTTCCGTGGATCTCCCTACGGGCTCTCTTGCTAAGAGAACTCTCGTGCCGCATGTCCGGAGCCGCGTGAAGAGTCTCCTGGTGGTGGATAGGGGAATACATCACTAACCATATTCGACTGTGTACTGCCCAGGGACGAAAGCGGGATACAGGGTATGGTCCCCTAGCTCCTGCTCTGTTGAGTCCACTCGTTAATTGTGTGTGGGAGCGGCATGTTCATGCACAATGTGCTCGGATGTCTTCGCCCCTGTGCGGATTGTATCTGTGTCGGCCTGGCCAAAATCTTGCACTCGGTAAACTGGGAGTGCATCATACGGCCATTCGAGGCCGCCTGTAAAAGTTTCATCTCGTCCCTTCGGGCAATCTGGCAGGCTGCCCGGTGTTCCACGCCCGTACGACAGAGGCTGACTAATTACTCGTACTCCAGTCAAACGCAGCAACACTGAAGGGTCTCATTTCCGTGACCCCAGAAGAGCCCCCATTTCTGCAGCGATGGGAAGGACGAGTACGGAGCGGCTGCTAAAATCTCAGGGCCACACCATTCTGCGCAAATTGAGAAGGACTGTGATGACGACCTGTACTTACAACACCCCATGCTCGCATCGGAAGCATCAGTCGAGGACCTGATGATGCAAGCCAGGATGATCAAGTACGGTGTCATCGGACTGGTCGAGACGAGAAGACACCACCCCTACACGCCGCCTACGACTTTGGAGAGTTCCTCGCAACATGCGATAACAGGGGACTAGGCTGCTTGGTGTCCTCGTAAACACCTTGACATTGAACATCGATTCGTACGAGTCTCTGACAGGCGGAATCGGACGTCTGCGACTGAGCCGATGTGGAGCCGCACCAACCTTGACTGTGTTGCGTATGCCCTATCATCAGACTACGACTGCGAAGAGGTCGAAGCCTTTAAGTGGAGCTAGAGAAGTTGTACAAAGAAGATCACACCTTCCACAAGGTGTTCATCGGCGATTTCAACGCCAAGATCGGGCCACGAAGGTCGCCGGAAGGACATCACATCGGAACCCATAGTTTGGAGTGGAACAAGCAAGGTGAAAGGCTGTGTGAGTTCATCATATCAACCAAGACCATCCATAGAAACTCACAGTTCCTGATGCATCCCTACGATGGACCTGGGAATCCCCCGGTAGCCAGCTCCACAACGAGATCGACGACATCATCCTCAACCGCAAGTATTGCCTGACCGACGTCTCCCTTGTCCTAAGCTCTTCATGGGACGAACCACCGTCTCCTTCGCTTGTGGCTCCGTTTTCCATCAACTGGGACCTTAACAACTCTCTTGCCCGCCTTTGGGAAGATACTGTCATGGACAACATTTATTTATATATACGTGGAAACCCACGCAAAAACGATAGAATACGAAAAACGAATCAGAACACTGAGAACATCAAGAACAGAACCAGTGCTAGCATGATTAGTGAATCAATGTGATCATCGAAAACAAAGCAGTAAGGAACTTCTCTCAGATACCTGTCAATAATCGTTTTATATTGCCTTAAGGAATTTGGAAGCACAAACTTTTTCGTTAATTTGAGGAATTCAGTGCCTGCTCTGTTTGTGAAGAAAGTAGATCTGACATTACTATTAGCTCTAGGAATTCGGATTTTCCATGGGCCACCTCTGGTGTTGGAATAAGAAACTGAATATAAGCCATTTACAGAAAGACCCACAGTAGCATTTATCATCTTATAAATCGTGACTAAATTATATTTTTTCCTGCGACAGGCGAGAGAGCGTAAATTAAAGAGTTTATTTCTGTAGGATGCCAAGGGGATGCTATTGTAGTCATATCCATGTACTCTTATCCAGAGCTTTCTTGTAAAACTGTTTTGTACCGCTTCCAATCTGGCGATTTCTCGCTTGGTATTAGGACTAAACACAGTAGTACCATACTCTAGTATAAGCCTCATATAGGTCTTGTATGCCCGTAATAAGTGTACTACTGAGTTCGTTCTTAGAAATTTAAAAATATTATGCACAACTCTTTCAGCTCTCTTTGCCGTATATTCGCAGTGCTCTCTGAAGGAAAGCTTATTGTCTAAAATGAAACCTAGGTCACGCAGTGAAACTGTGCTATTGAGTTCTACTCCACCAAGTCTATAGGTATTTCTGTTGGATTGCTGTCCCAGATGAAAAACTTTGGTTTTTCCCTTGATAACGGAAGGTCCCACATTGTTGACCAATCCGCAACTGCGTTAATTGCAGTTTGGAGAGCAACGTGGTCGTCCTCCTCAACAATGTTCTTGTATGTTTTATGTCATCTGCAAACATTTTGCAAGTGACACTGTATTCATCAATCAGGGAGGGAATTTCGGCAATGTAGATAATAAAAAGGACTGGTGAGAGTACGCCACCTTGAGGGACTCCACTAATAACTGGAAGGGATTCGGAAAAAGACTCGTTGACCTTAACCTGAAAAGATCTTTCAGTTGTAAAGTTTTTTATCCAACTGGTTATCCTTGGATGAACGCCGACTTTCGTCAGTTGGAGAATCAGCTTATTCGATGGAACCTTGTCAAAAGCTTTCATAAAGTCGAAGTAAATAACATCTACACCGATCCTTTCATCGAGAGCTCTCGTCCAGTCATTTAACTCTGACAACATTAATGTTTCAGTAGACCTTCCTGCGCGAAAACCATGCTGATTGGTTGGAATTAGAGAATTTGATTCTACATGGGCTACGAGAGCAGATTTCAGTTTCCTTTCGAATATTCTAGCAAAAACGGAAGTGATGCTTATGGGGCGATAATTGGTAGCAAGATTTTGAGGTGCTTTCTTAGAGATCGGAGTAACAGAAGCGTGTTTCCAACGAGCAGGGACTTCTCCTAACATATAACTCGCGTTAAATATGTGCTCCAATGGGTAGGATATCGCTATGGCAATTTTTTGTATAAAATAAGGTGGCACTTCATCCGGAGTAACGGTAAAGGTTGCAGGTAAGGTAGACAATGTCTCATGGATTTCTTCCTTGTAGAACCATATCGAACTTTCCATACTGTGAACAGGGCTCACGGTATCTGAAGCATCATTATTTGGAAGGGACACCGAGAAGGATTTTTGAAAGTGTTTGGCGAGCATGGAAGCCTTAGACATATCAGATACTGCTGATAGTCCAGCTGGATCCTTCAGAGGTGGGATTCGTTCAGGTCGCTTCAGCACAGAATTTAATAAGGTATAAAGAGATGTTTTATTTGGTCTTTCGAGAATTTCTCTTTCAACATATTTGTGATACCTATTCAGAAGCCGATCAAACCTATCGCTCAGAGCTTTGAGGCGGCTAAAATTGTTCTCACTTGGATAAGTTTGATATTTCATCCACCTTTTTTGTCTTTGCTCAAAAATTCTGATCAAGTTGGGCAGCAGCTTACAGTAGTTGAGAGGCAATGTTTCCAAGGGTACGAACTCTTGAATGCAGCTATGCAATACAGATAGGAAGAACTCATGTTTGTCATTAACGGAATGGTATCTCTCAAAGAGCATTCTCCAATCCAGTGACAGTAGAAACTGACAAATATGGGAATAGTTAGCCTTATGAAATGACCTTCTCAGGCGAAATGCTGGCCTGTTTATGAGACGATCAATGGTGAAGAAAATACTTGAGTTATCACAGGATCCAATTGGTGGAAGAATGTCAACATTTTTACCACGTGCCTCACTGCTAAGAATGAGGTCTAACCAGGAAACTATCTCAACGGTAGGTCCGAACGACCTAAGTGTTGTATATGGGCAGAATCGCCTCTCTCTAGGAAACAACAAAACGCAAATATCTCGACCCCAGTACAACTCTGCACAGAGTTAGGGACGACGGAAGTTGGGCCGTTGGCGGCGTTAGAACTATGCCTGGAGGCGGAGGGCGGGCTCAAGTTGGCAGGAAACAGCGATGACAAGCGAGCGACGGTGGCGCAGTGCGTAGAGGGGCGGCTAATCCCTCTAATCGCCGTTTCCAACCAACATGGGCTCGCCCTCCGCGTGCAGGCATAGGGCTAACACCGCCAACGGCCCAACTTCTGTCGTCCCTAACTCTGTGCAGAGTTGTATTGGGGTCGAGATATTTGCATTTTCTTGTTTCCCAGAGAGAGGCGATTCTGCCGATATGCAACACTTGGGCCGTTCCGACCTACCGTTGAGATAGTTTCCTGGTAAGACATTGTCGTTCCGAGTTGGTTTTGAGACATTTTGGTGGAGCTTGTATGATATGCACTTCTCCACAAAACGTTTCGAGACCATGCTGATACCGCAGGGAAAACTCCTGGACCAGTCAATGTCTGGCAGATTGATATCGCCCATAATCAACACTATGATTCGAAAGAGCAGAGATCGCTTATTGTCTTGATCAATTGGATTGTGTAGTTGATAGGAGCGCTAGGTGCCCTATTAATAGCAATAAGCCTTAAGCGGCTTTCACACTGCCGTTGCTGCTGTTGCAGCAGCGAGCAACGAAAAAGGGGTGGAGTTCGATGCTCGCTGCAGCCGCAACGCGTGAGATAAGATAACGAGATAAGACCTGTGATATGCCTCCGTTGAAGAGCATCAGCAGCAAGCAATGATGGCGATCATTCCTTGTTGCTGAGGCCGCGCAACAGTTGCGCAACCGGTGCCGGTGTTGCTGATGCGGGGTTGCGGCAGCAGCAGTGTGAAAGACCCCCTCGTTGCTGTTGTTGCTCCTCTGCATCTCTGCGGTATCTTCATCATTACGGCATCGGTTGCGCAACAGCAGCAACGGCAGTGTGAAAGCCGCTTTAAAGATGCCTGGGCAGCTTCAAATCACAAGAAAGTAGTTCAAAACCATCAGCCACTGATTCACTCCATATGGTCTCAAAAAGAATTGGAAGCCTAATAAGGATGAGAACCGCACCACCTCTTTTACTTGTCCTATCACATCTTACATAAGAATATTTGCTGCACAAATCACCAAGAACTGGACCAGCGTCAATGAATTCATTTAACCATGTCTCTGTTAAGACCATTAAATCACAATGTAATTTTCTTAAAGTAAATCGAAGTGGGAAAATATTCTTCTGGATTGATCGCGCAATGCAATAAAAACATTTAAGATTATTGACAGGTGTCCGGAGAGGTTTATGAGTTTACCGAAGACATATTGAGCTGAGTCCTTTGGGAGTTAACAGCTGACACGTCGTGAGAGACGACATTGACGAAGAACGCGAACGCTTCGTGCACCGCTCCGGAACAGTGTTTAAGGCTCGAGCACACTTCGCTGCTTTGCTGCGGCAGCAATGATGAAGGATGTCATCGAGCTGCTGCTGCATTTGCTGAGCGGCAAAGGCAGCGCCGCAGCCATGGACACACTTTGCTGCGGCAGCGAGGGCGGTTTTGCTGCCGCAGCAGGAAGTGTCGACCGACATTTCTTGCTGCGGCTGCTGTTTGCTATCCTTATCATTATCCGTATCATTTACGAAAGCAGCGTGCACCCTCATTTGCTGCTCGAGCCGGGTTTGCTGCGGCAGCGAAGTGTGCTCGAGGCTTTAAGCGGCTTTCACACTGCCGTTGCTGCTGTTGCAGCAGCGAGCAACGAAAAAGGGGTGGAGTTCGATGCTCGCTGCAGCCGCAACGCGTGAGATAAGATAACGAGATAAGACCTGTGATATGCCTCCGTTGACGAGCATCAGCAACAAGCAATGATGGCGATCATTCCTTGTTGCTGAGGCCGCGCAACAGTTGCGCAACCGGTGCCGGTGTTGCTGATGCGGGGTTGCGGCAGCAGCAGTGTGAAAGACCCCCTCGTTGCTGTTGTTGCTCCTCTGCATCTCTGCGGTATGCTTCATCATTACGGCATCGGTTGCGCAACAGCAGCAACGGCAGTGTGAAAGCCGCTTTAGGGAGCCGAGAACTTGAAGAGCACCAAAAGACGCCCGTCCCCGGAATCTCTTGAGGTGATACGGCAGCGTGGAGCAGCGAGACTCCGCCCTAAGGAATCCCGCTTATGACCTTGAATACATCCGAAAAAGTACGCAGTAAACCCTTATTTGACAATTTAGAGTGAAATACATAAATGTGTAGGAGATGTGTAGAACGTAATCTGATTGAAACTACATTAAGGCACTATTACACTTTCACGACTCCAGAGGTAGAAAAAAAATTTTCGCCCAAACCTCGTCCTGGAGTGTTATTTGGGATGCTGATCCCGAATCTGACATCCGTTTTTCAAATTTCGGCCAATTACGGTAGGTACGGGTGACGGTGCAATATGTACTCCCAATTTCGAGGGCCGTAGCTCTTTGGGTTGAAGGACTCAGCGAAAACAAAAGATGTTTTTATACTATATGAAGGATGGGGATTCTCGCAGTACTATCCATTTTCCCCGTTCAGACCAGGGGCGCACATTAGACGGTTAACGAATTTAACGAATTAACGGCACTTTTGGTTAAAATCTGGCTTAACGACTTAACGGAAATTTCTAGAAATTTTAGCGGAATTTTTAACGAACTTTTTTCTCAGTAAGTTTATCACATTTGCCCTTAGTCTTCACTAATGTTGTAGGACTCATCCTCCCTATTAGGACTATTCCTAAAAAAACTGTTGAAATCTGCAAGAATATTTTAATGTTTTCATGAATATGTTTTGAATTTTTGAAATTTTTTAAAATGCATTTCGGGGGTGCCTGTAGAGCAGTCGGAGGAGATGACGGCCGTCGCGTGCCCCGATACCAGGTTCCTGGTTCGGGTTTACCGCCCAGGCCAACCAAGCCTTCCATCCCTCCGGGTTGAATTGGTATCAGACTTGCCTCTTGTTCATCAGCTGGCCACCGCAAGTCATTGTATGACCAAATACGCATTCACATCGCCTCCACGACATTCCATAGAAATAAAATGCGTGGCGGGGATAGCGATTAAGTAATGCCGCCCTTTATCCTTCTATCCTTTGATGCATTTTGGACGTAGAAGTTTCTTCGTCAAGCCCTCAAGAACGCCAAGAATCCATAAAGATACTGGTCTAAGCTACTCGTAAGATATGCATATCCTCATCTGGCGTTGCTTATCACAGAGTAGTTTTGCCTGCCCCTGGAACAGTCCTGACGGAGAGTATGTTTCCGCTCGCTGGACGTATTTTAAACGATTTAAGAAAACGCTAATAACAAAAATTTGGAAAGCTACTTTTTCTGAACGTTAACATGTTGACGACGTAGCACACCTTTTCGGCAGTGTAGGACCGTGTGACCGTGTGACACGATGCCGTGTCACGGTCTCAACGTGGCAAAAATGGATTGGTCCCACACATCGGGCACTCGAAAATCGTGCGTTCGACAACGTGTTCACATTCCACTGATAGGCTTTTAATTGTATCTTTATTAAATCTTTCTGTAATTAATGAGGGGATGCCCGTATCAAGATTATATATGCTCGTAGAACAGTCACTCAAAACGCTCTCGCAAAAAACTAAGAAGGGAAACTCCGGGTTTTGCCTGATCGCACATTTTAAGATGCCTTATCGGTAATCTTGCATGACAATTCCATTCCTCTCTTACTCCACACCCTGTAGATAATTTTTTGCTGAAGGCTGATTTATTTTTCTGTGCTTGGTGATGATGAAATATTTATTTTACATTACAAAGTTACACCCCATTCCTTGAACTTCAATTGTTGACCTCTTGACGTTGAAACGTATAAGGTTTTCCTTGATTTTTTTCATTTAAAAAATGTTTTGCAGCTAATTGTACTTTTTAACTAAATTTAACAATTTACCGGAAATTTAACGAAAATTTTCCGTTAAAAAATTTCGTTAAAAAAAATTTAACGCACAGAATTTTGTGTGCACCCCTTGTTCAGACCTACGCCTGAGACCCTTCCCTGGTAAGTATATTACTTCCACACCTTTTCTGTTGTCCCAAGAGGAGATTGTCCGGTCATTCAAGGGCTCCAACATGTTGCTTTCAATAGACTTTCCTTTTACAAAGCCATGCTGAGCTGAAGGAATTAGGGAGTTCTTCGTAAATGTTTCATGACATGAGGCTTAAGAAGTTTCTCGAATACCCTACAGAACAAAGAAGTAATGTTAACGGGTCTATAATTGGTAGGTTCAGATGAGGGATGACTTAAAATTGGAGTTACATAGGAATACTTCCACAGAGTGGGTACTTCTGAAAACGTAATGGACTGATTGTACAGGTAGGAAAGCGGATATGCTATAGTGTGTGCTACATTTTTGATGAAAGAGAAAGGAATTGCATCAAGCGTGAGAGAATAAAAGGTAGACCACTTTTCTAAAACACTGGAAACAGCTTGAGCGTCAAAAAAGGGAACGCTTCCATTTTAACTTGAATTGCAGGAGTGAAATGTGGATTTATACCATTGTCAGCAGCATAGAATTTGCTGAATTGTGAAGCAAGCGCGTTCGCTTTGGTGTAATCACTCAACAAAGTTTTACTTTCCAGCTTTAAATCAGAAAAATGAGTTTTCATATTTAGATTAGATTTCATGATTCTGAAAATGCGATTTTTGTCTATAGCGTGGACAATTTTCTTCTCAACACTTTGGTTGTACTTCCTTAAGCTTTCCTTGAACTCCTTGGCGAAACGTAAATACTCTGCCAATTATCAAACATTTTTGCATATCTTAAAAGACACTCACTATGGTCTAGCATCTTCTGAAGATAGGTGGGAAGACAAGGCTTCGAAGGAAAGACGTATTAACGTCGTTGAGAATGAAAAGGAACATATTGTATTTCTCGTCAACGGAAGAAACCGACTCAAAGTAGTCGACCCAAAGGACCTTGTGAAGATAAATATTGATAGCGTTATAGTCGGCTCTAGAAAAGTCCACATAAAACAGATTGATGACCAAGTGCAAGTATTATATAATCTAAGATGACTTTGTGCTATCCCCCCACATTTCCACCTTTTCTCCTGACTTTTTCTTATCTGACTAGAATAAACAGCCCTCTGCAATCAGAGAAAAGGGACTATTGAACTGCTGACTATATAAAAAAGGCTGTTCGTTTGAAAGTATATATGCAAATCAAGCAATGTCTTTTTGAATTTTTTTCGCTCTGCTCAAATTAAATATAATACTTGCGTATAGAGTACGTAATTCAAAGAAGACCTCGAGGCTCCCTCAAACCTGACAAGCTGATTTTCCATGCTCTCTTTCGCTCTTCGCTATTCATCGAACATCTACTACTCATATCCACATTTTATTTTTTTTTTTGGCGAAGAAAATGAGAAAGTGACTGGTTAGTTGTTATGATGTGAGTGGTACGTAGTCTTGGGAGCTCCAGCCAGACTTTGACAAAAATGAATATATGTAGATAGTTATCCAGAATCAGACAGAATCCTCATTTCAGACCAGTTTGTTTATCACGAACAAGGTGGTGGAAAGATTTTACTGGGCCCAAAAGGTACAGCTCGGTGCTTCTGTTCATTTCCAGAGCCTCACGTCAGCAATCTCTCCTGCTTTTTTGATCAGGTAGGCGTCCCAAGAATATCACCTAGCTGATAATCCTTTAAAATCAATTCGCATTTTATAATTAGCGTTTGATTTATGTACAAGGCGAAATGGGCAGGGCGAAAACTGAGCTACTGAGAACGGCCAGTCAAGTTTTGCATAACTCTACTCTTGTTCATTCTTGATGCTTAACGCGTCAAGAATGAACAAGAGTAGAGTTGTGCTGTTTGTCTCCACTACCTACGGGAGTACGGGTCACATAGCCTAGGGCGATCGTGGATCCTAGGGAGCACTTTGCTCATCTACACACTCTGACGCATACGCATCATCTAATCTTTGGGAAGGTCCCACAAAATCATTACCTGCAGTGTTGTAGTGTGCAGTATGAAGAATGAATTGCGATTTCACGCTTAAACATAGCGCGGGTATCGTGTCCTTATACGACCATGTCGTATCATCCGCTCGAGAATTCTAGAGAAGGCGTTAGCAGTTCGGTAAAGTACTAGCGCTTCGTTTCCCGTAGTGCTCGTTAGTTCATTGGCTAACCGTTGCCCTTACTCCACTTTTGCTGCATCGAATTTGGCATTGCACTGTCTTTTCAACGCTCATTCTAGGAACTCGATAACCCTCACCCGCATTCAAGAAGAGGCCATACCCAACGAGAGTCATGCCGCCCTGGAATTATGCACGAATGCTCAAAATTCCTCCCATCTGACGCTCTAATCTTTATAAGTGTGAACGATAAGTGGGCTCTACAGCTGCTCCAGCTCCGCGAAAACTGCGCACAGCGCCATGCGCCGTTTGCCATGAAAGAGGTAAAACCCTGGAATACGTCATTCGTCTATTACATCTGCAGAAGGCAAATAGAAAGCTCAAAAACGTTATTAATTTACTCATCAAAAGGCATCGTTGCGTGTGAGATTGAATGGTCGCACTGGGCCACTGCCTTCCAACCAGTGTCACATGTACAGTAGTGCATCACCAAATATTTGATCAAAGTTTTGCCATACTAAGCAGCACACCTACATGTTCATGAATCGTTCGCCACATTACTGATTCGTTTTTCGAGGATGCGCAAGCATCACGATGAGCACTGTTGCACACCAATTAGTTCCATTAGTTATCATAGCATTTCGTGAATCTTCATGCAGTTAATATAGGGTGGCCGCAAGCTGTAGTCCACTGGATTCTTCTTCACAACTGAAGAAACCACACCAGATATTTGATATCATTTTTAATGGTAGAGCACTAAATTATAGTGGACCAGTCGGTTAAAATACGCTTCAAAATAATCTCCTGCAAGGGTGCAGGCTTCAAGTTGTTTGGTGGCTGCTTCTATCGCCCCAAGCGATCACTCCAAGCTCGCTCGAGTTCACCTTCGCTCATTTTCGCTAGGAGCAATACGTGATCAGCATAAAGCAACGTCCATGGGACGGGCTTCTAAAGATCTCGAGTGATGGCGTAATTGGCGACAACAAAGTGGGGTGTGAAAGCACAGAACCATGGTGGGCTCCGACAGAGATGGGGAACTCAGTCGAGGTTCCAGCTGCACCTCGAACTCTACTCTTTGGACAAGAGTAGAGGATCCGCACCCACTCTATGAGCTCTTCAGGAACTCCACGGTGTCGCAGGGCGTACCATATCACTTCACACGGTACGCGGTCAAAGGCCTTCTCCAAGTCGAGGAAGGCGATATGCACTGGCTTCTGTTTCTTGCGGTGCTTCTCTAACAGGAGGTGGACGGCGAGTATGGCATCTATGGTGCCACAGCCAGCTACGGAGCCACACTGATTGCTGGAAAGCTGGACGATGTCACGAATTCGTCCGTCGACAACTCGCTCGAAGATCTTCATGCTGTGCGAAACCAAGCGAATCGGACGGTAATTGGAGCAGTCTGCAGGACTGCCCTTCTTCTTCCAAATCGGAATCATCGTACTTTGGCGCTAACACCTAGACGTTTTCTTCTCCGCTACAACCTGATTAAAGAACTTCGCCAACCACTCAGCATAGTGCCAAAACTTCGACTTCAATAAATCAGCCGCCACGTTGTCGGGCGCAGTCGCCTTGCCTAGCCTCATTTTCTTCATCCGTCTCAGTCTCCTCCACGATGATCTTCTGGACAAGGCCGTGGATTGAAACCGTTAAAGGGATGGCTGAATGAGGAAGTTCTACTTTAGGGATTTCCTCAACCATCGCTTCAATGCCTTCTTGCGGTCCATAAGAAGATGGCCATTCTCATCATTGATGCCGAAAAACTTCTCAATATCTTCGGCCTGCCGATGGCGATTCTTTCCAAGTCGGTACAGATACACCATCGAGCTTCAGTTGACATCTCCATAATGAGTGGCTTTTGCAACAGCCACGACCTTCTATCCAGCTTTCTTCGCTTCTTGGTACTTCCGCCGTTATCGGCGATCTTTTCGCCGAGGAACACGTGATAGAGCGACTTCTTCTCTCGAACCTTCGCTTTCACCTCTATCCAAAGCCATGTCTGCTTGTCGACCTTCCGTCGCCCAGGCTTGGTGACGCCAAGTTCCGACTGTGCAGCTTGACGAATCGCGTCGGTCGTCTTCTTCCAAGTTTCATCGACAGTCGTGTCTGTCGTTAACCGCACGCGAGAAATCACAGCTGCTTCCTTCTCTCTCATTCGCCACCACTTGATTCTCGGTGCACCGCATCGCTCGACCTGCCTGTGCCTTGGAGGGGCAATCTTTAGGGTGCAGATCAGCGATCGGTGCTGTGGGGCGACCGTCTCATATGGCACGATCTTCGCATCTGTGACAAGACTTCGGTCGCGATCCTTCACAAGGACGAAATCTATCTGAGACTTGGAACTCCCGCTATAGAACGAGATGATGTGGGAGTCGCGTTTACGAAATACGGTGTTTACTATGGTGAGGTTATGCGAATCCGCATATTCAAGGATACGCTCACCATCTGCGTTACGCGACCAGTAACCGAGTCCTACATGACAGCTGTACCCGTCTTTCGTCGAGCCCAAGTGCCCATTAAGGTCACCAGCGACTACGATGACATCTTTTGACGGTACCTCTGCTGTCTTCTCATCAAGCGGGCTCCAAAACTCTTCTTTGGCTTGATCGGAGCAGCCACTCTGCGGAGCACACGCAGAGAAGAAATGATAGAGTCGCTCCCTAGCTGCGACAACGATCTTTATCAATCGATCGTTAAAGCGCTCGACACTTACAATGAGTCACGAAATCGTTCGTAGACGATTATTCCGACACTACTGGTGGTCCTGGTACTTCCACACAGCCTTAAAGCCACGTCCTATGTCCCTTGACTTGCGGCAGGACCACCTCGTCTCCTGCACCGCACAGAAATCAACTCTTCTTCGCTCACTTACTTCTACTACCTTTACCAACTTGCACGAGCGGGTTGTCAGCATACTCACATGCAGTGGCGCCTCGCGGATACGCTTATGTTACGGGACTTTTGAACTCACTCAGTTGCCCTCCGATGCCGTACTCGCATCAGGGATCCACGCGTTCTTCTCACACTCGCAGGGCTTTGCGAGTGCGCGTCGGCTCCCGTAGACGGCGTAGCACTGTCTCGAAAAACTTGCACTGTCATGCACCATGTGATGTGACATGGGTCTTCATAGGCCTGTTTGTCTCAAGGACCTGTCGCCTACAATCGAAGGTCCGCGTTCAGCTTAGCTCGTACAGCGAGCAGTTTCCAGTGGCACCACGTGGAGGAACGGACACTGCCACCACCTCAGAGGACAGATCGAGCAGATCAAAGGCTCTACAAAACGCGCCATTTCTTGGGCAATCGCGATGCACTCTTCCTTGCGATTGATCTGTGAATTCCTCGCTGCAACCTGAAGTGCTTCTAGTGTCCTGCTTGCCCGAATTGTCACTTTTGTGCGCCATGATTGAAAAGGACACTTGAATCATCGCGCCCCTATGGCACAGAACATTCCCAAGGTGGTCTAGATCCACCATGACCCTGACACAAACGTATGCCCGTTTCCCCTATGTACTGCTCACCACACTGATTGCGCGACACGAGATAATCCACCTCAGAAGTCATGCAATCCCTCTCTTCCCCATTGTGCGAACTACGCACTGCAGGGTTGGGCACGTCCGATTGTAGATACGGTACCGGACCAACTAAGCCTCCAAGGTGGTAGGAGGGACATCAACAGCCCTTACGACATCTTAGTGATACACCCTGTGATTGTATCTGCGTATCCCTGCACTCACTTGGTCGGAGATGAGGGGCACGCATAAGGATATTTTCCTCGCTTTCCCTCTCGACGCTCTAGCGATGTAGCCTGCGGCATCTTTCCCACCTAATCAGCTTATTCGAGATCTCTTGGAATGCTCCAAACATCTACATTTCACCTGTCTGCGAATCCGCTCCAGAACCCATTAAAGTGGGATCTCCACCTGTTCGACGAACCAATCATCCTATGTTAGGATCCAAACCTCTCTGGTATAGGCCAGGTTGTTCGAAGGTTATTCGAGACTTGCTCGAAATACCCAGACATATGCCTCATACTGTTGTTCGGCCTCGTTCCAAAACTTGATGAAATGGAATAATCCACATTTTCCATCTGTACGATCGAATTATTATCTGAAACAACACCAAGAAATCTGAATCAGGATTCGGATTGAGTATAGAAGCTACTTAAAAGTCTTCTTCCACTCATATGGTCCTAATGACATGCTCAACGGAACATTTAGTACAAATGGGAGCGTTCTACTATTACTGCTGTACTAGGACTAAGGTATATGGTTGCAAACCCAGTACCTCAACATCAGCTCGTGAAGAGTCAAGACCAGTTCGTGACGCATATCTCGCGCCAGTGTGCGGAATCATTCTAACCTAATGAAACCTGGCTTAATAACTACGCCTTTCTTTGTCGATCGTCGGGCTTTTGACGTAGGTGTCCTTTACGCCCGGTTACGTCTTAATGCTACACTAAATTGTACTGAAAGATTTGAATCTCGGTGGAGTGACAATCTGGAAAGGAAACCAAATTCATACTAAGGTTTCGATCTTTTTTCTCCACTAATAATAGAAGGCGCTAACTATCGAAACCATTTATGTGACCTGTAGCATCCGTGAAAAAACACTGAATCGAGAATGTAGTCGGCTTTCACTAGGTTTTCGACATAAGCTTCCGTCGCTTTCTGCACACGTCGTGAAGACGCAGAAAGGGCCAGACCACCTATCGTAATCGGGCACGATGAAAGAAGGTTTGATCGGTGCTGCGATTGGCTGCTCTCCGCATCCCGTTGCACGTTCTCGCACCCCTGCTGTGCGTCGCGCGTCTCGTGACGTATGCCGTAAATGCGATATGTTATAGTTTCCAACGGTCAACCCTCTATTAATAATGTCTGCCCACTTGAGAGCTTGGGGGGGGTCAAACACTGTGTTTAGTGCTATTCCTTCAAGACCTCTCCACACTGGGGAGAACAGCGCCGTAGGTCACCCACAGAATCCTATTGAGGTGATGTTTAATTCTTTTGTTGGACCTTTATTTTCTTGGTTCTTTAAAGGTAAAGATCAGTGAAACGCTACGCTCTATAAGCAGCATAAACCGAGCGAAACACGAGTACGAACGAACGTAAAAGGAATTGCATATTGTGTTACTCCTTCGAATGGTGATTTAGATCTCAAAGACGACTTTTTTCGTAGCATAGCTTTGCACCATAATCACCCGCTATCGTGGAAGCAGCCAGTCGCTAGTCAAGGGAAAGCCGGAATGAGGATCCTAGCTCTGCCTTCTCTACTCAGGCTGACCAAAAATTTTCGAAACTGGTTGAAAACTTGCTGCAGCACTAAAAATGCGTTCGTTTCGTATGTTGTGTGCGAACAAGGAATGGGATTTTAGAGTGCTTCCAGGTTGCTGGTACAGGACTTCTCGTGTTCTTTGTTGCCGTCATTATCGATAAACGTAATGGTATTCCTGAAGCTGCGCACCCATGGCTCTTTGGATTTGTGCTTATGATGATAGGTATGTTTCCATTTTGTGCAAGAGGTGTTGTTTTCCCTATTTGGTTCGTGTCTTTGCCGTGGTCTATTGAACACAGCAATTAGGCGCACAAATATCATCCATGTGTATTTTAAATGTGAACACACCTAATAACTCTCAAAACACTGTCCAAGTCCGATTTTTAATAAACCTAGGCATATTGACTTCAGACTGATGTTGCCTTGTTGAGCTGGTAGCCAAGCTTGTCATCAGGTTTGTTCGACTCGGCCTACGTTTCGGCGACCTCGCCTTCGTCAGAGCCTGAAAAGTCGAAAACACTTATGAAACCGTTCTCCCAAACACCATTTCGTCCTACACAGTGCTAATCTTAAGGAGAGATAGAGAGATACTGACAAGATCCTATATGCCAGTTGTGAAGGAACGACTGACCTTACAGGTGGATGACGAAAAGGACCGCCAGTCAGCATAAGCTGGACTTGAACGTGGGTGAATGAGCTTACCTCGCAGGAGAACCCGATTTAAATATCCTGGGAGGGGGTCTGACCACTAAGTGTGCCAGTTCTTGGGTTACCGCTAGACACTCCTCCTTCCGGTTGACCTGGGGTTTCCCAGTCGAGATCCAGAGTGCCTCAAGGGTCCTGCGCTCCATTATATCGCTTCCTCAAGCTCAAATCAACACAGACACTTGTCCCATTGCTCCCGTATGACGTCGAACCTTTTGCTCCCCCCCCCCCCCCTCCAAGAAGCTCCAACATTGTATTTCCTAATGGCCGTCCAAATGCTCCTTACCCTGACCCTGATACACAGGGGCCTGCCCGTCTTCCGTTTGCAGACCTCACCATACTCATTGAATGGCATATTGTAGACAATTCCAGACGTAATGCCATCCCCTCCCCATTAGGACACGCAACACAGGACGCAGTGGAAGATGTCCTGTCGCAAACGCAGTTCCAAACCAGTAACGCCCTCAAGTTAGTGGGAACAACATCATTAATCCTCGCCATATCTTGAAGATCAGCTGTACGTGCACACTTTCGATTTTCCTCGCTCATCTCGTCTGAAATGAATGACACACAGAACGGCTCCTTGTCGCGTTCTTCCTTCTAGGCGCATTGGCTTGCGCCCTGAGCCTCCTCTGCCACTCCTGCACTGGATAGCCGTTGCCCTGTTGCGATGTTTAGTGCCTTCTTCATGGACAGCGCTCTTTGTCCGCTATAAGACGAGAATGAGCTGGTAACTCTGAACATGTTTCTGATCATGCCCGCTTTATTCCTGGAGGAGTGAGTAGAAAGGTAGTGAATGAGGATATTCTTGCTACGGGACTTGTGATACCATACGGTTTTGATGGCTTCTTGAGCACAACATCGGTTTGAATTCTCGAAGCAGTTAAGTGGAGCGCAAAAACCAAATAGGAAAACCAAACAACAAAAATCTCTAGTTTCTTACTACTATAAAAATGAAACAGAACCCATAACAGTGAGCCCAAGGGTTGCCTCAGACATGAGTTTATAATTTTTTATATTTAACCATGTTCAATATTTTAGGTCGCCCTAAAGTGTATGTACAGGGTGCGTAAAAAGTATTGACGCATTAAACGTAAACGTTAGAAATAACAACACATCATAAAATTTAACAAGTTTATATACAAAATGTCAACAATGATCTAGCGAACAGAATAGCATCACTTGTATTTTATGTGGGCTTCTCTGCTGCGAATGCAGGGGCGAAAATGCCGAGGAAAGACATCGACGGTGCGCCGCAAGTAGTCTACACCATCCATCTTGAATATCAATTTCTCTACAGGGACCTTTTCAAATGCTTTTGAAAAGTCGAAATACACTATATCCGTGCATCTTTTGTCTTCAAAAGCCTTCGACCAGTCATTCAGAGAAGTTAGCACTGCAGTTTCGACAGATCTCCTCTTAAGGAAGCCAAACTGATTTTTTGAGATTATATCATTGCATTCAAGATGGAATAAGATATATTTCTTGGGGATCTTCTCGAAGGTTCTTGCAAAAACTGAGGTAATGCTAACAGGTCTATAGTTCCTCGAATCGTTGCGGGGAGCTTTCTTGGAAATTGGAGTTACAAACGCATGTCTCCACCTGGCAGGTACTTCCCCTCTGATATAGCTCATTTTAAATATTTGTTCTAAAGGGTAAGCTATATAGTGAACGATGTTCTTTATAAAACTAAGGGGAATAAAGTCGAACGAAACCGATGAAGATTTCGGCCATTTAGACAAAACTTCAACAATCTCTTCTCTATGAAACCAGAGAGGAATTCATTCGCGGGAAACGCGGTAAATCCTCTACATCGTTAATTACCAGTTTTTCCCCATCAATCTCCGCCTTAGTGTATGTCTTCTGGAACCTTCGCCCAATAGATCAGCTTTACCGTTTGGAGTAAAAACCATTTCTCCGCTATCATTTAGCAATCCGGGATTTCGTTTTCTCTACCAGTTCGCAAGCTGACGAGCTTACAAAATGCTGATTTATTCTTGGATTTAGCTACCTTCCTTTCTACGTAAGTATTGAACCTGTAAAGGGCTTTATCAAGTTTTCTGGACACAGACTCGAAGGAAGACCTGTCTTCGCTTGCACCAATGGAACCCATTTTTGTCCAACAGTGGAAGCGACGACAGGATAGCCTTCTAAGATGAGCAGGATAACTTAGTTCACCATGTCTCTGTTGCTTCAAAGGAACATATAATTCTATTGTGTGTTGAAGAATCGCAATCGCATAAGCGTTTCATATATCTGATCGACTGCGGTACCAGAGTTGGCTATTCCAATCCAGTCAATGCCGGCCAGGTAGGTCTTGATTAGGCAATAATCCGCACCCTTGAAGTTTCGAAGCCACCTCGCTTCCCCCTTTTTAAGTATAAAGTCCATCCAAAAAGTCACTGCAGCGTGATCTCTAGTTCCAATGGGAGGTCCTATCTGCACTTCAATTACGAATCCAATTCTGTTACATAAAAGTAGATTGAGCACATAACTTTGTCTGGTTGGCGCTAACACCAGTTGTTGTAAACCGTGCGTCTCAAAAACCTCCCAAAAGCTCTTCGACATGCTGCTGCAACAGTTGGACATTAGATCCGGGAAATTGAAATCTCCTATCAAAATGATATATATACCATTCAAAATGGTATATATACCATTTTCAGTTCAAGTTCAACGTTTTCGAAAGCAAATTCAATGTTTTCGAAATCAAATTCAATGTTTTCGAAAACGAATTCAACGTTTTCGAAATCAAATTCAATGTTTTCGAAATCAAATTCAACGTTTTCTTTGCAAGCTGTACTTTTCAATGTTTACTTCTCAAAAAATTCAAACATTCAGAAAAGGCTATCCAACGAAAATTAGAAACAACTAGCAACTAAAGCAACTCAGGCACTTCAGTGGTGATGCGACACAAGTACATAGTAGTGAACAAACTAAGCGATACAACTATACAGTATGATAAACAATACAGCAATACAACAATAACTATTCAAAATAGCACAATGAGCAAGTGAAAGTAAGTCATGTACTGTTGAATCTTTGCCCTGCTGCAGCTGCTGTCATGTTTGCCATCATGTGGAGGACGTAGTTTGCACATTCTTGCTGCGATATTGAATGAACACCCTCTTCAATAACTTCGGCCAGCGTCCTCTCCGCGACAGGATTACTTAGGAGGCGCCTCGCCGTGGCCTTCACTTTTGAAAAAACGTTTTCCGCAGGATTAAGCATGTAAGAGTACGGCGACAAAAACTTTAAAGTGTATGATTGTCCCATAATTGTCCGCAGGTCGCCCGCTTTGTGAATCCTGGCGTTGTCCATGATCAGCCACGCGCCATTCATCTCTTCGTTGTCGCGAATTCGGCTCAAAAGTTCTTCAATGAACTTGCAAAATTTGGCACTGTTGCAGAGTGGAAGGGACGGCTAATATGATACGGGGGAGATTCCAGAAGAACGTTGAATTTGATTTCGAAAACATTGAATTTGATTTCGAAAACGTTGAATTAGTTTTCGAAAACATTGAATTTGATTTCGAAAACATTGAATTTGATTTTGAAAACATTGAATTTGCTTTCGAAAACGTTGAATTTGAACTGAAAATGGTACATACTGAAATACATTAGTGGAAGAAAAATCACTAATAGCCTTGACTAATTGGAGTGATGCGGATACGCAGCAGTCGGGGTCCTGTATACGCATATAACCCGAAATTCAGGTAAACCGTATTTTAGATCACACACTAAAATCTCATAACCATTCAGTACCGACTCTCTAAAGACTTCGTTACACTAAAAAGACTTTTTCATTAGAAGGAGCAATCCACCACCTTTTTGGGATTGTCTATCACACCTAACTCCCACATATTGGCCTGAGAGATTACCGAGAAGAGGCTTTGTCTCATTCTGACTATTCAACCACGTTTCGCTGAGTACGGCAAGGTCATAATTATAGATAGCCAAATCCAGATTGGAGCAATTCTCGAGTAGGGCGGTTGGAAATTTCGATTCTGTATGCATTGGGCACAGCGCACTCTCGGAGCATTCCAGGCATGACAGAGCACTGAAAACGTATGCCATGCTTGAGATACTCCGAAAACATACACGTCCTGGGAAATAAGGTGCTCTAGTCGCAAGAGCCTGCTGCATTCATTTTTAGGCCACCCACGGCGAAATTGCAAAGTTCTATATATGCTTGTGTAAACCTTGAGGAGACAAATCGAACGGTTCCAACAGTTTCTCAAACAACTTAAAATTGAAGGAGTTATGAGCATGCGACGGACTTTTCCGTCGCAAACCGTCTTTTTAACCGCGCGACGCTGGCGGTATTGTACCAGACAATTGAGGGTTGAAGAAAATCAGTTGAATTACTTCTATGAAGAACTTTAGCTCAACTGGTTTCATGCTGATATCAGTGGCCGACTCATAGGGACAGTGCAAGACAAGTGCTCAAAATGCTCGATAACGGAACACGAAACCCAGGACTCGGACTAACTATATTCACAGCCATAAAAATCCACCGTTTTGATGTTTCGAATTCTGCCGGTTTCCTAGATTTTATCCTGTGGTGAATTTAGCCTGAACTGGATGCCTTCTGACAGATGTAGAAGGCCTGAGAGGCGTTGGTTGAAGAACGTCTCTGTCATAACAGCCAGTGGCTCGAGACCAGCTAAGCAGTATACGGAAAATTGTTCGTAAAGTCGTAAAGTGAGCGGGGGAGAATTAAGTAGCCAGACGATCATGGTGCTCTCTAGCTGTAACCGCTCTCCACTCCAGCAATGCATATACACAGACCCGATAGAATCATTCGAGGTGACCGCTAAGAAACCCATCTCGACTGGTCCATTATCGCCGTATCAGAGCAGATTCGGCCGTTTTGGCCTTCACGCAGTGCCACGGCGTCCAGTTTGTTCTCAAAGTCGTATCCTGCTTTTCCCACAATTCTTTATAGCGTAAGCTGCTGCTTCACCTGCAGGCAGCTGACCACTATTGTAGGCCACGGTCAACCTTCAGGTTCGGGATTCGAACATGTGGCATCATTTTTGAAGAAGCAGGGTTGTAAAATCGAGCAGCTGAAGATAAATACTGTAAATATTCAGTTCTTCACGCACATCTTCTAGGCCTTGCGCCCTCTATGAATTGCTGTGCAAAATTTGCACAGGCTGGGGATAAAAGGTTTCCGTATAAAATCGAACCTGTCAGACCGATCTTCACATAAATACCTACTTTTCCTTATTAAACACTGGCACGGCTTAAATGAAGAAATGTCATTCAATAAACATAATGACGAATTTGTCCCACGTGAATACACTCAATCTATTAAATTGCAAGAATTAAGGAATTCGGTCTCTTTCAAATTCGCGTAACATTAGCAGGCGCGCTCAAACGAAAAGCCTTTTTCTTAATCCAAAGAGTGCACTCTGAGCTGGCTCGTTGAATGTAAACTTGAATGTGAAAGGACCTTTAACCATAGTTACTGCAAATGTACTACCACAGATAGATCTCGTGGCGCATGTGTGAGAGTGAAACAATCATAACAGGGTAAAGGATAGAGGTCAGCGGCAAATTCCTGTGGCACGCTCTACGCGGATATCCGAAGGCAGTTTGAATGCGTATTTGGCATATACACTTGACCAGTCGATAAAAAGTGCGTGTTCTATCTTCCTGGAGTACCAGTCGTGCAGCTCGAATTTTTATAATTATAAAGTTGCTCTTCGGAATATCGAAGGACTGCCGAATTTTTATAATTATAAAGTTGCTCTTCGGAATATCGAAGGACTGCCGAATTTTTATAATTATAAAGTTGCTCTTCGGAATATCGAAGGACTGCTGAGTCATTCAATTCCTAAATTAAAAAAATAAACCTAGGCCTCATTTCTCTCAAGATCGTCAACTTAGCTGATTCCATGCTGACATCAGCGGCCGGCTCCTCCCGATATACCGGTGAGTGCTCATGGGTCTCAAGAAGTGTGGATGTTGCGTTCGATCGATGGTGTAGTGGGCTCAAGCATTCCCACTCGATCAGCAGGAGGTGCGGGTTCGAGTCCCACCTGGCGTACTCTTGATCGCAACAAAACATCATTATTTATTTATCTACTTATTTATTTATTTTATTATTTTTTTATTTTTTATTTATTATGAGAGCTTAGAACCCAAGTACCCGCAAATTGAGGTTTAAAGGAATTGTCATCATTTCTATCAAGAAAAGTGCTCCGACACGCCTAACGGCGTGCCTCGCACTTGCGCTCTTCGCGCGACTACTACATCACTGACCTGCGGAAAGTAGTTTCTCTTAAACTTAAAATTTGCTAACTAACCTGCAGCGTAAATTATTGGCATCAAGCCGTTCACCACTTCCTGCGTTCGTCATAGACATTCTTCATAGACATTCTCTCCGGACCGTCACGAAACTCCATTGGTTTGCGCTGCGCAGTACTTCTGTCCTCAGGTTGCTCCTCCGCAACCGCTCGTTTCCGGATAGCGTTGACACGCCTTCCGAACCCGAACGCCGGGCTCCCCCTCACTCGTTTCTGGATCGAATTGCTGGTCCGCCTTTGCTGGTCTTCTCTCTCTCTCCCACTTCCAGGGGGCCAGGAGTTGGGACCAGGAAGGTGGGGGGGGGGGGGAGACCTACTTACTACCTACTTTGCACTACTGACCCCTTCGCTGGTCTCTTCTTTCTGGTTTTCTCGTCCTGTTTCCTCTTCCAGGTTGTTCGCTTCCTTCCCGGTAGCCCTTTTGGTCCACCCTAGAGGCCTCCTCCTCATTCCTCCTTCTCCACCACCCCCCTTGGTGGTCCTCCCATGCTCACGGCAGACGTCGGTAACACTTCTTCGAAATCGGCATGCTCAGAAAAGCGCGTAATTGTCGCTGTGTCAAGCAGGAGGAGGCGGCACTTCCTAGGCTGTAGCAGCATTTCATGCTGAATTCTGAATGCGGCCGCTCGTCGTACGACGACGGTGTCACGTGTTCTGACTCCAGAAGCTAGTTATACGTGTAAGGAACTCTCTTCTGGATCCAGATGCTCAGAAACGCGCACAGATGCCGCTGTGTCAAGCAGGAGGAGGCTGCGCTTCTTCGGCTGCAGCAGCATCCCATTTTGAACGGCACATTTTGTCCGCGCGGGGTTCGCTGAGGGGTATCTCACGTAGGTTTCTAATCCAGCGCAGGCAACTAACTCAATTATATAGTGGTAGATAGATAGAGAAATAGCCCACCATTGCTCGACTCAGGCTTATCGTTGACATCATTGTAATGAGTGCTCTTGCAACGCCTACCGCCTTCTTAGTGGCTTTCCTGGTTTCCTGATGCAAACAGCAATCGACGGCTGCCTTATAGCCTAGGAATGTGTAGTATTCATAATCTCTTATTCAACCGGACTTTTCCCCAACATCGTTGCTCCTCAGTCATGTCTGCTTATCGACCTTACACTGTCCCGGTTTTGTAACACCGAGTTCGGAAGCATCGCTAGCATCGTATCGCTTCAGTTGCAGCTGCTAGTTCTCGTCGACGGTAGTGACAGTCGCAACCGCATCCGCGAATTCATAGTTTATTCTCTTTAATGCGCCACCGCTTGACTCTTAATGGACCATGCCCTTCGACCTGCCTGAACATCGGCGGTGTGACTTCATTACAGATGATCGGCGTTCTGGTGCGACCGTTTCATACGGCACGACCTTCATAAGCCATTGGTTGCGGTTTTGCACAAGGACAAAAAACTAGGAAAAACTAAAGGCTGAAGAATGTGGTGAAACGAATGAAAACCCCAAAAAGACCAAACCCAGCAAAAACCAAAGCAATAGTTTGGTTTCCGTTGTGCACGTGCCCTTAGACGGAAACCAAACCAATCCAGTAACCGTTCCCTGTGCTCGACAGCAAGGGAGGAATGGTCCGTGAGGCTTTGAGAAACTAATCTGTGGAATGGAAGAGCCTCGTACTATACTACATATGTCGAAATGTCTTATAATAAGTATCTGTAATTGTTACAACAATTAACCTAAATTAAAAAGTGTATGGTCAGAAGTAGAAGACTAAAGAATCAATCGAAGAGCAGGAAACTAGTGCGAATGTAGTTACGGATGGAGAAAACTATTAACCTAAAACCATGACATAAAAATCAGACGTCAAAAACGAAAAGTAAGTGATTACACCAAGTCATGAAGATCACGGAGTGTCAACCATTCATAATAATAAGGAACTTAATGGCATAAGCTACCAACTGATGTTAAATAGCGAAAGAATAGTTCAAAGCAGGCCTAACTGTAACTGCACACTGGGAAAAGCTTAAGTGCACTGAATCATCTTTTAGTCTTGGAGCTTTTCCATATCGATGCCCAGATGTCCAATGTCATGCAGACACTTGGCGATAGGAAATTATGCAAGGAATTACACTAGAGCGGAGAACGAAGACGGCTGGTCCAATGAGCCTGGCCTTGTGTAATGTTAGAGAGTACAAAAGAGTAATGTGAGGAAAAACTCTAGTAGAGAGAGCACAGACGGCTATCCGACTTGACGTGGTCCCCTGCAGCGGTAGGGAGTAGTGTGCGGAATTATTCTAATGAGGAGAGTACTGACGGCGAGGCGGGTCGATGAAACAGGTGCAAATCTGCGCACAACACTCCGAGACACCTTGGACAAAGGGCAGGCGCGCAAATTATGAAAAAGGTCCTGAAAAGAAACTTTTTGGGTGTTTCGTTTGTTCTTAAAATTGTTATTCATTGGATAGTTTTTGCTTTACAAAGAGGGTTAATATGCTTGTAGCTGTCTAGTGTGAAAGGCCTTTTTTAATTGTTATCGAATGTTCAGTTGTTCTAGCTGATATCACTTGCTACTAAACTATATACCATAGCTAACAACAGTCGTTATATTGTTCGTGAAAGTCCATCCGCGTTCTGGTATTCCCGCTGCAGAATGAGATAAGGTAGGACGTTTTCGGAATGTATTGTTCCCAATGGTGAGCCCTTGCGACTCTGCATACTCAAGGATACGCGCACCGTCGAATTTACGTGAACCAAAACCGAGACCACCCTTACAAGCATGTCCGTCTTTCGATGCCAACTAAGGTCAACTACGACAATTAATTACGATTACGTAATGATACTTCTTATCAAGCAAGCTCCAAAACTGATCCTTGGCTCATCCGGAGCAGCAAGTTTCTGGAGCATGTGCAATGAAAAGATGACATCGCCCCCGCTCTGAACCTATAGCGACCTTTAACAAGCGCTCCGCGTTTGCAATTGCGTCTCGGCGGCTCCAGGACGTAACTCCAACGCGACGTCGTGGCACTGAAACGCGGACGCTCGATGACGCTTGGATAGCCGCGGAGCACGAAATTTTGCCAGTGCTAAAGCAGCAGTTGAAGTATGTATGACAAGGTGTTGGAGAAAGGTGACCGTCACGTGTGGAACAAAGGCAGAATTAAGGGGAAAGCTGGATTAATGCGCCCTTGATCTGTCTTCGAATCCTAGAACGAGTCTCACGTCTCAGCAATTCCTGAAAACTTCAAACGCTTGATAACAAGGATGCCTTGAAAGAAAATTTGTGAAAATTTTCGGGAACTTACGAGCACTTGCTTCCGAAACTTCTACATAATAATCCCGACCCAGTTCAGGTCTCGATTTTTCCTCACCAGGTCCTTTGCCATCTCCCTTCATTCATTTGAAATAGATTGAGTCGCATTTCATCCACACTTTGTTAAGAAACACTACCACTTTAAGAAGGAATTTTCAAGAAGATCGTGAACTTACGAGTGATAGGCAGTACTCGTAATTTCATGCGCGATAGACATTTATGGAGATATAGCAGCTAACTTCGCTAGGATTCTATGTACTCGCTACCGGTTAACAATAGACTAGTACAAGCGAGGTACGCATAGAATTGGGCATAAAATTCCTTACCAGTACGCACAGAATTCCCTTCCAGAAGACATCAGACGTGTCTCATCCAACTACTTTCCTCACTCTACGCGAAAAATGCGGTCGACAGCCGCCGACACATACTTTCGCGCTCTAGCGCGAGTCACTAGCCATCCCTATTGGAGGCGTTAAGCCGCGTGCACACTCCGCTGCGGCAGTGCGGCAGCCACGCTGAAGCATAGCACGAGGGGCAGAGTCACACTGCGGCAGCGGAGGCCGCAGTGAAGGGGTGTGCACACTTTCGCTACCGCAGTGCTGCCGGCAGCGGCCGCAGCGGTAGTGGCAGCGAGGAATGACCCGGGCATTCCTCACTGTCGCTGCGTGCGACCGCGGCACAGTTCAACAGTGCCGCAGTGTGCGAGAACAGCTCCGCCCACATTCCACTGCCCGCTGCTCGCTGCAAAGTGTGCACGCGGCTATACTAGTCGTTGCTGTCGGAAGCAGTCGGACCGCGACAACTCTTCCAATTTCGTCGCGCATTGCGCGCGACGTCAGGACGTCAGGGAGAGTTCGCGCAGCGTTGGAGCTACATATATTGGACCCCCCCCCCCCGTCTCGGCACCGTTGGGAGACGATTATGCCAACTCCGCTCGTAGCCCTGGGTCTTCCGCACAGCGCGGCCTTAAAGCCTCAGCCTATTTTCCTTGGCTTGTTACAGGACCACCTGGTCTCTTGCACCCACAGAAGTCGGCCTTTCTTCGCTCCGGTACCTCTGCCGACTCACAGGAGCGTCAGCGTCCCCACAGGTGCCCAGGTTCACCGTTTCATGCTGGTCTTGCTGCGGGACTTTTGGACTAGCTTGGTCCCTTCCCCCTGAAGCCGTCCGCGTCTCAGGTCAGTCATACTTGGAGGCGGACTTTGCGAGTGTGCGTTGGTTGTATCATTATCTCGCAAAACATTTAGCACATCCAACCATGTGATGCGATATCGCGTATTCGTAGGTCGGTCTGTCACATGGACCTTTCGGCCGCTTTCTAGTGTCCTAGTGTGTTCAGCTCCCACTGCAAGAAGAAGTAGTTTGGAAACACCAGTAGCACCTCGTGGAGGAATAGACATCGCCACCTGAACATCTTCTGTATCCGCTTGATTAAAATACGCACACCGTCTCCAACTTATGAGGAGTCCTTTCATCACCTTTCTGATTTCGTGGACATGCCTGAAAGTGTAGAGTTAACTAACAAGGGAACTGTCTGAACGGAACGGCAAGAACGAGTACCATAGGGGGAATCTCCGTCCTCCAAATAGTAATTGAAAATGTCTTGTTTTTGCTAAATCCTTGAGGCAATCGAGTAGGAGGGTGTGATGGTTAAGGGTCCGCAGAGCGAGCTCATCACGACGGCGCAAGATTCCGGTGTCGTGTACTGCGTGGCGCAGTGGTAGGGGTACGCCTCAAGTTCGGGAGGTCGGGGTTTAGTTCCCATGCTACGTTGCGTTTTTGCACTTTTACCATAGTATCGGGTTTCCATAGAGATTCCATATCTGAACTTGTTTTTGGAGTTTGCCATGATAAGATGTTTTTACTACTTATTATTTGTCGACATCTCGTAATTCACCAGCAATGCCCGAAATATGCCAAATGAAATATTCATGAAATAACTTCACTACCAATGATACACAAGCACAACGTGCATAAGACAGTACGACCGATCACGGTATAGGCAACGTAAGAGGACTACACTTTCTTCACATCCTGACTCATCGCATGGGCCGAGGTCTTCCGGGAATGCCATCCCACTCGGGTTTTCGAAGCAACCAGTTCTCAAACTTTATAGGATAAGAACTGCAGTGTAGCCAGACATTTTCCTCCGAAACGATCTGTCCTCCCGTGATAGTGCCTACACTGGTTAGTCGTGTCGTGACTCCGGCACAATCCTCTTCTGGTTGAAACTCTTGGTCCTCTTCTTCCACTTCCTCCAACTTCTTCACTTCGTCGATTTCCAGCTGTCGCAGTTCAAAGTCCTGTAGGATACTTGCTATCCTTTCCGCCAGCTTCATATCGTCTCTCGAAGGGACAGCATCCAGTGGAGATCCGCACTTCAGTGTCCGTAGGTTAATGATCACTCGAGGGTTAGCAGGCATTGTAGAGTCAGTGTTGGCGGCGGCAGCTTGTTATGACCGCGCGACTTTGTAAGCATAACAGAGGCGAGAATATTGATCGAGGCGGTAGGTCAAGTTGAAGATCATGTGGTCCCCTCCTACACTGTGAGTACACTGGTGGCGCTCACCTCACCGACAGTAATAAATGGCATTTGAAGCATTTTTCTAGCTTTCTGCCGCTGTTTCTTGTTGTTTCTGCGTCAAAATTTCTTACATTGACAACGAGAACAATTTGTTGGAGTAAAAGTTTCATACAAAATCGCATTTGACATATTTCGGACATTACTGGTGAATTACGAGATGTCGACAAATAATAAGTAGTAAAAAGATCTTACCGTAGCAAACTCCAAAAACAAGTTCAGATATGGAAATCTCTATGGAAATCCGATACTATGGTAAAAGTGCAAAAAGGCGACGTGGCATGGGAACCAAATCCTAGACCTCACGAACATGAGGCGTACCCCCTACCACTGCGCCACCCAGTCCACGAGACTGGGATCTTGCGCTGCCGTGATGAGCTCGCTCTGCGGACCCTTAACCATTACACCCTCCCACTCGTTTGGCCCGAGGATTCGGCAAAAACAAAACATGTTCTGTTACTATTTGGAGGACGAGGATTCTCACTATAGTACTCGTTCTTGCCATTCCGACGTACCGCTCAGATAGTTCAATTGTAAGCTTACTTGATTGGCTGTGAAAACGTCATCATCTATTTGAAATGTTGTACTCAAGTGATGTATTGGTCCTTGATCTAGCGTTGATGAACCTGAAGTAAAGGAGGCCACATTACTACCCCACCTGGAAAGGGGCTTCTTAGCTGAAGCAGACTCCAGATTCTAGAAAACACGACGTCAGATAGTTGAAAGCACCTGATGACCTGATGAACCAATCGCGATATCGCATTCCCGCCTCACCCAGGCAAAGGCTCCTCCACTGCTTTTTGATTGTTTCGCAGAACTGTCACTTCGATGCAAAAGATCTGACTCAAAATTTCACCAATTGTCTCAGGCCATCGAAACTGTTGCTCAAACTAATTGTTTAGCAGTCACAAAATTCGTGCATTCTTTGTTTGCGAACTTCCTTGTAAAGGTTGTGTGCAGGTAACGAAGTAGACGTAAGTGAGCTGCGCTTTAACACATCCCTTTTTGACATACTGCTTTTTTACTTCATCCAGTATTTGTATTGTTGTAAAGCACTCTCAACCTTACCTAACCATTGCTAGTTCTTTAATGTCTCTGACGATCTTTAGTACTTTGGGTTTCTCAAGATGAATATCCAACCATAATCTCTAAGCAAAGGATTCGCATCATTTTGCTTCACCACTTCAGGCATGAACGAAAATCTGAGCAAAATGAAAATGGAAATTACCTGTACCACCTGTCGTGCGTTGATCATCGAGTTTTTCGAACGGGGGCCATACTTCTCCATTCGTCCCTGTCGCGCGCCAGAGTGCTCCAATGGATCCTCCTCGCTCGAAAGACACGAAGAGCGTCATATCGTTCCGAGATTGCGATTCACGAAGAAGTCCTACCAACGCGTTAGTGAGCGTATGATGTTCTCTTGATATCCCGTGGAATCCAGTCGCTGCTCTCATCCAGCGGGTGTCTGCGAAGCGCATTACGTGGCCGGCCCACCTAATTTTCGACAACTTGACCCACGCGACAGCGCCCCTGATCTTCGAACGTAGGCGAAGCTCGGAACCCGGAGGCCTTCTCTACTTGCGTGAGTCGTGTCACTCCGGGCATCGTCCTCTCGATTCCACGCTGCGCGACGCCGATTGCGTGTTCATCCTGCTTTCGTCTAGCCCAGGTCTCTGAGGCATATGTTAAGGCAGGAAAAACGGTGGAGTCGAATAGGTGTGGACACGGAGTCGGACGTTCTTCGTCTTCTTCGCGACTTCTTCGACGCTCTTGAAAGCTCCCAAGCCGCTCGTTTCCTCGCGCTTAGCTCCGGCGCTAGGTCGTTGGCCATATTGACTTCGCCACCCAGATACACGTAGCTGGAGCATTCGGAGATGTTCGTTCCGTTGAGCGAGAATGGGACATCAGAACCCTGTCCGTTCCTCATGAACATCGCCTTCGTAAGATTCAGCTGCAGTCCAAGATTCCCACATACACACAAATCAAAGTCGGCAAGCATCCGCTCCGCCTGGCTAATACTCGGTGTTATGAGCACTCCACTGCACAGCTTTCGAAGTACTCTGATGTACTCAGTAGGAACGCCCTGAGTGAGCAGCGCTTCGATAACCGCTTCAGTTTCGACAGAGTCAAATGCCTCCTTCAGGGGCCAGATTCATTAACGACTTACAGAGGTTTAACTGAGAAATTGCAGCCGATATTCCTGGTAACGCCAACGTTTCACCATATCCCCTGTTGACAATCCGCTTTGGTTCGCGTTTTTTCAGGGAATTTGGCTGCGATTCCTCCGTTAAATCTGCAAGTCGTTGATGAATCCGGCTCCTGGTTTATGAACGTAAGGCACAGCGGCAACTTGTACTAACGCGATACTTCGGCGAACATCGTAATGGTGTGCATGCGGTTTATCCTGATGGATCCTCTCAGAAATATGGTCTGATCCTTTCGGGACCGGGTGCTGAACGTTCTCTCACCGACAAGATGGCGTCAGATTTCGGAAAGGAGAAAAGAAGGAACGACGCATCCATTCTGCGGAAGATGGCATGGGGGCAGGTGGACGTGGCTATCGCTATCGAAGAGACCGGAGTAGAAGTCGTGGATGACCTTCTTCATGGTTCTTCTGGAAGAGGTGACGGTTCCGTGAGGACGTCGGAGAGCGGTCATCTTTTTCTTGAAGTTGGCGAAGCTCCGGCGGGCAGTGCAGATGTCCAACCCTGTCTCTGCAGCTTCAGCCAACACCTACGCCGCTCCCTCTTTAAGATCCTCCTTTATCGCCGCTCTGCATAGTTTCGCAAGCTTGGACGTCAGTTGGTAGTTGCCTGACGCTCGTGCTGCTCCACGATGGTGTATCAGCTCAAGAATGTCCGGTGACAGAAGTCTCTTGATGGATTTCATGCTCTCGGCTCCCTTAGCACTGTGCGAAGATGATGCACCAAGCCGTCGTATTCTTCGTCAATGTTGTCCATGGCGATATCTTCCTAAAAGCTGGCAAGAGAGGTGTAGAGGTCCCAAGACTCCTCTTCTTGAACTTCTCGGCCTTTGTACCTTGAAGCGAAAAGCGGAACCTCGCGCGGAAGAGGCGGTGGTCCGATCCCGTGTTGAACTTGAGGACGACGAAGACGTCCGCCAGGTAACACCTGCGGTTGAAGATGATGTGGTCGATCTCGTTGTGGAACTGGCCACCGGGGGATTCCCAGGTCCATCGTAGGGAGGGAGACAAGCTGCGAGCTTCCATGGATGGTCTACCTCAATAATGAGCCTTCGGGCTCTGTTGTTAAAAGGAATCTCGAGCCACTTGTCCCGGCCACGTAAGCAGTCTTCGGGTGGGAATAGGGGAGTACATCATTAAACAAATTCGACCGTGTACTGCCCAGAGACGCAGGTGGAATGCAGGGGATGGACTACTTGCTCCTGCTATGTTGGATCGACTCGTTCCCTGTGTATGGGAGCGACATGTTCATGCACAGTGTGCGTGGATGTGTTCGCGCCTGTGCGTATTGTAACTATATCAGCCAAAAGCATGCACTGGGCAGCACGACAGGATGTACACCCACCTCTTGCTGGGGACATGGCGTCAGGTGCTGCAACCGCTGTTCTGCGGACCAGGAAATTTTGTTTTGCATATCAAAGGTTTCGTAGAGCAGCCGCTAGACTCTCGGTGAAGACTAGAGGGTTGGGAATGAATGAGCAAGGGGGATGAGATGGAGATTGTGTGTTCTCGGCGAGGGGTGTGGCCATATCTTGTACCTCTATGTCGTCCTCGAATTCTTCGCTCACACGACGAGTCTGACTAGCTATCCGTGCGTCCAGTCAAACACAGCAGCACTAAAGGGCCTCATTTCCCTTGACCTCGAAAGTGCCCTCATTTCCGCAGCGATTGAACCTGGCGATGCAAGCCAGGAAGATCAAGCACGACGTCATCGGACTAACCGAGATGAAAAGGCAACACCCCTATACGCCGCCTACGACTCCGGAGAAGAACTGTTCCTCGAAACATGTGACAGCAGGGGAGTGGGCAGCGTTGGTGTCCTCGTCTACACGCCCTTGGCTATGAACATCGATTCGTACGAGTCTCTGACAACCCGAATCGGACGTCTGCAACTGAAGCGATGTGGAGCCGTACCAGCTTCGACTGTGTACGTCACGTATGCCCCAACATCCGACTACGACGACAAAGACGTCGAAGCCTTTACGTGGAGCTTCAGAAGTTGTATAAGGAAGATCACACCTTATACAAGGTGATCGTCGGCGATTTCAATGCCGATGTCGGGCACGAAGGTCGCTGGAAGAACTTCACAACGGAACCCATGGTTTGGAGTGGAACGAGCAAGGCGAAAGCTGTCTCAGTTCGTCGACAATGAAAACTTTGGTTACTTTGGAAAAGTGGGGACCAGATGTCTTCTCAATTCGCTCACCTTCAGTTTCAAAAATTTCGATCCGAAGGTACAAGCCTTCAGGATGAAACGTGTCGAGGTCGTATCCCTAAGCTTGACGACGCCCACCTGAAGTCACCGGTCGAATAGATCCTCGAAACTGCTTGCGAGAAGCAGAAGGACTTTAGGTGTCCCTGACAACCGACATCAAGTATTCGAGAAACCTGCAAAGATGAAGAACGTATTTAGATCAGCGGCTATCTCATAAATTGTACGTTCAAGGGATGCTCAAGCGCCATCAGATCTCATCAGCGAATTCACCATCCGGGCAATGCGGCACATGAATACGTACCGGCTCGACATCGATAAATCGACACATGAATCGAAACTGGGGCGCGCAAACCCAGTGGTGGCCAACAGGGAAGGTCTGACCCCTCTTCGGTAGTGCATCTCACCTATTAAGAAAAGCGATCCAGAAGTTCAGCAACCTAAGCTATAAAAAACTGCCTCATTCAGCGAACTCAATAAACTTGTTGCCAACAGATTACCATATTTTCAAACACTTCGCCAAACTCATCCATGATTTTCTAGAGTTCAGCCGATGCTGAAAGTGCCTGCAGCCAAGTGATTGTGCAACAACAAAGTGCCTGCAGCCTAGTGATTCCAGTGCAGTTCCGCGCAGCAAATCGTGCGTCTGGCGCGTGGAACTGTGCCCCGGAACCGCGCGGACGCACGAATCTCCTGGAATCACTACTTCACGATATTCCAAATGAAGCTCCCTCTCCAAGGGTTAGCGAAATATTGCAGATGGCCAGAAAAGGTTCGAAAGCAGAACGTAGAAGATTTATTACTTCTACGTTCTGTTTTCGTTCTTCTTGCGTTCTGCTACGTTATTTACTACTGTAAGAAAGTCGACAAAGAAAAAAGGCGCACCATCGCCATGAATCGTGCAAAAAAGGTGACCACACGATGTAGCAAGAGCTTGATACATTAGGTTGGCAACTAATTTCGTGGACTCTCAAGCGCCTTCAACAAAAGTGTTAATAAACAATTAACAAATAACAGTCTTTAATCAAAGTAAAATCTATTGGAACGCGGGACTGTTTCCCATTTATCAGCTACCTGGCCCATCCCACAGCTGTAGAATTCTTGTGCTTTTGAAGCCAAGAATCCTTGGAGGTGCATTTTGACATGGTCCACATTAATAAGTCGTCCTCCAACCAAGAAATGCTGCAGCGTGCTATAAAGGTGCTAGTCATTTGGCGCACAGCCTGTGCTGTAAGGTGGGTGAGTTAGACGCTCCCAGCTAAGGTCTTCGATTTTTTGAAGTTCCCGATGACGGTGACGTGTGATCTGGCGTTATCTTGCTGATAGATAATTCCGCTCCTGAAAATCTGTCTGAACCGATTCCAGCGGAGTTCGGCCTGCGCGCGGCAAGGTTGAGAAGCGTGGATTACAGCATTAATGCTGGAACCGTTCTTGACGAGCTCCCGGAAGTTAATACCTTCTTGACACCACCAAACGGAGGGAACGTAGCGAACCGGACGCCTCAAAAAATAGAAGACCTTGACTGGGAGCGTCAAACTCATCCACCTTACAGCACAGACCTTGCGCCAAGTGAATGCTACATTTTTAGTTTGGTGCAGTACTTCTTGGTTGGAAGACGATTTAGTAATGTGGACCGGGTCAAAATGCACCTCCAAAGATTCATGGCCTTAAAAGCACAACAATTCTATGGCCGTGGTATAGACCAGCTTCCTGATATATGGGAAGCACTTCTGCGTTCCGAGGGATCTTATTTTAATTAAAGATTGTCATTAGTTCTTTGTTAATAAATACTTTTGCTGAAGATTCTTGAGAGTCCACGAAATTAGTTGCCAACCTAATATTTTTGTCTACATAGTTTTTAAAATTTTTACAGGAAATGTGACTAGTTATTTTGTGCGTGACCATTTTCGCAAGATGTGAGTAGCTGTTTGTTTCATTTTTGTGAAGTTTGAATATAATTGTGTAGTGTTGAGTATTTGTTTTCATCGATGCTGAGAAGTGAATCACTCCCGGATTACAGTGCAGAAGCATTGCTAGGATTCAGCATGTCTAACAAGTACTCGTAAACTACGAAAAAGCTAGAAATGGGCCACGGCGAACAGTTCTATAACCGCGGCCGAAAAACGACAGGCCGGAATCGGCCCGCGTGGTCGTCAAGAGGTTAAGAATGTTACTCACTAGCTTTTCGTCTTTTACAGTGCATACAAGAGGCCATACATCTCTACTGAAGTCCTAAGAGTTTTGTAGGCACTCAAAATACGCCCGAATTTATTTCGGGACATCGCGTATAGGTCATATGGGCAACTGCCAGACGTACTTGTCAAATAGGCACTAAATGCCTTAAAAGCTACGCTCTCTTCAACTTTGACCCATTTTGCCCCATAATGTTAACTGCCTAGTATTGTCAGGATGTTGTCTCGGTTTGAATCTCGGATATCCTATCAATCCTGCTCGTGACCTGGGACCAAGACTGTTCGCTTGGATGCTCTACGGATCAGAAGTATTCACGTAAGTTTCTTGGAACCAAAAATTGCAATATGCAATGCAAATTATGCGTAGTGGAGAACCGCAGATCGCTTTAATAAAATTTATTCTATTCACATAATTGTGCGTTGAGTCGTGATATCGCTGAGGTTCTTTGAGACTGCTCATGTTGAAATATGCAGCCTTCCTTTCAACGACTTGCTTCCATGCTTTCGCAGTCTAACAAATAACTTCCTCAGTCAATAAGCATTGCATACAACCTATATGTAATGGCTTACAAGCAAGTCATATAGTCTCAGCGATACAGGGAAACCACTTCGGGACCTCAAGACTTTAGCTGTATTGTAATTACATAGTTGCCGTAACAACAGCTGTGAACAGAGCAGACCCTCTCCTGTGCGCATTTTCAGGCAAGCCCTTCTTTATATGAATACATTAATCCGTCTGTCCTAAAGATGAGCTTTTCGATTTTTTCGAAAGTCGAACAATCGAATAAGTCGATTTTTTGAAATTCTCGAAAGCCAAACATTCGAATAACTTGATTTTTCGTAGTTTTCGAAAAACGAACAATCGAATAACTCGATTTAGAAGGCATGTTCCCTAGAGAACCGAAAGAATACTGAAAAAAACCACAGTCGTGGATGGAAAGAATTGAATTTAGGAAGACAATTGAATAAGCGTTTACAATCCAATTAGAATGAACGAATAACGAACGAATAGAACGTAATAACAAGATACTTGGTTACTTCCTTCGCAAGTAGTGGGCATTCCCTAGGGTTGAGCAAATTACGCCTAGTGGCGAGGAAAATTCCTACCGACGGAAAAAATTGAAGGGGTTGGGCAAAAAAGAAGTGCAAAACTCCAAACTATTGTTTTTGCCCACAATCTTCCGATATACGGAGGCGAGACCTGGGTCGAGGAATGCAGCAATCCTTATAGTGTCATTGGAGAACCTATTAGAGAATTGTCTTGCCGTCTTCTCTAGCGAAGATCCACCAAACAGCCGCACTCTTGTATCCGTTAGCGTTTTGAAGAGTCTTCAACAAGAAGACATGTATGATGCATATCTAAGCCTAACCGCAACTAGTACCTTTCCGCTTCTCTCGCAGTTTACCGCGGACTCCGAGTTCGTTCAAGTCCTTAATAATTCCTAGAAAGCTATACTAGCTGTGTTATGCTTACTATCGCAATAAGAGAAGGCTCTCAGCGAAGTACAAACTGCTTGAAACGGCACACAGAAATAGTTTAAGGTAGCATTTTACTGGTGCATGCATGCATGTATTTTGTAGTACATGGATCATCACTTTTACAAAAAAAAATCTATTTTATCACTTGAAGATTTTGCGAATGCACAACTATAGTGTTGAAAACGTTGAAAACGTTTATCGGGCATTTGTTTGCCAAAGTCATAGCCTTATCATTGAAACAATCTGCATGGGATCAACTAGACGCACAACACTATAGTTGGGCATTCGCAAAATCTTCGAATGTTGGAGTGGTTTCAAATGCCCGCATTTTTCGAGTGTTTGAATTTGAACATATTCGAAAATTGTGGTTTCTATGAAGATTCAAATTCGAATACATTCGAAAACACAATTCTTTGAATATTCGAATTCAATTTCAAATTCGAAAGAAAATCATTAGAATACCTACTCGAAGAGGTCATTCGAACAAAGCTCTACTCCAAACTAGGCATGAAGATGAGATAGTACCCAAAATTATAACATCGCCATCAGAATCGACTAGACAGCAGCAATTTTCATGACGTTGCTTAGTGGTGATGAGATTTTTGAGATTTCTCAGAGATTCTAATAACCTAAAAAAATCGGACTCTTACGTCCTAGGTATGTTCAGCACCTACAAACAAAATATCGCATTACCTTTAAACAACTGCCACCTCTATTCGAACTTCCCATCTAAACCACTCTGACGAATTCCTCGCTCTCAAGCATTGTTCGAACACCGTTCGATTTCGCATTTCGAACAAAACCTCACGATTTTCGAAATCGAACCCTCAAAATGAAATCGCAGATTTTTTGAAATCGATGATCGCGAAAAAGCATTGTTCGAATGTTGTTCGAAATCGAACAATGTTTAAACAATGTCAAGAGTCGGCCGCCAGAACTCTCGGAAGGAAATCGCAAATCGTTCCCGCAAATTACCGAAGGCGTAGATGTGGAGCGAGTTTGAAGGGTTTTTTTTTGGAACTGGGACGATCCATACCCAGGCGGCCGACTCTTGATATTGCTCGAGCATTGTTTGATTTCGAACAACATTCGAACAATGCTTTTCCCCCTCCTCGATTTCGAACAATGTTCGAGCAACAGTGGTTTAGGATCTTTGTGTAATCGAGCGATTAATTGTTCAAACCCGTACGAACGATTATAAGACCCAATTAATTCAGCTCAAGTCTAGTCTGTACCCAAGGTGGTTCGTGCGTGCAAGAGCCTGCTAGAACAATCCCCACTTACAAAGTTCTTCCACAACTGTATTTCCTATGCATAAGACCACATGTCGATTGATCAAGCAATATCGATCGATATTTCCATGGTCTAAGGGTGCGCGTGATCACGATTTAGGATTTATGGCCCTTCTGGGTAAATTTTTTACGATTTATGTTTAAAGGTTTTTTGGGTCCTAAATCGTTTGAAAACTTCGCAACTTATAAACTAATTCAAAATGCTGTTGGACTAAGGAAATTCCGACGTTTCTCTTCGAGGTTAGAATTCATCTGAATGAAATTTAGCCGCTTAAATGCACATGATTACTATAAGGGACGTCTGTGAACGTACCCCCCACGCAACAACACTTGTATTTTCTTGAAGGGAGTCATAAGAGGCCTTCCGCCTCTAAGTGCTTCTGCCGATAGTCGATAGAGAATACATGTTTATCTGCATAAGTACAGGCAAGAAGCAATATGGATCAGATCGACGAAGGCGCAGTGGGGCGTGTGGAGAGGTGACGGGAGACGGAGTCGACAGACGGTGGAAGTCGGGTTGAGGGTTCGGGCTCGTAGCGACGGCGCGCAGCCGTCCGCCGGTCAGACGTCCATTCGATTGCCTCGTCCACGGAGCTCCTCCTATAAATACGAGCATCGGTTACGGTAGTATGGATGGAATGCATGAGTAATAGGAGATAGAAGCGTGAGATATAGGAGGCTTAGCTGGTGCTACAGTAGTCTAGCGTGGGAGAGTAATGTGCCACTAAGGTGGGGTTACGGTAAGCTATCCTACCACTAGGAAGCGTGGGACACGATTCCTTACACCTCCCCTCATCAAAAGCACGACCGTCCCGGGCGTGCCCATTATCACAACGATCCCGGGGGAAATGTAGGGAACCGATGGCTACGAGTATATGGAAAACGGAAAAAAACAAAGAAAAAATGGGGCACTCACTGTCACCTGGTGTTGTGGTGGTTGTCGTCGATGGCGATCCTCACGGGAAGCAGTCGACCAGCTCGGAGGGCTTGATGATCGCACCGCGAGCTCGCGCCCATCGGATGAGTCGTCCCCAGTTCGGCAGGCGGGTCAGGGAACGCTCGTGGCCTAGAATGATAAGGCCATGCTTGCTGCGTGTGATGGCCACGTTCATCCGTCGAGGATCGTCCAGGAACTCTGCGCCGTCAGCCTCGAAGTGCGACCTCGTGGTGAGAAGGATCACTATGTCCTTCTCGCGGCCTTGTACGGAGTCGACCGTGTAAAGGTCGATTCCCTGGTTCTGGGCGTAGCTCTCCATGCACCTGTACTGCTCTTTGTAGAAGGTGATGATCGCTATCGATTCCGGCCGGATCGCGGTGCCAAGCAGCAGGCGTATGGTGTCGCGGCATGCCTGGGCCTCCGAAGTGCTGTAGTGGGACCCTGTCGCCGTTCTCTGAGAGTACCCAGCCACCTTCACAAACAGGAAGGGCAGCTTGCGGTTGCGGCACCTCGTGTTGTCGAGGAACAGGCGTCGGTTCTCTGCAGTCGTTCCGCTGATCAGGGTGTTCTCGTAGAACAGCCGGTTCGGCATGGCGTTCAATTCCGGGTGCGACCGGAACGTCGTGGTCAGCGGCGCCATCGGGATCCTTCTTTGGACTAGAAGATCCATCACTCCCAGTGCTCCGAATTTAGCCGGGGTGGACGTTCGGCTACAGCGGATGTGGGGTTCCAGCTGGTGTACATCGCCGATGTAGACATGGCGGGCGTCTGGAACACGAGTCGCAATGGCGACCATTGCAGGCTCTGGAATCTGTGAGGCTTCATCGCCAATAATGGTCGTGAACTCGGACAACAGTCCATTAAAGATTCCTCCGCTGTCGGTGGCGTTGAGCAGAGCGGACGTCGTCAGGCAGATGATGGCGGGCGTCCGGACCCTGAACATGATGGCGATCACCTTGGTGGCGATGCGTGAAACCTCCTTTTCAGCAAGGCGGTACTCTTCGCGCTCGTCCTGACTGAGGAAAAGCGCGTCGTCGGGATGAAACAAGAGACGCTCGATCAGTTCTCGACCTCTGCTGAACGTCTCGCACAGTGCCATTTCATCCCCGGTGAGCACGTGCGCGTAATCCGTAGGAAGGCGCTTCAGGATGGTGTGCATATCGTTGACGGTTGTCGGTGCTCCCTCTGTGAGTGCTGTATCAGACACGTAGCGAAGGAGGGTCAAGTCGCGAAAGTCGTCGAGCTTCATGATCGTGTCCGTGAACTGTGCGACTGCGGTGTTGGTCGTGGACGTGGCGATGACCCTGTGCGTTTTGTTGGCTCGAGCTACCCTTGCGGCGATGAGGGCGCCGACTACAGTCTTTCCTGTTCCATATGCAGCCTGAATGCCTACCACAGGATATCGTCCTTCGCCGAGACGAATTGCTGCTAGCTGTTCCGGGCGGAGTGTGATGGAAGTACCTGCAACAGACACGACTGCATTTTCGGGTAAGCGACCAGCAGGCCGATAATTATGCTGGGCTCCTCCGTAGACCATGTCTAAGAGGTCTGCTGCGACAGATCGGTCAGTCGGCGAGAAATCCTCGAACAGCTTCGACGACGAAATGATGTCGTATACTGGGTCAGCTCCTGTCGGCGCACGTCCGAGTTTGACGCAGACCGTCACCTTCGCGATGCCTTCCTCGGTCCTCTGAAACCTGCGCACCGCGCCGAGCGTGCCGCGATGAGCGTACGATGGGACAGCTACGCGGACGTGGATTCGTTGGCCTTCGAAGTCGAACTCGGCCTTCTGGATGATCGCTCGGCATAGCGACTGGGCGCCTACGATCCATAGGTAGACCGGCCTTTGGTTCGTCCAGCCGCACTCCGAAGACATGCCGTCGAGAGTGAACTCGAGGCGGAGTGGGTAGGCGGACATACTTGGAACGGTGGCATCTACCTCGTGTGTCCGTTTGTCGTCGTTGAGGAAGTTGATGGCAGACAGTGCTGAGCAAGCAACGTTGAACAGCTGAGCCATCTTGGGCCTGGCGTAGGCTGGGCTCCTGGCGTAGCTGCGGAAGCGGTTGCCACGATCGTCGAGCCACGTGAGGTCGTCGCGAGGCAGGCGCCTAACCTTGAGTGGGAGTAAGCCCTCGTCGGGACAAGCCGGAAGGAAGGACCTTGCCTGCAGGCACAGGAAGTTCTGAGCCTCGATCGACACTGGAGGCTCCGAGAACCGCATTGCGCATGAAACGTTCTCGCGCGAAAAAGCGAGGACGACCTCATCTACCTCGAATGGCCGGGTGCCGAAGTTGCACACGTTGACTGAGACGTTGACGGCCTCTGGAGCGCTCTCAAAAGCGATTCGGAACGCGCGTACACCGTGTCCACGGTCGATGGAAGAGAGGACGATGCTCAGGATTTGCCGTGGGAAGGATGACGGGGTCACAAAGACGAACTCCGAGACGCGGAAAAAGTAGGGGACGCGATTGTCCAGCGAAGTGGCCTTGGCGACTCGTGCCTTTTGTAACGTACCCTGAGGATCGCTGAGCGCAGCCATCGTGGGTTCCACGGAATAGACCCAGATGAAGTCCTTGACCGAAACGACGTCTTTATCGAAACCGCGGGTGTTGAGCTTCACGTTGGTGCTGTATTGGTCGAGCACCAAAAATTGGAGTTCGCGGCGGTCTGGCCCTGGAATGAAAAAATCCTTGGCCTCCAGGATGACGCCTTGTCCGTGTCCGCGGTGGACGACCTGGTACAGTACTGGGAACGCCGACCTGGGGAGCGGATAGACCACCGAAGGCATGGCACCTTCGGCTGAGCGCTTCCGGGTGTTCTCGACGTGTTGGTATCGTCCTGCAAGAAGGTCGTCGATCACGCTCTGTGAGGCTGCGCGGAAGGCGACTGCATGCTCCAAGCGCATCAGTTCGAAGATGGGCAGCTTCGACCTTTCGCTCGGACGCTCCACGAACGAGCGCGGAAATAGTCCCTTGACGAAGCGCTGTGACAGGTAGCCGCCACCCTTGAACTGTTTGTAGATATCCAGGGGTAGCGCGATGGTCACGAATGCGGGATTGACCCGAGGCGGGCGACGCGGGCGAACGTACTGCCCCCATGGATGTGCGTCGATGAGCGGGTGGGTGAAATTCTCCGGCGTCGTCTGAGGCAAAGGCGGAGGCTGGCGAAGGGTCAGCTGGAGAGCTGGAGCTGGGGCCGGGGGTGCTGGAGGTCTGGGAGGCGGTGTTGCCTGACCATCCGACGTGCTGGAGGACGCCGTTGATGCGAGTCGTCGCGCTGTGCTTGCAAAAGAGAAGGAATCAGATTTGTAAGCTTTTGGAACAACAGTTCCGGTAGCTGGAGACGAAGAACACGGCGCGTCGACGGCAACTGACGATGGACCCGGCTGGTCGGCTGGCTCCTGCGTAATTGAGCCGTTGGTAGAGCCGGCAGCGGTCGGATTGGTGGAGGCGGGCGGCGATGACAGTGCCAATTGGCTGAGGCACGGCGGCTCGCTGTCGTCGGGCTCTGATTGGCTGTCGTCGGCCAGATCGACTGAATCGGCTCGCCCGGCAGGTTCATCGGCAGAACTTCCGCGATCGGACATGTTCGACTTCTGAAATGGATAGACTCATGCCCGATCCGCTGAAAAGGAGGAAAGGAACACACACACCACGAGGACGAACACAACACGCCGAGAAGAGGAGCCAATTGGCTGAACCAAGGAGATAGAGCCCAAAGCGGGTTAGGATGCAAACTGAGTGGGGGTGAGTGATGAAAAAAGAAAAAAAATATTAAAGAGAGGTGGTCCGTTTCCTGAATCGCGTGTTGTACTGGTGGGTCGGCAGTTGTCGAGGTGTATCTGACTTATCGTGCTGCCTTTTGAATTCCTGACTCTGGCGTGCGTTGCATGCTGCTGCCGCGGTCCAAGCGGAGTGCAGGGAGGAGAGCAAGGATTCCTTGTAGATGCTGGCGTCGTCATCTGCTGGGATGTGTTCCATGACCTGATTCTGCTGCTTTCGGAAGCAACTTGTAGAGGCAACCGTTTCCTCGCAAGATGCAGGTTTCGGACAGCTCCTCGATTTGTGCCTTGACTTCGTCCGAGATGTTGGAGGGCATCGTTCCCGTCTCTAAAAAGTCATCAAAGGCTGACACAGCTTATCTTTCTTTTGCTCGATGAGAACATCGTAGGGACTTATCCTTACGGGCGCAGCTGATTGCTGCAACACTAGACAGACCGGGAATTCGACGATGTCCTCAGTTTCAGGTTCTCCGTCGACGAATTGGTGATGCGGGTTCTCCATACGACTCAGACAGTCAGCAACGACGTTTGATGACCCTTTGAGATATTCGATACTGATGTTATAACTCTGTAATTCAACGGCCCATCGAGCTAGGTTATCGTGGGTCTTGCCGTGGCGTAGCAAGAAAGTCAGGGGCTTGTGGTCCGAGTGGATGCGGGTTAGGTTACCGTATATGGTGGTCCGAAAAAATCGAAGAGCGCTGATCATCGCGAAGAGTTCGATGTGCGTGGGACTCCACTTCCGCTGGGAATCGGACAACGTCTTGCTGAAATACCCTACGGCTGCCAAGGTCTTATTGTCGTCCTGTCGCTGAAGTAGGGCTGCTCCTACGGCGATCTTGCTGCCGTCCGTGTGGAGAATGAACTCCTGGTCCTTGGGAAATGCTAAACAGGGTCTAGAGACTAGGGCTGCCTTGAGGTTAGTGAAGGCATCCTCTTGTGCTTGGGTCCACTCGAACTTGGCCTTTCCCTTGCAAAGGTCGTACAGCGGAGCCGCGATCAGGGCGAAACCCTTGATGAATTTCCGAAAGAAATTCGTCATACCTAGGAATCCTTTGACTTCCTTGATCGTCTTGGGTCGTGGCATGTCCCTGATTGCACGGGTGTTGCGCTCAGCCGGTTGGTAGGAGTCTCTTGAGATTTCGTGACCTAGAAAAGTGATCTTGGACTGCGCAATATCGGTCAATTTCTTACCTGAGGCCTTGATATTAAAAATTCTAAAACGTTCTAGGACTTTCTTCAAAGAAACCAAATAAGATTCGAAATCCTTATTGAAAATGATGATGTCGTCCAGATAAGCGAGACAGTTACCATCCAGTCCGGCTAGGATCTTAGCCATTGCTCGAGAGAAATACGCGCCAGCGTTGCGTAGGCCGAAAGGCAGGTAGACGAACTGGTACACTCCTCGATGCGTAGCCCAACCGCACTTGGCTTGTGCCTCAGGGGACAGCAACAGCTGCATGTAGCCGGAGGCTAGGTCGAAAGAGGTGTAAAACCTGTTACCTGCGACCTTTTCCAAGAGGTCTTCGATCCTCGGAAGTGGGTAGTGGTCCGGGATGGTGATGTCGTTCAATGGCCGAAAGTCCAAACAGACCCGTAGTGATCCGTCTTTTTTCTTGACGAGCACCGTATTGTGCACCCATGGAGTGTCGCTCTCCACGATTCTACCGGCCTGGAGTAGCTTGTTGATGTGGTCGTCCAATTCCTTCTGAAATCGGGTCGGAACTCTGGTCGGTCGATGCTTCGTAGGTGGAATTTCCGTCCTCGTCTTAATCGAAATGGGATCCCATTCGTATGAGCCGAGATCATTCGAAGAGGTGGAGATACGATCCTGGAATTCTACAAAGAGGTCGTGTAGCCGTGCCTTCTGCTCATCTGTTACTTCAGCGTGAGAAAGATCGATCTGAAAAGGCACTGATCTAGTGGTCAAGCCATCAGCTTGGGCGCCTTGATGCGCTAACACCTGGGCGCCGCTAAAAACACGGCTGGATCTCCACGAGAGACCCATCTGGGGCGACCTGAAGCGTCTCGGCTGTCGCTAGTCGCTGGTCTTTGTAGACGACCTGGACGGCTGGAGGCGGATTAGACAGGAGAAGGCGGGGTTCTACAGACATGGAAACCGCTGGAGCTACGAAGACCGCTTCGCTGTTGAGCACGTTGCCCAATGACATCATTGGCCCGAGATTCCTGGAGACGTCGGCGACATAGCACGGAACCATGGTTTCTGAACCAGGTTGAAGGATGACGGTTTCTGCAGCTCGTACGGCGATCTCCAGTGGGGATTCTGGCGTTGGTGGGATCGGCAGGGGAAGTTCCTCTACCACGAACGTAAAGAGCTGGACTTGGGTGTCTCCCATATGGAACATCCGATTTTTGTAGTCCACTGACCAGGCTGGAAGGCGGCTTAGGACGTCGTTTCCTAGGATCATGTTGTAGGAATTAGCTGCCGTGGGGACATATTGCGACTCCGTGAAGTGAACAGTCTGCTTCAGCTGTTGGTCTCCAATTTCCAGATCGATTGTGGCGCATTCTACGAAGCGGACTGGGATTCCGGCCATTCCTACGGCTGAGGGAACGTGGCTCGGCTCGAGTTGGAATACGCCAAGCAGCGGTAGGAGGGATTGGCTGGCTACCGTAATCCCTGCGCCGGTGTCGACCAAAGCGAGCATTCGGACGTGGTTGGCTGACACTGGAATCTGCGTCGCGAAGAACTGCTGTCCCGTGGGTAAGGCCATGACCTGTGCCGATACCGTAGTTGCGCCGGGTGGCCATCCATTTTCGGTGTCGATCTTGACCTGGGAAAGGACTAAAGGTGCGGCAAAACGGGGTCTACTGATAGTCCTCAATGGCGTGTCCTCAGTGGGCGGCTTGGGTACCGGCGGCATGGGTGATGCGGGGGGAGAAGGAGAAGATCTACAGAGATTATTCATCAGGGAGCCAGGCAGCAGCCTGGAGAAAGTCATGCCGAGGTATGTCACTACGGCCAAATGTAGAAGCCGTAGTGTGACCGTCAAGCAACACAAGATGACCCAAAAATCAAAAAGGGAAAACAGAGACCATGGCCAATTAAATGATGTCATGCTTACCTGCGAAAGGGCGGTGTCTGTCCTGGTGCGTGGCGTGTCCATGTGCGTGACGTGGTCGATCAGTCTCTCGTGTTCCGCTGCAATCCACATTTCCTGTAGCTGGTTGTCCGCTGCGATCTCGCTGAAATTGGTCAGGATTAGGTTGTGGAATATCGTTAGCTTTGGGGCTACAGTGACCGAAGCGAACTGTGGGAGAGACGAAATCGTCTCGATCCCTTGCATCGAGACCGGTGTCACCTTACCGTCCAGAGCCGAGAACCTAATTAGGGATCCGTTGGCCAGCAGATAGAAAGGGCTGGTGCTGGCGCAATTCGCGGCCGCGGCTGTGCTGCTGATGACCCCCGTTGCGGGATTAAGGAAAGCCTGCCATTTTGATCCACTGGGAAGTGACAGTTCCACGCGCGGGTACTCGAAGCACGACGAGTTGAACGGCAGGAGTCGTATGGCGGCCATCGGTAACGGGATACATCTGCGTATTTGGACAAAACCATTGCCCAAATGAGTCGCGTCGACGTCCTTTCGTCCTAGCAGGTTCCGCATGGTGAGTGTCGGGTTGCTCCTCAAGGACGCGTGAAGAGAAATCGCCAGAATATTCGTCCGTTCGCAAAGGGCGCTGATGGCGTGCTGAAACGTCGCTGCAAGTGCCATCTGGACGGATCCCTCTACGGCTAGGAGCTGAGCGGACAGCTGGTTGGATGTTACCAATCCAGCCTCTGGTGCCGCTGATCTGGGGGTTCTACGGAGGAAAGACACGGCGTAACCCTGGTCGGTCACGACCAGCTGTTTGAGACAGTCTTGGACTGTCTGCAATCCCGTAGACCATGATAGAGCGAATTCCTTTGACTCGCTGATCCATACGTGACCCATGCGTAGGCCCTTCATCTTGGCGACGTAGACAAATCGGCACTCTTCTTCCTGATCAGGCTCCCAGATGATCGCTGAGCCGTCGGCTAAAACGCAGACTCCGTCCTTGTATTGGCATGAGGACAGGTCCCCGATCGCCGCTTGCGGAGCGTCAGTTCCGTGGCGAGCGTGAATGACGGTTTCGAGGAGATAGCAGTTGACCACATGTGCCTCATGATCGGAACAACAGCCAAAGGGGGCCGACGGAAACTCGAACTCAAGTTGGTTTACAGTCTGCCAGATGCCGTCTTTGTGGACCATTTCGCCGAAGTCGCATCTTTTGTGCTGAAGCATGCGCTTGCATTCGTCTGAAGAGACCGCCAGTTGGGAGTCTTTGTGAAGTTCGCGGCGCGCCCCAAAGAAGTTGACCGAGAAGTAGACCGATTGCCGAATGATCCTGCAGAGTGAGCCTGGTGTGTTATACTGCTTCGTGTTAGGTCTAAAAACCTGTAAAGTAAGCTCTACTGGATTTGTCAGGTGGTCTGGCATCAGCCGGGAACAATTGTATGCGCTCGGCACGAAGAAAAGTTGCGACGGATTCTCGCTGGGGCAAAGCCAAGCGGCAGCCTCAGCTGAAACACCTGAAAAGAGGCAGACTGCCATCGAGCAGAGGATCAAGGCCTTGACGTCCGGACGAGATGTCGGAGCTGAAATGGTTGACCTGAACGCGGAGCTGGCGAGCTCCTCGTTCCTCTGGCGAAGCGCTGCGATCTGGGCCTTCGACTGCTCCAACTCGCTCTTGGTCCGGTCAACGGCTAGTGAAAGTTCCTGTAGTCGTTCCGTGGCATCGTCGAACCGTACCTGCTTGGTTGGAGGAGCGGTCGGCACGCAGGGCATCATGCGTGCGTCTTGCCGAGGCCTGTAGGACTGCTGATTCGATCGCTCACGAAAATTAGGAGACCTACCTGTACTCCTGTTGTTGCGTCTTGGTCCTACTGGAGGTGACGGGCATTGGCGGCTGAGGTGTCCCGTTCCTCCGCAGTTGTAGCATAGGTCGGACCTCCTGGGCGCTTCCTGGCGAAAGGGTCGTCTCTGGTTACCACCCTGGCTCTGAAAAGTGACCCTCTGATTATTCGTCTGAGGACGGTAGCGACGTACCTGCTCCGGCCTCTGGTAGGCATGGTCGAATTCTGGCCTCCTGGGTGAGTGTCTATGGTCCAGCGCGTGAACTTCGACGATCGGTTGAGTCGGGTGAAGAAGACGATCAGCGGCAGCTTCTGTAAGAACTTGTTCAACTAACCTGGCTTTCTCTAGGGCTTCGTCCAGCGTCGTCGGATTGTGCATCCTGACGAATGAGCGGATGTCCCCACGGAGACGGGAGACGAATTCTGCCAGAGCCAGTTCGTTCTGCGTCTCGCTATCCAGTCCGGCCATAGCTGATCTTACCAAAATCTTGAGACGGTCCGCGAAAGCCGTAGTCGTTTCCGTGGGCTCCTGCTTGCACGCGGCCAGTTTCTGACGGGCTAAGTACCTCTGCTGGGGTCCCTCAAAATAGGTCCGCAAAAATTCCGTAAGCGCCACGTAATTGAGCCGCTTTTCTCGGAAAAGCTTCTCTACCTTCTCGCAAGCTGTACCTGAAAGGTGCGCTATAAGAAAGTAGGCCTTCTGCTCGTCCGTTGGCGGGACCGAGCGGATGTGCAGTAGATCCTCGAGCTGACGGAGCCAGAACGAGACGTGCATTCCTTGGTCGCCTGAGCCGCTAAACGGAGCCATTAGAAGTGATGGAGCTTGATCACTCAATACTGCGACTACCGGCGTACGTTGGCCCATCGTCTGGAACGTCTCATTGAGGCGCTGCGCGATTTCGGTGTTCCCTTCGTTGACGTGCTCGTTCAGCGTCCTCTGTCCCTTGAGTACCTGGTTGAAGTTGTCGTAAGTAGCGTCACGAAACGGCCAGATGTCCTGAGCTTGGATGAGCGTGGTCGGTTCCATCCTCCTGAAAGCCTCTGCAATGGGAGCCAGAGAAGGCTCAGATGAGTCGGAAGGTGGAACATCAGTTCCGGTGGGCACTGGAGGCGAAGACGAAGCCGTCGGGGCCGTAGAAGACGAACTGGAGCTCGAAGAGGACTGCGCACCACTGCGCGTCGTCGGCATCGTCGAGTCGAATGGCAGGAGCTGAGGGTGGAGCTCTGCCGAGACCGTCGAAGGGGCGGCCTTTACAGTATGGCGCGCTCCTGATTGGTCGATACCGTAACCTCGCCTACGCTCGGCCGGCTCCGGCGCGTGAGGGGAAATGTTGACGCGGCCGAGCTGGGAACCGATCAGATAAGGGGACAAAGGTTCCCTCCGCAGAATGCCCTTCCTGTGAAAGCATCTGGTGGGAAGAAACGAGCCGAGCTTATCTGATTGCTCGGGCGGCTTGCAAAAACATGGGAGTCACATTTCACGCGACTCTCGCTGAGATGGACTCTGAGATAAGCGCAAGAGAATACCACGACTGCTTAAAATAAACAAATTTGAATATTTTCCATACCGTACACTAAATTCGAATTTTCACTATCCGACAAACCGAAAAAAAATCCTCTGATAGGTAACTTCCTTACCGTTCACGAATCCTCGAACTGTCGCTCTCGGGCGACTGGCGGAGCGACCGCCTTCTCAACCTGGGAGTACTCCTTACCGTCACTTAGCCACCAAACGGGCTTTTACCTGATCTGCGCTCCTCTGCGCTATCTCGCGATTTCCTGCTCGAAACATTTCTCAAATAATCGGCCAGCAGGCCCCCGGGGGAAATTTCCATCTTCCTCTCGTCAAACCCTAGTGGTCGACCGTTTTAAACTGCGCTCACCGCTCGAACGGCTTCGCATGCGTTCGAGCGCACAAAGACGAATTGGACACAAAGAGTCCTTTGATTACCGGCTGGCGCGACTTGAGTTCGGAGCGCATGTGCTGGTCCATAGAATTTAGTTCTGAAGGCACAAAAGGAGGCTCGCCGCCTGGTCTGAGACCAGCTCGTGAGCTTTTGAAATTGATGCACAAAGAGGACCTCATGGGAGAAGCGCTTTCCGAATTCAAACCGCGCGAAGCCTAAACTGGGCATGACTACGCCACTAACTTCTAACTACATAGGTGCACCTATACAGAGAAACCGTCCCTAAGATACCGAACTTACATTGGAAAGCCTAACGTCGCTGACGATCTCCTGGCCAGGAAACAGATGTCTAGCGAGCGCTCAGCAGAGCGAAAACTTACAGAAATTTGACAGGAAAAAAAAACCCTTACAACCTACCGTACTGCCGTCGTCCTCCACGTCGAGCTCGCTGCTACCAGTCATAGGAGGCCTTCCGCCTCTAAGTGCTTCTGCCGATAGTCGATAGAGAATACATGTTTATCTGCATAAGTACAGGCAAGAAGCAATATGGATCAGATCGACGAAGGCGCAGTGGGGCGTGTGGAGAGGTGACGGGAGACGGAGTCGACAGACGGTGGAAGTCGGGTTGAGGGTTCGGGCTCGTAGCGACGGCGCGCAGCCGTCCGCCGGTCAGACGTCCATTCGATTGCCTCGTCCACGGAGCTCCTCCTATAAATACGAGCATCGGTTACGGTAGTATGGATGGAATGCATGAGTAATAGGAGATAGAAGCGTGAGATATAGGAGGCTTAGCTGGTGCTACAGTAGTCTAGCGTGGGAGAGTAATGTGCCACTAAGGTGGGGTTACGGTAAGCTATCCTACCACTAGGAAGCGTGGGACACGATTCCTTACAAGGGCATGTAACTAATTCTGTCCAGGGGCCGAATTTATCAACGACTTACGTAACTTTAACGGAGAATCGTAGCTTATCAAGCGATATGGTGAGCGAAACGCCGCGTTATCTGAGCTTTTAACGCTGCTTATCGCTCACCATACCGCTTGATAAGCTTACAATTCTTCGCTAAAGTTACGTAAGTCGCTGATAAATCCGGCCTCAGAATGACCCGTATGAATAACTTCAGCAGCACGGACAGCAGGCAGATCGGGCGATAGTTGCCAATCTCGTGCACATCTCTCTTCTTGTACAGCATGATGGTCTTGCTGGTCTTCCACTGAGATTGTACCTTGCGCTCCGACAGGTAGCATGTGAAGAGCCGCGCCAGGGTGTTAACGAGCGCTGGCGGGAGGTTATTCAGGCGTTCGGGGTTTGATCCTGTCGGGACAGGATTTCTTCACCGATGGATAGTGTGTCGGATCTTGGAAGGCAGACAGAGAGGGCGATGCACCCATCCTGCGGAAGACGGCATGGGGCAGGAAGACGGGGGTGTCGAAGAGATTGGAGTAGAAGTCGTGAATGACCTTCTCATTCTCCTTCTGGAAGAGGCGACGGTTTCATCAGGAGGCTGGAAAGCGGTTATTTTGGTCTTGAAGTTAGAGAAGTTTTGACAGGCATTAGGGATGCTCAACACTGCGTCTGTTACTTCAGTCAACACCCGCGCTCTTCTCACATCAAAATCCTCCTTTATCGCCGCTCTGCATAGCTTCGCAAGATGGGGCGCCTGTTGTTATTTGTCTGACGCTCGTGCTGATCCACGCTGGCATATCAGCTTAAGAGTTTCGAGAGACACACGTCTCCTGCCCTGCTGTCGCATGTTCCGAGGAACAACTCTTCTACGGAGTCGTAGGTGATGCAATAGGCGTCGGTGTCTTCTCGTCTCGGTTAGACCGATGACGTCGTACTTGATCTTCCCGGCTTGTATCATGAGGTCCTCGATGGATGTCCGATGCGAGCGTGTGGGCGTTGTAAGTGCAGATCTGGAGGATCCGCTGAACGCTGGACGATGGACGGCCATGCGAACAAGCAAGATTTCGGAGATGATCCGATGCACGATTGACCGCAAACACAACAATGCGAAGCTAATCAAAGTGTTGCGAAAGTATAGGCTGCCGCTGTGCCTTACGTTCATCGACCTGAAGAAGGCATTCGACTCTGTCGAAACAGAAGAGGTTATCGAAGCCCTCTTACCCAGACCGTTCCTTCCTTCTCAGTACATCAGAGCACTTCAAGAGTTGTGCAGTGGATTCTTGACCAAGATTTCACCTTTCTACAACGACGTCGTCATCGTCGTGGAGAGAGGGGATCGGCAAGGGGATACCATATCCCCGAAGCTCTTCAGCGCCACTCTCGAAGGCGCCATACGCGAACTAAAATGGAAAGACGTGTGAATGAAGGTCGACGACTAGCAGCTGCACCATCTTCGCTTAGCTGATGACGTCGTACTCATAACACCGAGCATTAGTAAGGCGGAGCGAATGCTTGCCGACTTTGATCGTGCGTGTGGGAACGTTGGGCTGCACATCACGCTCGCATGGCCGTCCTTCGTCCAGCGTTCTGGGGATCCTCCAGATCGCACTTACAACGCCCGCACGCTCGCATCGAACATCCATCGAGGACCTCACGATACAAGTCGGGAAGATTAATTACCACGTCATCGAACTAACTGAGACGAGAAGACACCAACGCCCAAGGGCCCGTTTATAGTTCGACGAGGAGCGACGCGACGCCACATATAGCGGCCAAATTGATGAATCGCGTCGCTCGATCAATGTGGCCACAATATGTGGCGTTGCGTCGCTCCTCGTCGGAAGCATAAGCGCGCCTTAACACACCACCTACGACTCCGAAGTCGAATGGTTCCGCGGAACATGCGAGGGGGAGGAGACGTTTATCCCCTGAAACTCGAGCTGATATGCCAGCGTAGAGCTGCACGAGCGTCAGGCAACTAACACCAGGCGTCCGAGCTTGCGAGGCTATGCGTGCAGGCGATAAAGGGGGGTGGGGGAGGATCTTAGGTAGAGAAGAGCGTTGGTATTGGCTGAAACTGCAGTGTTAAGCATCCGAAATGCCCGCCGGATCTTTTCCAACTTCAAGACCAAAATAGCCGTTCTCCGACCTTCTGATGAGGCCCTTACCTCTTCCAGAAGGACAATGGAGAAGGTCATCCACGACTTCTACTCCGATTTCTTCGACAGCCACGTCCACCTGCCCCATGCCGTCTTCCACAGGATGGGTGCGTCGTCCCCTCGATATGGGAGCCCATCATTACATAACGTCGCGCTTCGCGCGCACAATAAGCGATCCCTTAAGGCCCATTCACACTTCTGCGACAGCGGCACGCGCCTCCGCGGCGATCGCGGCGCGGTCGGATTAGCCTGGGCACCATTCTTGTCCGTATTCGATCGGTCAGGGTAAACACCATGAGCACAGGAATCTATGCAGTTATTGAACATCTATCCCTTGCAACATTCAAGTAAGGTGTTCATGTTTTTCATATGTCGCTGCTTGTTTTTGTTTTCCTTTCCTACTTCGTTTTCAAAGGATGGAGCGAGTGAGCATGAATACATGCAAATACGATTCTTTGAAAACACGATATGTCCCCTTCATGTGGTGCTTACTTTGGTCACCGCTTGTTATTGCATAGGCCAAATATGTAATCAAATTGCCTCCGCAATATCCCATAGAAGTAGGATACGTAGAATTACAAGCTGTTAAAATGATGTTTCGTGATTGAAACTCTGCCGGCACGCGAAACTTAAAGATTAGTTCGAGTTCCACAAGCGAAAGATTTCCGATCACAACAATATACCCGTCTAACCTCTTGCAATGTCAAGAGCGTTAGGCATAAAGCCCATCTATAAGAATATGCAACGAAAAACATAACACATGCGATGCCATACAAGGCTTGTATTTTTTGCAAAACAATGTGCTATCAGATGAAGGTCGTGTAAATTGTTTAATGATGTCTGAGCCTTCCAATTTTGAAGTGTTCAAGAAGCCATTCAAAGGCAACTTTCCCACGCAGTCCACCGCTCAGTGCGGATGCTTGGGTAGTCTCTGGCCGTTATTGTTGCTGATTGTTCGCTTGAAAACGTAACACCTTCTATTTTCTGACGATGAGCCATGTGATTTTCGTGGGAAGGCTTAAGATAGCTGTTACTGTAGAATGACTCTATGGCTTGGATTGGCCTCATTTTGAAAAGTTACTGCCTTCGCACACTTATGGTTAAGGGAGAGTATGGCCCCGTTCTCGGGTGGAGTGTAATGAAACCGAGGCATCTGGATCGACGTCCTCATGCATGTCGCCCCGCCAGGAATGATTTGAACCATTCCAGCCAGCGGCCCTCACCGCCGGAATCCCTCACCTGGCCAATCGCCGCGCCCCGTCAAGCTCGCCGTCCGCGGATCGTCGTCGACGGACGAATAGAGAGGGGGGGGGGGCTATTATGCATCCCGCCGGCGGGGCGGCAGCCGTCCGCGTGCACCGCGAAGGGCTGTCTTTCCGCGAAGTCCGGCGCCAAAAACGCGCTCCAATGCGATGCTAGCCGACACCTCTCGACGATGACCGCCAACGTGCCGCGGGCACTCCCGCGACAGTTTACCATAGGCCTAAGCACTAGTTTATACTTGCGCCGCTGAGCCGCGCGGAACTATTGCCAGAATAGATATGCGGCGCGAAAAATCTATGCCTATGGCGGTCGTCGTGCCGCGCCGCGTGGAGGCGCAAGTGTAAACTAGGGCTAAGGGATCGTCTAGTGTGCACGCGACGCGATGAATCAATATGGGAGCTAATAATTACATCGCGTCCTGCGTCGAGTGCACACTAAACGATCTCTAATTGTATTGGGGTGTTTAGAGCTCCATCGCCGTGCGGTGCAAATGCCATACAGATTGGGCGACCCGATGAATCGATAAGGCAGCTGTGGTCGCGTGGCATCAAGTGAGCTCTAACCTTTGAGTTTAACTGATTACGTGATGGCTCAGAGCATGCTGCATAGAACCGGCTTCTGATGACAATTTTATGTGGCAACGACGACGCACTGAACAGTTCATGTGATACGATTTTTGAGAACATCAGCCTCGTATCAAGGTTTTGGTCATGATAAGAACGGCCGCAGCTTCACGTGTAGAATCATCTAGTATGAATAGTATCGACAAGACTCTTTTGTTGCTTTGCTGAAAGTGAGGAAGCAATGGAATGGGCAACCTGTTTACGCCATTGTCACGAAATTGATAATCATCAGGCTAACACATTGCAATGCACACCCGATATCTATTTATGCACCCTCGGCTGTATAGATGGATTAGATAAATTGTTGCCGCATGTTGCAGAGTCCACAACTACTACTTCTGGATACCAATAATCGCGCCACTTTTTGGCGCCGTGATGGCTGCGTGGCTGTATCATATCTGCGTTGGAGCTCACATCCCTGACCCCATGGAACTTGAGGGTGCAGAAGAGGAGGACGGAGAGCATGATGAGGGGGGTGCTCCTAAACATGTGGAGAAGGATCTGGCCGAGGACAATAAGGACAACGATATCAAGCCTTCTTTCAGGTTAGCTCCTGTTGTTATACGCATTCATTATCACTGCGAGATGCTCAGTCTGATTGCTGCACTTCTCTGTGAAACTAGATAAGAGTTCGATGCAACTGCCCCCTCCAGCGCCTCACTCCAAATTCCTTCCAAAATTTCGAGACAAGTACATTTATTTTTCGACATATTGTACACTGTATGATCTTGGAAGCAGAACAGCACAATTTTTGAGCGATTTTAATGCACGGTGTTAAATTCTCACCTGGTTAGAAGCGATGCGCGTTCGTATGAGAACATAAAGACATATCGTGAAGTAATGGAAGTGGGAAGTTGGAGAAGATCTTTGCTAGTTCTGACCTCCACTTTTGCCTACATCGCCAACAAGTCATCATTTCGTCGACCGTGTACTATCCCGAATTGCAACGTAGAGGGTGTCTCAAAAATGAAAGCGCTGTTTGAAAGAGCATAACATTGCTGCCAATGAATCTGTATGAGAAGCTTAAGGCACGTATGAAAGTGAACAAAAATGGAAGTTATCTGACGTGTGAGGTGTGAGTCGTTAGGATCATCAAATTCTTTACACTTTAGACTCGGTTGACTAGAGCAAGTGCTTGCTGCAGTTTAGCTGCAAATTGACTGCTGCCTTTCTCGTTTTCCTTAAACTCTGGAAGAAAGCAGCAACCCGGTACATACCAACCAACCGGATACACATTATAGCAATTCAGGTACTCTCAAATGTGCAAGCGCTAATCAAAAGACCATAACATTGAGCTGGTAAGGCTATCTGCAAGAACTAGGACTTTGATCAAGAACAAAAAAATAAATGTAATAGAAGCGTGTTACTGCTTCAAGCGCCTCCTCTCTGTTTTCTAATCATCGTTCTAGATACGAAACCAAAGCCCCAAATTTTGAGGAATATATTAGCCCGCTGCTCCACTGTTTACGCGGAGCGACTCGCTTCCTTGGTTGTTAATTGCCGAATGAGACATACGGTGTCTTCCGAACTGGCTATACTTATGGTGAGTATACCAGAGTCATAAGGACACGTATGTCATCATCGGTCGTTCCATATCTCGCAATGCGGGATGATAGGAAGTACTAGTGATCAAGGGACACTCATTTCGACTGTTAAGCGCTATACTTCTTTCAAAAATCCAGAAAACTTCCAGCGCTTTTTTGACGAGTTGTCGGTCTCATACCTCAGAATCGTGCATCATTTCACCTCACATTCCGCTTCCCATTCTGCCTCTCCACCCTGTGGTTGCCCAGAGGACTCGTTAAAATACCGCGCCTTCTACCAGCCAATTGTTCTTTCAAGGGAACCTCCAGTACCCTTCCAGATTCCCCAATAATGGTAGCCCACTTCTACTTTTACTTTTTTCCCTTTAATCAGTCGTAACTCCTACTGATACTCTCACCGGCACCAATGTTATTATCTTTCGATCCTAACTCGCTCCTCAAAGAGCGTTTTATCGTCGAAAAACTGTAAAGCGTTGTTGTTTTGGGCGCAATGCCTGTTAAAAGGCGCACTCTCGTGATGACGTCTTTTTTCATATTTCTTACTATAGCTTCATATTCCAATGAAATGTAGAGCCGGACGGACTACACCGAGTAATGTTCTGCCCTACCGTTACCTCTGCATTGGGAAATCGACACCTTGGAAGGACTGCCCACCTACCCAGCATAGCACCTTGCTTTGCTCAAGAATTTTTAGGGAAAACTAGGGTTGTGATCGGTCTGCGGCAAAATGTAGCAAACATTTGCTCCACTCACAATGAATCGAGTCTAAAATCTAAGGATTTGTCGGAGCACTCTTAAGCACTCTTAAGCATGTAATAGAATTTCCGTTTTTCTGGAAGGGATTTCAAAGCGATGTGAAGAAGAACTGCTTCGTTTACTTTCGGAACCTACTATCTACTCAAGCTATTACAATTGTATGTGACATTGGAAGCGAGAAATCAGTTATCATCGAATGTTTCAGGTAGCTATATCGGTGATAAGGGAACACGTCTTGGAAGGTGCTATAAGATTTCAACCTTTTGAAGCCGAGGATGATTTCAACACTCCGCAGACAAGTGACTACTCCTACTAAGTATCTTGACTCATTCGATATTTGGTGCGCTGAAATATTTAATGAGACCATTGTTTTTCCATTAGTGCCGATTATGGTTTTTCTGCGTTTGATCATTTTGTTCCATTTCCTGCTTCGAAATAAAGTGATGTCTGTTTATTCCATCTTGCAAACTACGGGAGATGTCGCTAGGCATTTCTAACCTTTAGGTGTTATAAGCAAGTTTCTGAAGCGCACTCCAAAAACGTTGTTGAGATGTACGGAAGGTTCGAGGACTCTAACAAGAACAGCGAGTTGGTCTTCTAGCGCGTTCACGTAAGCGAAAATTAGAGTTTCTTAAACAGCAGGGCTAGTATTCATCAACGGAGGAGTGGATAAATCGCTATCACAGATTTACCTAACCGAGCCCCTTCCAGAAACTTACTGGCTCTTGTGATTCACGTAGGGCGCAAGTGTCACTCGCAACGACAGCATTCTAGGGGAAATACACCATTCTGATATTTCGACGCCTTTCGAGAGCACGAAACTTTGCGGTAGTGTACCATTTCGAAATGATTGAGGGGCTTCATCAAGAATTTGAGAGCAAAGTTACAGGTCGACGATAAAAGTAGAATTTGCAGTGGCAAACCATTAGGCATATTACATATCAGTTCCCCTTACATCCCCAAATACCATTTCACCGACAGAGAGGAAGGTATACAATACCGGCCTTAACTTTTGGTCATTGGGCGGAAAAAAGCGAAAAAAACCGCCTTTTCCGCCGCTTTTCTGTAGCGCTCTTCAAATTGAACGTATTGTAAACTGAAACACATATTCGTGATCAGCACCGAGTCCTCTTCCCGATGAGCTCCAAACCGCATAGCGAGCGCCTGAAAAATGCTTCAGTGACCTAATTCCTGGCTGTCGCGGCTGACTCCTTCCTTCGTGGGAGATAATTACACCCGCAGCTCCTAAGCGGCTAGTGATGGAATAGATTCGACCTATTAAAGCCTATTTTCTAATTATTTATAGTAACATACAGTTCTCTGGATTCCCTAGCATTTCTCGATCACAATGATGCACTTTCTTGAAGGATCTGATAATTTAAGTGCTATTATTTTCAGAAAATGTCTCCACTTTGGGAGGCTATAACTTCGGAAGGTCAAGCTTATGTGTTCTTATACTCGTTTGTCCCGATGAAAGCAACAGTAGAAATCATGCTACGAAAGTGGAATCTTTGGGGTTGAAATTGCTAGTAATTATATGCCAGCAAAGTTGCCCACACGACACTTTTTCGCGGTTAGCCGCGCAATTTTCCCCTGATTGAAATGAACACAAAATCGTTTCTTTGAATAAAAAAACACAAATATTTGGAGGCCTATGAAAACACCTTATAGTCCTTAATAGGTGAAATTTCGACTAGGCTGGAAGACATTTTGGCCACGTAGTTACGAGGCAAACTCATCCCAGTGCTAACTGAGTGTCATTTAAAAAAATGTTCAAAAACGGAAAAATAGTCTACGAGAGCATTACCCAGTTAATTCTGACTTGAAGGGTGGTTCGATTTCCAATTTTGGTTTATTTGTACCGGTTCATCACGAGTGAAATATCCAATAGCCCCTCGCGCCATCTGAGGACGCCGTAAATCGCCTAACTAGAGTCTTCACACTTCCGGTGCCGCGACGCCATATTGATCCTTCCAAACGAGGGTGGAGTAAAATGCGCGGCGTGCACCAAATAAGATTTGCAATAACGTCGACCTACCCCTTTCATTTAACATGCTTGTGTTTTCCATTTCGTGTTCTCTCCATCTTACCAGAAACGTGTGTTTCATATTTATTTATTTATTTATTTATTTATTTATTTTCAGGGCGTTTCACTAAAATGTTGCTTCTATAGCTTGTAGCGCATCTTGAGGAGCACAGGATGTGTGTCGTGCGTTTCCATTGCATAGTTTGCATGGTGGTAGTACACATGGCGCGTCACAGTACCATAAGCATAAGGGGGTGGGGGAGGGCAAAATGTATGGCGCAATCTAATGGCATTGAATAGAGCCCATTCTCATGCCTGAGCGTTTAAACTAATAGTTGTACTAAGGCCGGGTCATTCATACTACTCTCTGCGGCTTCGTTTTCGACACTGATAGTAATTAAGGATGACATATGGCTTTATTAAATCCGCTTTTTGGAATGCGCCACGCATTCTACTTCTAGAGATACCAACCAATAGAAAGTTTGGGTTTTTTATTTGGCTTAAACAATGCATGTATACCTTATAAATAAAAATAGAACATCACCTGTATCACCTGTCGTCCCGTTGATCATCGACTTGCTCGAGCGGGCGCCAGCAGCGTCTCCATTCGTCCCTGTCGCGTGCCAGAGTGGTCCAATGGATCCTCCTCGCTCGAGGGACACGAAGAGCGTCATATCGGTCGTTCAGGGCTTTCACGAAGAAGTCCGACCAACGCGTTGGTGGGCGTCCTGGTGTTCTTTTGACATCCCGCGGAATCCAGTCTGTGACGGCTCTCGTCCAGCGGGTGTCTGCGAATCGCATTACGTGGCCGGCCCACCTAATTTTCGACGACTTGGCCCGTGCGACAGCGTCTCTGATCTTCGAACGTCGGCGAAGCTCGGAACTCCGGAGGCCTTCTCTCACTTGCGTGAGTCGTGTCACTCCGAGCATCGTCCTCTCGATTCCACGCTGCGCGACGCTGATCGCGTGTTCATCCTGCTTTCGCATAGCCCAGGTCTCTGAGGCGTATGTTAGGGCAGGAAGAACAGTGGAGTCGAATAGGTGGGCACGGAGTCGGACGTTCTTCGTTTTCTTCGCGACTTCTTCGACGCTTTTGAAAGCTCCCCAAGCCGCTCGTTTCCTCCTGCTCAGCTCCGGCGCTAGGTCGTTGGCCATATTGACTTCGCGACCCAGATACACGTAACTGGAGCATTCGGAGATGTTCGTTCCGTTGAGCGAGAATGGGGCATCAGAAACCCATCCGTTCCTCATGAACATCGTCTTCGTAAGATTCAGCTGCAGTCCAACGCTTCCACATACACGATCGAAGTCGGCCAGCATTCGCTCCGCCTGACTGATGCTCGGTGTTATGAGCACGATGTCGTCAGCGAAGCGAAGATGGTGCAGTTGCCGGCCGTCGACCTTCACTCCCATGTCATCCCATTCTAGTTCGCGCATGACGTTTTCGAGGGTGGCGCTGAAGAGCTTCGGGGATATGGTATCCCCTTGTCGAACCCCTCTCTTCACGTCAATGACGACGTCGTTGTAGAATGGTGAGATCTTGGTCGTGAATCCACTGTACAGCTCTCGAAGGACCCTGATGTACTGAGTAGGAACGCCCTGGGTGAGCAGGGCTTCCATGACCGCTTCAGTCTCGACGGAGTCGAATGCCTTCTTCAGGTCGATGAAAGTAAGGCACAGCGGCAGCTTGTACTCTCGCGACACTTCGATGAGCTTCGTAATGGTGTGTATGTGGTCGATCGTGCTGAATCCTCTCCGAAATCCTGCTTGTTCGCATGGCTGTCCTTCGTCCAGCGTTCTACTAATCCTATTCAGGATGACTCGAGTGAACAGCTTGTAGACTACGGACAACAGGCAGATCGGGCGATAGTTGCCAATGTCGTGCACGTCTCCCTTCTTGTACAGCAAGACGGTCTTGCTGGTCTTCCACTGAGATGGAACCTTGCATTCGGACAGGTAGCGTGTGAAGAGCCGCGCCAAGGTGTTGATGAGCGCTGGCGGGAGGTTCTTCAGGTGTTCAGCTCTGATCCTGTCAGGACCGGGTGCTGTACGTTTCTTCACCGACGAGATGGCGTGTTGGATCTCGGAAGGGAGAACAGAGGGGATGACGTATCCATCCTGCGGAAGATGGCGTATGGGCAGGTGGACGTGGCTATCGAAGAGATCGGAGTAGAAGTCGTGGATGACTTTCTCCATGGTCCTTCTGGAAGAGGTGACGGTTCCGTCAGGACGTCGGAGAGCGGTCATCTTGGTCTTGAAGTTGGCGAAGTTCCGGCGGGCATTGCGGATGCTCAGCCCTGCCTCTGCTGCTTCAGCCAACACTTCTGCCCTTCTCTCCTTCAGATCTTCCTTTATCGCCGTTCTGCATAGCTTTGCAAGCTCGGACGTCAGTTGATAGTTGCCTGACGCTCGTGCTGCTCCACGCTGGCGTATCAGCTCGAGAGTTTCCGGAGACAGGCGTCTCTTGGTGGTCTTCAAGCTCTCGGCTCCCTTAGCACTATCGTGGAGATGGTGCACGAAGCGATCGTATTCCTCGTCGACGTTGTCCATGACGGCATCTTCCCAAAGGCCGACAAGAGAGGTGTAGAGATCCCAGTTGATGGTCGTTCTGGGACTCCTCTTCTTGAACTTCGCGGCCTTCTCTCCTTGACGCGAAAAGCGGAACCTCGCGCGAAGGAGGCGGTGGTCCGATCCCGTGTAGAACTTGGGGACAACGGAGACATCGGTCAGGCAATACTTGCGATTGAAGATGATGTGGTCGATCTCGTTGTGGAACTGGCCACCGGGGGATTCCCAGGTCCATCGTAGGGAGGGAGGCTTCTGGAACTGTGAGTTTCCATGGATGGTCTTGGTCGACATGATAAACTCAGACAGCCTTTCACCTTGCTCGTTCCACTCCAAACCGTGGGTTCCGATGTGATGTTCTTCCGGCGACCTTCGTGGCCCGATCTTGGCGTTGAAGTCGCCGACGATCACCTTGTAGAAGGTGTGATCTTCCTTATAGAACTTCTCCAGCTCCACGTAGAAGGCCTCGACGTCTTCGTCGTCGTAGTCGGATGTTGGGGCATACGCGACGAACACAGTCAAGGCTGGCACGGAGCCACATCGCTTCAGTCGCAGACGTCCGATTCGGCTTGTCAGAGACTCGTACGAATCGATGTTCATGGCCAAGTGCGTGTTGACGAGGACACCAACGCCGCCTACTCCCCTGCTGTCGCATGTTCCGAGGAACAGTTCTTCTCCGGAGTCGTAGGCGGCGTGTAGGGGGTGGTGTCTTCTCGTCTCGGTCAGTCCGATGACGTCGTACTTGATCTTCCTGGCTTGCATCATCAGGTCCTCGACGGATGCTTCCGACGCAAGCGTGCGGGCGTTGTAAGTACAGATCGTCATCCTAGTCCTTCTCAGTTTGCGCAGCCTGATTAGGCCCTGAGATTTTAGCAGCCTCTCCGTACTCGTCCTTCCCATCGCTGCAGAAATGGGGGCTCTTTCGGGGTCAGGGGAATGAGGCCCTTTAGTGCTGCTGTGTTTGACTGGAATACAACACGGGTAGCTAGTCAGGCTCTATCGTGCGGGCGAAGAACTCCGGGCAGCCAGCCAGACTGCCCGAAGGGACGGGGCGAGACTTAAGGCGGCCTCGAATCGCCTTACATGTACTCCCAGTCTAACAAAAAAAAAATAGAACATAGAAATAGAAATAAAACTTTTAGAAGAAAGTGATCAGCCCATTATTTCTTATCATTTCCTATCTTTCTTATCGTACTCGAGCTGTAGAGCAGTTGGAGTAGGAGCCAGGTCGAATTGTTAGTAGGCCTGAATGTTGAATGTTGCTTCATCAGTACACAGAATCCCATTTGGAAAATGGGGAACTCTGCTCACATTCAAATTGTGCAATCAATAAACTCGCACGTCTCGTGTCTTCCACGTGATTGTCAAGTTCTAGACCTTAAAAGAAGCGCGGCACAGGTTAATGTGCAACTAGTAACAAGAATGTGACAAGCATTCATCTCATGCACAATCAATCGAGTCCGAAATGCGAGGTTTCAGACGGGGGCATGGCGCAATCTTGACCATTTGTATGTCAAAAAATCCACTTACCCTGCGCTTTCATATGAGTCTCAATCATCTTCAAAAGCTTCAATAGCAGCAATGTTAGAACCTTTCAAATAGAGCATGCATTTTTAGGATTCCCTTCATTTTTCGCAGGCAATAGTGTGTTTTTAAGTTTTAAACCTTAAAACAAGCACAAATCAATCAAAACGGCCTCTTTGTAAAAAAGCTTTAAGAAGCATTCAAGTGAAACACAATCAATCGAGTGTAAAATACAAAATTCCAGATGAGCGCATGGCTAATCCCATGCCACTCATATGTCAGGAAATTTCTATTTTCTTAAGCTTTCACTGGTGGATGCTACTGAAGGCCTAGCATTCCTAGTTACGGAAGGCTAGAATTCTTCCATAACGATCGAATCGCTTCAAAAAGAAAACTAGCAGAACTGATATCCTAACTGCATTCAGGACTTAAATGTTGTTCAGACTGGCCTCCTCCGATTGCGCTACACACACCTCCCGGGATGCGCCACGCATTCTCGAAATTCTTGGGTGAGGGTTCGGTGAGCTTCGTATTTCTGAGGACATACCTGCTAGGAACAACGGGATAATCCCTAAGGTCGAACCATCTGTCCCGAATAAGGGCCGAATTCATCGGTACATCCGTGGTAAGGTTAAAGAGGGCGCTTGTATGTAGCGCAGTCGGAGGAGGTGCCGGCTGTCGCGTCAACCATATTGCTGATCTGGATTTTCCGCCCATGCCAACAAAGCCTTCCTTCCCTCCAGGGTCGGTAAATTGGCACCAAGGTTTTCTGGGAGGGATAAAGCAATGACTTATTTATCGGCTGACCACCGCAAGCCATTGTTTGGTCAAATTAGTAACGAGATTGTAAGAAGCATTCAGCCAGATTGTAATCAATCGAGTCTGAAATGCAAGGTTTAAGGTGAGTGCATTACGCAATCTTGACCATTTGCAAACCATAGAAATCTCGTAAAAAAACATAAGAGAACGAAACTGAACCAAACTAAATTTCAATGAGTTGTACTATAAAAAATCAAGTTTTTCATCAGCGATTTTCTTTGTGAACAGGGCAGGTTCGATTTTTGGGATACATTTTTCGGCAAATTCGAGCCACCTAATCTTATACAATATCGTTTCATAAAATGATGCTTTTCCATATTCGAAGTCATTGGCTTTACCCGCTTCCCTTCCCGATTATCCCAGGTCTGTGGTGTGTCAGACTGCTGCAACGAGGTGGCAAAAATCGCTTCTTATCTCCTCAAAGTTATCACAGGTCATACCTAGGCGAGCATTTGCAACATCTCGTTTCTTTTCTGTGATGCTTCCATAGAAACTGAATGATGCGCAACCACATCTGTATCCGTGATATATCAAACTATCTATCTACCACTATATAATTGAGTTACCTCCCTGCCCTGTAGATGGTGAGGCGTATCCCACTCAGGTTGGAAGCCTGGCTGGGATACGCCTCGTGGAAACACGCGCAATCTCATGGGACCCCTAGCTACGCCTTTGCGTACCTCGCGCGGGCAACGTCTGCCGTTCAACATGGGATGTTGTTACACCAGAGGACGCGTAGCCTCCTCCTGCTTGACACAACGGCATCTGCGCGCGTTTCTGAGTGCCTGAATCCAGAAGACGGGTTCCCTTCATCGCACCACAACGGTCTGGATTCAGAAGATCGAAAAGAAAGGAAGCAGATGTCTCATCGTCGTCGTACGACGACCGGCCGCATGCAGAACTCAGCATTATCCCATGTTGAACGGAAAACTTTACCCGCGTCAGGTACGCCTCTGCGTACCTCGCGCGGGCAACGTCTGCCGTTCAACATGGGATGTTGTTACACCAGAAGACGCGTAGCCTCCTCCTGCTTCACACAACGGCATCTGCTCGCGTTTCTGAGTGCCTGAATCCAGAAGACGGGTTCCCTTCGTCACACCACAACCTTCTGGAGACAGAAGAGGAAACACCGTCGTCCTACGACGACGGATCCCATTCAGAATTGAGCATGAGATGCTGCTCCAGCAGAGGAACCGCAGCCTCCTCCTGCTTGACACAACGGCGTCTGCGCGCGTTTCTGAGTCCCTGAATCCAGAAGGCGGGCTCCCTTCGTCGCACCACAACGGTCTGGATTCAGAAGATCGAAAAGAAAGGAAGCAGATGTCTCATCGTCGTCGTACGACGACCGGCCGCATGCAGAACTCAGCATTATCCCATGTTGAACGGAAAACTTTATCCGCGCCAGGTACGCCTCTGCGTACCTCGCGCGGGCAACGTCTGCTGTTCAACATGGGATGTTGTTACACCAGAGGACGCGTAGCCTCCTCCTGCTTGACACAACGGCATCTGCTCGCGTTTCTGAGTGCCTGAATCCAGAAGACGGGTTCCCTTCGTCACACCACAACCTTCTGGAGACAGAAGAGGAAACACCGTCGTCCTACGACGACGGATCCCACTCAGAATTGAGCATGAGATGCTGCTACAGCAGAGGAACCGCAGCCTCCTCCTGCTTGACACAACGGCGTCTGCGCGCGTTTCTCAGTCCCTGAATCCAGAAGGCGGGCTCCCTTCGTCGCACCACAACGGTCTGGATTCAGAAGATCGAAAAGAAAGGAAGCAGATGTCTCATCGTCGTCGTACGACGACCGGCCGCATGCAGAACTCAGCATTATCCCATGTTGAACGGAAAACTTTACCCGCGCCAGGTACGCCTCTGCGTACCTCGCGCGGGCAACGTCTGCCGTTCAACATGGGATGTTGTTACACCAGAGGACGCGTAGCCTCCTCCTGCTTGACACAACGGCATCTGCTCGCGTTTCTGAGTGCCTGAATCCAGAAGACGGGTTCCCTTCGTCACACCACAACCTTCTGGAGACAGAAGAGGAAACACCGTCGTCCTACGACGACGGATCCCACTCAGAATTGAGCATGAGATGCTGCTACAGCAGAGGAACCGCAGCCTCCTCCTGCTTGACACAACGGCGTCTGCGCGCGTTTCTGAGTCCCTGAATCCAGAAGGCGGGCTCCCTTCGTCGCACCACAACGGTCTGGATTCAGAAGATCGAAAAGAAAGGAAGCAGATGTCTCATCGTCGTCGTACGACGACCGGCCGCATGCAGAACTCAGCATTATCCCATGTTGAACGGAAAACTTTACCCGCGCCAGGTACGCCTCTGCGTACCTCGCGCGGGCAACGTCTGCCGTTCAACATGGGATGTTGTTACACCAGAGGACGCGTAGCCTCCTCCTGCTTGACACAACGGCATCTGCTCGCGTTTCTGAGTGCCTGAATCCAGAAGACGGGTTCCCTTCGTCACACCACAACCTTCTGGAGACAGAAGAGGAAACACCGTCGTCCTACGACGACGGATCCCATTCAGAATTGAGCATGAGATGCTGCTGCAGCAGAGGAACCGCAGCCTCCTCCTGCTTGACACAACGGCGTCTGCGCGCGTTTCTGAGTCCCTGAATCCAGAAGGCGGGCTCCCTTCGTCGCACCACAACGGTCTGGATTCAGAAGATCGAAAAGAAAGGAAGCAGATGTCTCATCGTCGTCGTACGACGACCGGCCGCATGCAGAACTCAGCATTATCCCATGTTGAACGGAAAACTTTACCCGCGCCAGGTACGCCTCTGCGTACCTCGCGCGGGCAACGTCTGCCGTTCAACATGGGATGTTGTTACACCAGAGGACGCGTAGCCTCCTCCTGCTTGACACAACGGCATCTGCGCGCGTTTCTGAGTGCCTAAATCCAGAAGACGGGCTCCCTTCGTCACACCACAACCTTCTGGAGACAGAAGAGGGAACACCGTCGTCCTACGACTACGGATCCCACTCAGAATTGAGCATGAGATGCTGCTACAGCAGAGGAACCGCAGCCTCCTCCTGCTTGACACAACGGCGTCTGCGCGCGTTTCTGAGTCCCTGAATCCAGAAGGCGGGCTCCCTTCGTCGCACCACAACGGTCTGGATTCAGAAGATCGAAAAGAAAGGAAGCAGATGTCTCATCGTCGTCGTACGACGACCGGCCGCATGCAGAACTCAGCATTATCCCATGTTGAACGGAAAACTTTACCCGCGCCAGGTACGCCTCTGCGTACCTCGCGCGGGCAACGTCTGCCGTTCAACATGGGATGTTGTTACACCAGAGGACGCGTAGCCTCCTCCTGCTTGACACAACGGCATCTGCTCGCGTTTCTGAGTGCCTGAATCCAGAAGACGGGTTCCCTTCGTCACACCACAACCTTCTGGAGACAGAAGAGGAAACACCGTCGTCCTACGACGACGGATCCCATTCAGAATTGAGCATGAGATGCTGCTGCAGCAGAGGAACCGCAGCCTCCTCCTGCTTGACACAACGGCGTCTGCGCGCGTTTCTGAGTCCCTGAATCCAGAAGGCGGGCTCCCTTCGTCGCACCACAACGGTCTGGATTCAGAAGATCGAAAAGAAAGGAAGCAGATGTCTCATCGTCGTCGTACGACGACCGGCCGCATGCAGAACTCAGCATTATCCCATGTTGAACGGAAAACTTTACCCGCGCCAGGTACGCCTCTGCGTACCTCGCGCGGGCAACGTCTGCCGTTCAACATGGGATGTTGTTACACCAGAGGACGCGTAGCCTCCTCCTGCTTGACACAACGGCATCTGCGCGCGTTTCTGAGTGCCTAAATCCAGAAGACGGGCTCCCTTCGTCACACCACAACCTTCTGGAGACAGAAGAGGGAACACCGTCGTCCTACGACTACGGATCCCACTCAGAATTGAGCATGAGATGCTGCTACAGCAGAGGAACCGCAGCCTCCTCCTGCTTGACACAACGGCGTCTGCGCGCGTTTCTGAGTCCCTGAATCCAGAAGGCGGGCTCCCTTCGTCGCACCACAACGGTCTGGATTCAGAAGATCGAAAAGAAAGGAAGCAGATGTCTCATCGTCGTCGTACGACGACCGGCCGCATGCAGAACTCAGCATTATCCCATGTTGAACGGAAAACTTTACCCGCGCCAGGTACGCCTCTGCGTACCTCGCGCGGGCAACGTCTGCCGTTCAACATGGGATGTTGTTACACCAGAGGACGCGTAGCCTCCTCCTGCTTGACACAACGGCATCTGCGCGCGTTTCTGAGTGCCTGAATCCAGAAGACGGGTTCCCTTCGTCACACCACAACCTTCTGGAGACAGAAGAGGAAACACCGTCGTCCTACGACGACGGATCCCATTCAGAAATGAGCATGAGATGCTGCTGCAGCAGAGGAACCGCAGCCTCCTCCTGCTTGACACAACGGCGTCTGCGCGCGTTTCTGAGTTCCTGAATCCAGAAGGCGGGCTCCCTTCATCGCACCACAACGGTCTGGATTCAGAAGATCGAAAAGAAAGGAAGCAGATGTCTCATCGTCGTCGTACGACGACCGGCCGCATGCAGAACTCAGCATTATCCCATGTTGAACGGAAAACTTTACCCGCGTCAGGTACGCCTCTGCGTACCTCGCGCGGGCAACGTCTGCCGTTCAACATGGGATGTTGTTACACCAGAAGACGCGTAGCCTCCTCCTGCTTGACACAACGGCATCTGCTCGCGTTTCTGAGTGCCTGAATCCAGAAGACGGGTTCCCTTCGTCACACCACAACCTTCTGGAGACAGAAGAGGAAACACCGTCGTCCTACGACGACGGATCCCATTCAGAATTGAGCATGAGATGCTGCTGCAGCAGAGGAACCGCAGCCTCCTCCTGCTTGACACAACGGCGTCTGCGCGCGTTTCTGAGTCCCTGAATCCAGAAGGCGGGCTCCCTTCGTCGCACCACAACGGTCTGGATTCAGAAGATCGAAAAGAAAGGAAGCAGATGTCTCATCGTCGTCGTACGACGACCGGCCGCATGCAGAACTCAGCATTATCCCATGTTGAACGGAAAACTTTACCCGCGCCAGGTACGCCTCTGCGTACCTCGCGCGGGCAACGTCTGCCGTTCAACATGGGATGTTGTTACACCAGAGGACGCGTAGCCTCCTCCTGCTTGACACAACGGCATCTGCGCGCGTTTCTGAGTGCCTAAATCCAGAAGACGGGCTCCCTTCGTCACACCACAACCTTCTGGAGACAGAAGAGGGAACACCGTCGTCCTACGACTACGGATCCCATTCAGAATTGAGCATGAGATGCTGCTGCAGCAGAGGAAGCGCAGCCTCCTCTTGCTCTACACAGCGACAACTGCGCGCGCTTCTGAGCGTCTGTTTCCAGATACGGATCCCCTTCGTCGCGCAATAAGCATCTGGAGTTGTTAAAAGAGGTGACACCGTCGTCGTTCGACGAGCGGCCTTATCCAGAATTCAACATAGGATGCTCCTCCAGCCGAGGAAGCTCAGCCTCCTCTCTATTGACACAGCGGCATCTGCGCGCGTTTCTGAGCATATGGATTCAGAATACGGGTCCAATACGTCGCGCAACAATCGTCTAGAGCGAGAAGCGGTTCACCGACGTCGTGTGACGAGTGGCCGCATTCAGAATTCAGCATTATCCCACGTTGAACGGAAAATTTTACGCGAGGTATGCCTTTGCGTACCTCTCAGGGGCAACGTTTGCCGTTTAACATGGGATGTTGCAGCAGAGGAAGCGCAGCCCTCTCCTGCTTGACTCAGCGGCGTCTACGCGCGTTTCTGAGCGTTTGATTCTGAATACGTGTCATTGACGTCTGCCTTGAGCATGGGAGGACTACTAAGGGGTGGTGGAGAAGGGAGGTAAGGGGCCTTTAGAATGGACCAGGTGAGCGTCCAGGAAGGAAAGGAACAACCTGAAGGAGGGACCAGGGCGGGGAAGCCAGAAAGAAGAGACCAGTAGGGGTCAATAGTGAAAACAAGGAAGTGCGCCAGGGGTAGGGATCAGGAAGGTGGGGGGGGGGGGAAGACCAGTAAAGGCGGACCAGCAATTAGATCTAGAAAGAAGAAACGAGTGAGGCGGAAGCTGGCGCCCGGAATCGGAAGACGTACCAACAGTGGAGGGGCTGAAGTACTGCGCAGCACAAACCAATGATGTTACTGGACGGTGAGGAGAAAATATCTATGATGAAAGGTACCGAAGTGGTGAACGGCTTGATGTCGATGAAGTACGCAGCAGGTCCTAGATGTTAGCGAATTTTATGTTTCACAAAAACTACTTTCCATAGGTCAGTGATGGTGCAAAGTCGCGCGAAGCGCGCAAGTGCGAGACACGCCGTTAGGCGTGTCGGAGCACTTGTCACTATATAATTGAGTTAGCTCCCTGCCCTGTAGATGATGAGGCGTATCTCACTCAGGTTGGAAACCTGGCTGAGATACGCCTCGTTGAACTACCCAGAATCACATGGAACCCGTTGCGACGCCTCTGCGTACCTCGCGCGGGCAACGCCTGCCGTTCAACATGGAATGTTTTTACAGCAGAAGACGCGTAGCCTCCTCCTGCTTGATACAACGGCATCTGCGCGCGTTTCTAAGTGCCTGGATCCAGAAGACGGGTTCCCTTCGTCGCACCACAACCGTCTGGAGTCAGAAGAGGAGACACCGTCGTCTTACGACGAGAGATCGCATTCAGAATTGAACATGAGATGCTGCTGCAGCAGAGGAAGCGCAGCCTCCTCGTGCTTGACCCAACGGCGTCTGCGCGCGTTTCTGAGTCCCCGAATCCAGAAGGCGGGTTCCCTTCGTTGCACCACAACCGTCTGGAGTCAGAAGAGGAGACACCGTCGTCTTACGACGAGGGATCGCATTCATAATTGAACATGAGATGCTGCTGCAGCAGAGGAAGCGCAGCCTCCTCGTGCTTGACACAACAGCGTCTGCGCGCGTTTCTGAGTCCCTAAATCCAGAAGGCGGGTACCATTCGTCGCACCACAACCGTCTGGAGTCAGAAGATCAAAAAGAAAGGAAGCAGAGGTCACATCGTCGTCGTACGACGACCGGCCGCATGCAGAACTCAGCATTATCCCATGTTGAACGGAAAACTTTACCCGCGCCAGGTACGCCTCTGCGTACCTCGCGCGGGCAGTGTTTGTCGTTCAACATGGGATGTTGTTGCAGCAGAGGAAGCGCAGCCTCCTCCTGCTCTACACGGCGGCAACTGCAAGCATTGCTGAGCGCCTGGATCCAGAAGATAGGTCATTCGTCGCGCTACAAGCTTCTGGAGCCAGAAGAGGTGATATTGACGTCGTGTGATGAGCGGGCGCTCGGAAAACAAGGCTCAGTAAGAAGAAACGACTTAGGGGAACCTGGTGTCCGGATTTGGAAGGATGTCAACGACATCCGGTGACCCAAGCTGTTTAGAATGAGAACGGTTGCGGAGGAGCAACCTGAGGGCAGAAGTACTGCGCAGCACAAATCAGTGGCGTTACTGGACGGTATACATTAGATCCGATCGAAGATCTTCGGATAATTGGATGATTCGGATAACGCTATTTTGGCAGATCCCAAGTTTTTAGATGATTCGGATAACGGCAACTTTGCGTACCCGGATTTTTGGATGAATCGGATCGGGTTATCCGAATCGGATAACCGAAAATGATTTTCATTAAATACATTGAATTCGACCAAATCTCCGGATTGATGAATGATTCGGATAACGCTATTTTGACGGATCCCGGATTTTTGCACGATATGGATAATGACAATTTTGGGGACTCCGGTTTCTTGAATTATTCGGATACGGGCAATTTCGCGGACCTTGGATTTTTAAATTACTCGAATCGGATATCCGAAAATGATTCATTGCCATCCAATATATACTGGACGGTCCGGAGAGGGTGCCTATGATGAACGTACGGAACTGGTGAACGGCTTGATGCCAACAAAGTGCGCAGCAAATCCTAGATGTTAGCGTATTTCAAGTTTTACAAAAAATTCCCTAGGCCAGTGATGTTGCAAAGTCGCGCGAAGCGCGCAAGTGCGAGACACGCCGTTAGGCGTGTCGGAGCACTTGTGTAGATAGAACTGAATTATAAATAGTAAAAACAGCTCAGCGAAATAAATATCAAGAAATAACAACTTTGTATGGGCATAGGTCCTCTGCACTGATGCTCTACAGAACTGTCAGCAATAATTCATAAACAGTAGACACAGTGCTCCCAGTGGTCAGTGTGAAAATAAAAACTGAAGCCAAACGAGAGAACACGGCTGTGTGTGATATCGGCAGTTGAAGAAGGCTGATATCGCAATAGCAAATGTATCGTGGAAATCAAACAGGATCTGCAGTTCTTAAAACAAGCGGTGTATGAATTTGACATTTTCATATCACACTATTGAGCTCCGAAGTGTAGTAGAAGCCGAAGAAGTAGAATATTTTACGCATCGTCTACGCCAAGCGCCTTTACTGAACGCTTTCTTCGTTTCCAGTGGAACAGGCCGACTTGATTGCATATAGGAAGGTTCAATTGTACTTGCAAGTTCATTCTGTTGTTATTCGAGCTGCCCCAGAACATTATTGTCCTCGCTTGTGTGATCTCAACATACCTAACCATTTGCATAGCTACGGCCACACAGATGTCATTTACATGGGGATTGTAGTTGGAATTTTACGATCTTTCTTGTTTTACCTCTTCAAACCTTTATTTAAAAAAGCTATTTGGTTTATCCAAGTTTATCCACCTCTGTGAAACTTTGATCTGGAACTAACGACTCCACTGAAGGAAAGCAGAGAACATGGCAGCTACGTCATACTTCAGCAAAGGAAGAAGTTTTTTTGACTAAAATAGTCTTCGAATTTAAGTTAGAATAGATCACTACGACTTACGAACAATTAAGTAGTCGCGATCTCTCCGCCAATCGTATTTATGTTTGTATCTTGGCGCGCGTAGCGCAGTCGGAGGAGGCGCCGACTGTCGCCTGCGCCCTATAGGAGGTTCCTGGTTCGGATTTCTCGCCCAGGCAAACCAAGCCTTCCTTCCCTCCGGGGTCGGTGAATTGGTACCAGACGTGTCTGGGAAGGATAAAGCGCTGACTTGTTCATCTGCTGGCCACCGCACAAAGCGAGTGAACCAACGACGCACTCTGGTGCGGCTTACTACTACGGTCCCTCTCTCCAAATGCGTCGGTGATGTTCAATGGGCAAAGTTTAAAATTTTTGCTGCAACATCTTTTTGCACAGGTACTTTTTTTTCAGGTAAAAATGCCAATTTTGAATACGACTCCTCCAGGTAATCAAATCCAAGATCACTAGGTAGAAGCCTGGTTTTTTAACCGTATAATAACCATGGCCTAAAATTTTACAGGGAGCAATTTCGATGTTGTTCCTTCAGATGGGACGGAATTGTTTCGGTGACAAGCCGATTCTTCGCGTGCCATCCATGAAATCAGGGATAGTCAGAGCATGTTGTGCCGGTACTTAAGTTCTCATAACTCAAAAAGTTTTTAGATTCCCTAAAAAAACCAATAACGCTTTAAAAACTAGGAGAAGTGTGGTTTTTTCGAGCTAAGAAGCACATTCGAAGAGTTTTGTCTTCCATGTGATTACAGGATTCGATTTCTGAGACACTTTTTCGGCAAATGAGGCAAATTAGAGCTCACTATGTGAATGTGGACTATAATAGTATGTAGAATCAGAATATACAGCCTTTTATTTTTAGCTGTACACAAAAATACCTCCGCATTACTTAAGTCCTCAATGCCTATACCATGCGCCCAAAAATGCAATTTAAAAGGGTAAACGTCGAAATTGCAATCCATGTAAAAAAATTGAATTAAAAATAGAAATACTACAAATAACGATGCACAGAGAATTAGTAAAAATATGCAACAAAAGGAATAAAAGGGAGAAGAACATACAAGATATGGACAACACCTCTCCGGTGTTTGGGAGAATCCATAATATGCCGCGACGCCGAAAGTGTGAAGACCCTGGTTAGGCGATTCACGGCGTTCTCAGATGGCGCGAGGGGTCACAAGGGCAGGTGATGGGACTGACTCCGGAACAAATCGGCGCCACGACAAGGTCCACTGGATATTTGACCCGACTATTAGCGACGTAATGAACGAAAAATTGAAATTAAACCACTGTTCAAGTCAGATTTAACTGGAGCAACCATTCGTAGGCTATTTTTCCGTTTTTGAATAATTTTCTAAACGACACTCAGATCACATTTGGAGCGACATTGCTGCGTAATTGTATGGCTAAAATGTCTTCTAGCCTAGTGGAAATCTCACCTGTAGGAGGCTATAAGGAGTTTCCATAAGCCTCCAAATCCCTATATTTCTTTCTTCAAAGAAATGATTCTGTGTTCACTTTAATCATGGGAAAAGTGCGCGGCTAACCGCGAAGAAGTGTCGTGTTGACAACTTTGCCAGCGTATAATTGCTAACGATTTCAACCCCAAAGGTTGCACTTTCGCAACTTGACTTCAATTATAACGTTTCGTGGAACAAATGAGTATAAGCACACATCAACTTGCAGTTAAAGAGTTAGAGTCCTCCAAAGTGGACACATTTTCGGAAACTAATGTCAATTAAGTTATCGAACCCTTTAAAAAATTACACCATTGTGACCGCAAAAAACTAGGGAATCCAGAGAACTATGTGTCGCTGTATATAAGGTAGAAATTAGGCTTTAATAGGCCGAATATCTTCCTTCATTAGCTAGTTAGGAGCTGTGGGTGTAATTATCTCCCGCGAGCGAAGGGGTCAGCCGCGCCAGGCAAAAATCAGGTCACTGAAATACATTTTAGGCGCCCGCTAGGCGCTTTGCCGCTCATCGGGAAGAGGGCTCGGTGCTGTTCACGAATATGTGTTTCAATTTACAGTACGTTCAATTTGAAGAGCGCTACAGAAAAGCGGCGGAAAAGGCGGTTTTTTCGCTTTTTCCGCCCAATGACCAAAAGTTAAGGCTGGTATTGTAGTTGGCCAGTGTTCTAACAGAGGAACAAGGTAATGGAAGACACAAAGAACGCTCCCTAGATATTTGCGCCGAATGACGCATTCTCCATCAATGTAAATCCTTGAACGAAACATGAAGACAATGCAATGACAGGAGTAATATATCGAAGAAGAAGCTAAAGCTTAACTGGAAAAACGAAAAAGAAAATCTCTCAAAACGCCTCTGCGCATATATCCGACTGCTCTTATCAGCGAGCACAATTCGTTGCCACTGGCCAGACATTGGCAGTGGAACGTTACCGGTACTTCATCGCGTTTACCTGACCTATAGCCAGGTAACCGCTACGAAGGTCTTCGCCGGAAAAATACCACGCCACCCGTTGACGAATGGCGGCACGTAGACGCAGAGTACCGCCGTTTTCGCCGTTTTCCATAACACCCTTGACTTATGGCCTGTTAAAAAATACTGCCATCCACTCTGGGCGATCAATCCGATGATGTAGGGTAGCATTCAGTGGTTTTTGAAAAATTGATTTTGTGACTTATACAGGGTGCGTAAAAAGTATTGACGCACCTTCTTTTTGTTTCCAGCTTTCTTATTTACTTTTCAAGGTTTTTGTGTGTTACTTTCGTTGCCCCGTATTGTGTTCAAAAATTAACTGAAAAAAAGCTGAGGAAACATGATACCGTCGTTGCTACGGTGGCCCTTTCTTGGCTGTTACCAAAAGAAGGGGAGACTTCATTAACAAAAGAATTAGGCGCTGTTCGAAACGGTCGATGAGGAAAGAGGTCAATAACCTAAAAGTCAACTACGGTTCTGTCATGACAGATAATGTTTAAGAGATGTTTTAGAACGATAACGTTCAATTCCAAAATTATCAATCTTTGCCCAATGATAGCAAACAGACAAAAGGTGTAAACAGCACGCAGGTGTAAACAGCTTTCTAGAAGAGCACAGCTTGAACATGAATCTGCTGGATTACTATCTACTTTCTCTTAATCTTGCTCCTGTGTTCACAGTAAAGCAGGCAACATCGATTACGAGTTATTCTATCGCGTTTGTAATATCATTTTCCATATTTTGGAGGTGAATATCTTAAACAAGTGCTCCGTCGCGCCTATCGGTGTGCCCCGCACTTGCGCGTTCCGCGATGTTGCAGTATCACTAACCTAGGGACAATCACAAGCTAACTGCCCTGCTTATACACCTTTCTTACCTCGTTAGCAGTGCGAAATGCAATATTTGAGGGCGCAAATAGGGTCCGGGGGGGGGTAACCTTATAAAAAGTGTTACCAACACAAAGAAAACGAGACAAGGCACACTGATAGTAAAGAAGACAATCAAATAATGCTCTAGCTGTGTTCTGTGCTCTCCTCCGCTGACTCGGAGGAGAGCACAGATTTAGGCAGGGGAAGGGACTCCAGGGTGTGGCTCAAGTGACGCATCCTTGTTAAAATTGCCTACATCCTGGAGTTCCCTCCCTTGTCCAATTAGGAAGCACATAAGACGCGGATCTATAATCGGAACGAAGAGATAAAACTGCATTGACATTCGCTGTAGTAGCTACTCGCCACGCCGGCCCGCCGCGCCATGCTATGGTGACCCCCCCCCGGACTCTATTTGCGCCTATTTCAGAAACTTATTATGTTCCAGCCCTGCTCTACATCTCTTAATATCAGTTGAGTAGTTTTGCGGTACGAAGCCATCCAGACCCCCCCCCCCCCCACCACCACCACTACACTCAATATCGGCATCATCTCCAGGCGATTCAGTAATGTCACTGCTTGTGCTAATCAGCCCCTTCGTCCCCAGGATTTTTCGACAACCCTCTTGGTGCCCACAACACGGTCCCTCCCCCACTTTTCACTCTAGCACCGATTTGACTGCAGGTGCCTTCACTTCTCCTCCTCAAACGGTCAACCTCAGGCAAAAATCGACATTCTCGATAGGTACCGGGCGTCTGCTCGGTTTTGGTCACACGAAGAAAAGCCTTATTGTCAGAGGATTCCCTCTGCCTCTAATACTATGTTTCCACGCGAGACCGCTACAACAATGACGAACTGCCTAACCGTCATCCACAGACAAACAATGGAACGTCACTTTCAAGCTACAATCAAGAATGTAGCTCGATATTTGGACTTCCGATCGAAACTTTCCATCTGCTGTGAAGCACTCCCGTCTGCCATTATATCCGCGTGTTTCCAAAACGGAAATCACCAGTGACGAAATCGATAAAATCGACCAATATTGGCCTCCCGATCGAAACTTCTTACCTACTGTGAAGGCCTTCCGTCACGATCACAATCGCTAAACTCCCAGTCCGATCGGTCAAATCTGAGAGAAAATCAATAATATCGGTCGATACTCATTGCCTGATCTATCTGTGACACCTTACCGTGACAGCTCCACTTCACGGCTACTGGTGATCCAACTTAGCGGACGATGTCTTCGGTACGTCTTCTGAATTTTCAATTACTTGAACGACGTCCTTGGCACGTCTTCCGAATTCCCAGGAGCGTTGGGCGACGTATTCGGCACGTCTTCTGAATCTCTCGCACGTAGAAGACGCCTTGATATTTTCCACTATTTTAGCGCCCCGTAAACCTCAGGGCTGAAGTTTTGAACCGCTTGAACGACATCCACAGAAAAAATCGATAATTTGATCAATGTCGATTGATGGCAATCAATACTTTAAAAACGGACTTCAAATTCGTGTTCAGCGACCTCGATTACCCGCAGTGCTGAAGTCCTCAGGCATGAGAAGACGTCTAGGTACTTTCCGTAATTTTCCCCTCTATTTTCCACACGATTTTCCCCCAGATTTTATGACTAATTTCCGCCCTATTTGATGACTCACCGCTTAGCGGTTTATTATACAGGGTGTCTTAAAAAATGTGTACACTGTTTGAAAGGCGATAACTTTGCTCACAGTAAAGTTATTGAAGAAGGTAAGAGCTTGTATGAAAGCTTAGGAAAATTGCAATTTTCTGACGTATCCTCCATGCACTTGCATTTTACACTCGATTGATTGTGCTTCGCTTGAATACATGTTGTAATTTCTTCACAAAGTGGTTGCTTCGATTGACTTTGGTTTCTTTTAAAGTTTAAAACTTAAAAGTACACTATGGCTTGCGAAAAATGCAGGGTATCCTGAGAATGCAGGTACTCTTTGAAATGTTCTAACATTGCTGCTGGTGGAGTTTCTGTGGACGTCTGAGACTTGTATGCAAGCGCAGGGTGACGAGAATTCTGTGGCGCGCAATAGCCTAGGTTGCGCAACGCACACGCCTGAAACCTTGCATTTCAGACTCGATTGATTGTGCATGGGCTGAATGCTTGCCCGTCACTAGGCTTTCCTTCGACGAGGAGAATTTTATCCTGAAGTGCTACTGTAAGTTCGGAAACATCGTCGAAGTGCGGAGGCGTTCAGCGACTACTTCGCCGAAGCGCCACCCACCCGTATCACAATAACAGGGATACGAGACAAATTTTAAGAAGAAGGACCTGTGCAAGACCTTCACAAGGAACACTCCGACCGACTTCTGCATTCCACTAATCCGGTCGTGGAAGTCACTGTGTTTGAACATTCCAGCGGTCACCTAAAAAGTCTCCGACAGGCTGTTCGCGAAACTGGAGTTTCAAAGAACAGCGTTCATCGTATACGGAAAAATCAGAATTGGAGACGTTACATCCCGAGACTGGTGTAGCACCTCGCAGAAGACGATCCGCATCGAAGAGTGGAGCTCTGCCAGTGGCTTCTTCCCAAATGTGAGCAGAAGCCCCATTTTACACGACGATTCGATGGAGCAATGAAGCAACATTCAAGCCGAATGGAGAGGTTAGTCGGCATAGCTGCAGCTACTGGGCAACAAAGAACCCCCATTTTACTCAGCAGCGTCATCTGAGCTTATTAGGTGTTACAGCATGGTGTGGATTCTGTGCTGTAGGTATTGTTGGACCTTTTTTCTTCGACGGTACTTTAACGAGTATCGCCTATCTAGACACGCTTCAAAATTTAGCTCTTGCCTGCGTCCGTAAAATATTCATGGACGACGAGTTCTATTTCCACCTCATTCCTATCGGGATGTGACCTCTTTCCTCCATGAAAGCATGCCAAACGGATGGATAGGAGGAGGAGGCAGCGTCGAATATCCTCCTCGCTCACCCGATCTCACTTTTCTGGATTTCTTTCTGTGGGGATATTTAAGGGATAAAGTCTAAAACGATTCAGGAGTTGGAGAACGCTATCAAAGAGGAATGCCATATGATATGTGTGAAAACGTTTGCGACTCTGTGAAGCACCGGTGTGAGAAGTGCCTGCAGGAGAACGGTTACCAGTTTGAACACATGTAGTATTCGTATAAGGCATGCCAGTTTTGTATTCATTTAGTATTCGTAATGCGTGTTGTGTTTATTTGTTTGGTACTTGTTTAGCATTTGTTTTGTTTTATTTTTATTTTTATCATCGTTGTTGTGATGTAGAGGGCGTTACTAGAGCGATAGCGAAATCGATAAATTGTGTAATCAATAAACTCACAGGCACGTGACTTTAAAGCGAATGTCAAGTTATAAACTTTAAAAGAGGACCATCACAGGTTACTGCGGCCAAATAGCAACAAGATTGTTGCAAGCATTCAGCCCATGCACATCACTCGATTCTGAAATGCAGGTTTTCAGGCGTGTGCATGGAGCAATCTTGACGATTTGCACGCCACAGAATTCTCGTTGCCCTGCACTTGCATATGAATCTCAACCGTCCTAAAAACTCCACCAGCAGCAATTTTAGAACCTTTTAAAGAGCACCTGCATTTTTAGGATTCCTTGCATTTTTTGCAAGTCATAGTGTGTTTTCAAGTTTTGAACCTTAAGAGAAGCCTAAATCATTCGAAAAACCACCATGTGAAAAAATTATAACATGTATTCAAGCGCAACACAATCAATCTAGTGTAAAATGCAGAATTTCAGACGAGTGACTGGCGCAATCCATACCACTTATGCGACTGAAAATTTCTATTTTATTATGCTTTCATATGAGCCCTTAACTTTTTTAGGAACCTTATGTGAGCAAAGTTATCGCCTTCCAAACAGAATGTATATGTACATTTTTTTGAGAAACCCTGTATAGTATGATCTTACAGCGCATTGCTATTTCCTCAACTGCCCTTTATTGCGTCAACTTTTTGCGCACCTTAATCTCGGCGGCGGAATCCCTTCGTAGCCCGAGATAATAGCACCCACAGGAGTTAATTTGCTGCTGTTTTTACGGTTTTGGTTTGTTGTGTAAAACAACTTATTTACTCAGCCGCTGTTGCGTGTTGAGTTGTTTCTGGTGTAGGTGTGTCCTTAATTGTAATCGCGTGGCTGTCCACGCACAAAATAAACAAATAAAGAAAAAGGTTTTCAGGTGAAATTTCTGTCTTCTGCCTGCGATATGCTTCGTATGGCCTACTTCTTTGAAATTAGGATCACCACAATGTTTTTCTTTGTAAAAAATCCTCGTCTAAGCCCCAAGATTTAATGGAAATGTTCCGATTTCATGAACTTCTACATTACCTCGACTTTGCGTATAAAAACTCAGAGTTCAGTTAGAGAGTTAGGCCGAGGCGTTGAGGCTTATCATGTAGTGATTAAGAGGATCAGCGGCAATGTTGTTTACAGTAACTTTATTTGCAAGGAGTTTCGCTGTGGTAAGGCTTTGTTAGCGAGCCCTGCTTGGTTAGTGTTTTACCGCTATTATTGTGTAGTTTGAAGCTTGCCAATAAGAGACATTGGAAGAGTCTCAATGGTGACAACTATATCGAACTACGTATGAGGCTCAGGGATAGCTCTGCGCCACAGTTTCTCAGAATCCAGCAAGAAGAACATGGAATCAGCCAGACTACACTTACTATCCTCATTAAGTACATTGCGTTTTGCCAAGCATGCGTAGTATATAACGATTCTACCTTATTCTTATACCAACCGAATTCTTTGCGGGCATGGTAGATCAGAACGTTGGTATTGAGGAACGGGAGGAATCTGTTTTCATCGGGAGACTACCGTGAACTGGATTTTAGGGTCACAAGAGTTGAGATTATCAAGTGTCGTATCTAGGTCAAGAGGGAGCCAATGACGAAAACATCGTCTATGTAGCGCTTGTAGAATACAATTCATTGTGTCAGTGACTTCTCTCGATACGGTCCAATTAGACGATGGCTAACAATGGAGCAATCCTCAAGCTCATGACAAGGCCACGTTTCTGTACATAGAATACACCGTCGAACTGAAAGATGTTGCACTGGTCTCGTGCAGTGCCTGGTCTTCCTCAGTCATTCCGAAAGTGTGAATTTCTTCATGATGTCGACGAAGAAGTTTTAACACAGCAATAATGGCCTCAGTGTTGTTAACATTAGTGTACAAAGAAACGGCATCGAAGCTTGCGTAGCATGCATCACTTGGAATCTTGCACCTGTTTTGAGCCGTAATGAACTCTTCCACATTGGCTATGTTTGCAGCTACATGATGTAGCAGCGGTGAAAGCGGTGTCACGAGAAATCAGATATTCCTGTCAGATGGACCTTCTCACGAAGAAGTGATTGGTCGTGTTCTGATTGTTTCCAAAGCAACGTGACACAGACCAAGTCCTTCTGGTCTTTTATGTGTTTTGAGCAGCGCGTTGTATTTAAACTGACTTCACCCAAAAGGACTGGAATGCGTGGCACATCCCAAACAAGTATTGGTCAACGCCTACCATGCGATGGTTGTTGGACTAGAAGCTTGAACTCAACTGGTGAAATGTAGACGCTGCTAGCATCATTTTTCTACTTGACGGCCTTGTGCCCGAACTCAACCTCCAGGGCATCACGTTGGCAGTGACGGGAACTGCGACAAAAGATAAGAGATGCCTTCAACAGTGCGGCGTATGTCATCCAGTCTTTCTTTGAGCTTAACCATGGACGATTGCAGGCGAACTTATAGCGCTGGAGGCGGATCGCCAGAGTTGAAGATATATTGGGTGGTCAGTACGCCATTGAATGGATGGAGATCAAGTGCCGAGCGCATGGAGTTAGAAGCCGTGCCGCAGACGTCGCCCAGGTGCGTCGTGATCCAGAAGACGCAGCGAAGAGTCGTCCAACGTGGGTAGGGATTCAGAAGAGTAAGGGGTCCAGTAAAGTGGAGACCAGGAAAAGGTACTAATTAGGGAGGACCACGGATGGGAACCAGTGAATGGAGACCAGTAAAAGGTACCAATAAGGGAGAGCCACTGAGGGGGACCAATAAGGGGATAAGTAAAGGGGATCAGGATTTTCTCTCAATATCGTACAACATCACCGTTGATGCCATTCACGCAGCCCGCCTCCTGATAGGGAAGCATCTGGAGAAGCAGAGGCCAGTGCATATCGCCTTTCTCGACTTGGAGAAGGCCTTCGATCGCGTACTGCGTGAAGTGATGTGGTGCGTCAACGTGGAGCTCCTGCAGAGCTCATAGAGTGGGCAAATTCTCTACTCTTGCCCAAAGAGTCGTGTGCAAGCTGCAGCTGAAACCTCGACTGAGTTCCCATCTCTGTCGGGGTACACCAGGGTTCTGCGCTTCCCCATTCCTCTTTGTTGTCATCATGGATGCCATCACACGAGATCTTCGGAAGCCCGTCCCTTGGACGTGGTTCCATGCCGACGATATGATGCTCGCTAGCGAAGATAAAGCAGAGCTCGAGTGAGAGGTGTAAGCTTAGTGTGATCGCTTCAGCGGTTTGGATTCAAACTTAACGTGAAGAAGACCGAATATCTAACGACCGGCGTTACTGAGTCCAGCTCCATCAAGGTTAACGACATCGAGCTCCCACTCACTTCTGTTTTTAAGCACCTGGGATCAGCAGTGGCGTCTTACGGCAAACTGGTGGTCGAAGTGAATTCACGCGTGAGTGCAGCTTCGCAAGTGGCGCTCGTTGACTGGCGTGCTCTGCGACAAGAAGATACCAGATCGCTTTAAGTCGAAGATCTACAGAGCAGTCGTCCGGCCAGTAGCGGTGTACGGAACTGAGTGTTGGTCAGCGACCAAGGAAGCTGAAACGCGCCTCAGCATCATGGAGACAAAGATGCTGCGCTGGACGGCTGCATTTACGCGCATAGACCGCATCAGAAATGATGCCATTCGGCAGAAGTTCGGTGTCGCGCCGATAGCTGACAAGACGCGCGAAGCCCGCTTGCGATGGTACGGCCACGTTCTGCGTGGAAAGGAAGACAGCGTCCGCAAGATTGGCCTTAAATTCGAGGTAATAAGAAAACGACCTAGAGGCGCCCGAAGCAGCGCTGGGCTGATACATTACATGTTGACTTGAAAGTAGCCATGTTCGACTCTCCTTGAACCTCGTCATGGTAGAATCTGTCTTTAGAGTTTCGAAGCTCTTCACGAGGCTGGTAAACGGCTTTATTGGTGGCTAACGCTTCGGCTGGATCGCCTTCTTCAGAGCCTGAAAGAGTCAAGCCAATTAGAAATTACCCCATCCAACATCTCTTCAACTTTAGAAAATTCAATGTCAAATTTTTGGAAGCCTGAACAAAGGAGATAGTCCAAGTACCGTACCTCACCACAGTCCACTGAAGGACCAGAGGAAGCCGCACAGGGTAGAGCAGGGGTATGGGACAGCACCTACCCCACGTTAAAATGCAAGAGTGAGGAGGGCTTGAGCTCGCGCGTTATATACAGACATTGCCCCTTCCGGTTGACCTTGGGACCCCTGGAATAGATCCAGAACGCCTCAAGGGCTTTGCGCGCCGACGTTTGAACCTCGTGTCACAGAATCCTCACCTCAACTCCAAAATCCTCCCCTCCATGAGAATTGATCCTGTGGTAGCCTAGGGCAGTGGACGCCCTAAGCTTCTCCTTGCCATTCAGATGTTCCTTTATCCTCACGTACAGAGGACGGCCGGTTTTGCCGATGTACTCCTCGCCACAAGCTTGACAGGAGATCAGGTAGACTACACCCGATACGGTGCAGTCACCTTCCTTTCTCCCTAGGCAAACCACACAATTAGGGGTCCCACAAGTGCGGTCATATAGTCGATTGCGGAACAACCTGGTCTTAAGGTTGTCAGGTGGAAGATCAATGACCGCAACCAAGTTTTGAAAGTAGCTTCAAAGTACAGTTATGGCCGTATCTTTTGATCAAATCCCGAAAAAGCCACGTTTTCCCAGCTTTTGCGTCCTTTTGATATAACTCGCCTAAAATTCATTAATTTCAAAAACAAACGACATGTTTGAACTTAGGAGCTTGAGCTCTATCGCATGGTATACATTGTTGATATGAAGCTATGGAAATGGCCGAAATTGAAAACTTGCGCTCCATTGCGAAGGGCGGTCGCGAACGAGTTGTCGGTCGCAAGCCGTCGAAAACCGTTGCGTGCTCACAACTCTTCTAATTTGAGGTTGTTTGAGAAAGGGTTGGTACCGCTCGATTCATCTCTTCGAGGTCTACACAAATTTGTATACAACTTCGCCAGACCACCGCGTTTTCGCAGTGGGTGGTCAAAAATGGCTGGGGCAGACCTTTTGCGATTGGAGAATCATATATTCCAGGACTTGCATGCTCTCGGAGTATATCAAACATGGTGTAAAGTGTTCCGTCATGCCAGAAATCCACTGAGGGTGCGCCGTGCACTATGCATATAGGATCAACCTATCAATGAAGGGGTGGGGGGGGGACAGCTTGTAGTGTGAGCGTTTAGAGAGTTTTATGAGAAATTCTCAGCCGCCCTACTCAGAAGTTGCTCTAAGGCGGTCCAGCTAGTCTTTGGAGTGCATCCTGAACAGTGCATATAGAATCGAACCTATCAATCGAGTGGGCGCGGCAGCTCGCAAATTGCACGCGCGGGCGTGTTCGGAGCGCAATAACTCTGTAGAGATCGAATCAATCCGGCTGCGGCTCGTGGGTTTCGTAGGCAGCAGAGAGCTTCAGTAGTCCGCAGAAGTACAGAGTTGTAGCTTCAGGCGAAATTATAGCGGTGTGAAAATGCATGTGAGGCTTGTGTGGCCTAATTTATTTCCGATTTCAGTCGATCACTGCGGAAAGACGCGATGAGCCAACAGCCCACAAGCGCGTAGGAGGGCAGAATACTGAAGGCACTTTGCGCATGCTCAAAACTCTCCTGCTGCCTAAGCTGCTTCGGCCCCATCTGACATTTTAGAGTGGTGGAGGGCAGCGGTGAAGCGCTCTTTCTCGTCCAGATTTGAGTTTTCAGTACTCGCAGTGGTAACATTCTGTTCACCTCGAAAAGCTCTATCGAACGGTACCAATCTCGTTCAATTCTGAGACCATCGATTTTTTGACAATTTCGAATCGAAGACGAGGCACCCAGGCCGCGGCAGAAGGGCGATGACGTCATCGAAAATTGATTTTTTCCAAACCGGCCCAAGTTTGATACAGTTCGATAGAGCTTTTCATGCTGAATTGAACAGTTTGGTTAAGAGTAGCGAAAACCGTAATCTGGGCCAGTAAGAGAGGGGAGAACATCGACCGTTATTGTTCTGAATTTGACACGCGGGTGTGTTCTGAGCGCGATAACTCTGTAAATTGTGAACCTTTCCGGCTGCAACTTGTGGGTTTTGTAGGCAGCAAAAAGTTCTAGTTGTTTGCTAAAACACAGTAATGTAGCTTATGAGTGGACAAAGTTACGGCGTTGCGAAAATGCAGGTTAGCCTTGGGGGTACGATTTTTTCCAATTTCAGTGGACCCCTGCGGGAAGACGCGGAGAGCTGACGGCCTACAAATGCGCACGCCAGCAAAACACTAAAGTTGCTTTCAGGTGACATGCTCACAACTCCCTAGCTTATGAAATTGCCTTAGTCCCAGCTGCTATTTTATGGTGGCGAGATTAGCGGTTGAAGTTTCCTGCGCCCTTACTCGCCCAGATCACAGTTTTTCCGAAACTCAATAAGACCGTTGAATTCATCACGAAAAGCTCTATCGAATGGTAGCAAACTTGGGCCGGTTCGGAAAAATCAATTTTCGATGACGTCTTCATCCCTCTGCTGCGGCTTTAAGCGGCCTCGTCCTCGATGCGAACCCGTCAAAAAATCGATGTTTCCAAAATCAGTCGAAAATGACACCATTCGATAGCGCTTTTCATGCTGAACAGAAAGGTCCATTGCGAGTGTCGAAAACTCAAATCTTGGCGATGAAGAGCGAAAGAAACTCTAACCGCTATCTTCCGACGCTTTAATCTGGCAACTGAGGTTAAGGCAGTTTAGATATCTGAGAAGTTCTGAGCACGTCGTCGTAAAGTACCTTTAGTGTTCTGCTCGCCTACGCGCTTGTGGGCTGTTAGCTCGCCGTGTCTTCCCGCAGGGGTCGTCTGAATTCGGGAAAAATCGTGTCACACAAGGACAACCTGCATCTTCGCACCACTGTAATTTTGTCCAGGCATAAGCTGCATTACAGTGTTTCAGTGCTCTACTGGACGTTTCTGACGCCTACAAAACACACAACTTCCATCCGGACAGGTCCACAATATACCAAGTTATCGCGCTCAGAACACGCTCGCGAGTGCAATTTAGCACAATAACCGTCGATGTTCTCCCCGCTCTTACTTACCCAAATTACGGCTTTCACTACTCTAAGAAGCACCGTTCAATTCAGCATGAAAAGCTCTATCCAATAGTACCAAACTTGGGCCGGTTTGGAAAACATCAATTTTCGATGACGTCAACGCCCCTCTGCCGCATCCTGGCGTGTCCTCGTCTTCGATGCGAAATTGTCAAAAAATCGATGGTCTCACAACTGAACGAGATTGGTACCGTTCGATAGAGCTTTTCGAGGTGAACAGAATGTTACCACTGCGAGTACTGAAAACTCAAATCTGGACGAGAAAGAGCGGTGGAAACTTCACCGCTGTCCTCCACCGCTCTAAAATGTCAGGTGGGGCCGAAGCAGTTTACGCAGCAGGGGAGTTATGAGCATGACTAAGCGCCTTCAGTATTCGGCTCACCTACGCACCTATGGGCTGTTAGCTCATCGCGTATTCTCGCAATGATCGACTGAAATCGGGAAAAATTAGGCCACACAAGCCTCACATGCATTTTCACACCGCTATAATTTCGAAGCTACAACGCTGTACTTCTGCGGACTACTGAAGCTCTCTGCTGCCTACGAAACCCATGAGCCGCAGCCGGATCGATTCTATCTCTACAGAGTTATTGCGCTCCGAACACGCCCGCGCGTGCAATTTGCGAGCTGCCGCGCCCACTCGATTGATAGGTTCGATTCTATATGCACTGTTCAGGATGCACTCCAAAGGCTAGCTGTACCGCCTTAGGGCAGCTCCCGAGTAGGGCGGCTGAGAAAACGCTCACACTATAAGCTGTCACCCCCTTCATTGATAGGTTGATCCTATATGCATAGTGCACGGCGCACTTCTAGATCTCGCCGGAACAGAGTACAGCAATTTTTGAGTAGGCCGGTTGCAAATTTGTGACAGAACTCAACAAACGCGCACTCTAAAAGCTGTCGCGCCCCTCGATTGATAGGTCCGATCCTGTACGCATTGTGCACGGCGCACTCACGAGGGATTCCTGGCATGTCAGAGCACTTCACGCCATGCTTGAGATACTCGGAGAACATGTAAGTCTCGGAAAATAAGCTTCTCCAATAGCAAAGAGCCCGTTAAAGTCATTTTTACCCACCCACTGCGAAAAAGCGGTGTTCTGATAAAATGTATACACTGCTGTGTAGATCTCGAAGAGACGAATTGAACGGTACCAATCGTTTCTCAAAAAACCTAAAATTGAAGGAGTTATGAGCATGCAACGGTCTTCGATGACTTGCTACCGACAACTCGTCCGCAGCCGTCCTTCGCAATGGAGCACGATTTTGAACGAAAAACTAACCTTTGAAAAAATTCGGTTGAACTTTAAAATTCTTGTCAATTTTTAATGGTGTCTGATAGAGCTCTAGCTGCTGAACTCAAAAATGTGCTTGCTTTCGCAATTGGTTAACTTTGAAGGAAGTTATTTCGAAAGGCCGAAAAAGCCGGGAAAATGCGGCTTTTTCGGCATTTTTGAAAAGGCTACGGCCACAACTGTAGCTGGTGTCCAACGAGCGTGAGCGTGCTTAAATCTCACCGTCAGTTCGTTTCTCTGACGGCACATGGGTAGGGTAGCATTGCAGGAGGTATTGCAATATAAACATAAATATAAATATATCCTACTATATATAAGCGACAACGGTTGTTTGTCTGTGGATGAGTGAGTGCGTGTGTGTGGGTGTGTTTGTGTGTTTGTTTGCACAAAAGTGCTGAAGGAGTGTGTTGGGAGGAAGTATGAGGAAGGGATGTGGGGTTGTAGTTATCACCAGTTGTCAACTGTTGTAGTTGTCGACAGGCGTCCATGTTCAGATGACATGTCGCCAATGTCGCGCAAAGGACGTTCGGGTTGAGAAGAGGTGTCACCGTTGTCGAGTAGGGGGTGTTCGGATTCAGACGACGTGTCACTGATGTCGCGCAAAGCAGGTCCGGCTTGAGAAGACGTCACCGACGTTGTTCATCAGGTGGCTGGGTTCAGAAGATGTTGCGATCGGTGGTCCCGCAAGCTGAGGCGTCCCTCAAGTTGCCTTTGCGGCTCCGTGTCGCTCCACGGGCACCGGAGGGTTCCCAGATCTTACCTAACCCCACGGGACTCCCCACGTATTGCCACAGTCGCACGTATTGCCTAGACGTATTGATGGAACTCCAGCTTCGCCGGCTGGCCTCATCCCTTGGCCCCGAGCCACCCGGCTCCTCAGTTCCCACTCCGTCTCAGGGGACAACCTGAACCCAGGGGAACCCACAAGGCGACAATGATATATGCACACAATACATATACATATGACCAATGCCCTTGAAACGAAGGGACTCACCCGGCTCCTCCACACGCACACAGTATACGGCATGAGATTCATTTCACTTCACATCCAGTAGATACCCGACAATCCAGTGGCAAGAATAGATAGGCGTCCAAAGTGGCCGGCGCGATTGTGACTCCTGAGGCCGCGGGGGTGAGCATGATGCTCACTAGACCTCGCGGCCCTCTCCTGGCGCTCCTGTCCGCATTGTCAGCCGCGGAGATGGCAGGGACTAGGCCTCGCGGTAGCCATCCGGAAGAAGGGCGTAGGCGAGAGGTCGGCAGACCTCGTCGCGGGAGCACGGGACGTCAAATGGCCGCGCGCCGCGCAAGAGGAGGCGGCGCGCGCCGATCGATGGTGCTACGTCATCAATTTTGCCATGCGCCCAGGCCGATCGAGGGTGCCTCATCGGCAAGCTACCATGGGAGACAGGCCGGACACGGACCGAGGAGCGATCGCAGTCGCGACAGAAGAGGTGTCAGCGATGTCGCGAAAGGCCCTCCATATTCGGACGACGTGTCACCGATGTCGCGCCAGGGTTCTGGATTCACACGACGTGTCAACGATGTCACGCAAAGCACGTCCGGCTTGAGAAGACATGTCACCGACGTCGCTCATCAGGTGCCTGGTTTCAGAAGAGGTATCACCAATGTCGCGGAAGGCCTTCCAGATTCAGACGCCGTGTCACCAATGTCGCGGAAGGCCTTCCAGATTCAGACGCCGTGTCACCGATGTCGCGCAAAGCACGTTCGGGTTGAGAACACATGTCACCGACGTTGTTCAACAGGTGTCCGGGTTCGGAAGAGGTGTCACCGATGTCGCGCGAGGATTCCGGATTCAGACGACACGTTACAAGTGAAGGTGGGACCAGTAATGGGGGACCGGTTAAGGATGGGGTTCCAAGGGGGACCGGTAAAGGGTTGACCAATAAAGGAGGGACCAGTGAAGGTGGGACCAGCAAAGGGGACCTGTAAGGGGGATCCAGTGAAAGGGGGACCGGTAAAGGAGGGGCGAGGGGTCCAGTGAAGATGGGACCGGTAGAATGTTTACCAGGTGAAGGGGGACCGGTGAGGAGGGTACCAGTAATGGGGACCGGTGAGGGGGGGGGGGGGGGTTCAGTGAAGGGTGGTCCGGTGAAGGAGGGGGAAGGTCCAGTGACGGGGGACCGGTAGAAGGTTGACCAGTGAAGAGTGGACCAGGAGAAGGGGGGGGGGCGGTGAGGAAGGGACCAGTAATAGGGACCGGTGAATGTAGGGGGAGGAGTCCAGTGAAGGGAGGACCGGAAAAGGGTTGATGAATAAAAGGATGACCAGTGAGGGTGGGACCAGTAATGGGGATCGGTGAACGATAGGATGACCAGCGAAGAGGGACCAGTGAAGGGAGGTCCAGTGAAGGTGGGAGCAGTAGTAGGGACCGACGAAGGGGGAGGGGGACCAGTGAAGGGTGAACCGGGAAAGGGCTGACAATAAAGGGGAACCAGTGATAAGGGGCCAATTAAGGGGGTCCGATGAAGGTGATGGACCTGTTTTGCCTTATTCCGCTACACCATTCTATTTAGCAAAACTTGTTTTTTAATGAATGAGAGAAGGCCTAAAGAGGAGAAGAAGACGTTCGGGGTGTTCTATTCTCCGGGTTTGGGGCAAAGCCCCAACCAGACGTGAACGTCTGCTATATATATATATATATATATATATATATATATATATATATATATATATATATATATATATATATATATATATATATATATACTGCGACCAGAAAGTATAGGGACACTTACAAATTGTACTTTTCGTACGCTAATCGATATCAATCGACCTGAATTTTTACTGTAAAGTTCGTTACGGCAAAGAATTCGAAGCAAAAGTTTTTAGCAAAATCGGTTCGATGTGAGCTAAATAAGAAAATAAAATATGGAGACACACCATTTTCAATTGACCAGAAAGTATAGGGACACTAGTAAAAAACAACTTCATTGCCAAGATAAAAACAGTCGTTGATAACTAGTACTCAATTGGTCCTCCGCGGTTCATTGCAACATCTGCAAGTCGGGCTGGCATCGAAGCAGCATGATTTCGAAGTGTTTGTAGAGGAAGTTCATCCCAAGCGCGTAGAATTGCTGAACGAAGTCCTTGCAGAGAAGAATATGTCTGGTTATGCTCTTAAATCTTCCTTACAAGGTGTCCACAGATATTTTCCATTGGGTCCATATCGGGAGAACATGCAGGCCAGTCGAGAACTTCAACAGAATTCCTTCTAAGGAAGCCTTTTATGAATCTGCTGGCATGCGGCGGTGCATTTTCCTGTTGAAAACCCCATCCTTGACCACCATTCTGTTGAAGGAATGGGAGCAGATGGGTTTCCAACAGTTGCTGGTATTCATCTGCGTCCATTCTTGCTGACGTGAAGGCAAGAGGGAGCTTTCCTTCTGCGTGGAATGCCGCCCACACCATAACTGTGACGCCTCCACAATTCCTTCTTGGGAAATACTCCTTCTCCTTGCGTAAGTCATGCCAGTAGAATCGGTTCCCATCTGGACCATCGACGTTAAAGCGCTTTTCGTCCGAGAAGATCACCTGAACTATAAAATGTTAAAATACCTAGCGTCAGAACTGACAACGCAAAAAAATCTGCCTTACCAGGATACTATCTCAACGGTAGGTCGGAACGGCACAAGTGTTGTATATGGGCAGAACCGCCTCTCTCTGTGTAGTAACAAACTGCAGGTATCTCGACCCCAATACAACTCTGCGCAGAGTTAGGGGCGACGGAAGTCGCGGGTTGGCGCCCTGTTGATTCACGTGCTCCACAGCTGGCGGGCGCGCGCGGGATGAGGGCTCGTATCGCGTCTAAGCGCAGTGCTCAGGTGGCGTAGTAGGGAAGAGCTCGGGCTCCTAAACGCGGGCTCGGATGTTTGGATCCTGCAGACTGCGTTCGTTTTGCACTTTTGCAAAATCCATGTTTGTCATATAGGCAATCCACCTAGGGGTATTATAGTGTGTTATAGAGCATGTTTACATATAACATGTGCTTCAAACTACAGATAAGCCAAAATGTTCATTTCTGTGTGTCACTTATTTTAAGCCTATTTTGTGTGAAGCTATAATTATGTAACGATAGATATTTGGTGGCATTAGTAAGAAGTTCCGACTCCACCGACAAGACTTCGGTCAAAAAATTTTTCGCTGAAACTTTGTCTAGGGGGGGGGGGGGTTATTTGGGGTGCTGATCACGAATCTGACATCCGTTTTTCACGATGCGGTCGGAGACAACCCATACCGTTAACAAGGGTGGTCCAGGCAGGGTCACCGATTTCGCTGCAACTTCGTCTAGGGGGGTTATTTGGGGTGCTGATCACGAATCTGACATTCGTTTTTTCACGATTCGGTCGGAGGCCAACCCATACCGTTAACAAGGGTGGTCCAGGCAGGGTCACCGATTTCGCTGAAACGTTGTCTATGGGGGTTATTTGGTGTGCTGATCACGAATCTGACATCCGTTTTTCACGATTCGGCTGAATAATATAGATACAGGAAGGCACAGGATTACATTCTTAAAGTTTCTGCCTATGACGGCAGGTAGAGACAGAATCGTGAAAAACGGATGTCAGATTCGTGATCAGCACCCAAATAACCCAGCACCCCAAATAACCCCCTAGACAAAGTTTCAGCGAAATCGGTGACCCTGCCTGGACCAGCCTTGTTAACTGTATGGGTGGTATGTTATATGTAAACATGCTCTATAACACACTATAGTACCCCTAGGTGGATTATTTATATGATAAACATGGATTTTGCAAAAGTGCAAAACAAACGCAGTCTGCAGGATCCAAACCCCCGACCCCGCGTTTACGAGCCCGAGCTCTTCCCTACTACGCCACCTGAGCACGGCGCTTAGCCGCGATACGAGCCCTCATCCCGCGCGCGCCCGTCAGCTGTGGAGCACGTGAATCAACAGGGCGCCAACCCGCGACTTCCGTCGCCCCTAACTCTGCGCAGAGTTGTATTGGGGTCGAGACACCTGCAGTTTGTTACTAGGCGGTTCTGCCCATATACAACATTTGCGCCGTTCCGACCTACCATTGAGATAGTATCCTGGTTAGTCCAAAGACGTCGTTTGTTCCTAGAGACGAACTCGAGCCTGTTCCTTTTGTGCGTTTCTGTCAAACGTGGAGCAGAACGGAGCTGGGTATATACAACATTCCCATTGCGTTTTAAGCAGCACCGAATCGTTTCTTTCGAGACTTTCTTACTCAAACTCTTGCACACTTCCTCCAAACTGATTGATTTATTGGAAACCATTCGCACGATTTGCCTCTCGTCTCGAGTCGAAGAAAGCCTGGGACGTCATAAAGACCTCCTCGAGTGATATAGATCAGGACCGCCTAGAAAATTGCTAATAACGTTCTTTGATCGTCCCAGTTGAGTCGAAATTTGGCGTATGCTGAGTCCTGCATCTCTGAGGGTCTTGATTTGAGCTTATTCCTCTATTGATAGCATCGATCCGCGACTCATCCTTACAATGAGGAAATTATGAGGCAGTATATTGCCTAGCAAAATAGTTTTCAACACCGTACCTTTCTCCGCGCACCTTATTTGGTGATGTCCCTATACTTTCTGGTCACTCAAAAACAGGGTCCCGTCACGTGATCCATTCCCGTTCCTTGCCACCTCGGGGGATTTTGCCAATTCCTTTCGTATATATGTTTTTTGCCGTGAGGAATTCCATAGTATAATTTTCAGATCAATTCCTGCGGGTAGCTAGCAGAATTACGCAATTTGCTGGTGTCCCTATACTTTCCGGTCGCAGTGCCATCGATCGGCGCCGCCGCAGAAGTTATGAGATAGAGAGAAAATTCGGGAGAAAATAGGGGAAATGGGAGGAAAATTACGGCGCGAAAATAGCGGGAAATACCCAGACTTCTTCTACCTGCCTGAAAACTTCAGCCCTTGGGTAATCGCGGTCGCTGAACGCGAATCTGAAATTCGTTTGTGAAGTATCGATCGCCATCAATCGCCACCAAACCATCGATTTTTTGTTGTCCAGGCGGTCCATAACCTTACCCCTGGGGGCAGTCGAGGTCGCTCAGCATGAATCTGAAGTTTGTTTTTAAAGTATTGATCGCCATCAATCGATACTGATCAAAGTACGGGGTGCGAAAATAGCGGAAAATACGTAGACGCCTTCTCCTTGTCTGGAAACTTCAGCCCTAGGGTAATCGCGGTCGCTGAACACGAATCTGAAGTTCGTTTGTGAAGTATCGATCGATATTGATCAAATTACCAGCGCGAAAATAGCAGAGAATACCAGACGTTTTCTACGTGCCAGGGGATTCGGAAGATATATATATATATATATATATATATATATATATATATATACCGCTATATAGCTTTCGAAAGAGAATGATTTGCTCTGACAGAGCATGTATTGCATTTCTTTTTTCACCATGAATTTTGCCAATTTTTAGGTAGTTAAAGTGAAAAGTGAAAAAGTGAAAAAAATAGCTGTTTGCGTATTTGTTCTCTCCGCTTAGGTTTGCTTTTTGCAGTTTTTCACGGCATTTGGAAGACAATGTTCTGTACTAAAAGAATACGTGTATGCACGGTCAACTACGGTTCTAGTGCTTTAGCCGCACTAAAACCCTGGTTGATCGTGCAAACACTATTTTTCATCGCCAGTTACAATTCTGTGCAAAGTCGTTGAATATGTTCCTGTGATGAACGATGCCGAACAAGCAGGCCGGCAGCGGCAGCAACCAACGAGTCGTCATTCGTTGGTTCCTGATGTTCATTCATTCACTGAGCAAGGCAGACTGAGGAAGGAGAAGGAGTTGTTGGTGACGTCATCAGTTCCTTCGTTTCATGAAGGCAAGAAGGCCTAAGGAAGAAGAGGTTGGGGTGTTCAGTTCTCGAGGTTTGGGGGCCGCTTGGCCGCCATATGTCTACTTTAATGTTCAACAAGGGTGCACACAAAGTTCTGTGCGTTTTATTATTTTAACGAAATTTTTAACGGAAATTTTTCGTTAAATTTCCGGTAAATCGTTGAATTTTATAAAAAAATACAATTAGCTGCAAACTATTACTTCAAACGAAAAAATCAAGGAGAACGTTATATGTTCCATACAACTTCAACAGGTCAACAGCTGAAGTTCAAGGCATGGAGTGTAACACTACAATGTAACTTGAACATTTCATTATCAACAAGATGTGGACAGTAAAATAAACTTTTGGCATGGCGACCTTCGGCAACAAATTGTCTTCATGTTGTGAAATAACACCAGGTATGGGATTATCAATCAAGAGAACGGCACTTAGGGGGCTGGTACTGGCATCGACAAGGCATCTTAAAATATAAGATCAGGCAGACCCCGAAGCTCTTCCCTTTTCCTGGTTCTTTGCGAAGCCGTTTTGTATGACTGCTATACGAGCGTGTACAATCTCGATGGTGAACCAGCCCGCTAAGTACCGAAAGAACTAATAAAAATACAATTAAAAGCCTACTTATGAAATGTTAACACGTTGACGAATGTACGATTTTCGGGTGCCCTGCGCGTGAGACCAATCGATTTTTTTACATCGTCGGAACTATGACACGACATCGTGTCACACTGTCCCACTCGGCCGAAAGGGTGTGACACGGTCGTTGCAGTGTTAACTTTCAGGAAAGTAGCTTTCCAAATTTTTGTTATTAGGGCACGTGTAGCGCAGTCGAAGGGGGCGCCGGTTTTTGAATGCATATCCTATATTAGGTTCCTCGTTCGGATTTCCCGCCCAGGCCAACCACGCTTTTCATCCCTCTGTGAATTTTCGGTTGGTGAATTGGTACCAGACTTGTCTGGGAAGGATGAAGAGCTGATTTCTTCATCGACTAACCACCGCAGGTGATTTACTCCATGGCCGACGAACCACCGCAGGTGGCTTACTGCACGCATTCAAATCGCCTCCAGGACATCCCGTGGAAGTAGAATGCGTGATGCTTCCCAAAAGGGATTAAGTGATGGCGTTCTTTATCCCTTCACTAGCGTTTTTGTCAAATCATTTAAAATACGTTCACCGACTGAGAACACGAAGAGGTCAGACCACTACCTTTGTGGATTTGTTCACGTGCTTGGCGGCTCGACGAAGAACTTTTCTAGTTCCAATTGCATTATTTCCAAAAAATTGAAATGCGCCATAGAACGCATGAGAATAGCATAAAGCATTCAAATATTCTTGCTCATTTCAATAGTTTTTCAGGAACAGTCCTAATTGGGAGGATGAGGCCTGCAATATTAGTGAAGACTGAGGGGAAAGTGATAATCTTGCTGAGAAAAAAGGTCCGTTAAAAACTCCTTTAAATTTCTAAAAATTTCCGTTAAGCTGGATTTTAACGGAAAATGCTGCTAATTCGCTAATTCGTACACCGTTAAACGTGCACCCCTGGTACTCAACCCATCTACGTCTGAAAATTTTCGTTAAGGACTTGACAGACTGGAAGTCGGCGGACAGCCTGCTCCGCAGCACCGCATCCAAGCCCCGTGCGCGGCCTGCGGGGAGGGCGCCGCTGCTCCACGACCCCCGCCACGTCCCCCACTGCGAAGCAGCTCCACGTGCACGGACGGGCCGCGCTCCGCCGTCTGGCGTCTGACCGGGCGGGTCAGAGACGCAGCGGCAGTTCTGCTGGACAGCCCGCGCGGTGAGTTGGATTCGGGGGTTCGTTCCCGCTCACAGGTCGCAGTCGGGGTTCGCTTCTGGGTCCGCTTCTGCTGAGTTCCCCGTTGCCGGCGATCCGCCGAGCTGATCCGTCCTGTTGCAGCTGCGATGAGCGACGACCTGGTTGCCGAGGCGGCGAACAACAACCACGTGAAGCTCAGCGAGGCGCAGCTCGTCCACAGCGAGTTCGGCGCCCCCCTGGAGGAATGCTACCGACTGGCCGTGAGGTTCTACAAAGGTCGGTTGGCCCTTTGCACACGAGCTAATGCTTTTTCATCCATTCGCGACTACTTCCTCATGCAATCTGCTGTGGCCTAACATATTCGATGAACTGTAGACGTGGCGGCAGTTTCAGAGAGGTAGCACTGACACATATGTAAGTGTAGTTCGATCAGTGGTTTCTCGTAAAACAAGCAGTTCCGAATCTGTGTGAGACCGAAGGTTAACGAATTACTTCGTCCGGTTTGTTTTTCGCAAGAAGTGGACTGAAGTCGCTTCATGGAGAAGTCGGCATAGTTTTAACTTCTGATCTCAAATGATCAGCTTCGCTTATTACCAGCCATTTTAATTAATGTAAAAACTTGCACGTGGCGTATCAGCATCAATCCACTAGTAACAGCTTTCAGGGGCCGGATTCATCAAAGTTACTGCAGTAACTTTAACGGAGAATTGTAAGCGAAGAGCTCAGATAACGCGGCTTATCAAGCGATATGGCGAGCGATAAGCTACGTTATCTGAGCCTTTCGCTTACAATTCTCTGTTAAAGTTACTGCAGTAACTTTGATGAATCCTGCCCCAGGTTGTGAACCATTGGACCTCATGAACTGTCGGAAAGCATTTTTGCGTTCCTCTTGTACGCGGTAAGAATAATCTGAAAGCATTCCAAGAAATACGAGTAAATAACGTCAAAACGAAATATCTGGAGATTCTGCAAAATCCTATTATAAATCGAAAATAAGCGGCGCTATTGTACTTGTTTTACGCTTCGTTTTACGCTGATAGCTACTGATAAGGAATGCTTCAGGATGGATTCCTGGTGGTAGACTGAATATCTGAAGAAGTGTCTTACCTTTGCGCGGCAGTTCTGGCGGCATCTATTTAGCTTCTAAGGGAAAACGTTGATAATAGATTATTGTTTTGGTGTAGTCTTCAGGAATACCTAAGCACTTCTTCAGATATTCAGTCTACCGCCAGGATTCCATCCTGAAGCGCTCCTTACCCGTATCTACCGTACTGCAGCGTAAAACGAAAAATGGATATCAGATTCATGATTGGCACCTCAAATAACCCCCGTAGGGCGAAGTTTGGGCGCAACATGTGACTATGACCTTGGCAGCCTTAGTCACCCATGCCTACCGCAACCTACCGTACTCCAGCATAAAACGAAAAACGGATGTCAGATTCGTGATCAGCACCCCAAATAACCAGCCTAGGCGAAGTTTGGGCGAAAAAGTTTTCTCGACCTCTCCTCCACCCGTGGAGTTGTGAAAGTACAATAGTGCTAGGAATGCTTTCAGATAAGAGGAACGCACAAATAGCTTTCGAGTCATGAGGCTTCCGACATCATGAGTCCAGTGTTCACACTAAAGCTGTTTCTAGTGGATATTTATTGCGAAAAGCGGATGTCAGACTCGTGATCAGCACTCCAAACAACGCGCCCTAGGCGAATTTTGTGCGAAATGTTTTTTTTTTTTTTTACCTTTCCTCGACCCGTGGAGTTCAACGTAATTACTGCAGAAATCCTTTTCACAAAAGGTTACCATTGGCAGTCTCAATGCTGATCGTTCTCCAGAGATGCCATATGTCGTTCACGAATTCGGCTACATTGTACCACCGCATTACACGGCCTGTCGTAAATTTGGGTGTGTGGTGCACCACACACCACACACCGTCGTCTCATTTTCCCTCACGTCTCATCACTCATTTGTTCATTTGGTTACGAAATGAGCATAAATGAATGGAAACGGCGCTACACACATTACTTGTGTTAGGAATTCGACTTCCTAAGAGGGTGCTAGTGTCGAATTGAACCTAGGGGAATGAGATGAAGCCAAAGAAACATTACTTGTGTTAGGAATTCGACTTCCTAAGAGGGTGCTAGTGTGGAACAATAGAACTTGTTCGGCTGGAGTTCGTCTACGGGCAAAGGTCAACCAAAGCAGCGGGATTGCGAGAGCGCAGAGAAATAGACACTCCTGCTGCGCTACGAGTGAGCGAGCTGACTCAGCGCCCGAATGAGAGAACACGCTCGTCGTCTGGTCTCCAGGGCTAGCCCATTGTTGCGGAAACTTGCTGTAGATGGATACTGAATTTCAAGAAGGCCATGCCCAAAAGAGTAGGACTTCCTGCAAGTCAGAATCGAGACGCAGACGCACCGAAACCGCTAATTTCCACGGGAATAAATATGATGATTCCAAGAAATGAGGGCGTAGAAGCGGTCCATCCTCAGACCTTCTTTATTGTCCGTCTCTCTCCAGCAAAGCATTAGGCCGGGGGCATACTTCCATCGCCGCGATGCCATCGCGGCGCTCAGTTCATGGCCATTCCGCCGCACGCGGTCGAATTGTCAAAGGAAACTTCGCCGCGGCCGCCGCAACAGTGGCGACCGGCATGTGCGATAGCTTCCCGCGCCCATTGCGGGCATGGCATACTTTTTCGCGCCGCGCCGCGCGCGGTGTTTAGCGTTGGTCCTAGGCGGATCGCCGTCGCGCTCCCTTGCAGAGCGATGGGCGATGCAACGAGCACTGAGAAATTCAAATCTTTTCGCGTCGCTCTGCAAAACTCATCGCCGCGATTCCATCGCGGCGACGGGAAGTATGCACGAGGCCTTAGTGCTTATGGACAGATCAGGGTACTATTGTACTTTTGGTACCCCACTTAATCTTCTTCAAAATAGGTCTACTAGGGGTAATCGGCCATGGGAAGAACGAATATCATAGTCGTTTTTTGCGGAAATGTCTTATAAGCCCGCTATATTAAGTTGGAATCGCTCAAGGCCTTGCGAAATAGTGCGCGCTGGTAAGAGACGCAGAGACTCCGCCCCCTACCAGCACGCATTCTCGGCCGCCTCCGGGGAGGGGAGGGGGTTACCATAGCATGCCGTGGCGCGCAGGCGTAGCGGCTAGATACTTGCAGCGAATTAAATGCAGTCTTATCTCCTCGTTTCGATTACAGATTCGGATCTTATTTTCTTCTGAATAGGGCAGGAAAGGGACCTCTAGGATGAATGCGATTTTACCACGGGTGTCCTAGGGGACCCACACCCCGGAGTCCCTTCCCCTGTCCAATTATGCGCTCTCCTCCACGTGAGCGAAAGAGAGCACACAACAGAGTTTTCAAGCCTTTTCGAGATTTCAAGGCTTATGCCCTGACTAACCTCTGCTGCAGGCTAGGGGCGGCGAAGTAGTTTGCATGGATAGGAGGCGGAGTCTCTGCGTCTCTTACCAGCGCGCGCTATTTCGCAAGGCCTTAGGCAAATAGAACTTAATATAACGGGCTTATAAAGCATTTCCGCAAAAAACGACTATGATATTCGTTCTTCCCATGGCAGACTACCCCTAGTAGACCTATTTTAAACAAGATTAAGTGGGGTACCAAAAGTACAATAGTACCCAGATCAGTACTGGAGGTTTATTAGGGAGACACACTTCAGTGTCTTTAACCTCTCATTTTCTCTAGTCTTATGTATAGCCTGCCACAGCGGGTTGCGTTGGGGTCCTTGCTCCTTCGACTGATAAAAGGAATTCACTTGACAAGAAGAGGGAGAGGCACGATCACTCACCGTTTCGCAAGAGAAAACAGTTCCTCACCCTCAACTCAAAGACTGACACCGAATTCTTGAAGCCATGGAATAACGGCGAAAAATTCCAATCATGCACGTAGAGCACGCAAAATAACAAAGCTTCTAGTCGCGCAGAACTCCACATGTGGCCATAAACACTGTTGTGTTCAACCCAGAACACAGCACCTCCCAATCCCAATAAACGGAAGAGGCATCGCTCCCACGTAATGGCCACTAACATGTCATTGTCTCTACGCGATATTTTCCACCCAACCTGTGCCAGAAAAGGTGGAAATCTGAGCTCGTCGATGTTGCTGATATGCCAACTCCTCCAGCAGACGTTCCTCCTTTGAGAAATGAGTGCTAATGAAGTGCACTGGTCGACCCACCCAAACTCGGTCCCAGTAGGGTGCTCTAGCACCGACGTGCTCCGCTGTCTGCACTCTAGGGCGGGCAAGAAGAGACGTAGGGGCTATGCGAGGAGAATCTCTAGTACGGAGAGCGCCGACGGCGCGACGAATCGGCGAAAACTTGAGTCATGGTTGTCCTCGTTGCCGGAGAACTGGTCCGCTTGGCATAGTGCCGAGGCGGCGCGCGGTTTTTCGTCGTGTCGTCTCGTGCACTCCACGCCTCCCTGTTCGCCACACCCCGGAGTCCCTTCCCTAGCCCAATCTGGAGACTCACTCTGCTCATCTGACTCTCGCCGCTCGCGCGTGACGGAATTTTTCGGGGACCAGTTCACATGCAATCGGTTGTCCTTTGCCCTGTAACCGCTGGAGTTTGATTCGGAAATGACTCGAAATGTTCTCTACATACTCGTGGTGGTGACGTGGTAGTTCAACCTCTAACACACATTTTAGGAAAGGATCTTTGTTTAGCAGAAGGTTGAATCCAGCTGTATTGTGCAGCACAGATTTTGGACATGCAGGTTTATTGACGTCATGTGTTAGCCTTCTGAATACGTTGCCTGCAAAATATGTGCAGTGGTTGAGCACAGAATGATACCAAGGAATGGATGGTATTATGGCGGTAGATTTAAGAGGAAAGACGAATTAGAGTGAGAAGAACCAGATAGAAGGTACGGAAAACCAATTATTTACGATGGAGCAATTTAGTACGTGAGGAAGGAAACAAAAATCTAGGTTATTCATATATCAGAAGCCGACTCCCATTGCCAGTTACCTTTCTTACAAACGGAGCATTCGCCACCTACATCGAAAGCGCAGGCTAGATGGGCCCAAGCATTGCACAACGTGCGGTTGGAACAGCTCACCCATTCAATTTCGTCAGTAACACCCCCGTCATTAGGTACGCGCATGCCACAAATGAAACAGGTTTGCAGAAGGTTGTGGTCAGTCGAAAGAATTCTCTCGGCTTGCTCCAAAACTTCCTCGTCATCCACATATCTCCTTTTCGACCTCTTCTCGTATTGTAGCACAGGTCTCTGTTCATAAACAGTTAAAGCAAATGAGTGTGGTGTCGTGAACTGTAAGGATTACCTTTTTGAATGGAGGCTGGATAGGCCTCTTCTTCACAGCTAGGCCAGAAAGCAGAATTTCACCGCGAATTGCTTGCTTGTTGTTTGTCTGTGTGGCTGTGGTAATGTTTGTGTGGCTTCATCTCATTCCCCTAGGTTCAATTCCACACTAGCACCCTCTTAGGAAGTCGAATTCCGGCGCAATGTGACTATGGAGGGGTCGGATAACTGGGCCACACCCCGGAGTCCCTTCCCTTGCCCAAAATTTGAAAGCAAATTTAACAACAGAGAATCTGTTCTGTGCTCTCCTCCGCTGACGCGTAGGAGAGCACAGATTTGGGCAAGGGAAGGGACTCCGGGGTGTGGCTCAGTTATCTGACCCCTCCATAGTCACATTGCGCCCGAATTCCCAACTCAAGTAATGTGTGTAGCGCCGTTTCCATTCATTTAAGCTCATTTCGTAACCAAATGAACAAATGAGTGATGAGGCGTGAGGGAAAATGAGACGACGGTGTGTGGTGTGTGGTGCACCACACACCCAAATCTACGACAGGCCGTGTAATGCGGTGGTGCAATGTAGCCGAATTCGTCGCTTACTGTATCAGGTATCGTGTCAGGTAAGATTTGGGTACGTGCTTGGCCCTCACAACGGATTTCGTTGGCCGATCAGTATTTTATGGTTTGCAGTCCATTCACTGGCCCTGAAGGGGTCCCTGACTGCAATTCGATTTTAAAAGTTGGGCTTTTCGCGAGATCCTCGTCTTGCTGGCAGCTGCACTGGTGGGAAGGATTGCTGCGACAAATTGCTTCCAAAAGAGAAAAGTCTGCAGCATCGGTTTCACCTTATATAGGCAGCGGTCCACTTGACAGCTGATGCGAAAACTAGCCTATTATGTTGGACCATAACATGATTGCTAAGTAAGGAGTGTATAGTAAACTAGTACGTTCTTAAGATATCTTTCACAAACTTTCTAGTGCCTAAGAGAGTACTAAATTTACTGTAGTTATGGCCGGTGTTCTTATTTCAAACTAGGCATGAGAGTATCGCTTCGTAGATAGGCAGCTTGTCCTATTCTAGTTCAGTGAGAATACGTATACGGTTACAAAATCTGTATACCTAGTGCAATTTTGCGAGCAATGTTGATGTAATACTGACAGGTGGTACAATAAGGTACAATGCTAGAAGAACTAAGCGAAATTGTAGGCGCTTCTTTCTCTTGCAACTAGGACTTAGGACCCTCCCTTCATATGTGGAGCTTCGCAAATCAGAATCTTCCTAGGAAGTATGAAGTTCTTAAAAAGATTCCTGATATTACATCTGAATCCATGACGTACTGATGCCCTAGACGTCGTCCATCATCTTTTTTTCAGCTAGGTAATATGTGTAGATTGTATTTGCTTTTCGTTTGGTGATTTTTTATCATACGGATTGCGCACGATTGTACCTGTGCTGGTGTGAATAAATATAAATAAATAAAAGGATTTACATCTCTTTGGAATCTTGCTCCCCCGAAGTAGGCACTCCGCATGTCAAGACTTCGCATGGCACCTAGTTCTTCTCATTAAAAGAGGGAGAGTAAAGATCAACGTCAATCATAAAGGTCGATCTCTGTTCCAGTTGGGTAACGTATTCTGGCTCCGCGCAACTTCATGGGAGCATATTTGGCTTTCAAATTTACTGTCGGTGGAAGGGTGACAAAAAAGTCAGTTTTATTCTACGAAGACAGTCTAACACCTTTCGCTTGCGCCACACACTCCGTCGGTTTAGAAACACAGTGTCGTGGACGTTAAGAGAAAACCTAGCTGGAGATCGTCATCAGTTGCTGTTCTAAATGTGCCACATTTGTTTGCGATAATTTTTATTCAGATGGTTATGCTGAGCGCGTTCTAACTCTATGGCTCGAATGCTAGTTTTGCAGTTTACCACGTGCTATATATCCTCATGTTATATTTGGGAGGGATAATAACGGTTTTGGGCCTAGTTGTATTCCACATTTTTCACACCGGAAGGGCGGGCGTCTCTGAGATTACGTAAAGCAGCCAGTAGGTTCTGGGACAAACCCAAGAGGGTGGTGTGGACGTGCCAGGGCAAAGGGAAGAACACACGCCCATTGATTTTGTATTATTGGTCTGTGAGCACTAATATTGGCCTAAACCCGTTCTTATTTTGTGAGCGTCCCTTTAGACTGACAACCAACGTCGAAAGTTTTGTCGCCTTGCAATGATAAGCTGGGGTCCTCTTGTTTACTCATAACTGCTTCCGACAACAGTGAATTTTAGTGGTAGGATTTGAGGAAGAATTGGTGTCGTTCCATATTTTGATATGGACAGCTATCACCATAAAGTAGACGATTCGTGGTGTTCTTTTAGAAACAGCAGAGCGCACGTGTATTTTGTAAGGATGTAGGGAGATGGATAGATAGAGTGGGAAACATGAAGGATGGCTGAAATTAGGGCACTGATTGAGGTATCAGTCGAAGTACCAGTCGAAATCGGACTCTGGTAGAACAAAAAATATATAGAAATTGAATTTGTATTGTATTTTTTTCAACTGGAGGAAGAATGAAGGAGAACAAAACTTTAAATTTCAGAAAGAGAGAAGGTGGGAGATTTGGGGATTTCGTACGACGATCGAGTGAGGCTCATGGCTCTAAACAAACAGGTGCGCCAATCGTTTTCTCTCTAAATGCTTTAACTTCTTCGGTCTCCATTTCAATGCCATCTGCAAGTGCTGATAATGAGTAAGTTGGCGGAGTGTTTGGCGCCACTTCTACATTGATTTCAAATTTGTTGATCTTCTTTAATACAATCAACAGTTAACAGATCTATGAACCATCATTATCGACAACATATTGCCATTTATAAGGGGAACCAGCGTCCGTCGCCGGCTTTGCCGGCGCCGTACGCTGGACGTGCGGGCCACGCCAGGCTTGCCGGCTTCGGGTATGACGAGCCACGCCAGGAAAGTAGCCCAAACAAAGTTTGAGATGCTTGTTCAGCCAGCGTCCGTCGACGGCTCGCCGGCGCCGTACGCTGGACGTGCGGGCCACGCCAGGCTTGCCGGCTTCGGGTATGACGGGCCACGCTAGGAAAGTAGCCCAAACAAAGTTTGAGATGCTTGTTCAGCCAGCGTCCGTCGACGGCTCGCCGGCGCCGTACGCTGGAGTGCGGGCCACGCCAGGCTTGCCGGCTTCGGGTATGGCAGGCCACGCTGGGGAACGTAGTCCAAACGTAGTTAGGGATGATTCCTCAGCCAGCGTCCGTCGCCGGCTTCGCCGGCTCCTTACGCTGGACGTGCGGGCCACGCCGGGCTTGCCGGCTTCGGGTGTGGCGGGCCACGCTAGGCTGCAACCTATGTCATGGTTTCCGTAGGAAGCAAACCTAAATACGGCAAGTTAGAACGAAACGGAGAAAATGAACGACATCCACAAAGAATCGATAATCTGATCAGTATCGATTGATGGCGATCGATACTTCAAAACGACTGCTGATTCGTGTTCAGCGACCTCGATTAACCCCGGGCTAAAGATTCGGGTCGTCATCAATCGTTAAGTTTCGCCAAGGCTACTCACGTTTTGTGTCTGGTTCCATACTTCGTTGGCTATTGCTCGCTTGAACCCGCTTTTGTTAGCTCATTTTCCCAATTGTATTTCTACATTTGCATACCGTTGTGTTGTTTTGTAAACATGCTCTGGCATGTAATAAATTTGAATTTATCCCGTAAACGCAGAGTACACGGCGTATCCCAAGCTGGGATATAAAAGCCAACCTTCATCTTTAATAGGGGTAAACAATACGTAAACCCGTTGCTTGCTTGCTCTACTGTGAGTGCATGCACCCCTCGCATGAGCATGAAGTTTGCGAGAATGCAAAAGTCATGATCACGCAGGATCCAAACCCCTGACCCTTCGCTCGTTAGTCTGCTACCCTATCCACTCGGCCGTGTGGTCGACACACGACTCTGAGAGGACAATGAACTCGAGAGTGATAAGACACCAGCCTTCTTGCTTGCTTTACCACTCCGTTTCTAGGGTGCAGCTATCACGGGCCGTAACTCTGCTCAAAAATGTTCTCAGGTCGAGATACTTGCATATTTTTTGTTCTGAGAGGGCGGCGGTTCTGCTTATATAGATCGCATCGCTGGTTCACTTCAGGTAGTGCCCTGGTGAGTATGGAATTCCGACTTTGGCGTTCCCAGATTTTCCACTTCCGAGGCAGTGGTGCCTTTGTATGTTGTTTACTTAAAGAACCCACTTTTCGTTACCGATAACCAAGTTGTGTGCCAAATGAAATTCGGATGGAAAGTCGGCGCCATGTCTCTATGACTTTCCAAGATGATACAGATGAGCATCCATGGTGTCATTGTGACACTGGAATTCCTCTGTCAGCTAGTTCGTCTCACGCTGGAAATTCTCGTCAGTCAACTTTAGAAGGAGCTCGTCATTTACTACAACCGGCTGGCCACATCTAATTTGTCGCTTAAGTGAAAGTCGTAAGCTTTTGAACATGAGCTCTGTTATAAGAGAGAGTCGGCCCCTCGCGTCACATATACAGGGTGTCTCAAAAAATGTATACACTGTTTGAATGATGAAAACTTTGTTCACAGTAAAGGTATAGAATTGCTCTGACTTGTGAGCGGTATAGAATGCGCCATGCACTCGTCTGAACCTTTGCGTTTTACACTCGATCAATTGTGTTTCGCTTGAATGCTTGTTATAATCTGTTCATAAAGTGGCCGTATTGATTGATGTGTGTCTTGCAAAGTTTAAAACTTAAAAACACTACGACTCGCGAAAAATGCAGGGTATCCAAAAATTAAAGGTTCTAACATTGCTTATAGTGAAGCTTTCGAGGGTATTTTAGACTCATATGAAGCCATAGGCTAACAGTTTCTGTTGCCTATAAATGGTGAGGATTGCGCTATGCCACCGCCTGAAATCTTGCATTTCAGATTCGATTGATTGTGCTTGAGCTGAATGCTTGTTACAACCTTGTCACTACTTGGTCAGTGTCCTGTGCAATGCTTCTTTTAACGTTCAGAACTTGACAATCACGTGAAAGACACGTGACTTGCGAGGTTATGGATTGCACAATTTAAATGTGAGCAGGAGCCCTATTTTACAAGGCAAATTCTGTGGATGATGAAGCAATTTCAATCTCAATGGAGAGGTTCGTCGGCGTAAATACAGCTACTGAGCGACGGAAGCGTAAAAAGAAGCAGAGCATAGGTTAATGTGGCCATATGGTAACAAAATTATAGCGAGCACTCATCCCATGCCTAATTATATCGAGTCTGATATGCAAGGTTTTGGGCGGAGACATGGCGCAATCTTGGCCGTTTGCGCGCCACAGAAATCTCGTTATTCTGTGCTTTCCTGCAGGTGTCAAGCATTTTCAAACGCATCACTAGCAGCAGCGTGAGAATCTTACCTTCGTTTTTAGGATACCCTGCATTTTTCGCAAGCCGTAGTGTGTTTTTTGAGCTTTAAACCTTGAAAGAACCACATGGAGATGGCCACTTTTTGAGGAAATTATAACAAGTATTCAAGATAAGCACAACCAATCGAGTGTAAAACGCAAAATTTCGGACCAGTGCGTGACGCGTTCAATACTACTCATACGTCAATGATTTCTATCTGCTTAAGCTTTCGTATGAGCTTTCAACTTCTTCAGTACCTTCACAGTGAGCGAAGTTATTTCCTTTCAAACAATGTATACATTTTTTGAGAACCCTGTATTTTTTATCGGATCGCTTGCGTTGCTTTGCTGCTTGAGTTCATAACCGAGAAGCATTCGAACTTGCATGGAGTCAAGGACGATTTTTTTCAGCCATATTCTCAGCGGAATACTAAAGAGATTTGTACATATGTAGACTACTAGCCCATTTTTGTCTACATTTTGGACGAAAGGTTCCAGAAGAATTTTCAAAAGTTGGGCGGGGTGCAGAATTGGATGGCGGAAATTTCTTCTTGGTCAACCTAATACCAGGTGAAATGTTGAGAATATAAAGCGATATTTATTTGTTACCAGTGTTGATCGGGTGCGTGCCCGTCTTGTTTGTTTTTCACACGTGGCCATATGTGCATGTGATAAATGAATGAATGAAGGAGTCGAGCACAGCGCGCTTTTCTGCTGTGGAGTAGATTTCGTGGTAGTGAAATTGAAAAGCTCGAAAAAATGACGACGAGATGCTATCTCTGAGATTAAAAATATGAAACGGGAAAGGGGCAACTCATTAAGCTTCTTCCTTTCCTCGGTCTACGACAGCACCAGCCCAAATTCTTTTTTCTGCTTCTCCTATGTTTCCCTTCGCTTGTTTTATCACTGTTACTATATGTATATATGCTATTCTAGAAAGGATCCAGAATGCCTTTACTCGGAGATTGTACCTTCGCTGCCATAAACTTTCGTGTTCGGAAATCCCTAACTCCTGTGTCAGAAACAAGTCACTTGGTTTCTCTTCCTTAGAATGGAGAACAAAAAGATTCGACCTTTTAGTGGCATGTAAAATGCTTAAAGACTTAACCAAGCTAAGGATCTTCGTTTTCTTCATCCCCACTTCTTCTCGCACAAGGGGTGCCGATGAAAAACCTACAACTGAATCAGCTAAAACGTTGGTTAGGACAAAGTTTTTCAGTCTTAGCACTCGTACCGTTTTAATCGTGTTCTTCGCTCTTCTGATTGGCATTGAGTTATATAACCTTTTTTTAAAGGTTATATAAAGAGTGCTACTAAGTTTATCTTTTAAACTTGTTTTATTTCTTCCCACCGAGATCTATGAAACTGCCTTGTTTGTCTTTCGGTATGTGATTGTTTTTTTTTGTGTCGGCTCTGACATCCACAATAAATAAGTAAATGTATATGTAGTCTTTACCAGCGTGTGGATGAGGTTAATTCGATCTTTAGTCCTTTCGTTAAAGAGTATTATACTTCTCACTCCACCCTGAGTTACTGAGCACCCTGAAAATACATGGCAATTAGACAAAGCAGGTCAACAACGAATCAAGCCCACAATCCACAAATCCACACCCTATGATAGAAAATGCTCTACGGTACATGTTCTACTGCGTCCCTCCGCTAAAGCCGCGTGCACACTCCGCTGCGGCAGTGCGGCAGCCACGCTGAAGCGTAGCGCGGAGGGGCAGAGGCGCACTGCGTCAGTGGAGGGTGCGCACACTTTCGCTGCCGCAGTGCTGCCGGCAGCGGCCGCAGCGGCAGTGGCAGCGAGGAATGACCCGGGCATTCCTCACTGTCGCTGCGTGCGGCCGCGGCGCAGTCTAACAGTGCCGCGGTGTGCGAGACCAGCTCCGCCCACATTCCACTGCTCGCTGCCCGCTGCAAAGTGTGCACGCGGCTTAAGTCTCGTCCAAGACGGGCCCAATAGCCGCCACTCTACCACGATCGAGGACGGCCACTGCACACTGCCGTCGTCCGGGAAGATGCCTAACATACAAAACCAGCCGCTTTAGGTGTTTAGCACGTATTATAATTACATCGTAGACATATCGTAAACGAGTGCATTTACGCGCTAAATTGTGTACCCCACACACAGCTTCGAAGCAACACAGGTGCAGTTGGCAGTTTTTCGAACGATATATGACTACCGCTTCCATGAGAGTGCTCAATGCTACCACTCTTCCATGTCAGTTTTTCCACGACCTGCCGTTCGGCCTCGCTAGCCTCCCAGTGCCCAGCTCGATAATTGCCGTTGGCGGTGCTTAAACATTCTGTGGTGTTCTGCTATAATATTGTTTGTTATGTTATTGTTTCTAATATTGTTCACCGTTTGGAATGTCTACAGCATTTTCAGCACTAGCTCATTCTTAAAGCTATTACAAACCTGAAGCTAATATTCTATCCCCTTCTTCCGTGTTTTATCATTATTAGCGCTTTAGGATGGCAATTATTCATGAAACTTGAAGGCTCGGATCGCACGAAACAGTGTTATTCCCACTGTTTCTCAAGATTTAATCAGTGCTGAACAGGCTTAGGACATTCCAGGTGTTTAAACGTGGAATTACCTCAGTTGGAGCGGAAGTTATTGGCACAGGGATAGCATATAAAGACCTCTGCAAAACAAAAGACGCAGCAAATAGGGACGCTCATCATTCCTTACTTAATTTTAAACAAACTCACTAACAGTTATGCATAAAGTTGTTGTTTTATGGCGGTTTATTATTGAGTAATCTTATCGATGGGGTGCTAGAACAGCAAACACTCACTACGGTGCGCAGAAACCCTGTTTAAGCCAACTTGGAAAGCTATGGTTGTTTGCTCACTGAGGAAATGAATCTCCCGGATTTGAGGGTAGGTTGACAGAAGTGGTTTGATGTTCGCAGTGTTTGCAGCTGTCCGCTGTTTAATCTTATAGTAACGATTGCTGGTGCAGTCGGTGAAGGTCTGTTGAAAACATCTTGAATCGAATGGCTACTTTAGGTTCGGAATGGCCCTTTCGCCGAGAGCACGGATATAGCTGTCGGATGGTTCGATGTGTTCGGAAATGACATGGCGTGAGTGAATAGCTGTCTTTTTGATTGTGTTATGAATTGTGTGAAACAGCTGCTATGTTGTAACCCTCTGCTCACCCCTATTCTCGAGTCCCATATTCCTCTTCAACGCCTGCTTAGTGTAGTTTTGTATGCTTTTATATCCAAGCTGCTTTGATGTTCGATTGTTAAAATTGAGAGCGCATTTTCTGTGTATTACAGCGGGTGATACCTTATCGTCTCGTCCTGTCCGATGACGCACACGGTCTTCTTGGCTTTCATTACATATTAGTATATCATTGCCACCGTCGCAGAAATGTGGGACCCCTCGGGTTCAGGAGAATGTAGCACTTTAGTGCCCTCGGGTTCAGGAGAATGTAGCACTTTAGTGCTGCTGTTTTGGCTGATATACGTGAACAGTCCTGTCTTTACGGACGTCTAAACTTCTGCCGTCTAGCCAGGCTAGCAGAAGGGACATAGCACGCTATATGCCGGACCCGCGATTTTTCGTTTTATTGGTGATTGTCTTCATAAGCTCTCTATATTCTTTCGTGCACTTTACGCACCTTTGTACCTCTGTGCTGGGAGTCTTTCACAAATACTCCGGAATTTGTCATGCTTTAGAGATCTGGGATATTGGTGATAAATCACAGGTACCGATAGAGAAGTGAGCAGTAAACAGCACACAGAGTTAGAGTAGAATAGGTGAGAAGGACAAAAAAGCGGCTCGACGTCACGTTCGTCAGACAGAAACTGAAAAACTACCACTGTACCAGCCAATCCACGCTATGATCCGTTCGCCCTTGTGTGGCGAGCTTCTCAATCGTAACCTGTTGTTAAAAACAGGCAAATTTCAGGGTCTCTTGCTCGTTTGTTTCAAGGATTCGGCAAAGACCAAGCATGTTTTCTTTCTATGTGGAGGGTTTGGCTCTTGTGGTATTCGTTCTTGCCGTTCAGGCGTTCCGTTGAGACAGTTCCCCTGTGAGCGGGGTTTCAGCACGGCAGATTTGATTTATATCGAAAGGAAATTCTATCAAAAGATGTATGAGCATGGTGTGATGCAATATGGCAACACTATGAGGAATGTGCTAGATGATAAAAATTTTCAGTGAGAGCTGCGCTTCTATTAGAATACAGGAATGCTTCAACTGTCGTTGATGCATTAAGGAACGCTTGAGTTCTCAACATTGCAGTCACTGAGATGAAATCCAGCCAGCGTTGTCCTTACTTTTTTGAGTAACAAGTCGTTTGATGTTGAGTATTCTTACTGGGACTTTTGGCGATGTTTTTCAGAATCAATAAAAAGTATTACCATTCCTATATGGCAGGTTAGGAAAGGGGCCATGGTCATGGTCCTTTAGTTCAAAAATGTAATCCATTCGACACATATTTGTAACGACGTTCCAATTCGTCACTTAAGTGTTAGAAATTCAGATTGCTTTCTCATGAATAATGCGTTGGTTTCCGCCCCTTTTCTCTTTAAAAATGTTCCATTCTTCTCTTAGCAATCGAAGTGCTGCGACCGTTATAATAAGGCGCGCATGAGTGGAGGCTGTTTTGGCTTTGAAACCACTGTTGAGGGGACAGAACCTCCGCGTAAGAAAGGACTAGAAAACGTTTAATTGAACTGCCGCGATTAGCATTGCTCCGCTTATGTGCTATAACCATGTGCAAATATAATACTGCAAACTGCAGGGCTTCGGAAGTGTTCCAGTGAAGCCCATTCATTGCTACAGCACGCCCTCGATGTTCCTAGCTCTTGGATTAAATTTAGCGGAAGCCTATCAGCATCCACTCCTCACTCACGTCACATCAATATCAGCGTCACATTGGCAGTTCGGATTTTTCAATCCAGAAATGATGTAAAGGTATCTGTAATTTGGTCATAGGACTATTGCTTCTAGTAGCTCCAGGAGGCCAGAGCTACGATGGTTGTGTATCCTAGGATCATGGTTGTACACCACTTCTGTCATAAGTATTTCTATGCTCGAATTGTTGACGACAGCTATGGAAAGTTATCCAAAATGGTGTTCGCTCCTTTTGCTTGTCAAGAAATCCCAGTTAGTCTGCATTGCGAACGAAGGACGTGAGACCGCAGATTCGATTTCCGGCAGAAGCCCATTTACCGCTTGTGAAACGCATCTGTTTGCGTTGATATTCCGTGAAGTCCAGCCACATAAGTTGTGTATTTGCTGTCTCTGGAATGCTGAGGATGTATGCCGTTTTTCAACCTTTGCAGGCCTTAAACCCCGATGGAGGTACGTACGTTAAGAACATAGTTCGCTACCTTTTCAGTCTTGTGTCGTGGAATGCTACTACCTTGATTCCGTTGCTTCTTTCTTATTCCATGTGGTAGTGAGAGTTCATGATAATTGTTCTGGGCTAGGTACTTCTATTTGCATGCCTACTGCATACTTTTTCAAAATGTGATGGTTTTAAAATCCGCTTTCACATTACTTACACAGCGCCGAGCAGTAGTTCGACCTACACTTTTATTCGTAGGTGAAGTGGTTTATATCTTCACCAGACGTTCAGCGGCCTAATGGCCGCCAGACGTCTGGGCTTCGATCCCAAACTCCGAGAATAGAACAACCACAATCTTCCTCCTTTCTTCTTTAGATTTCCTTACCTTTTTACTGAAAAAACCCGGTTTTACTATATAGATTAGTGCAGCGGGATATGGTAGGGCAGAATCTTCACTGCTCCTATGAAGCCCATCCACCATATCGCATGTGTTCGATTTTTCCTCCAAAGTGCCCGTTCTCTACATGGCGGGAAACAGATCATGAGAGTCTCTATCCGAAGTGCTTGGAAAACAGGTCGACGTCATTTGACGGCAATAATATTCCTCCGAATCCCATAGTCGCTCTTCCTACCTCTTCCCCCCCCCCCCTGAATCCTGGCTCACGTTGGACGACGTCTTCGGCACGTCTTCGAAATCCTTACGAATGTAGGGGACGTCTCGGCACGTCTTCTGAATCCTGACGCACGTTAGACGATGTCTGCCGCACGTCTTCTGAATTTTGACGCACGTTGAACGACGTCTGCCGCACGTCTTCTGAATCTTTACGAATGTAGGGACGTCTTCGGCCCGTCTTCTTTATCTCTACGCACGTTGGACGACGTCTACGGCACGTCTTCTGAATCCTGACGCACGTTAGACGACGTCTGCCGCACGTCTTCTGAATCCCTACGCTCTGCACTTGATCCCCATTCCTACCCTGACGTGTTGCACGCAGAATATCTCGGAAACTTGGGTGATCCGGCGCCAAGGTCGTAAGTTCGCCAGCAATGGCCCATGGTTAAGCTCAAAGAGAGCCCGGCCGGCATACGCCGCACTGTCGCTTTCATCTCTTGGCCTCAGCCCCCTTCCCCGTGACTGACTACGTGACCGACGGATTAAGCGAATTATATTTAGTAAGATATCATTATTTTTAGCTTATCAGGATAAATTACCACAATGCACTTTGGTCACGTTTCGTAGAAGATCTAAAACTTCATCCTCTTAAAGTAACGATATTATTCAAATATTCAGGGATTTTCATGCATAAGGGAGGTGGCAGTTCACGGCGAAAATTCGAGTTCTGAGCTTCAGCACATGTTCCTGAATGCGTCTCGTGCAGTGGTGCTCATAAATTTTGGTAGACTTGTAGGTTTTACCAGCCTTGTTCATACTTACTTAATTTTCGATTCGCTCCTAATACACTATCCGTGGTTGAATGAAATGCGCGTCCAAAACTGTGTGTAATAAATTCGTAGCGGCAGCAAGTTTTGCATAATGTTGCTGCAGTCAGTGCTCCTTAAAAGGGAAGGATTCTAGGTGACCGTGGAACTTTGAGATGAGACGTATATCACTGGATGCGGCTTCGAACGCTGATTCCAAAATATGTTTCCTCTTATGCTGTGCGCATCTGTGAACGGAGTTATGGACTATTTTCCTAGCAGGCTCATTTGCCCTTTAGCTCTACGCAGTGCGGGCCAATCACAAGAGAGCGAGCTCAAGTAGGGTTAAAACTGCACCGGCGGCCGAACAGTGGTGGCGCAGGGGGTAGAGGAGTGGAGTGGTGAGACGGGGTGGTTTATGGTTCGACTCCCCTGTGGTGCAGGATCTTCCTAAATAAGATCTGGCACGGTCAGCCAAAGCTCTCTATATCAAATCGCAACGGAAAAGGTCACCATAAAGGACTCGTCTTTATACTGACAACTTCATACCGGCACGAAGATGCAATTTATCATGATTAGTTGCTAAAAACATGGCGAGAAGACAAACAGTGCGTTACACTAGCAACTGTGAAATAACGGCACTAGTTAAAAGTTCCGACTCCACCGACACGACTTCGGTCGAAAAATTTATTTTCGCTGAAGCTTCGTCTAGGGAGGAGGTTATTTGGGGTGCTGATCACGAATATGACATCCGTTTTTGAAATTGCGGTCGATTACGGTAGGTACGGGTAACTAAGGCTGCCGAGGTCATAATCACCAATTTTGCCCAAGCTTCGCCTACGAGAGTATTTGGGGTGGTGATAACGAATCTGACATCCGTTTCTCGTTTTACGTTGGAGTTTGGGCGAAATCGGTGACCATTACCTTAGTCACACGTACCTTAACGTACCGTACTCCAGCGTAAAACGAAAATGGATGTCAGATTCGTCATTAGCACCCCAAATAGCCTCCCTAGATGAAGTTTGGGAAAAATTGGTGACTATGACCTCGGCAGCCTCAGTTACCCGTACCTACCGTACTCCAGCGTAAAACGAAAAACGGATGTCAGATTCGTGATCAGCACCCCAAATAACCCTCCTAGACGAAATTTCAGCGAAAAATTTTCTTTCGACCAAAATCATGTCGGTGGAGTCGGAACTTTTAACTAGTGCCGAAATAACACTACGAAATTTTCAAAACATAACAGCTGTTGGCAATGACCGCAGCGGATAAAAAATACATCAGTGCAGCCGCTGTAAGAGCAGTCTGTACGATGCCAGTAGGGAAACAATATTGAATTGGTGTATTATACGTCCCGGGAAGACTGTGCAGGTATCCTGCAGCATACCATGAACACGTGAGAAATATTCTGAATCTTGGGGCAGAAAATTGAGTGTAGATCAGCGATACAATTCAATTGAGTCGCGGGAGTGAAGTGAGAACTTTATACCGTGCGTCAATAGATGAGAGGTGAAACGTTTGTACATGCTTTTGAATCGCAAGAAGAAATGTACGTCTAATGGTTGTATTTGTGATGTTGTTCCTGCCGAAGTGTTCATCACTTTCACTCTTGTAGGATCTACAAAAACTGATGAGTTGGTCCATGAATGGCTTCCAGCTCTCGACCAAGAACAACGTTTGCTGCCTAGTTTCTGGGACTACGCACAACCTTAGCCAATGTTCTTCTCTTGCCTTGTAGGAACACGTGAAGTATCGGAAGGACCGAACTCCTCCAAAAGACCCGCCAACACAGCACCTGGTGAGAACAGAGTCTGGAAGATAAGTCGGCAGTATTATACCTACCTATAGTTACCTATAGTTGTGGAGTTGTGCCCGAATGAATATTCGAATTCGAATAATTCCATTCGAAATCGAATATTCGTATTCGAATGCTCGAAGAAAAGCGATTTTCGAGTGTTCGAGACACTCGCGTTCGAATGCTCGAAACATTCGCATTTGAATGTTCGATTTCTACGAAATTTGATATCCATCAAAATAATCGACATTTCCTGCTTCAAGTATTCCACGAGCAAATACTTTACGCTTCAGTCAGAAAAGTTCTTCATGCATAGAACCAGGCTACGGAAGGGACTCCAGAGTGTGTGCCATCCAAGCTGCTCATGTGGAAACGGCCTTCGTCGCTCAGGGGAAGCCGCAGCTGCGTTCTGAGACTCCAGAGCAGAAACGCTTGCAGATGGAAAATGCGCAGAAAACGCCAACGAATTATGTAGACGTCAAAACCCCTCCAATCTCAGCCACTCGGTTGAAATTCAATAGTCTCGCAACGCAGGAGAACCGAACCCCCGACCTCCCTCGCATGAAGCAGCGCCACCAAGGATGAGCGGATAACGAAATTTTGAAACCCGGATAACGGATAATTTTGCACGAAAATGGCCGGATGACGGAAAACGGATAACGAACAAACAACAGAAATTAAAACTCGTTATGAATTGCTCTACTTCCAACGGCAGGTCATGAGTTGAGGTACTGTTAATTTATAAGGTACTTCTAGACATCTTAGTAGTGTTTCTTCAAACGTAGTGCAGTCGCCACATCAATACCGCTCTATAGGGTTTTCTGCCCATCAGAAGGAATGCAAACAAACAGCTTTTCGCACGTTTCCAGAAGGTTGCCTGTATTGTTCTATTTGTCAGCCGCCTAACTTTTTTTTTTCAATTAAAGCTGCTGAAAAATGGAACGGTTTATGATAAGTTTAATTTTTGTAGTTTGTTGCACCGCCAAAATTTTGAGTGGACAACTCGCTCTGTCTATGTGTCTGGATTAAACCAATTTCTCTTTTGCTCGTATTTATTTCTGTACTGCGTTTTCGGATCTATCCTAGTCCGGGGGGGGGGCACATAACTAAAAAGTATTATATGTAGCAAATTCACTTGAGACTTACCGAGCGACTCCTAGAGAACAACACAGAACCCTAAACAAGAAAAGCTCACCAAGAAAAAAAAACGAAAATTACATTTGTTGCGCTCTAAGCCGGCAAAGTTGTGTGCCCTCCTCACCATGTTGGATCCTGGTTATAACATGTCAGGCGGCGGTCAGCACGTGGCATTCGTCCTTATGCGGTCTCCTCACTATGTTAGATCCTGGTTGCATGTCAGGCGGTGGTCAGTACGCGGCAGGCCTCCATTGCCTTACTCTTTACCCGCCGAGATGGTTGTAAGAACCGCGGCGGTTTAATTTTTTTTTCACTCGTTGGTTTTTTCTTCCTTTTAGGTCCTCTCGAGTCCTCCATGAGCCGCTCGGTAAGTCCCATGTCGATTTGTTAGATAATTTTTAGATATGTGCCCCCCCCCCGGACTAGGATAGATCCCGTATTTCTTTGATGACTCACAACAGCATGTGGCTAAAAGGATATCTTTACCGTATACAATCAAACCGAAGACGCTACAGTCATGGAGCCACAAATCGCATAACGCAGAGGTCGACCGTAAAAAATTTTCTAGGTTGAGTCAGGTCCTACACTTCTAACGGTCGCTAGTAGCAGTTTGTGTGCTCTCTTGTTCTGCACATGACTCAAGATGAATGAACAATGTTATGCTTAGAAGGCCTTAGAGATGCATGTTGTATGCTCAGCAACTCTGGAAGGATAGAAGTGAGTTATCTTTACTTCCCAAGTGAGGAGACCCTCGACTGACCCTTTCTAGGCTTCTCTTCGGGGAGAAGAAGTTTATCCTGAAGTGCTACTTGAAAATCGATGACATCGCCGAAGTGCAGAGGGGATTCAGCGACTACTTCTCCAAAGCACCACCCGCTCGCGTCAGCCATGCACAATCAATCAAGTCTGAAATGCGATGTTTCAGGCAGGGTCATGGCGCAATCTTGACTATTCGCACGCCAGAAATCTCGTTACCGTGACATCTCCAAAGGCTTCAGTAGAAGCAATGTTGGAACCTTTCAATTAGTACTTGCATTCTTCGCAAGCCATAGTGTGTTTTTAAATTTTAAGCATTAAAAGAAGCATAAATCAAACAACACGGTTTCTTTAAGGTGAAATTACAACATGTATTCAAGTGAAATACAATAAATCAATCGAATGTAAAAGCAAGCACCAGACGAGTCCATGGCGCAATCCATACCGCTCGTATGTCAGAGACTTTCTATTTGCCTAAGCTTTCATATTGCTCTTAACTTCTTCAATATCTTTACTATGCGCAAAGATATCACCTTTCAAACAGAGTATACATTTTTTGAGACACCTTGTAATTGCCTTGATGAAATGACCTTCCAAAACGCTATTGCGCCCGAGTATAATATTCGAACATTCGAAGTCGAATATTCGAATTCGAAGGCTTGAAAGATCGCAATTTTCGAATGTATTCCAATTCGAATGCTCGAAGAAACGCGATTTTCGAATATTGGAAAATCGCCGCTATCTATCCATCTATCTACATCTACAACTATAGCGGTCGATGACGTTTGAGTGATCTAACCCAACTGTGATACGCCGCATCATCCACAGCGGGAGCGGTCGAGTGATGTAACTTAGGTGAGATACGCCGCGTCATCCACAACGACGGCGGTCGAGTGATCTAGCATAATTGAGGTATGCCGCACCATCTATAGCAAAGTTTCCCATTGAACGTGGGATTGTTGTAGCATGAAAAGCGCATCCTTTTACTGCTTAACACAACAGCACCTACGCGCGTTTCTGATTGTCCAGATTCAGAAGCCGTGCCACCGACTTCGTACTATTAGCATGAGAAGACCACTAAAGGGGGAGAGTAGGAGGGGGACTTCGAGGGTGGAGAACCGACAGCAATCAGGAAGGAGCGACCTGCAGGAGGCATCGGGATGGGGGGGGGTCGATAGGGGGAAGAATGGCGCAGGTCAGGAGGTGGCACCAAGAAGGGTTTAGGAAATACAGTACCGCCGCTAAACATTCAACCAATTGACGTTTGCGACGCAAAAACGCGTTTTTTGCGTCGCATCATGATAACTTCTTTCGGAATAAAAATTTCCTAGCAAAAATTTACAGCGGTCCTTGTAGTAGTGCGTTCTTTCATATGGCATGTGATCTCCATTCAGGAGTGGGTGCAAGCCTGAAAAGCAAAAGCGAAATTAGGGGCCACTTAATTGGATTGACCTAACCGACATGCGTCGCTGCGTCTCAGTTAATTGAGCCCACAGGCAAAACTGGTCTCCTTCAGTCAATTTTTAAAAATTTTGATTCTTCCTAAATTTCGTTTTTTCAATGTTTTTGGGATTCGTCTCCCTACGACAATTCATTTGATACCAAATTCGAAAGGAAGATATCCATTTTGAACATGGTCATGTTTCACAACCGTCATTTTATTCTATTTCAGCGAGGAAATTATCAATCTTTTAGTGGCCATCTTTTTGGAGCCTGTCATTCATTAACTTTGCAGGCAAAGAAGAGCACATAAGTCATACTCGTTTACAGTTCATTTGATCTGCTTTTCGGCCGGCTGCCAACTGTCGAATTCGCAACCAGTCAAGCTTTTCGTTGGCAGTCGACTCTGCTAGCAATTTCAGACCCGGATATCGGTGCTTCAACATGGCGATATAGGGTAAAAGCACGCCAGCTCTCAGTGCACAAAGCGGAGACACTGGGTAGGAGGCACCAAAGGACCAGGTTATCAGATGGCCGATTTTCAACATTTCAAAGTGACACCTTCCTCTAGGAATGTGAACAAGGTTCCACAGCGTTTGTCGCTGAGACAACCCAGGCATGCTGAACAATGAAATGCTGTGATTTTTCCACTTAAAATCTTCAACCAGTTGCGACCCTGTCCATTTGTTGCAGCAGTTCGAGAGCCACAGTGGCGGTACTGTGTCGTAATTGCGCTGACCTGACATGCCCTCTAGAAACACTGCGACAGCATGGCTGTCCAGCGATTCTCTCCATGCTCTTTTTTACAGTCATGCACCCATTTGATTGCATTCAACCTATGAACTTTGCAATCAACTTTGATAAGGTTTTATTTCTGTCGTCCCTATAAGCCCTTACGCTGCGAAGATTATTTTTGTGAGTTGAGGACAGCCTAAATCGCATAGATTTCATAAACATTGAAAATGTTTTGAGACGCAGCAGCCAAGCATCTTCCTGCAATGAGCTCTAAATTTCTTTGTAAGCTTCCCTGTTATGGACTGTTTCTTGAAACCTCAAATTGCTTTTTTACTGTGTGTTCTGACGAAAATGAGTAAAGGGTCTTCAACGGTTATATTGATGCTAGACTCTATATGTGCTTCATCGAAATATGCCACATCTTTCAAAATCAAGCACTATCTCCAGGTACTGCTTTTACTTGCTGCTGAAGTAGGCTCAATTTAATTCAATAATAGCCGTTGAAACTACTTTCCAACACAGATTAAAGGATATAAAATAAAGAATGGCGTGAATAAATCGTGTCTGGAATTCGCCACACGCTTTTTTGCTTTTACGATTCTTCTTTTACCTTTTACCATGGAGGCAGTTTCGAGGGGCATTTGTTTTGTACAAAAATTTTTGGAAGACAGCCTTTGGAAAAGTCAATGTTTTATCGGTACTTATGAAGCAGAGGGCCCGTGGTGCCGTGGGGTTGCATGTTAACATGTTTGCGGGCAACCCCACGGCACCCGGAGACCGGTGCTTCATAAGTATGTACCGGCCCCGTGGTGCCGTGGGGTTGATGGGTTAACATGTTTGCCGGCAACCCCACGGCACCACGGGCCGTCTGCTTCATAAGTACCGTTTTATCCTTCTCGGGTAAGTACGATGTCAATTCATCGAGCTCGAAAGGATGGAATGATAGTTGGCCCAGGCGGATGTGAACCAAAGACCTCGATTCGGAGTGAGCACGGCAGCCTCTCTGAATACGGTGCCACACACCTAGGCTACCCGGATACTTTGTTGCTACAAGGCTGCGATTAATTCTTCGCAATATAAATTAAATTAATTTATTTAAGCTTAGCCCACTTCATTTCTAAAATCAATATTAGACATCTACCTAAGTGCTTAGTGCAGCAAGGTATCAATAAGTACAAAAATGATTTGTCGAGGTTAACGCAAAACGGAAACAGAGCCTGTCTACATAATTCCATGTTAAAATTGAATACCGTAATTCGTTGTGATGCGCATATCATGCATGATACACATTGCTTCCTTGATACGGTGGCAATACTCAACAAGCTTATCAGTCTTTCAGCCCTTTGCTGTGGAGGTAGAACGGCTAAACTTTCTTGCCAACATCAGGTCATTTTCAAATAACTTATCGAACTTGATGATGTTCTGTTGACACCCATGGACACGAATGAGGTTGAAATCGAGGTAAGTGGCTCAAACGAGAGAACGAGAAAAAGAGCATGGAGAGAATCGCTGGACAGCCATGCGGTCGCAGTGTTTCTAGAGGGCATGTCAGGTCAGGGCAATTACGACACAGTACCGCCACTGTGGCTCTCGAACTGCTGCAACAAATGGACAGGGTCGCGACTGGTTGAAGATTTTAAGTGAAAAAAATCACAGCATTTCATTGTTCAGCATGCCTGGGTTGTCTCAGCGACAAACGCTGCGGAACGTTGTTCACATTCCTAGAGGAAGGTGTCACTTTGAAATGTTGAAAATCGGCCATCTGATAACCTGGTCCTTTGGTGCCTCCTACCCAGTGTCTCCGCTTTGTGCACTGAGAGCTGGCGTGCCTTTGCCCTATATCGCCATGTTGAAGCACCGATATCCGGGTCTGAAATTGCTAGCAGAGTCGACTGCCAACGAAAGGCTTGACTGGTTGCGAATTCGACAGTTGGCAGCCGGCCGAAAAGCAGATCAAATGAACTGTAAACGCGTATGACTTATGTGCTCTTCTTTGCCTGCAAAGTTAATCAATGACAGGCTCCAATGGCC
>OX375868.1:51961763-52064807 GCA_947359475.1 Heligmosomoides polygyrus bakeri | reverse complement strand
GTGCTAAAAATGAGATTATAGGTCCTCGTCGAACATAGGTCACAAAATGCAAAGAACCCGCCGGAGTCGGGAACCGAACCAATGAACCCAGTCTTGTGGAGCGAGCACTCAACCACTGCGCCGCCGCCGCCGCTGTCAGCACTGACATCCGAACCGATGATTACGTAATACCGCGCCCAACATACGGAAGACATCGCGGCTTCCGCCGGCCACAACTCGCTCGGGAAATCCATTTAGCAAGTTTGGTCTACATATCTGTAATCAGCGTCTCGAGCTCTTTCACGTAATATAGGTCTCAGTCCGAAGTTTCACGTGAAGCTGACGGCATTTCCTGTTTAGTGTCTGCATTCGGGCAGTTTTTCCTTTGGTTCTTGTGGTCTTCTTTTATTGCGCTTAGGCTTGTTAAGATCTGTGAAAAGTTTTTGTTGTTGTTGTTGTTTTGAGCGTTTATTGATTTATTGAATACGTCCTAAGACGCGCCACATAAGGGAAAAAACAGAAACAAACAAAAGAAACAGATAAACACTCTTAGCTAATCTAGGAGGATTTTCCATGGAAACAAGCGTCGTCCAGCTACGTACCAGTAGAGTAATCCCTGATAAAAAATTAAAAAAAAACTAAGAAAAAGGGGCGAATCGGAGGTGTTTAGTGCGGAAGAAAGTGTGGGAGATAAGAATAAGCACCTGGTTAAAAAAAAAAATTATATGACTTGCGTGGATTTAAGGCCTCCGTTAGAAGTTGGCAGACTGCCGCTTTATGTAAATAGATAAACTTCCCTTAATGGACAGCGCACGTGACGGCGAGGACCAACGAAGAGTATGTCCCAGGCAGTCCTATAGCAAAGGTTTTCAACAGTATGCGAAACAATTCCAAGCCGGCTATAGTTTATCCTACCTTTCCACTTGTTGTTATGGTCTGCAAAATGCGGAATTTTGTAAAACCTCCGTATTTATCGGAGGGTGGAGCAAAATTTAATTCAGTAGGTCAAGTTTGCAAGTACAGTGCGTTTCAAAAGTATGTATCCACCCCATAATTTGGCCACATCTCATTTCGTGTTCATTTTTGCAGGCTCGCACTAGCTCCGCTAAATTCCTCGTAGTCGAAAACAGGTAACCACTCACTTTCAGATTGTTTTCGTCTCACACAAGACTTTCTGGAGAAAATTGGATGAAAATTGGTGTTTCAAGAGTATGTATCTACTTGTGAAAATGAACTTTTTATTAAATTCAGAGTTGATCGGACCACCATTATTCCTTATAACATCATACTTCTATTATTCATGCTATTGACAAGGTTCTGGACGACTTTGTTTTTGCTGGTGTCCCATGTAATCAAAATTACAATCACGTCATTGAGCTGTCGTTTATTCTCGTAGACTGGTCGAACCACGATCATCCACATCTTCTCCATCGGGTTGGTGTCAGGAGAACAGGGCGGCCGTGCGTGACTTGAATGTTGCGACGGAGGAGTCGATCTTCGGTCGAGCTAGACACATAAACTGCAGCATTCCCCTGCTGCAGAACATGTGTTTGCCGTCTTCTGCCTCTCAAGAAAGCCAGAAGGTTAGACTCCACTACACCTTGACACTCCAGACTGACCGTGCAACACAGCGGAAGACTCAGCTTCAGCTTTTTTTGCAGCAGAAGCCGGCTGCTGCATGTCACTAATCAACCACCTCCAAAGTTGCGACGACGGTGGCTTCTCGCAGGTCCTCCAGTAATGTCGGCATCCATCAAGACCATCCAGATTAGATTTCTTCATCTTTACTAGCGGGAAAAATTTAATCTATATGGTCCCGATGGATACCTAGATTAGTGGAGAGACCTGCGAGAAGTCCTCGTCTTCGCAATTTTGGAGGTGATTAGTGACATAGGCCGGTTTCTGCCGCAGCGGAAAGCTGAAGGTGAGTCTTCCGCTGTGTCGCACGGTCAGTCTGGAGTGTCAAGGTGTGGCGAAGTCTAACCTTCTGCCTTTCTTGAGAGCCAGAGACGGCAGACACATGTTCTGCTGCAAGACAACGCTGCAGTCCCTGTCTCTAGCTCGAGCAAAGATTGGTTCCTTCACCACAACATTCAAGTCACACACCGCCCTCCCTCCCCCCCCCCCCCCCCTGTTCTCCTGAGAGCAATCCAATGGAGAACATGTCGGGGATCGTAGTCCGATGAACAACCGACAGTTCAAAGACGTGGTGGCGATTTTGATTACATGAGACGCAAGCGAAGACAAAATCATCCAGAACCTTGCCAATAGCATGAATAGTACTATGCATGATGTTATAAGGAATAATGGTGGTCCAATCGACTTTGAATTTAATAAGAAGTTCGTCTTGCACAAGCAGATACATAGTTTTGAAACACCAATTTGATCCAATTTACTTCAAAAGTCTGATTCTCGTGTGAGACGAAAAAAGTTCTGAAAATGAGTGTTTACTATACTTATGCTCGAATGACCTATTCGAATAGGTATTCGAATGATTTTCATTCGAATTTGAATATTCGAATTCGAATATTCGAAAAATCGCGTTTTTCGAATCTATTCGAATTCGAATATTCAAAAAATCGCGTTTCTCGAATGTATTCGAATTCGAATATTCAGGAAAATCGCGTTTTCCGAATATATTCGAGGATGAGAGTGAGGGTCAACAGGGATGCGCTTCAGTCTAGTGCCACGTCCAATGTATTCTCGTGCAGAGCAGTGCCTCATGGAGTCAGCCTTGTGATTTTCCTCTAGCTGTTCGTTATGCTCTTCTGCTCCTCCGTGGTCGCTGAATGCTATTCTGCTTTTCGTTTCTACAACTACGGTTCCGCAAAAGCTATATGATTAGGTTGTATGGAACTCCCCCGGGTGCTTACGGTCGATATGGGTAACGAACGCTTCAGAAGGGGTTTTTCTCAGCGTTTTGAATGCTTCACTTTGAACTACAATAACTTTCTCAAAGCTTATCGGATTTAGTCGAGATAAACACCGTTCGAATCAACAGACGTTTGCCAACGGGTGACCAGTGAACTTATTCCGTTTGCGAAAAAATGAGGCGGCGGAGATTCGACAGAATCCACGGAAGCTGTTTTGGCTTTGTCCTGACTGTGGAATGTTTCACCAGCGAGAAAGTTCTGAAAGTTGTTGAAAAGGTGGTGGTCGTTTGGTGAGAGGTCTGGAGAATATGACAGGTGAGGCAGAACGTCAAAATTCTTTCAATTTTTGAAGTGATTTGTGAAAAGTGTGAGCGGGCATTATCGTGCAAAACAGTCGGGCCTCTTCCGTTGACCAATAATAGCTGAAGTTGGCGCAATTTCCGGTGTATTTCGTCGATTTCTTTACAGTAGGACTCTGCGATCGTTTGGCTTCGTGACAAAAAGTTGTAATGGATTACACTAAACGCCGACCACCACACAGTAACCATTACCTTTTTTTGGTGGAGGCCCGCCTTTGGAAAATGCCAAGGGGTTCGTCGGCGTCCATCCACTGTCTGGAACTTTCGCTTTTATCATACAAAATCCCCTTCTCATCACAAGTGATGATTCGATCCGAAAACGGGTCAGTTTATTGCGTAAAAGTAGACAAGAACAGATCCCGAAACATGACAATTCTTCCGCTCCCTCAACTCGTAGGGCACCCCCTCTTCGAGCTTTTTCACCTTCCCAAGGCGTTTCATTGCATCCGCAACCGCAGTTTCCCTGACATCTAGCTCTTCCGCGATCCCGCGAACTGTTTCATCTTCGAGGCTGAAATCTCCGGTCCGAAATTTACTGAATCACTGGCGCACAATGCTTTCTCCAACACTATTAGACCCTCTCACTTGATTGAAGTGTGTAGAGCTGTCTCGGCCGCGGATTGTCCTAATTTGGAGTTAAAATAAAATATCGTTCGAATTGCTCCTTCGTCATAGTTCGGTAAGTCCTTCAGGAACAGAAATGTAAAACAACGTTGAAACATAATTTATTTGCTCAGATAGAGCGATAAATTCTGAGAGGAAGTAGCATTAATGCGCAACAAGTTCTTCGCAAATAAGAAATATCTGTTTCTACCAATTATTTGTGCGAATCATCAGAAAGAATTGAGACTGGCCCTCATGGCTGGCCTATTCCTAGCTATCTGTAATACACGCTGTGGTCGCAAAATTGACAGTGTGATATTCCACGTTTTTGGATGAGCAGGACAGATTTGCTTTAGATTTGCACGTAATACTTCTTCGTCGGTCAGTCAGTCACCCACCAATTCCAAAAATGATCATTTTGAAGTGACCTAGAAGCTTGCAGTGGCTCAAGCAGATAGTTTCCCCTTCAATTATCTTGTAAACCTTCCGTTTGTTCCTCATGAGTAGCACTTCACAACACACAAGTACTCCTTTGGAAAAAATTCGTGTTCTAGCAAACAAGAAAATTAGATGCATCCATAAGCCTTTTGATTCTGCTATGTATAAGACGGCGACCTCATTTTTACCGTCCATAAGGGGTTTATGAGAAGCCTGTCGATAAAAAACCTCGTGCTTAAACTAGGAAGGAATCCTTTGTGTATTGTTTCCATTTTTCATCCAGGCTGTCTATCATGTCTATCGGCCAGCCTGATTTTTCATTCGAATTCGAATATTCGAATCGAATAATCGAAAAATTGCGTTTTTCGAATGCATTCGAATTCGAATGCTCCAAAAATCGCGTTTTTCGAATGTATTCGAATTCGAATATTCAAAAAATCGCGTTTTTCGAATGTATTCGAATTCGAATATTCAGAAAAACAACGTTTTTCGAATATATTCGATTTCGAATGTTCGAAAATTTTCGGTATTCGAAGCCATTCGAATATTCGAAATTTTGGCGAGAGCATAAGTATAGTGTTTACCTGTTTTCGACTACGAGGAATTTAGCGGAGCTAGTGCTGGCCTGCAAAATTGAACACGAAACGAGATGTGGACAAATTATGGGGTGGATACATACTTTTGGAACGCACTGTAGGTGATTAGTGTTTCCCTTTTTGTCCTAATCTATGATAGCATTTGGTGCTCGCATAGTGTAGAACGAGATCAGAGAAAGAGAAGTTGCAGTCATTCATGATACGCTTTGCATTTCACCACATTTACTAGTTAGTAGTCGTTAGGTATGGAAGGGTGTGCATACTTCAGGTGCCGTAAGGGGTCGTTTAGTGTGCACGCGACACGCGACGCGATGCATGTGTAGTGGCCAAATTGATCGAGCGACGCGATTGGTCGATTCGGCCACTTCACATAGCATTGCGTCGCGTGTCGCGTAAACTAAACGACCCCTAACGCTCCACTTCTCCCGTGTCTTTTGGTGCAACCTGCTTGGAAAGAATGAACCGCTGGCTTTTCCATGGTCTATCCACCGCATGTCATTGTATAAGCCAATTTCCCATTCAAAAGCATGTAAAAGTAGGGTGTGGTGCTTCCTAAAAAGCGTTCGTGAGGTCCGTCCTCCATTCTCTCTCTGAGGTTGACGAAGCCTTTCACTTATTCTGAGGCGGGAGAGCGCGATTGCTAGAATTTTAGTTGTCCAATGAAAAACGCGCTCAAATCACTCTATCCCCCAGACGCGCATTGAAATGGCGGAAGAAATAGAATGCGAAGCGTAAGCTAAAAATGATCGAACCTATTTTCGTTTTGTCCTTTGGGGTAGCCTGCGAATTCCATTGTTATTCAGATCATCTGAGGCTCTCCAGTAACGAAATGCCTGTTCGAGCAGTAGTTTTTGTTAGCATCAACCGCTCTCTGTGCTTTCTGCATGAGAGGCAGCTGCTGTTCCTATTGCGAGTAGTCCAAATAGTTCTGTTGGGGCACAGTATTAGAGAGCGCCGCTACATGACCAAGAGGTTCTTCCATGAGTTCTGTCGCGGTTACGTTCTCATTTCAGAACAAAGAGCCGCTTCGAAGACGTGGAGTCGGTTATGTCATTTGTCGTTGAGCCTGCTCGGCGTGTATTAGTGTTTTGGCGTTCCACGCAAGCTCCAGGATTAACTAACCGCATTCGCTAGCAATTCCTATGAACACCATGTGTTCAGTCGAGCCGTAACCATTTTCAAGCTCAATGTCTGGCTACATTTTCTTGTTTCAGCTTAGAAGGTTTTGCAGTTTTATCTTGAATCGTTCGGCAAACGTACATGTCTTGCTTTCCTCTCTCGTGTTTTCAAACAAAATAAACCTGCGGTAAATTCGGTGTGTTTCTGCTAGATTGATGAGGAATGCAGCGCTTGGGTTTATGACGCTTCTCTTCTGAATGCGTTGGGCGAGCCATACATTGTGCGAAGTGCAAAAAAAGGGGCATTTTTTTAGCATATCAAAGTGAAGGGGTCGCGCCGTCAGGCTTGTTGCGGTTTTCGTTTGTATGATATTGCAAATGCTGCTTGCTGGAATAAGCAAACTGGATATATGTGTCTTCTCTAGAATTGCTTTTTTGTACCGTTGACAAGTAACTCCGTGAAAACAGAATTTTAGTTGTTTATTTATTTAATACACCCATAAGAACGCGCCAACAATGATCGTAATAAAACTATGAAACGTTGACAAGAAAAACAAGAAAAGAAAAAACAGAGTTAAGCTATCAATTAAGTAAAGGTCGCGACGTCCTGGGCGAATGCGTGATGCCATCTCTTCTTTTACTAATAAATAATAGCCATCGTATTATGCTTTAATAGGATCAGGTATAAATCTTTACGTACAAATTGTTTAAAAACGCATTGTTCTTCAATGACTTAATACACAACGCCACAACAATTGTAACCAAAGAACAACACCATCTAAAAACAGTGACAAGATTACAATTAGTTACCCCGAGGCTCACCAGTGAAGAAGGTAACTAGTTAATTTAGTTGTTAGTACTTCATTATTACATTTTAGTATATTTTTTATAATTATATCTGTTGGACTGTTACTTTTAATAAGTCTAGTTATCAATTGGATAAGGTTTTTAACAAAATCGTTAAAGACCGTGCAACATCTAATTAGTCTTAATGTTTCTGTGATTATAATTGACTTTTATAGATATATTTGGGAACTTTTATAGATATATTTGAGTTGAAATGTGGGAACCTAATGAAATAAAATTTTAAACTATCTGTTTTATTGTATGATTTTGTTACTAACTTTTTGTTAATAGTTTTGATATTGAGATCGAGGTAGTTGCAATCGTAATCTGACTCATTGTTGTCTCCAAAACGAAAAAATTAAAACAAGCTTCAAACCACTGTTTTTGTTTAAAAAATTAAAAAATCAAAACAGCGTGCTCACTTATTGGGTCACGTGATTTTAAAAATTTCAAGGTAAGTCCTAGTAAATTTTCCTTGAACAAGGAATTATTCTAACCTTCTCGGATTGTATTTAGTGTAAGGATGCGCCAACAATGATAGTAAAGGCGCTCGTTTTGATTTGAAAGACGTTCAGTCTCATTTCAAAGACGTCAGACCAGCTTATAACAGTACCCAATTTGATGTGAAATGGTAACATGTTCAGTTTATTTGGCAGTTTGTACATTAAAATATAGAGCTTGCGCTAGTGAACTCAAAACATACCTTTCCTGTACTCTTAGCTAGTCGGGGCTTTTTTCATGGCTTTTTCATGGCCAGTCATACCTCGAAGAGGTGCTGTTGAGAACCTAAGAGTTTTTGACACCCATTCGCGCCCAACGAAACTATCATCTCCGGACGCCTCGCCATGTGCATGTGGGTCGTGAAGTCAATAAGGCCAACGACCTATTAGTGAGATCTGGAGAAATTTGTGGCTTGAGTAGCCTCTAAGCGCGGCGAAGAACGTCTGCCTGCGTGCTCATCCGTTCAACTCCATCGACACGACTCGGCCAGGTGAGAGAGTTCCGCCTCTGGAATTCCGAGCTTCGTCGACGTTTGTGTACCGGACGCTGCTGGGTGGGCGAAGTCGTCGAAAGTTACGTGGACCTACCGCGTTATGCGTTTTGCGCACACTTGCTGGACGAGAGCCGTAGCCGACTGAATTCCGCGGGATGGATAAGGAATACCGGAAGTCGGATTCATCAGTTCCGACGTGAAAATTAAGAGATCCTCGTGAGTATACAGAACTACCCACGACGGTCGTCGAGCTTCCTCCTAGCGTTGTAATCGCGAGTATGTAGCAAAGGTATTTGATGAATGTCACGTGTGGGTATAATTCTCCCTTAGGTGATAGTGGCCAGTGGTTACGTTGCTGGAGTCTATTCGAGTAATTCGCTGAACAGTGGGAAGACTGGTGCTACAACTTATGCAGGTCTACCTACAGGTTTTCATCGAATCATTCTTCTGTCTATTTGACAACATGTCCATTGACTAGTCGGTTTTCCTAATGTTGCACTTGCTTCATCACTGCGGTAACTTTATCGGTCCACGTTTTTGGAGGGCCCTCCTGAAGGCGCGCTGCGTTCTTCGTGATCTGCTGTAGTGTTCATCCACTCGTCATTTTGTCTCCCGTGCCATGTGACCTTGCGTATTTCGCCTTCCACACCTGTTCCACATCTCGGAAGGGTGAGGCATTCCTCTTAGGTCGACGCCGTGAAGGCCGCCGCCATAGCGCAGGAAGAAGTGCGGAGTTCAATCATCGGTCGGCGCAAAGCGGGTCGGAGGGGGTCACCTTGAATTTAGTGACCAAAATTTAAACTAAAATTTACGATCCCCCTTCCGAATCGGATTTGTTACGCACCTCCTTTGTCTCCGTCACTGGTTATGTTATGTTATTAAAGAGTTATGTTATGAGCACAGAATTCAGTTCTTTAAAACTTTGAATACAGATTGTTCTGCATTTGGAAATAAAAATTTTCTTCGAGCTGACTTCGAATCAATCACGAGGGCGACATTTGTACAGATTTTTTCAGGCTGTCATGTACACGACACACATTTTTACCTGAAGGATCGATCTGCTTCTGAAACTTTATATAGAATTTCGAGCGTTAGTTACTTGCGGCGACTTAAGTGCTTTCCCTAGAAGATTTTCCTCAAGCGTTCCTCGAATCGATGACAGAGTCGCTATCGAAGGGTGGCCTTGTCGCCGAAATAATTTTCATGGATTTGAAGGAAGCAACATCAGAGTGGGAATGTGTGCCATATGAAATTACAGACCCTGCCTACAAAAAAAAATTAAAATTAAAAATTAAGTTAAAAATTACAGGCTTAGAAAAATTTGTAGGGAAAGCACATATGCCCCTTAGTAAATAACGCTCGGAATTTTATAGAGAGCAATTTCGGACGCAGGTGCCGCTCCTTCAGGCAGAAAGCGGTCGTTTTCATTACACCCTGCCAAAATCTGAAAGAATCTAACACTCTTTCAACTTTCTTCAATTTTTTTGAACTGTAGAACAATCACTGTTCAAAATCTTAATCAGTTCTGTGCATTGATCAATCCATTCATTTAATCAGTCTATCAGTAACGTATCTTCCTCAGTGAACGACGGGGAATCTCTACAGTGTCGAAGCCAAGCGAGCCGGATTCTATTTGCTTGCTGTATGTTGCTGCATTCATTTATTAGATCGTCCAATAAGTAATGTCGTTTTTTGTGCACTACGGTTTTAGCTCATTATTTGTCGGCAGATTTGTGTATTTCGAAGGTGCACTAAAGTGATTCTAAGGTAAATGAGAATTGCTTTTTTAGAATCTACCATTCGTTGAATTGTTAGCTTGCAAGTTCAGGTGGAATGGCTCGGCAAATCTCAGAGGAGCATATTCGGCATTGCATGCTGTTCGAATTTCGGAAGGGTAGTAACGCAACGGTTGTTACCAAAAATATCTGCGATGTATATCCAGATGCATTAGACGTTCACAAGTACCAGCGATGGTTTTCTAAGTTCAGATCCGGTATTTTTGACCTTTCCGACTCCTCTCGATCAGGAAGACCGGTAACATTTGACAACGACATGATGATGGCAGAACTCGAGGCGAATCCTTGTCAAACAGTGGGGGAACTTTCGAGTACTCTCAAGGAGCCTAAATCAACCATTCATCTTCATCTACGCCAAATTGGCAAGGTATGCAGAGCAGGTGTTTGGGTACCGCACGATTTATCCGCCGAGAACCGTGCCAACCGATCGACGCTTTGCAACGCACTGCTTCAGCGACACCGTACAGACTCGTTTTTTGATCGACTGATCACAGGAGACGAAAAGAGGATCTTGTACGATAATCCAAAGCGCATAAAGCAGTGGCTTTTCAAAAACGAACAACCAAGAAGTACTGCGAAGCCGAATATTCAGCTCAGAAAGGCACTCCTTTTTCTTTGGTGGAATATCCGTGGAATTCTCCACTTTGAAGTGCTTAAATCTGTACAGACCTTTGCCGTGAGCAACTGGATCAAGTGAACCAAGCTTTGCTGGAAAAGTATCCGGCGATCGTCAACAGAAAGGCCGCAGTTCTCCATCACGCCATTGCAAAACCGCGCTGTGCAAAACGGACGCTGGAAAATATCAGAGAATTAGGATGGGAGGTTCTGCCTTATTCACCGTATTCTCCCAATCTTGCACCTTCGGATTACCACGTACTCCGGTCTCTACAGCATTTTCTTAGTGACAAGAAATTTGAATGTTTGGAGGATATTCAAAGTGCTATATTCACATGTTTTGCTCAGAAGCCACAACAGTTTTATTGCTCAGGAATTGAAGATTTGCTCGTTAGGTGAAGAAAGGTTGTTGGTAGTGATGGTGATTACATTGTTGACTGAAATAAAGTTTGGTTGAAAATTTGTTCAATTGAAGTCAAGGTCGAAAAAACGACATTACTTATTGGATGACCTAATAGACTGTCGTGTTTGATGTTAACATCAGGGCAACAGAACCGCTTCTCTAGAGCTCCCTTAGTTTGAAGGCTTTGACTGGTTTTCGCCGGATCCTCATGGTCTTTTTCAATTAGCACGTTCTTGAGGTGACTGATGACTGGGCTAAGGCACGGTCTCATTGAAATATCGGCTTTTCGCCGTTGTCAGTTGATTAATGTCCGCCGATGGTGATGTGTCGTGCGCCAAACTCTGCTTGAAGGGGTGCCCTTATGTGACGCAGAGGTCTTTGAAAGTGCAGCGCTCCGCACGGCCATCTGATATTCATTTGTTAGCTTGCCATTGAGCTCACCGGACGCTAATGAGGTATTTTTTCCTCATAAGAAGTCCTGAGCATGCTGCTGCATCAATGTTTGCACTAGAGGGAAGCCATTAGCGCCTCTTTGACGCTCAAACATGGTCCGGCTTATATACATCGATTATGAGCCTTTCCATGTAACAGCGCAAGTTCAACAATCCTGAGGGAGCACTTTTGCGCACAAGGTAGCGCGTCGCATGTGAAAGACGTGCACGCCGCACCCCTTCTAACCTTCTCCATCTGCCCTGTCTGGAGTTTTTTTTTTGTAGGGGTAGGGAGAATGATTTCAATTGAAATGTGGTGTGCTTGTGCTTTTAAATGATGGTTTTACAATGTTCGTGGAATCTGCGCTGTAAGTTAGGTTTCTTATTGGGAAAAAAACAGACTCACTAAAGTTGCCCTTCTTTTTTCTTTTCATGCCCGTAGCTTTCATAAAATGTCATCTTTGTTTGTGCCGTAGGAAGGACATATGATTCCTTCCTTTGTTTTGTGGTAATTTTAAAACGTTGGTCTCATCTAGAATTTTAATGATTTATGTCAGGGTCCCATATATCAGTGCTTCGTTGTCGAAAATTTCAGGCGTAACTCCTAAAATATGCGGCGCCGGCTTCCGTGCTGGAACGTTCGGAAGGTATGAAGATAGGGTTTGTAGTCTCAGGGTGCAAAAGGACTTAAATATCACTGCAAAATGTTGTCATGAGTAGTGAGCTGCCCTCATACAAACTTTCTGAACTTGGCAGAAATTGTGCCCAGCGGTTAGAGGTATGCTTTTGTGTAAGAGCTCTGCAATTCACATCGGTGCTTTTCTGGTCTCGGACTGGGCTGGGTTCTTCATCCCATTCAATGGTGTCTATTGGACTCATTTCGTCTCCCCCATTCTCGGAATTAATAACGCCATTGGTAATGGATACAGCCGCAATCTAACGCTCTCAGTGCGAGAATAATGCTTGAAAAACCACCGGCCATAGTTCTGCTTGGAAAAGCGTAGTCGAGATTGGAGAGCACGTGCATAGACAATATCGCAGAAGTGGTCTGTAAAATGATATCGGGATAAAAGACGGTGTTACTCAATCCCTTTTGGATGCGCCACACACTCTACTTCTACGGGATGTCGTGGAGGCGAGCTGAATGCGTATTTGGCCATACAATCACTTGTGGTGGTCAAGCAAAGGTCCATATTTCAGACTTGTACCCTTTCTCCTCACTGATGGCCACCTTGGCTCTAGCTTAAGCGTTACAAACTGCGGTATAATATTTGCTCCTCCTAAGCGAAAAACATTTGCAACAACTTCCAGCCACGAAGAACCAGCCACTCCCATCCCTTCGGCATTCCGGCTGTTTTCCATTAGTTCTCCCAGTAGTTGGTGTCTCTCAAGTCAAGCACCAGGCTTCCGGCATTAAAAGCCGTGTTCCAGAAATCATGTAGTCGGAGAAATCGAAGCTCGTTCGTTAGCTGTCTGCCCTTACTGTGCGAGAACCTGCTCTATCCCCGACTACGCTGGGGTGATTGGCTGCTGTTTTCGTGGACGAGAGGAGCAGATTTTGCGCCATGAAATATTTCCGGCCGCATGGTCAAATATGGGTTGGCGTCTATTTTTGTGCTGTTTTCTTGTATTGTTGCTTTGAGCTCCATCACTGGTAGCAGTTGCTTTTACTCCAATCATTTGTTAGTTGGAGAGTTTTAGGTGGCTGTATGAGGTGGGCTGAGCAAGACTTCGCCATCGTTGTCGCATTACATTTATTTTGCACAGCTCAACCCTCCTACTCTCTCATTATCTTCTTGAAAGAATATGTCTGCGTTGCTTCGCTCTGTTCTTTTTTTATGTAGATCGGTTACGTTTAAACTGAAAGGATTGACTGCTAGTACTCACTGGTCCTCCACGTTTATTGTTTCTCGCATCAATCCTGGCAGTCGATGAAAAGCTCCTTCTAACCCTACTACTACTGCTGCTTCTTCTTCTACGTCTCTGCCTTCTGCTTTTCCTTCTTTTTCAGGGTCCACCGTTCTTATGATCATTCGCCACCTCATCCCATCACGGGCGCCGTCTGCCGTGGCGCCGACTTTTGCGACATCTCTCTTGATAACTTCATTGCACCTTCTCCTTGGGGCTCCCCTTGGACGCTTTCCGAGTGATTCGAAATCTATGGCCAACCTCATTCGGTGATTCTCTGGTCGTTTGAAATGTGTCAGAACCGCCTCAAGCGCTGCTCCTTCATCTTCAGCTAATTCGGGGCTGTCTTCATCACTGTAATAATATACTCTGACTACTGCTCTATAGAGCTTTCCCTTGAGTGTCCTTGAGCACCTCCAGTCGGAGAGGGTTTCTGTGGAGTCCATCCACTTGATCTAGGCTGCATTCAGCCGTCTTCTGCCGCCTGGTCCACGCCTCCTTCCTAGAATAGGTCACTTCTGAGTTAGCGGAGTTCTTCCACCTCGATCGCCTGTGCACTCCTCAAAGCTGACGAACTTCATTTCTTCACGTTCAGCCACAGACCTTTGTCTGAAAGGGCTCCCTGCCACAGCTGAACCTTCTTCTGCTCCGGACTTAGAGCCGGCCCTTGTTCTTGTTCTTGTTCTTCTTCTTCAGCGTTTGTCCTGCTTCGTGGCGGGGTCCGCTATTCTTGTGCCACGACGCCACCGTTTCCGATCCAGCGCTAGCTCAGAGTGCACACCAGCCACCTTCAGGTCCATATGTAACGTATCAGCCCATCGCTGCTTCGGACGCCCTCTAGGCCGCCTTCCTATTACCTCGAAGTTAAGGCCTATCTTGCGGACGCTGTCTTCTTTCCCACGCCATCTTGTCAGCTATCGGCGCGACACCGAACTTCTGCCGAATGACATCATTTCGGATGCGGTCCATGCGCGTGACTCAGCCGTCCAGCGCAGCATCTTCGTCTCCATGACGCTGTTTCAACTTCCTTGGTCGCTGGCCAACACTCAATTCCGTACACTGCTACTGGCCGGACGACTGCTCTGTAGATCTTCGACTTAAAGCGGTTTGGTATCTTCTTGTCGCGGAACACGCCAGTCAACGAACGCCACTTGGACCAAGCTGCACTCACACGTGAATTCACTTCGACCATCAGTTTGACGTCAGACGCTACTGCTGATCCCAGGTACTTAAAGACCGCATTGCGTGGAAGCTCGATGCCAATAACCTTAATGGAGCTGGACTAATCGTAAGTAAAGTCCGTCGTTAGATATTCGGTCTTCTTCACGTTCAATTTGAGTCCAAGCGGCTCCAAACGATCACACCAAACTTGCACCTCTCGCTCAAGATCACTTTTGTCTTCGCTAGCGAGCATCACGTCATCGGCAAAAAGCAACGTCCAAGGGACGGGCTTCTGAAGATCTCGTGTGATGGCATCCATGACGACAACAAAGAGGAGTGGGAAAGCGCAGAACCGTGGTGTACCCCGACAGAGATGGGGAACTCAGTCGAGGTTCCAGCTGCAGCTTGTACACGATTCTTTGGGCAGGAGTAGAGAATTCGCACCCACTCTATGAGCTCTTCAGGAATTCCAGTGTTGTCGCAGCGAGTACCATATCACTTCACGCGGTACGCGATCAAAGGCCTTCTCCAAGTCGAGAAAGGCGATATGCACTGGCCTCTGTTTCTCGCGGTGCTTCTCTAAGGCCCCTGTTATACTCCCGCGGGAGCTTCCGCGGATGGGCGGAAATCGCGTCGGGACCCCGCGCCGGGCCACTCGTCGCGACCCGCCACGCCCGCCTCCGCCGTGCACCATTGGTCCGCGGACGTTCCGCGGATGCTCCCGCGGGAGTATAACAGAGGCCTAACAGGAGGCGGGCGACGTGTATGGGGTCAATGGTGCCACAGCCAGCTATGAAGCAGCACTGATTGCTGGAAAGCTGGACGATGTCTCGAATACGTCTATCGACAATTCGCTCAAAGATCTCCAAGCGAATCGGACGGTAACTGGAGCAGTCTGCAGGAGTGCCCTTCATCTTTCAAATCGGAATCGTCCTACTTTAGCGCCAGCACTCAGACGCTTTCTTCTCCGTCACAAGCTGATTAAAGAACTTAGCCAACCACTCAGCAGGGTACCAGTACTTGGACTTCCATAAATCAGCTGCCACGCCATCGGGCTCAGTCGCTTTGCCTGGCCTCATCTTCTTCAAAGCCGCTTCAATCTCCTTCACGGTGATCTTCCGAACGGGCCGTGGGTTGGGGCCGTTGAAGGGATGTATAGTTGTTTCCAAATGAATATTGGAGCATAGAATTACCAGCGTCGGTTGCTGGCGCCGACGCTGGAGTCTGCGGGCCACGCCAGGTTAGCCGGCGAAGCCTGGCATCACATCTACGCCGGGACTATAGACTGCATGAGTTGATGTCTGACTTGAAATTTTGACAATACTACGTCATCGCATCCGTGGGCCACGCTAGGCTAGCCGGCTCCGCCGGCATTGCATGCGTGGGTCACGCCGGGCTAGCCGGCATCGCATCCGCGGGCAACGCCGGGCCAGCCGGCTCCGCCAGCATCGGCTCCACGGGCAATGCAAAGCTAGCCAGCCTAGCAAGGAATGCTTGCTCACACAGCGTCAGTCGACGTGTGAAGCTGGACACGCTGGCCAGGCTTGCTGGCATCGGGTATGACGGGCCATGCTAGGGACTTAGCCTAAACCTAGGAAAGGATGCGAAGCCACCTTAGCGTGGAGTGTGTTGAAACATGCGCCTCCTCCAGATTGATTCCTAGATTAGTACCGCTCACATCCCAGTATAGCAGTCAGTAGGATGTCCTCAGCGATCCTGCTTCGTCTAACCTATGGCACAGCGTATTGCAGGCCATCAAGTCTAATAAAGTTTGTGACATCTCTGTCCAATCGTTGTGCTTTGTGTCACGAGGTGTTATGAATTATGGAGAAGGTGGCTTACAACAATAACGCCATTTTCTTCTGTATATTGTAGAGGGGAAGTGGTCAAACCGCTGCCGGAAATTGTTGACCCAGGGGCACGACTTGGTTGAAAACGCAGTCGTACCGTGCGCAGGTCACAGCAGCGTTCATAGTTAGCCTGTCTTGGTCCACTCCTGAAAATTGGAGGACCTGGGCAGATTGACAAAGCATAGTAACGCAGCGCGAAGTAAATTCGCTCGCACCATTGGCCACTAATTTTGAGGGACGTACGGGAAGAATTATACACGAAAGGCTGGTGTAGTCGTAAACTGGAAACTGTAGTCGAAAAATTTTCCGACTGATTTTCCTACCTCCAATGGTGAGAAATTCAATATCCATAATATCGATGAAATAGTTTGAAAAACGGTTTCGTCCCTACTTTCCGGGGTTTCGTGGTTCAGCGCGGCAGCCGAATGTGAATGACAGCCGAATGAGCTGAGGCGCCCCGAATGTTGGCCGAGACGATGACTCAGAGCGACATGGTCCCGCAAAGATGTCCCGAAATTACACCTTGAAACACGGTAGACAACTTTTTTCTGATTGCAAGTGCGTCAAACTCTACTGGGTTGGATTTATATAGTAGGATAATAGTTGCATAACCGTGCTTAACATTTTCATTAAATAGGAAGTCAGATTCAGTATTGGCGGGTGTAGCGCAGTCGGGGGAGGCGCGACTGTCGCGAGCACCCGATACCAGGTTCCTGGTTCGGATTTCCCGCCCAGGCCAACCAAGCCTTCCATCCCTCTGGGGTCGGTGAATTGGTACCAGACTTGTCTGGAAAGGATAAAGCGCTGACTTGTTCATCGGCTGGCCACCGCAAGTCATTGTATGGCCAAATACGCATTCATGTCGCCTCCACGACATCCCGTAGAAGTAGAATGCGCTGGCGCATCCCAGAAGGGATTGAGTAACGCCGTCCTTTATCCTTTATCCTTAGGAATTCAGAAAAAACCGCTGGATATTGTGAGGAACAGAGAGGGTGAGCCTCATACCCTAGAGTTGCGCTAAAGTTCTTAGTGGAAGGTAATTCACTAGGGGTGAAGTAATGAGGTGAAGCAATTAAAAGATTGGATCGCGCCATGCAGTTCAAAAGTTCACCGCAGCTTTTATTTGATTGATAGTGCAAATGCCACATACAGGGCCACCAAAGTGGGGATATGTGCGTTGATCACAGTTGTATTTGTTGCCGGGCAAATATGAAAGCTTAAAAATAGAAATTTTCTGACATATGAGCGGTGTGGATTACGCCATGCACTCCACTGAATTCTTCCGTTTTACACTCGATTGATTGAGCTTTACTTAACCACTTGTTGTAATTTTTCCTTAAAGGAGCCGTGTTGATTAATTTGTGTTTTTTTAAAGTTTAAAAATTAAAAGCACAGTACCGCTTGCGAAAATAGAGGGTATCCTAAAAAATGTAGGTACTAAATAATTTAAATGCTCTAACATTGCTGCGCCTGTCACCTGCAATCGAGTCTCCGTGTTTGGCTAAGCTCGCAGAGCGGACAGTTTCCAGTGGCACCACGTGGAGGAACGGGCATCGCCACCTGGCCCTTTATTTTCTCCCACTGCGATATCCATCATCCCTTGAGGAGTTCGCTTTCGAGCCTTCGTACATGTTCTCTATGACCGTGATCAGACGTTCCGGGATACTCCCTCCCTCGAATGTCGTAAGCCTCCAGATCTAGGAATGCCAGGTATCAGGGCTTTCGTTTCTCCCGATATTTCACCATAACCTGACAAGCAGTACAGGGTGCGTAAAAAGTATTGACGCACTAAATGACGGTTGTGGAAATAGTATTGCGCAGTAAGTTTTCAAATACTCACTTGAGAAATATGGAAAATGATTTTGCAAACACGATAGAATAACTCGTAATTGACATTGGCTCCTTTACTGTGAATACAGGAGCGAAAACGAAGGAAAAATTCATGAGCACGCGCCGCAAACACTTGCTTGCATTTCGTTCCGTGCTTTGAACAGGGTAGCCTTCTGCGACTGGTCGCTTCTGTTGAAAGTAGCCCAGGCCTCATTCTCCAAAATCGCCTAAAAATAGTAATCCAGCGGATTCTTGTTTAAGCTGTGCTCGTCTGAGAAGCTGTCTACACCTGCGCGCGTTATCTGTTCGCCGTTATCAGACAGACATTGATAATTTTGGATTTGAACGTTAACGTGCGTGAACCTCTTGTAATCATCATCTGTTATGACAGAGCCGTGGCTGACGTTTGGTTGCTGACATCCTTCCTCACCTACCGTTTCGAACAGCGCCTAAATCTCTTGTTAAGGAAGTATTCGGCTCTTTGGGTAACAGACAAAAAAAGGCCACGGTAACGATGACGATCATGCTTCTTCAGTTTTTTCGTGAGTGTTTTTTGAGCACAGTACAGACAACAAAAATAACACACAAAAACCTAGAGAGGTAGAAAGAAAAAGCTGGAGCTGAATCAAAACGTAGGTGCGTCAATACTTTTTACGCACCCTGTAAAGATGGCGACCGTAGTGGATCTCTCGGGCATGAAGCCCCACTGCTCCTGGGAGTTGGGGATCATATCCATCAGCCTCGAGTCGACATACGTTCGTAGAACTTCACCGTTTGCGAGATCAGTGTGATCCCTCGGTAGCTGGAGCACTCGGACGCGTCCCTCTTCTGCTTGAGGATGGGGACTGTGGTGCTTTTCCTCCGATCATCCGGCAAGTTACCCTCTATTGTGGTTCTGCTGAAGAACTGTCTCAGCCAGTTGACTCCACAGTTCCCAAGCATCTTCAAGGCCTCTTTTGGCATCCGTTCAGGCCTAGCTTCCTTCCCAAGCTTCAACTTCTCTATGGCGTTGCGAACTTCTTCCTGCGCCCAGAGTGGAATGGGTTCTTCCGTTGGTTGTTCTTCCTGAACTGCGTGACGAGAGAATTCCTCGTTCAGGAGTTCCTTGAAGTGCTCCACCCCTCTTTTTCTGACCTCAACTGGTTTCCGTAGTACTCCGTCGTCAGCACTTTGGCCTCTTCGATTGTGTGGTGTAAGTCATTCTTGTCGTGTTCAGGATATCCAATCTGCAGGCGTTGACGGTGTTATGGTCCAGGAACCCTCCTTCGTATCCAGCAGCCGCAGTGACATGGTGCGGTCGTTTATGCTTTAGACAGCAGTTACCGAATCCTTGAGGAACTCGGCGACAACTATCCCGACTCCGTTCCTCTCGGTGTCCTCTCCGTTGTAGAACAGCTTGACCCATTCTCCAATCTCACTAGCCTTCTTCCCTTTCCATCGGGTTTCTTGCGGACACAACGCTGCTATCCTTCCGCGTTGCATCAGGTTAGCCACTTCTCTGGATCCCAAATTAAGAGTTCCCAGTCCTCGCATACTGACCACAGAACTCGTGCGAGAGTTCTGCCTGCCACTTCCGGGAGATATTCTAGTCTGTACGCTGATTCTATTGTGACTCTTGTTCATGGTAGGTGACGGGTTTCTCCATCAGGCGGTTCGCCAACCTGGTCCTGACACTGGAACCGTTGCCATTTTTGCAATTTGTGCAGGGCATGGCGTACCAGAGACGGGAACCAAACCTGTGGCCTGTGTTGTCACCCCGTGCGGAGTTCGTATCGCCCCTTTCTTGCCTTCGGGGTGTGGTGTGGTCGACGCCTATGAAACTCCTAAAAAGATATGAGAACCACAAGCACACAAAAAGAAAAGCTAAATGCTCAAGCAAAATAAGGCTTTGCCTTATCTGTAAAATTGACAATTAACAAAAAACTAGTAGTGGATTGGAGTATCGGTAACTGTCAACAAAGCTAGAACTCAGCACTTATAAAATTTCCAGAAAGTGGGACAAACATATCAAGAAGAACAATCTCCATTTCTGGATGTAGGTGTGCATCTGCTTGAAGCTGTAAAATCTGCTCATCATGTCCGCCGCCGCTCAAATACCCAAAGTAGCTCACCTAAGAAGTCGCGTATCAAATGTCGAAATCCAGAAAGTGTGTCCCAGAAATCACGCGTGGGAGGATTGGTACGTAGCGTTTGGATCACATTTTCTAAACTGAGGCACTGGCTGCGCTACTTTCTGTGTACCTGCTGAGTTTCGAGATTTCTTGTCCAACTTCTGAGATGCGTCTTCTAAACTTGGAGACTGATTGCATTGGTCAGAGGCGGTGTTCCCTTACTAAATGCGTCTAAATGAAAGTTCGTCCCGACAGTATGTGAAAGACGCCGGTTTCGCGTTTTCAATGATTGCGATTGGGAAGGAAAAGCATAGCCGCAGTGTTTACTTGATTTCCTTAAGAACCCCTTTAACTGGTCGTCCGTCCTATGTTGTGTATGTGTTCCCAGACTGTAACCGGCGCGTGCGCGATGCGATGTAGCACGCACTTTCACGTAGGTTTTAGCTTGCCAGGGAAGGGTCTCAGGCGTAGTTCTGAACGGGGGAAATGGGTAGTACTGCGATAATCTCCACCCTTCATATAGTAGAAAAACATGTTTCGTTCTTGCTGACTCCTTGAACCAAAATAGCTACGGACCTTCGAAGGCGGGGGTAAGTAGCGCGCCGTCAGCACGTGCCCACGTGCATGCGTGCGCGTGCGATGTTGTATGAGACGCGGCTGAAAGGCTCAGCGGCAAGCGAGTCGGTGGCTCAGCAGGGTACAGGGCTGCTTCAAAGATGCTAGACCGGATGTTCTGTTCCCGTGCTGTGCACTACTCTTGCATTTTTCTTAACCGCTGCCTCCTTCACCATTTTGCTTCCTACACACCTCCTACACATTTTTTCACTCCAAATTGTCAAAATGGTCAAATTCGTGATCAACACCGCATGACCTCGACAACCCTAGTCACCCGTACCTGCTAATCTGCCGTAATCAGCCGAAATTTCAAAAACGAATGTCAGATTCGTGATCAGCACTCCAAATAACCTACCTAGGAAAAGTCTGGGCAAAATCGGTGATTATGACCTCGTCAGCCCTAGCCATCCGTACCTGCTGTAACCCATACCTGCTTTGAGGTCACCGTTTAACATTCGCTGAAAAACACAATATGTTGTATAATACAAAAGTGAGAAAAGTGAGTGAAGCACAGCTTAAAGTAAACCCTTGGGTGTTTAGAGTGAAATAAATTTGTAGGAGATGTGTAGGAAGTAAGCTGATTTAAACTGCCATCAAAGCACCATTGTACTTTCACCACTCCAGAGGTCGAGGAAAGGTCGAAAAAAATTTCGTCCAAACTTCCCCATGGAGTGCTGATCACGAATCGGACATCCGTTTTTGAAATTTATGCCGATTACGGTAGGCTGCAGCAGGTACGGGTGACTAGGGCTGTCGACGTCATGGGGTGTTGGTCAGGAATCTGGCCCTTTTGCCATTTAAAGTGAAATAAATGTGTTGGAGATGTGTAGGAAGCAAACTGGTGAAGGAGGCAGCGGTTATGCAAAATGCAAAAGTGGTGCATAGCACAGGAGTCGAACATCTGGTCTAGCACCTTTCCCACCTTCAAGGGCCCGTAGCTCCTTTGGTTCAAGGATTCAGCAAAAACGAAACATGTTTTTTTTACTATATAAAGGATGAGGATTCTCGTAGTATTATCCATTTTCCCCGTTCAGACGTACGCCTGAGACCCTTCCCGGTTAATACTTCTTCCTGATACCTACAGCTAGTTGGGGTTTTGGGCAGAAACTCAAAAGCGGGTTTCATTTGCTTTCGCCCCTCATAGTGATAGCAGGTAATAGGATCTCAAGAACGGCGCATGGGAAGCATAACGGCATGAAATAATAGGAAAGTTCGTGCCTGCGCATCTCAGAAACAGTACCATCAAGGCGCGGGGGAAAAATTGCGTGGCTGGGCGTTGAGGTGCTAGCGTAGCTTCCTATTTCTATCTCTCAGCAGTGTTCTCAAGAACCTCGACTCTTTCGGTGGGCATAGCAGTTTGCTATTTGAAGGGATCTCAGGATTGGTTGAAGTCCCGCCCTCTGCTTTGATTTAGATCTTGTTCACTTTTTGACGAATTTTGAATGTTACAAGGAGACTTCGTTCTGGTGGAGTTATTCTAAGTTGTGGTCGGTTTGGTTTCATTTAGTTCTGAAAGCGAGAGTAGACAAGCCTGTGTAGTGCGGTCGTGGGAAGCGTTGCATTGCATGCACACGAATCGATGCACATCCCATTCCAGCTCTTCCTGTCTTTTCGGGATGTTGGTAGATTGACAATAGACGATTTGGGAGAGATAACGCGAGGATTCGTCCATCGGTTCGGGCCCTCAAGATGTATAGGCAGAAACGCGTTCAAAGTGCCCATCGCGTAGATGAAGAATGTGTCGCCCATCCAAAAGGAATTGGAAGTGACGACGCTGACGTCTCCAATTTCGGAGTGAGGCTGCCCTCTCGATTCCGACAGATTCTCGACGTCTTCCAAAAGATGTTTCTGAAAGTGCAAGTACAGATGACCATGGTCTTTTTTCAACTTCAGTTCGCTTCAGATTTCCGAACCTCTTTCGCAGCGCGAATTCTTCGCAATCCCGTTGCTGGTGCATTCATTTCATAACTCTTCTGCGGCTCAAAATGGAGCAGCGAACGCGTAGACATCCCGGCTGGATTGCGTTCCTTCCGAATTTCCTAGGGGACGTCAAGATGAATGCCGCCCGTCGCACTTCGAGTTCTTCTCTAGGCGCGACGGGGCCGCTCCGAAAAACATCGCTTTCAACCACTCCCACCTTCGCAGAAATGAATTCTTTATGTGCTCGCTAATTGGAAGACTCGGCTTTTCCTCCCAAAAGCTCTCTCGCTTCACTTCTCGTCGCATGATCTGTCAGCGTCATGCCAGCCATATCATCCCGTCTCAGCTTCTTTCACTTTATAGAGGGTGTTTCCTAATGGAGGCGCCTTATGTTACGGCTTTCCCGATATGCATAGTTCCACCACCGATTTTACCCAAAAGCATAGGCGCCTTCGCGTATCGATGGTTTTTGGCTGCTCGAAGCACTTGACCGTCTTCTGCACCAGCACTGCCCTATTTACGGCTTCATTGCGTCGATATGCCGAAATCGAATTTCAGCGACACTTCAGTGTTCGCATCTTTGAGCGACTCGGCGAGCAGCTGGTGGTGTTGCTTGTTTTTGAACACTGTGAGGCCCTAAGTGGCACTCTGTTCTCACATAGGTTCTTGTTTCTCGGTCAAGGTGAGACTCCATGGGATACACCATCTTCCTTTACATGTTCGCAGCAGCGGTTTATGAGACTTTCGTGTCACGCGTTGCCACGCAGTGGAGTTGCCAGGTTCTGAGGTTGATTCACCGGAAGAGACGCGATTAATGTCGAAATATTACGTAGGACTGCAGGTGTAAAGCGTCCGTTTTTCTTCTGCGTTTGAAGATTAGGCTGCTCACTATATTTGAATATACAGAGCACATTACCATAGGCCACTTGTTTGGCACAGAAGAATCAAAGCTGTTCAGTCGATATGTTTAGTTCTCAAGAACGGTGTGTGTGGAGAATTCGAGAATGAATAGGGACGAGAAGAATCAAACGTGGAGCGGATCCGCACCGCCAGGGACTCCTATGGTTCTGGATGATAAAGCGAAGAGAATGGCCTGGGATTCTGATGTGTCGATTTTTCCAATCTCACTGTTGGCTTGTCCTGACTTCCAAGGGCGATCTCTTCCTAACGCTCATAACAACTAATAGACTCTGTCGAAATGAGGGAATGCTATGCGTTTCACTCTGAAGGGCAGAGCTGTAGCAATAAATAGCTAGTCAGCTTTCAGTTGTCCATTATCAATTACATACTGTAGCTTCGGCGTAGTGAGATGGTACTTGGCCAAATCCTGTAGAGCTCATCTGCACATTGAGGTGTTGAGTTTCTGTACGTTAGGGAGAAGTCGCACAATACTTTATATGTTGTTTGCATTGGAATTCCGAATCCTTCAGCCGAGGGAAGGAGTGCCAAATCGAGTGCGCTTATTAGATTTGCTATCCCGTCGTATGGGCTCCTCTCGCCGCTCACCCGCCTACTGCCTGCCTCGCCCACTTCTAGCAAGTGGGAGAATGGCCGTCTGAGGTCTGGAAAGGCCATTCGGATTGTTTCGAATACCTTCGAAGTCGCAAGCTTCTTAGGTGTGGTCTCCTTCGTGCTGACTGACTGGCCTCAGTCCCTTTTTGTTTTCCCGGTACAGTCATCGCCGTCATGATTGCTCCATGGTGAAACAACGGCCGAAAGCCAACAACGCGGTTGTGTTGTCATTCAATTTCCAGTTCTTATCGCAGGGGCCCCACTGTGGAGATGTAGCTCCTTGTAGGGCAAAATGTGGGGATTTTCTAGTCATGGCAGTTGACTTCTGCTCACGAGTTTGCTCCATCGAGCTTTTAATTGTGAAAGTTTTACTCCTCCCCTATTCTAGTTGAGTGCGCGAAATCTATATATTTCTGAGAACCTGTTTCTCTTTTCCTTTGAACAGCAGCCCAGCTGCACTTCGTCTATATTATCTCGCCTTTCGTCTATAGGAGAGAAGTGCTCCAGGGCACGCGCTGCTCCCTGTGGTTGTCATTCTGTCTACTTTTAGTTCTGTTTTTAGTTTTGAAATAAGTCATTTAGGGGGGAAGGGTAGCGAAATGGTCGGTCTGCGTGTTCCCAGCTTCGCTGTTATGTTAGTGGTTGGACCATGACTGGGATAGGTGCCCTTTAGGCTCGTGCAGGAAAGGACCTAATGATGTTTTCACAGCTAACACGCCGCTGGCATTACAGTCGCGAGCAGTTCATGGTCGGTTACAAACCGAAATTTGCCTGAGATAGGAGTGAAGCAACCTCATTTTCGTAAATTTCAGAAAAGCGTGGCGGGACCTTGGCCAGACATCTCGTAACGACTCGATGGCGAGCTTTGTTTTCTTGATGGATCGCGTCTGCCCGCCGTTCAAGAATTTCATTACCGATCACGTTGAGACACCATCGTGAGTTAGCTCGTCGTTTTCATGTTTCAGACACCAAAGCAGGTGACAAGCGGAGAATCAGCCGGGGCGCTTTTCGGGCTTTGTTGCTTTTGTCATAATGAAGTCAAACCTGATGGATCCCGTGGCAAGTGACAGAGGCGTCGACTCGATTCGACTCGGCTGTCGATCAAGCACGCGCTCCATGCCTTCCAACTGCTGTGATAGGAAGAAAGGTTTCTGAAAATGTCGAAGAAACTTCGTTGCACTACATCTATAGCACGTCTTCTGTATCCGCGAATTACGCTCGGCTTCCAATTCCGACAATGACTAACTATGCAGTATCACACGCTTTTGCGTCCCATCGTATGGTCCCCCTCCCCCCTCCCCGTGTACTCACTACGCGCACGCATTAGCTGAAATGTACATAGCAGTGTATACCATATACATCTGAAAACAACATCCATCTGCTTTAGAAATGGTTCGGTGCTATTATATGAGCGTAAGGCGTAGTTGATAGCTGCCCCACGGCCCGCGTGTATTTCGAATTTCGCGCATTTATACTTAGCGGCCGCTGTGCACATCACTTGACAGAATTTCGGGGCGCGGGAACTTTTACTCACTTTCGGCCGCTCGCCTCGGACGCGACGCCGCCTCCCGCGGGTGCCCGCGATGGCGCGGATAAAACGTGTACGGCTTGTTAGCTCCGTGCGCATGGGTCCTGCACCGATTATCGGCCGCTGGGAAATTGCCAATCGTCTTCCCGCCGGTTGCTTACTGTTGAACCTGAACCATGACACAATTATCACGCCAAATTGGACACTCGTCTAAATAGTCTAACGCTTTTAAAATCAAGCTGAACATCTTCCAAATCAAAACGAGCTCCTCCCACGTTAAACTGGAGACTACAAAAAGGTTAGAATAATTTTGGTTCAATGAAAATTTTCAGAGTAATTTCTCTAATATTCAACTTACCTACTCAACAAGTGAAGACATTGTTTAAAATTTTATAAAATTCTAATTTTCTGAGGAAAATAATGGTTTAAAACTTGTTCTGGAGAGAGGAAAGGCGGTCATTTTTGTGCCATAGAAAGAGAATGCGCCATGCCCTCGTCTAAGACGTGGCGATCTTTATAGCAAACTTAGCAAACTGCTTGCATGAAATTTCACACCTGTAGCACACCAAAAACCATTGCAAAGAACACACATATCTTCACCTTGAAGCTTCATGTAAGCGTCACTCATACTATCAATCAAATAGAAACGCGACGAGCTAATCGGATGCATGGCGCGATGCCTTTTTAATGTACTAAATGACTGCTGCCTTATTACGCTTTAAACCAGAATTAAATTTATTGTTTTTTCCTCAGAATATAAAAATGTCAAAAAATATTAATTCTCTAGTTTGACCGAAAGACGGTCGCTTTGATTTGGAAGTCGTTGACTTTGATTTCAAAAACATCTCGCTTGTTTAGAATAACTTACAATTCGATGTTCGAATTGAGAAGTGTCAAATTTGACGTGAAAATGGTATAGATAAGGGTTCTGCTAATCGTCTTAGACTATCAGATATACTATTATCACTAAGTTCTTACTAACAGTAAGGACCTTATCACAATAGTGGTTACAGTAATAGTCAGCTGTTAGTGTTAGTTAGTTTGCTGTTAGCAACAGCAAACTAACTAACGTAGCCAGTTCGCGTTCGCAAGTTCATGCAATACTAGGCGGTAAGAAGCCCACTGATGGAACTCGTTTAAATCTCGTGCGGTGCGTCGCTCATGCGGTGTGCGCGCGCGGCGGCTGGCGCGGCAAAAAGTGAGTAAGCCAAAGTTCGGCTGCGAGCAACGATACCCAATCGTTGCCATGCGTGCGGTCGCGGCGCGGCGCGGCAGCCGGGGCCGCCTCCAGTCGCGGGCCGGACGCGTACGAGCTGCACCATGCGCCACTACGGTCCCGCCACGAAACCATGCACCTAGCAATTTGCCATGCGTCGCTCCACCCACTGAAATCAATATGGGTCCCAACTATTTGGCACCGGCGGTTGCTGAGTCATGCCGCGACGCAACCGCGCCGCACTATGACGCTGTTTCGTGCGCGGGATCCACCGACACGCGAGTGCTCTGACCGTGAATTGAACATTGGGCTATCTCTCCTACATTGATGGCAATTACAATGCATGGACTGCACAGAAATATTACTCATCTCCACCAACGGCTGTCATAATGATGGCTACCCTTGTTCGCTGGCTGAATATTGGACATCGATACTGGAGGTCGAAATGTCACTTCGTCAGAAATAAAACTATTCTGTGAAGTGTATTGTATTGAAAAATAGTTGTAGTTAAGATAATGAACGACTTTGGGTTCATGACGAATAATCGAATTTTAAAAGGGATTGCTTGTGTTTATTAAGCAGGAACACCCATCGAATACTCGCAAGATCGTTAGCGAATACTACAAGAACGATACCATAAACACCTATATTTCTACTAAAGAGATAAGAGCACACCAGGTCGCAGAATAAAGGCGCGTGCAGAAAGGTAGCAAGAATCGCCTGTCGCATGTATCCCAATTTTATTCAACATTCGTGACCTATAAGTGACTGAAGCCTACTGGATCTCGATTCATCAACGATTTAAAGAGATTTAGCGGAGAAATTACAGCCGAAATTTCTAAAAAACGCGATTAAACGCGGCTTATCAAAAGGCGATATGGTGAAGTTCTGTTAAACCTCTGTAAGTCGTTGATGAATCTGGCCCCTGAACGGCGAAGAGCCTCGGTAAATGTGGGGGGGGGGTAGCCGAAGATGATGAACAGGTAATGGAAAGAAACAACTAGGGTATGATCGAGTCATAATTAGGGATAAAGTGTTTGGACACCACACATCGTTCCAAAGCACATTACCCCCACACCGACGCAGCCATTGGAAATGGCAGATGGCAAGAAAGTTGCCTTGACGGATTTCATAACGGCTTAGTAAGTAGTAAGTGTCATTGTAATTCACAGTTATACCACCAAGTATTTATGGCTCCGCCAATTTCTGTTTATGTAATCAGAACTAGATATAAATAAATAAAAACAACAGAGGTAAGTAGCGGTCAGGGATTCTTGCCTAAATGACTATTCTAGTTCTTTGCGAGCTCGACAGAAAATTCCTCAGTTCTAATCATATCAACCTCGGGAGTTAGTAGCTGTCCCGTCAGCTGCAACTGCGCACATTAAGTGTGGGGAGGGGTGGGGTGGAGGGAGTAGGCACCGCTATAAAAGCGGATTGAACGCATGAAGAGTGACGCCCAGGAAGGAATTAGATGGTAAAGAATTGCCCCGATCCGAGGGGTGCGTAAATGGAATTCGAAAATTCGTAAACCATAATTACGAAAATCGTGGTGCTAATACTCTAGAGGTTTTTCCTGCTAATGATATTTCATCCTAAGCCGAACAGTTTTTTTTTACCCAAGTGGGCACCTTGGAAATCCATTACACACATTCCAAAAGAAAAAGAAAATAAGCAAAAGAAGCTGGGCTCGTTCTAAGAAAGTCTGAATGAACTGCTGATTTGAAAACGCTATCCTAAATGAGAGCGTAGAGAATGACGAGCAAATAAAAAGCATAGCGATGAAATTCTCACCGTTTCCAGTAACCTTTCGATTTCTCGTAAATCTGCTCTAACAGAAACAATTGCAAAAAGTCACTGCTCAAACTAAAGAATAATTAAAAATTATTTAATCGTTTACCAACTCAGCGAAAACAACGTTTGTACCACGCCTTAGCCCTCACAATGATAGACAAAAGGTTAAACAAAAAGAAGAGTCGAACTCGAGTCGCCTGTGCACAGGGCGGTGTCTTCTATTAGGCCTGAGTTATACTCCCGCGGGAGCGTCCACTGAAGGGCGGGAATCGCGCCGAGATCCCTCACCTGGCGAATCGCCGGGCCCCGCCACGCCCTCCGTCCGCGGTGCACCCCTAGTCCACTGACGTTCCGCGGATGCTCCCGCGGGAGTATAACACTAGCCTTACGGTTTCACATCAGAATATTGAAGAATAAATTCGAACAGGAACTGGTAATGCACCGCAAGCGCGACTCTAAAATTTGTATATGAATCAAATATCATTTAACAAAATTTACGATTTGCGACACAAAATATCGTAAATCGTAAAAATTGTTAAAAATCACAGCAAATGAGAAACGATTCCGACGAATGCACCCTCGAATGGTTACCGTTTACCGGTTGTCTGTGCCCTCCTGCTTAGAGATTGCGCGTCGGCGTCCATGTTGCCCCGTTCGATCGATGTCTTGTGCGCCCGCGATGGCAGTGCTGGCAAGTGGGTCGTGGTGCAGTGGGTAGCGGGCTTACTTCATGGGAGGGATGCCGGGGGTTCGGTTCTCATGCGTCGTAGCATTCTTGCACTTCAGCTGACTATCTGAGAGGTTTCGACGGCTACACAATGTTGCGTGTTTTTCTCGCATTGTTTCAGCCGTATGCGCTTCACCGCTCGAGGAGTGCAAACCAAACCGCGGACTCCCCATGAGCGACGAAAGTAGCCTCCACACGAGCAGCCTGTATGGCACACAACCTGGAGTCCCTTCTCTTGCCTGGCTCTGCGCTCGAAGAGCGCAGAACCCAGCCGCGGACTCTCGCTGGCCGACGAAAGCAGTTTCCACACGAGCACGGCTACTAAACTCCTAGGAACGTTGGCCGACGTGTTCGGCACGAAAGCACTGGTAGCGAATGTGTATAATTGCACGAGCGCGACTTTCTGACGCCTAAAGGATACGTTAACCATTCAGGGGTGTGTTCGTTCAGGATCGCGCTAGTCACAGCAAATCGTAAATTAGGCATACCCCTGCTCCGATGTATCTTAAAATCCCGCAGATTTGATGTCGAGTGTGGCGCGCTATTCCAGGAGTGTTGTGAGGCGTGTGGAAGTGTATAAGGCCAGGGGCATACTTCCCTCGCCGCGATGCCATCGCGGCGCTCAGTTCATGGCCATTCCGCCGCACGCGGTCGATTAGTCAAACGAAACTTCGCCGCGGCTGCCGCAACAGTGGCGACCGGCATGCGCGATGGCTTCCCGCGCTCATCGCGGGCATGGCATACCTTTTCGCGCCGCGCGCAGTGTTTAGCGCTGAAGTTCAAATTCTTTTGCGTCGCTCTGCAAAACTCATCGCCGCGATTCCATCGCGCCGGGAAGTATGCACAAGTCCTTAACAAAATGAAGTCGCATATAGAGGTATCAATAATTATCCGAAAATAATTCAAATCAGTTTCTTTAAACCTCAATTGGCTGGTATCGAGGTTGCAAGCTGTCACAACGATGTTTTGTTGCGATCAAAACTTCTAGCGCCAGGCGGGACTCGAACCCGCACCTCCCTCTAACCGGGCGGGAATGCTCTACGCCATTACACCACCGTCGCCGTTTGATCGAACGCAACATCCACACCTCGTGGGACCGATCAGCACCCACCCGTATCCGGGATGTCCGAAAATACTTCACAATATTGCAACGGCACAGAAGCATTAACACGCTAAGCTCTTTTTCTGCCTACTTTTCTTTTCGTACTGCTGCCGCCATATTCATTTCCTCTCTCTCTCCAATTACTGGCTATGAGTTTGCGACGATCCCAAATCGTATAAACGATTCCTAAATATTTATGATTAAAGGTTCAAAAAACACTCAGACTGCAGCATGCACATGCAGCTTGTTTCTGTCTGCTGTTATTTATTTATTTAAGGCGCACAACTTGTGCAGTAAATGAAATGAAATGAATAAAATGAAATATAAATATATGATACCCTGGGGCCGGATTCATGAACGCGACCGGAGGTAAATGCTACCACCACTTACCTCAACGGCCATTTACCCGCCACTTTCCCCGAACTTACCCCCGTTCTCTGATTCATGACGGCCGAGGCGAGGGTTTTGCTCCGCGGCCAATTCCTGACCCAATGTGTATGCCTCCGCTGGCCCATTGCTAGCTATGAGCTGGAAATATATCGAGCAAAATATAAAACACTCACCATCATAACAGACGGAATACAGGCAGTGAATATAGTTCGGCGTCGAATAAGAGAATATCAGCAGTGAGAATGGGCTCACATCACTCGGAGGTAATGTGACTTGAAGGAGTGCAACTGGAATTCTAAGAGTACGGCAATGTGGTGGGAAAAAATGAATGAGGATGAAGAAGGAATCTTTTGCTGAGCACATCAGCTAACAAGGAAACCAAAGGGTGGAAACTAGTAGCATAGCAGGTAGTAGAGAAACAATGGTAAATGTGGGCCTACATGACTAATAATGGGTGCCATCCACCACAGTAGCCTCCATAGACAACACATGCCAAGGAAGGCTAAGGTGGCGGACGGGCATAGTCCACCCACGCAAATCGTAAATTATGATTTGCGTGGTGGACTAGGCTCATGGTGTCCCAAGCAGACCCACAATTCCACTAAAGTAAGCAATTCGCTTAAAGATAAGTGGCATTGTGGGCCGCCATGGTCCACAGAGCCCAAAAATCATGGAAGGCAAGCCTAATAGAGAAAAACAAAAGGTAAAACAACTCACCGAAGGTGCGGCGAAAGACGTGCGCTTGTCGACGGCAACTAGGCGTCCCTGCCAGGCATTGATTTTGCGGCTGGCGGCCAGCTCAGAGCTGGCTAAGGGCCAGCGGAGGCATGCATTGGGTCAGAAATTGGCCGCGGAGCAAAACCCTCGCCTTGGAGGTAAATATTCCCTGACGCGCTGACGGGGTAGCATTTACCTCGACAGTTACCTCCGATTTTTCCCGCCGCGCGTTCATGAATCGCGCGTAAGTGGGGAGTGGGGGTAAATTTTGCACTTACCCGCCGGTAAATCGTTCATGAATCCGGGCCCTGGATGAAGAAATTAAATAGTTTTTGTTTTAAAATTTGTTTAGAAGGCCCCAACACCAATGGCGCACCAGTGATGAATCCTAGAAGGAAAGAAAGCAGAGATGCTACTATTTCCTGTATAGTGTCAAGGCAGTTGCACAAATCACGCGCAGTTTGGTGCACAAAAAAGTTCAAGAAATAAAGATTCCTTAATGTCACAACCGTTTGTCGTCTACACTGTACGCGAAGACTATGTTAAGCAATGACCAGCACCGGTCCCTCCAAGAGGTGCGCGACCCAGCCGACATCAAATCTGTGGGCGCTTGTACTTTTAGGAGACCTCAGTGCCCTCTCCTCTAGGATAAGCCTAAACATGCATTAATAGAAGCATCTCACCACTCCTAGAATATGTCGAATATCGACTAGTAGCAGGAGGATAATCAGCTAGTAGAGGACGGAACTCAGGAACAGCTGATCAGTTCGGACGGTGTTGGCGCGAAGCTCGGGAGATCTCGTACTTTCCATCGCGCGAGGCGAACCGACCCCGCCCCAGGGGCCGTATGCTATTCTCGCCCGACTCGGGGACGATACCCGGCGCGAAAAATCGATTGCGATGCGCACACCGGGGATGTGGGCGGAGACCACCTCACACCCGGCCTGGGACGGTTGGGGAGAGAATAGCATACGGCCCCGATGAGGTATGCGCGGGCGACCGCACGCACCAAAATGAGTATCGCTGCCGCCTCCCGTAAAAAATCCCCCCACCAGAATTTCCTTATATTGTATTCGGCAGTTCGCGGCGCAACGCTCAGCGGCTGACTCGGCATAGAGCCTGACATTCCAATTTTTGCTTCGCGCGACTTTGTAGCATCACTGACATATGGAAAGTAGTTTTTGTAAAACATAAAATTCGCTAGCATCTAGGAACTTGGTGCGTACGTTATTGGCATGAAGCCCTTAACCACTTCGGTACCTTCATCATAGACATTCTTTCCTGACCGGCCAGTAATGTCATTGGTTTGTGCTGCGCAGTACTTCTGTCCCTCAGGTTGTTCCTCCGCAATCGTTCTCATGCTCAACAGCAAGCGTTTCAAACTGTCGCTGACATGTCTTCCGAAGCCAGGTTCCCCTCTCTCGAGTCTTCTTACTGGATCTAATTGCTGGTCCGCCTTTAATGGTGTTCCCTTCTCCTCTTTAGCCCGCCACCTTCTTGGTCCCAACTACTGGCCCACTTCTTTGTTTCCACTATTGACACCTACTGGTCTCTTCTTGCTGGTTTCCCCGTTCTGGCACCTCCTCCAAGTTATTCCTTTCCTTCCTGGTCGCTCTCCTTGTCCATCATAGAGATCCTCTTACCGCCCTTCTCTATCACCCCCTAGTGGTCCTCCCACGCTCACGGCACGGTCGGTGACACGTATTCAGGATCAGGATGCTTGCTGCGCGACGTAGGGGACCCGTTTTCTGGATCAAGAGGCTCAGAAGCGCGCACAGTCGCCGATGTGTCGAGCATGAAGAGGCTATGCATATGGCAGATTCCTTGTTCTCCGTATGAATTCCCTTACGGCTCCCTTCTTGTTGATTCGCCGTCCTGGTCCCGCCTCCAGATCCTTTCTTTCAGGTAAATTCGCCCTCCCCTCGGGATACTCCTTCACGACGACGGCGAGCGAACGCCCATTGTGTGACATCGGTGTCACATCCTCTAAGTCCGGTCTCTCTTAATGGTAATGGATCCCCTTGCTGATCCTCCTTAACGTCCCCCTTCGCCTGATTGGTAACTCCCTAATGATCCCTACATATTGCCTAAAATCTTCTTGGTGCCACCTCATGGCCTGCTTCATTGCTCTCCCCATCGACCATCATGCTCCTTGTCGCTGCCTCCTGATCGCCGTCGGTTCTCCACCCTCAAGTCCCCTTCTACCCTTACCCCTTTAGTAGTCTTCTCATGCCAATGGCACGAAGTCGGTTTCTGAATATGGACGCTCAGAAACGCGCGTAGGTGCTGTTGTGTTAAGCAGTAAAGGGCTGCGTTTCCCCTGCTGCAGCAACATCCCACGTTCAATAGAAAATTTTGCCCGCGCTGTTAGATGATGAGGCGTACCTTATTCAGGTTAGATCATCGACCGCCCTCGCTGTGGATAATGCGGCGTACCTCACTTCCGTTAGATCACTCGACCGCTCTTGCTGTGGATGATGTGGCGTACCCACTTACGTTAGATCACTCGACCGCTCTCGCTGTGGATGATGCGGCGTACCTCACTTAGGTTAGATCACTCGACGGACAAACTCTTTTATATATAGGTGGTGTTCATATATTCATGTTCATGTATATATTCATGTTTATTATGATTATCTATGGTGAGCGCTAGAAACAAACACAGACAGTGGTGGTTTCCTCACGTAATGAAGGACTCGTGGTAGCGTAGTCTCAGGAGGTGCAGGAGGTGCAGGCTGTTGTGTGCGCTCAGAGGGAATTGGATGATACATTCTAAGAAATAGGCAATTGTTTACAATGTGAGAAGATTAGGGTACGTGTATGACATGGAGCCTCATTTCTAAAAGTCACAGATTTAGAATGTGGCATAGCTCGGAAGTGTTTTAGTCCTCAAATTTTACATCATGGCCCGCTTTGAGTGCTGCGCACGACAAAAAAAAATCGTGTGTTCATGCATGCAGCAGGCCAACAAGGTCTTCTTTTCCATGGTGATTTGGTACCAGGCTTGTCAGGAAACGGTAAAATACAGACTTGTCCATCGGTTGACCACCGCAAGTCATTGTATTGGCCAAATGCGTGCTCAAATTGCTCTGCGACATTCTATAGGAGCAAAATGCTGTGCCAATCCTACAAGGGATTGATTAACGCCGTCCTTCGTTTTTATCATTTTCTTCTTGATGATAAGAGATGATGAAATCATAAAACAGGTTAACAATGAAATACTTCAAGTACAGTAACTTGAATATTCAGCCAGTACCATATATCTCTATAACAAACTTCCAACGTAGTTTCTGAATTGTCCCGATTAGCCTTTAAGCATCCGTAAAATAAGCACGAACGAGTTTTTGGAGGCTCCTCGTTTTGGACCAATTTCTGCCTCCCCGTTTCGGATGAGTTGTTCTGCCGTAAATTGCAAATTGAGCGGCAGTTACCGAGCTACTCAACGTGACAATCCTGCTCCCAGGCGCGAACGTGATAAGCGCTAGTGTGCTGTATGCTGGCACATATAAAGTGAATCAGACTTGAAGAATCACACGAGGTGCCGTAGTGGCCGAAGAATCTTCCCCATAAGGCTGTCTTGTGCTCTCTTCATAGTTCTTTGCTTATATGGACTAAAACCGGCTACTTGAACTGATGAGAGGGCTCACTTCTCTTGTCTTGTAGACCTTGGGTAGAACAAACTCATTCCTAGCGTCCTTATAAAGCCTTAAAGGGTCCGACTGCTGCCGTCGGAGGCGGTTAACCGCGTGCTGCTGTGCGCGCCTGGGCGCCATAGTGTGTGCCGGTGGTTGTCGACGGCGTTCTTTTGGCTGAAGAAAAGCAGTTGATTAAGACACATTTGTTGTCTTATGATGAAGGGAAGAACGGGGAGCGTTGTTTAAAACAAAGTGCGGGTGGAATGCGACACAACATGCTTCAGATGAGCGAGGGGGAATGGCAAAGCATTTGGTGAGGAGAACTCGAAACAAGAACTGGGCCAGGATTACTAACTAAAAGATTCGGAAGCAAGTGGCTTGTGGGCTTCTATCGAGAGGAGGGAATGATGCAGGAACTTAAGTTCTCGACATTCTCCGAATGGATTATCTATATAGGGAAAAATTGGAGGGATATGTAAACCATAGGTGTGAAGATGGTATAAGACTCGAACGTAATATGAACAGAGGAGAAGTTGGAGGAAGTCAGGGAGCAACTCCGGGAGACAAAACATGGCCCAGTAGGTGATGAATCCTACCCGTAAAAGGACCAACATGAACATGCGACCCAAGAAAACCTCTACTGCTTACCATATCTTTTTCACAGATTCTCCATCGTATCACATCCGTTAGGCGCTGTCCGCTGCTTTAAACACTTACTGGGCATTTCTCACTTCATCGGATAGATTATTCGATGCCGATCCCAACTATCGGATTTATGTTTTAATCTACTGTTCGCACTCAAGTTCTCCTATTTACCAAATTTGGCTCGAACTGTTGTTAGCTTTTTTGGCATTTCAATGGTGTTGATCGTTCTCTTCGATTACATCTACAATTTCTTGTTTATTTCGATTTGCATATCAACCGAAAACTTTCAGATTAGGCACTTGGTGAACTAATTTCGGAGACGTTTGCGTCGTGTTAAAAGCTCATAAGTTTTTTGACTATGACTGAATGTCCAGCTATTCGGGGGAGGGGGAAGGGCGATTACAAACTTTCCACTGTAATTGCTGCTGCAGAGATATCTTTTACGAATAGGAGGCGACCTGCAATGTCGTTGTACCGGCGTGACACTCTAAGGTATGTTCTAACGGTGAATTCCAGCAATGTACTACTAGAACCATTTTCGGGTGAAAATGCGACTTTGGAAAGCACTTGGAAAACCTGCAAGCTCACGTGTCCTGAGTAATAGTTCCTGTTTTTGTGCAAGACCCATCGCTTGCACAAAAAAAACAATGAAGTTGGGAAATGCTTCTCTGCAGTTGGAGAGAACAAAGCCGTATTTTTCGTCCTATTGAGTGAGCTTCTTTTGGTTTGTTCCCTCATTTATAGCTCCAGTTCTAAAACTGCAAATGAGAACGTTATGAATTCGCTTTTTATTTCAAAAGAAGCGCTCCCAAAATAGGGGATCCCTGATTATTCCCGTGTGGTGCGGCATTTTGTCAGATCCAGTTCTGCTTTTTTCGAAAATAGTTCCTTTCTGCTTACGAACTTCTAGGATTTCGTAATTCTTATACGAGTGAAGGTATCACAACGTTAGAAAGCGTTCAGAACAACAGCTTTACAGGGAAGCTCATGAAAGTACTCTGGGATATCATTGCGGTCAAATACCCTCAAGCTATTTACGAAATAAAAGTTTTGGAATGACGTCACTTGCTCTTAGAAGAAAGCGAAATGATCTATTACTACTTCACGAAGTTGTACATCAGCAAATTGGAGTCGAAATTACAGATCTAGTGTCGAAAGAGCATCTAACACCCGAGAGGTGTTGTCATTAAATACGACACTGGTACTGCTGAACACAACTGTCGTCGTTTTTTCTTTACTCATGCGGCACTCTCGTTATATGGGAAGCTTTGCAAAAAGCATTTCTTTCCATCAAACTATAACGCTTTTAAAAGATTTCTCCGTGAGCATATACGTTTTTAGAGTAGGGTGCTTCGGATGTTGTGAACTTATCATTAGACATTTTTGACGGTGTTGTATTTCTGCTGTAGTTTTAGCACACGAACATAGTCGTGTAATAAGTATTTTAATAAAATTTTCCTGCAGTAGAGAGTTGATCATGGAGCAGCAGAATCCGGCACCAACCTGATACATTTTTTCTGGAACTTTCCGGGATGCACTCACAGCACCCGCAAAAAATTCTCAGGGAGGTTTTTTGTGAAATTCTCGGGAATATTTTCTGTCTCAATATTGCGCATGAAGTCTGTGATACGCAAAAGCCAGTATCAACGCGCCTTTCTTACTGCAACCATTGTGTTTAGTATAGAGATTGAGTAGAAAGACTTTCTAACAGAAATTTTCATCGTGCAATGTGTATGACATTTCGTCTGTGGTAGCCTAGAGTGTACCTGGAAGCAGCGTCTTATGCTTGCTGGTGACTGTTTCGGTGTCACCCATCCCTTCACATAAAAATCGTCGTAGTCGAGACGTCACTAATCTGACTATTTGTGGTTTTCCTATTGTTGTTCCCTTTACACGCGAAATTATTGTTTACGCGTGCCCGACTATTTTCTGTTATACTTAGAGGACTTCGATAATATTTAATCAATTACAGCGCAGAGAATTTGAAATTTTCGAGCTATTGAAATTGGAGCGATGGCGAAATATGGTTGTGAAACCTGTGTGGTTCACACGCCATCGGAGACAATTCTGTTACGCCAGAATGTGCTTCTGCCTTTTCCTAGACGATTTGAAAATCGGATTGAAGCTGCAACAGCGAACCGAAAAATCCAATGTGCACTTGCGGTGTTGTCTCGAGTGATGAGTGCCGTCAGAAGAAGGTTGTGATCTCGCGCATATCATGACTTGATTTTATGTTCCGCTTGCGCCCGGCTCGTTCAAGTCCTCCGTCTCTCCAACAGCTACCAACAGATGCCAGATTTATCCGGAGGCGTGAGCCACTGTTCTGGCCGCCGCACATCGTTGTGTACACTGAATACATTGTCTATAGTAGTATGTGCGGACCATTTCGAAAAGATCGTTCGGTGACATTCGTTCTTCTACTCTCTATAAACAGCGAAGACACAGCAGCTTTGAAAGCAGGTTATACTAGGCAAGGTGGGAGGCGTTTGAGGTGAAGATTATGGAAAGCACATTTTTAATTAATCTCCAGCTTCTCTCTTCATAGAACCTCATCATTGTGAAGGTTTCCACTGTAGTACCCGCACTCGCCAGAAATTATGGGGAGCGTTAAAAAGCACTGTGCATGCAGTTTCTATTCATTTAGGTTAGAAAGTTCATCATGATCGTTGAAAACTTTTGTTCATCTACCAAAATTACATGAATTAAAAATAAATCTAAATAAATAGAAGATAGTATAAAACTGATATGTGAAGAATAGGTGAGGCGCAATACCTCGCTTTTTCGGTATCTGTGTATTTGTAGGTTATTTGTGTTGTTCGGTGTAGTGTTTCTTTTCATACAGTTCCCTTTCGTTATAACGCGTTTGAAGGGATCGGAAAAAATTCGCGTTATAACGGGAGTCGCGTCCTAACAGGAGCTGACCTTTAGCACTATTTTAAGCACATATTTGTCTAAAATCACATGTAATAGCTAACTATGGCTACAAAGATGAAATATGTGGCTATGAAGAGAGTGTGAATTCAAAGAACAACATTGGAATATTAATTAAGCCCTGTCCTTAGAAATACTCTCTGTTGCATGCATGAGTACGCCAAATGTATGTGAGGAAAAACCGAGTACCAGGGGTAGTTAGACGTGATCAACAGTACAACTGTGCAACCCAATGTTGCTAGATCTCTTGTTGTGATCAAAAGTATCGCGCCAGCCGGGACTTGAACCCGCACTCCCTGCGGGCAGGATTTAAGCCCACTACACTGTCAGTGCTGTTAAATCACTTCCACGATATCGGGATGTTGCGTGTGATCCTAGTCTCTATAGCAGCTGATCTAGGCTTAAAACAAATGTGTAGGATATTGTTTTGAATAATCTGAGCTTTAATATAGACCTTCTGTCTTTTCTGATAGAAAAACCCTTCCGTTTATGGCAGCTTCTAACGACTACCGAGAGTATACTGTGCTCGACATATTGCTAATTATGAATACTTTTGTGGGCCGCACACACTGCATGCATCTAATTCATTGCCGCACAGGTGCTGGTCGCGAGTACGAGGCAATAGGTGGGTTTGATCGCAGACGCGGTCATCATCTTGCTCGTCTTCATTTTCCGTGTGGGACCGGAACTAAGGCTGGATCGCGTTATAACGGGAGTCAACTTGAACGCAGGGTTCCTCCCAAAACCTCGCTATAACGGGGGTAGCGTTGTATCCGACGCGTCTTAAGCGGAGTTGGTTTGCACTAGCGTAAAGGTAAGTTGGCCAGGGCCAGAGAAAATCTACGTTATATCGAGAGTCGCGTCTTACCCGGAGGTGTTATAACGGGAGGGGACTGTAAGTATGTTTATTCAAGTGTACTTGTTGTCATCCTAGCAGTGGGTTCGATCGATCGAGGTCCGCCTCGCCTGCGCCGGCCATTCGGAGGCGGCAGGGCGGCGCGTGTCCACTTTAGGGGCTCTGAAGAGTCTCGCGGCAGCACCCGGAGAACTCGTCCATATCGCTCCCGGCGCAGTGGGGATCCACGCTGCACTGTGGTGGAAGCGGCGGCGCGGACGAATTGTCACGGAGCCGCTGCTCGCAAAGGTCCCCAAGGGCTGCCGTAGTTCACGGCCGCTCTCTCCCGCAGTGCCAGGAGCTGCAAGTGAGACCCGCCGAGGGGCGTGATAGATGTATATCGAGTATGGTCCATCTATTTCGAATTTGATTAACACGTTGACAACCGCGCAATTTTCGCGCGTCAGGCCCGCGGGACCGCGCGTATAGCGAGCGTGTGACAGGATATTTCGTCACCTTAGCTTAGCATAAATTGAATTTTCAAAATACACACCACGAATCTGATATCCGCTCTCAAAATTTAGGTGTTCTTTTTGGAATATTCCCTAGATCTTTTTTTTTTCGCAATGAGCTTCTCTCCTTTCTCCGTTTTGATGGCAGAATTGGGAAATAATTGTTTTTGATGCGGAACATAGACTGAAAAATTCTAGGATTGCCACCAGAAATCGCAACCGACCGCAAGGAATCTAGCTGGCTAAGAGGATTAAGACAGAATGCAGTGGATGCAACAAATTATGTTGTTTAGATTGCTTCCAAACATGTCATAGCTATTGACTGCAGATTAAAAATGCTTTCTGTCTGGACTTTATTTGTGAATTTGATTTCCTTAGTGACGTTTGATAACATCCAAGTAAATGTAGTTTGTAATCATGCCTGTTTGTTACCTTCATTGAATGAAGTCTCAAAAATAACTCTGAAGTTCAATGGATAGCTGGTCGATGTCATAATAGGTTGCCTCTGACATATTCCCATGTAGCCATGCCACTCTTAAGTAATAATAATCGAACGAAATTCGAGAAGCGGATATCAGATTCGTGACCATCGCCTCAAATAACCCCAATCAGGGAGTTTGGACAAAGGTGGTGACAACACTAGTTATCGATATGGGTGGAAACCGGTCGTATTTTTTTCAAACGGACATCGCCACTGTGTTCAGCATCTTAAATAAGCTCCCCAAGGAAAGTTTAGGCGACGGTAATGTCACTCTGATCGAAATAGGTTGAAAAAAGTCTCTTCACACTTCGAAATTTTTTTACCGTTCTCCCTGTAAACACACTAGCCAATTTCGTGATTTCGTAATCCTTTCACACCTGTCTACCGTTCGCACACGGACAGAGGTCAAGACCCTCCTTGTATTTCATTATTTACCCATTCTTCCAGACTCAACGCCAGATCTACCTCAGGGCCGTTTTTGGCACGTTATTCTTCATGAATTCATTAAAGGATCTACAGCACGTCAGGCAGCCACCAAATTGACCATATATATGGCTTGTGATCTACTACTCATCCTGTTATGAGTGGTTCGGAAAGTTTTTAAAGGGAGATTATTCACTCGAGGACAAAGCAGGTCAGGAAGGCCAACTGAATTGGTCGACACTGAACTACTCCATCATGTTCGCACCGATAGTGGGCAGGCGACACGTCAACTGGCAGAGAAGCTCGAAGTGTCTCGTAGGATAGTGGGAATCCATGAAGAACCTCAGCTTTGCACGGAAATTTGGAGCTTGGATTCCACATGCCCTGTCAGACACTCAGAAAGGTCAACGGCTCTCGGCTGCGCCAACCAAAGTATGGCGTGCTCCGATCTCTAGGAAACCTCCGAAATGAGGCGTTAATAGCAAACAATTTGGATGCCGAGGAGTGGATATAGAAGGAAGGGTTTCCGGGTGTGGCGAGCTCACCAGAAGCGAAACAAGACAGTACTGACAAGACTTTTCGAGCAGATGCATCAAATTGACACCGTCAAACTAGGTGTCGGGAGTGCAATCACGGACACGCCCTTATCTGACGTCCTTCAACTAACAGACGTGCTTAGAAATACTATTCCGGCCTCAGGACACGTTAGCTGCAGTGGGGTGGTGCAAAACAGATAAACTTCCCTTCCCAGAACTTAAAACAAAGTCTACTAACCTGAATTATTCGAGAATTGAAAAAGAGAGAAGAAGCTTTCGCCCCTTCTTCAAAGCCTGGAGAAGTGGGAGATATTCGCAACACCACTTAAATCGGTCCACAAACCAGTCGAAACACTCAACAATCAGCCTAATAAAAGTGACACTCTTGGTGGTTTGGTCTAGAAGAGCACAACGATAATCAACGATGTCATGCGAACATTCGAAAAATTAGTTTAGTTCTTAGTTAGTCTTCTTAGTTAAAATTAGTTTTAAAATTAGTTCTTCTAAGCACGTATATTAGTGGCAAGACGTCAAATGAGGGCGTGTCCGTGATTGCACTCCCGACAACTAGTTTGACAGTTCTGTCAATTTTATGCATCCGCCCGAAAAGGTCTTGTGGAGCGCACAGCGAAGGCTGGTATCGAACCGAAAACCACCAAGGTTGGTTCAGAAAGGGTTGGGCAAAAGCATCAGTCAAATCTATCAATCTAACGAGTGCAAAGCTAAGTACCGCATAGTGTAGTGGTACTTATGCTTTGCCTACGTTAGATACGACGTATCGTCTTCTCAATTGTGAAGCTGAAAATCTCCGACATTTACAAAGTTTCCGCCTTAAACCCTCATTCAGATCTAAAATCAGATTTTAGATCTGAACAAGGGCTTAAAGTCCCTCTTCCTCCCCGGTAAGTTCAGGTCTGCGAAGCGTCAGTTTCACTGCTGAAAAATTGAGAGAAAAACGATGGTCATGAACTTTGGTTCATCTCTAACGCTTTGATCGCACTCGCTGAGCATTTGAGAAGAAAGTGCGAGAGGAAAGGATCTTGCAGTTTCCACTAACTTTAAAGGGGATGAGACCTTCGAAGCACTCACGAACAGCAACTCCTCGGGGAAAGAAAAAATAAGGGAATATTCGGCTTCTGGCTCGAAATAGCGCGGGCCTCCGCGTATGTCGAGCCTGGCCGCATCCTTACGCGATCGCCGCGTGCCGCTGGTGGTGGAGACGCAGCGCAGCGCCGCCGAGAACTGGTGGACGAGGCAGAGACGCAGCGCGGCAGAGAGCGAGAGGGTGAGCCGCCCGGTGCAGGGTGCCAGACAGCGGCCGTGTATCGATCGCCGGCGCTGGTGCTGTGACGTAATGTACGGCGCTAGTCAACTCGATATCTGATGACGTCACAGGGGCGGAGTCTTCTGCGCATGTCGGGGCTTCACTTGCTGAAGCCGCGAAGCGCGTCACCAGGCCCATCTCGACACGGAGACGACCTCAGCTCGATCGTAGGATTCTAGTCTTCCCCCAACATCCTGGTGTCGTCAGGGGCTTCTTAACATTCGATTTTTCGCCGAAAAAGCGGATCGTCCATCGCTTGCCCCCCCCCCCCCCTGCCTCTGAGAATATAATCACCGTTACTGTCGACAAATGGAGGCGTATGGAATCCTGCACTCAAAACGTAGCGCAAAAAAGCTTAACACGATATTAGGTAACCTTAATTGCACTGAACATCTTCGTGACCTTCCAGCCACAAGTTAGCCGTGTGAGGTTTAGAGAAAACCCTTGCATAGCAATGCAACAACAAAGCAGACCGTTCTTTTTAGTATGAGCTATAAATGCATTGGGCAGACCTCGTGCACTCAACAAGGCATCGGAGAGAATTCTTCATCTCAAGGGCTATCACATTATCTTTAGCTGCTTGTCAACCGAGAAACTTTTAGTGGGGGTCGGCAAAAGTGAGAGCGCAGTATGGTACAGAACTGTTGAGTTATAAGGAGTGTTCTATTAGATTTCGGGGCTTACATTCAAGAACTCCTAACTTTTCTTAGAAAACGCTTCACAAAACAAAAAGCGTTTTGCTTACTATATCTCTTACTTTCTTAGAGGTCGCAACTGCCGGCAAAAGTACGCAGTATTGTGTACACTAACCTTCGCGGCGCCGCCCCACCCGCCGTTGTCATGGCGGGTCCGCGGCACTCGCAAGACTCCGCTGCCGGCCCTAGACGCCTTTTATACCTGCGCCGCCGCGCGGCGTGGCATGATATCGCGCCGCGGGGGGGGGGTAGGGCGCTGCAGCAGACTCGATGTGGAGTGGGAAATTTCAACACCGGTATGAACCATTTGGCTATGGCCTTTTTGTTTAGGTTCCCCAATCAACTGAACAAAAAGGGTGTAGCAAAATGCTGGCACTATTGTACTTTCAGACTCGAAGTAGAGGGGTAGAAGGTAGGGGGTCAACCCAACTTCGCCCAGAGGGGAAGGTATTTAGAGTGCTGATCACAAATCTGAAATCCGTTTTCGAAACTGATTACGGTAGTTTCGGGTGACCAAGGCCGTTAAGGTCATAATCACCGATTTCGCCCAAACACAGCCCACGGGAGCTATTTGGGTTCTGATTACGAATCTAAAACATTCGTTTCTCGTATTACGCTAGAGTTTGGGCGAAATCGGTGACCATGACTTTAGTCACCCATACCTTCTGTAACCTAGGAAGGGAATGAACATCTGTAGACCTTCACTAAAGATTTTTCAGTGCTCAGTGACCCTGGAATGGCGATATGAAAGAGAATTCTGAGTGATTCTTGACGATGAGTACCTTGCATCAGTTCTACTTTTGAACCTGCACATGTTGCAAAGTAAGAGGTCATTTAGTGCCGTTTGCATTGCAGGAGAACTCAATACCACAGTCACCAGTTGGAATCGTAGGTTGAGGTTACGACTTTGACCCCAGCATTGAGAGATGATTTGTCGGTCTACCTAGGAATCCCACACCTAACATTAGCAAGGTGCATTCCGCTAATCAGCTAGACGAATCCTTTCTGTTTTGGCTTTCCCTTGACTCGTGGTCTCTTCTGTCCGTTAATCCTCATGGTACACGGACCATTGTGAGCAAAAGCTCGTGACCGCACGTCGCTGACGCTCCCCTTTCTAAAGGCACACTTCTGCGGCGTTGCCGCTCGCCGCTATGGTTAAGGATAGGACAGGGACGCCGCCGACTGCGAACTCTGCGTCCCTGCCCTCCTTGCCCTTTGGTTAAGGATGGGGCCGCGACGTTGCCGCAGAAGTGTGCATGGGCCTTAACTGCAACCGCGTAGTGGCGCGTCAAATTCGGGGCGCGACTCCGCGCCGCGCTCCGAATTTGACGCGCCGTGGGCGGCGCTGATCGGCATGATTCATCGAAGGGCTAGAGCGCAGACAGTCTGCCCGCGTCGTTAGAGCGGTGATGGCAATATCGATTCATATCACTATCGCCGCTGCCGCTCCGACGGCGTCGCTGTGAGAAGCGTTATTTCTAGGGATTTGAGAATCGCGTCCGTGATATCCACGTGGGCTTCGAATTCCTCCGTTATTGAAGTAACCGTTATCGTTATAGAATTTAGGACTAGGTTCGTGATATGCCCTATAACTGTTAGATGACCTCAGTATGGGTTACCGCTCTCTTTTCCCTACGAGTGGGATTATCATAGCCTCGTTGACGACGCTATTTTTAAGTGGGTACTTACGTGAGCTCTGGTCGACGCCCTCGAGTGTATGCTCGAAGCCACGTTTCGGCTCCTTTGTAATGCCGACATTACCTAGTATACGGTAGTGTAGCCAATGGGCGAAGTTCTATTAACATCGATTAAAAATAAATCTAAAAAAATATATTTTTCTCTTTCGGATTTTTTTGGACGTCCTATGTACAGATTATATACAAGCTAGCGGTGGCATGAATGGCAGAGTAAAATGTAGCAAGTGAATTGACGATAAGTTAAGAATTGAAGGTTAGAAACATGAGCTATAAATTAGACGTTTTAATAAGCTAATAGTGAAAGATTTGGTTAAGCTATTAACGTGATAACGAAAACATGAATGCAAAGAAATCATCTAGGACGTGCGCAAAAGGGAAAATCGGAAAAGTACGAGGTTCACAAGGGAGGTAGTTTGCACTCGGCAGTGACTCACGTGAAGAACGTACTTTCCGCACACGTAGTGTTTTTGTAGACGCCAGGTCGGAAAATACGATATTCGCTTTAAATCGCTGTCGCGAATAGCGAAAATCGTACTTTTCGCAATCGATAATGAGAGTTTAAAAAATAGCATGGAGTAAGCGGCTCAAATTCTTTGAAAATAGTAATAGTAATTCTGTGAAAAATAGCTGTTTAGTTACATGCCCTGCCTCATTCATGCGCCACGATGAAGACAAACGAAAAACTGGAAATGATAAAAATCATGCTCAGTACAACAAAAAAAATCATGCCAGCATGCTTCGTGAGAAATGTGCAATGTGCATGCGGTGTGGTGTGTATATCTCGAGATATAAATACGTTTTGATGGCCGTCAAAACGGAGTCTCCCCTACTGTTGACTTCTTTTAGAAATTCTGAGCAAAAGTCTAAAAGGATCTCCCCGCGACCTCCATGTCATGCTCCTGCCTGGGAGTGAGGGTTTACAAAGTTTTATTATTAGTCTAAATTATATACAACAACCTCGTAGCAAGAATGCAGTTAGGGAGACTGCCAACCTTCCAACCCATGTAGGGGCGTGGCTTACAGAGGCGGTCGCCACTATACCGTGACAGAGAATAGGGCCACGGCGTTGCCGCAGAGACATGGGGTGGGCCTTCCCCCCGCGCAACTATATAAAGTGTGCCCCCGGGTGCGCCGGGCTCAGTTTTCACCTCACGCAAGGTCGCGAGCGCCCGCCCGGCCTCGCATTCTTGTATTGGGGCTAGCTGACGAGCGGCCGGTTCTGGAGTAGTGAGGGCACAGCAGAAGCGGACAGACCGACCCCTGCTGGTGCCACAGTAGTCAAATAAATCGATTTCCCCTATCTGGTTCAGACACCCTGGATCCGCCTCCGGGTGAAAGACGGCAGGGGTGGAACTAAAAGGCAGGATTCGATACCCATATCGCCTGAAGACCGTGCGGAGCGGATACGGAACGAGTCCTGCCATAGACTAAGCAGTGTAGCAGGTCGTGTAACCGCTGACCAGCGTGGTACGCGGCGTATTCGCTGGAGTCCTGGCGAAGGATTGTCCTGCGTTGCGTGTCGCAACGTAACGGTGGGGCGTCCTTGCTGCCGGTTCTCTGGTGTCGGCACGCGTGTAGTGGTCTCGGTGGGTTGACCGTGCTACAGCTGCTTCGACTCTTTGCTGCAGGAGTTGCGAGGGTACTCTGCGGATCATTGCGCGTGGCGAGAGTCGCCCGTACGCAACGTGGGAAGATGGTGTAGCGCAATTGCTAGGCGCTACGGACATAAGGATCGACGACATCGAGATGATAATGCTCGAAGATCCGTCATAAGCCGAGTCTACATTCAGGCGAGGGTTGAACACCTCGTAGCGAAATTGGGTGAGATCGGCCCTGCACAGGTGAGGGACATGATCAAGAAAGTCTATCTCCTTACCCTCGATACCAGCCAAGGTAATACAGAATACCAAGGTGAAGTAGAAGAGAGAACTGAATCAGCTGCTGAAAGGCGCGGGCGAGGAGATCGAGGCCCAATGTGAGGCTATCCAGGAACAGCTTGTGGGGCTGAAGCCGCTGAGAACTGAACTCTCGTTGAAGGCGCTAGCCAGTGAACTGGGCGATGTTCTCGTTGTGCAGCAAGAAAACCCTTCACCAGCGCTTTGCAGCGCGGATAGGGGAGTGGTCGAGGAGACCCGTATACCAGTGGAGGTGCCACGCTCCGTGTTTCAGGCGGAGCTTAGTGAGAGCACTGATGGAGCGCCGGTCCACGGTCTGCCGAAGGCGCTCGCTTTGGACGATGTGTTCTATCGTGCGGGTTCTAATCTGGTAGCAGCTGCTCAGGGGGAACGTCTGAAGGAGACGTACACGAGATTCGGTCAGAATCGGTGTCTGCAAGGAAGGATGAGCGCATCGCCTCAGCCGAAGAGGGCCGCAGGCCGGTCGTCGGCGAAATCGTTCAGATCCTCAAGTGGGTCATGTAACGCAGGAGAAGCGTTTGGCGCGATGTTCGCGGCAATGGCCCTGTATAGACGTAAACGGGTCCTCAGGGAAGAACTTCAGCGACTTTTTGCTGAACTTCCACCTAAGGTACGGCCACACAGGGCTGCGGGATGACATGCTGTGGCATTTGCTGTTGTCCAAGATGGATAGTTACCCTAAAGCAGGGCCCAGCCCCTATCCATGCACGTACGTGTAGGGAGTTTTGAGGGTTTGGTATAGACGCTCGAGGCCAAGTTGCGGGAAAACGATTCGTCCAGTCAGCTAAAAGCCTATCTAGAGTTGCACCACGTAAGGAAACCGGGGACGTCAGCAGACACTGCATAGTGCTTGAGAGGCTAACGTGGAGTAAGTACCCAGATCAGTCGGAAGAAGAACTTTCACGCACCAGAGCCGGAGAGATGGTACGCCAGTTGACCAACTGACAGGATACCTCCAGCTCTACACAGCGATGGAGATCGCGCTAAAGGGATTGGCCTACGAGATGGTGAAGGCCATGGCGCAGCGGTGCGAGAAAAACAAACGCATGGCGAAAGCAGTGCGCGAGAAGGTGGAAGCGCCCAATGTAAAGCGCCTTGAAGGAGGACGCTAAGGGAATCATGATACGGCGGTGAACCGATCAAGGAATGATTGAGGAAATACGCTGGGAGGTAGCACGGATTCCCATCGAGCCCTCACGACAACCTTGGAAAAGAAAGTGGTGGAACTGTAGCAAATTTGGGCACTTGAGAAAAGACTGCGCACTGCAGAAGGTTGTGGGAGCTGAGAATAAAACCACAAAGTCGGTTGAACCGAAAAGGGAGCTGTGAATACTGTGAAACCTTCGGAACATTTTACACTACTGCCTTTAATAAAATGCTTAGAGAAAGACGGTAAACGTCGCCGATAATTAACCTGTTCGAAGAAATTTACCGATTCCAGAGGAATGAAAGAGTGGTTAGCCTGCACGGACCCGAACCTTACATCGATCCAGGTACTCGATGCGCCTTTCTGGAATATGAGATAATCACATCTGCAATGTACAGCTTCAAACTTCGATAGGTGTATCGAACTCCAGTCGAAAAGGAAGTCAAAGATCTTCCAATGGCCACATGCATGAAGCAGCTGAACATAAATTATTTCTCATCATCTTTTCGAGCTAACATGCGCAGACCATTTTTGTAGGTTTTTTCTCTTCTTTCAAATTTGTTTCACATCATCGCCTCTCTTGATTCTCAACGCTATTATAAGCTTTTAAAAAGATGAACCGACGCGATTTTCGAGTGGTTGTGCTCTACGAGTTCAAGCTAAACATTCTGCAGCTGAAACAACTCGTAATATTGCGAACGCATTCGGCTTAGAATCGCCTTCTGAGCGTACAGTGAAATATTGTTTCGAAAATGACATTTTAACCTCGAGACAAGCCTGTTCCCGGTAGTAGGGTGTCGCTAGACGACCAAATTTTAAGAGCAGTCGTTGTGTCAAACTCGGACTCAACAATCCGAAGGAAAGCAGGAGATATGGGTGTTGACTCTGCTACAGTACCATGGCAAGCTCAGCCAGCATGGTGAAGACGAAGCAGAAGCGGATACTCCGCTGCCGAGCAACGCCTGACTAGCTTCAACATCTGTTCAAATCTTCCTGTTCGTCTGAAAAACGACCCGCTCTAACAAGGGTCTGAAGCGTATGTTTGAACGGAAGAGAGAGAGTCATATAGGAAGATTCACCATCTCAATTATTAAGAGAACGTGTTTATTTTTTGCCAAATCGTTAAACCCAAGGAGTAAGGGGTCCTTGAAGTTACAGTGGAATCGGCGCCTCACGACTTCGGTGGCCTTATCGCTTTCAAAGGTTTTTGCCTATTTTTCCAGCTGCATGCTGGAGAAATAGGCAAAAATCTCTGAAAATAGTGTAGACGTATTCAACATGATGTGTATGTTCACTGGTGTTGAATGTTCAACAATAATAAAAGCACAACGTGCATGAAGCAGCACTGGTCACAATACGGGTAGCGTATAAAAGCTACAGGCTCCTCACAGTTTGTTTCCTAACATGGACCAATGACAAAAAAGCCCATCCTGCTCGGATTTTCAAAAGACACTACGATGAGAGTCAGAGATGGTTAAAATGTGAAACAAGGTCTGTCGACTCCGCAAATTTACTTAAACGGCCATCGATACACTCTTTCCCTCATCTTTGCCTGTCATCTGGAAATCAGAGGCCTGCAGAAGGCCTTCTAAAACCTAACACCAACAATGTCGTTCGAGTGGTCATCCACCTGCCCACGCTGAAGTGTGATTCACCTCTACACAAGGAGCCTTTGAGGGAAGAAGTGAAGCTGGCTGAACGAATGCCCAGCATACCCAATGACTTAGTAGCACGTCAACTTGAAGTTGACTAAGACAAACAATTGGAAGTGGTAGAAAACAAGAAGAAGATTACGATCCGCAAGATAAGCTGATAGATGTGGAAAGGCTAGCAAGTAGATGACACATGATAACGTTTTCGGGTGGAACTCTTGTTTAGGTGGAAAGGATACGTCTTCAACTGGATTACGTCTATGGAGCCAATATCATTGGTCCAAGCGTGCAAGCAATCTGGTGAGCCGGTAGCCTTTATACGCTGTCCATATTGTGACTAGTGCTTCTGTTTCATGCACTTTGTGCATTGGTGTTGCACGTTATACATCAATGAGGGGGGGGGGGATCATGATGTTGAATAGCTTTCCCGTTGCCTTTTGGCTAAAAGCCGGTCAGTAATAAGCAAGTGTCAAAAAATTTACTCTCCGCAGCACACAGCGCAATGCGCAGAAACGGTCTGAAAATAGTTTAGACGTCATTGTCCCTCAAATATCAACCAATAAGTTCAAATGCAAAAACGTGGAGTACTGAACACCCAACCTACCTCCTCATGAAGCTTTCTATTCTCTGCGCCCCGTGCTCACAGTGGCGTGGCGGGCGTACAAGTCCCCCCCCCCAATTCGTGAGGTGTCGATTCCATTGTAACATCAAACACCCCTACTCCTTGGATTTAGCGTTTAGGAAAAAAGAAACACATTTTTATACTAATTTAGGGCGAGGATTCTTCCTATGTAACCTGCCTTCCCCTTTCAGTCAAGCGCTTTAGACCCTTCCCTTGTAAGATGGCTTGATTACCGCAGATGGGAAATATTGTATTGTATTGCAACCGAAAGCGAGGATATGTCTGCGTGGACAGGTCTTGAACCCCCCCCCTCTCCACCATCAGTCTTTCTTAAACCGGACCTCCAACCTAAAAAGGCTATGTTAATTGTTTGATGGTACTGCAAAACTTTGATCCACTGCAGCGTCTTGCACCCCGCTAAAACAGCCAGAGCAGAGTTATACTGTTGTGATTTGACGGTTAGGCGTGAATATAGCCGTTGAACGGACTTCATCAAAAGTCAAAATGTATGAGTTGCTCGACCACTATCGACATTTGTAGTGGAGCCCTGGCTTGTAGTTGATGTATTTGGTAAGCAGCTTGGTTGCTGATAACGGATACAATTCTTATTTCTCCCTTGATTTGTGGCGCAAATTCATTTTTGGGAAATATTTATGAGATCAATTCGCAAAACATCTAGGCACAGCTTGTGCTGCCGTTAAGGCTACAACGCCCATATTTTGGAAAAGTGTACCAAAAGTCACTTTTTGCAAAGTGGTTAACGAGGTGGCGGTGGTATTTTTGATCTGCACTCCTTTGCATGGACATCACATGTATGTAATTGTGTAGACCAAATAGGTATTCAGAGTGCCTTTTATCCCTTGACTCTACACAAATAAAAAGCGTTTCATTTAGGAAAGTCTTGATTCTTTCTTTCTCAAATGATGTTTAGCCTTTCTTAAATCTAAATCTTTGTTTTTAAAAGCATGTACCGCATTTACTCGGAAGCGGTAGAAACAAGACATGTTCATCAGCAAAAAGAATCCTGTTCTTACTCATGAACGTATTGATACATATTCATATGTTCCTTAATCTTGAGCCTGTAGTGGCGCAGTACGAGAATGCGCCGGGTGTTACTTGCTAACGAGGCGGGGTTCTTGTTTCGCATCTCCCCTAGATCAACCGAGCCTTCCATCCCTCCAGGGTATCGCTGAATTTGTGCCAGACAGCTCTGACAACGGAGGTCAATTAGCTTCCCGGGGAGATTTCCAGAATGACCTATTGAGTGTTATAGCGGACTGTCCAAGAAGCACCGTAGTGGTCTTCAAATTTCTTTTGGGCATCTGAGCAGGTCAAAAATTACATAAATTAGCTCTTCAGTGCGGGCTGATAAAGCGGAAATGACGCCCTTAATAGCCTTGTGATGCAGAAATTAATCTGCAAGATGTATAGAGGCTTTAATAGTAGTTAGAAGTCCGACAATTTGTTAGGCTTCCTGAAGGAAGCTGCAGGGTGCATTCAGATGACCCATTCACTGGTACCACGACGGACTCGCAGGAGAGTGGCGAGGGTTCCTATCTGGGAGGAGGGTTTACGGATTGCTATTGGATTCGGAAAGGTTAGAATACGTTTTGACCACGATCAGACACCGTTTTCATTTTCTCTTTTTTGACATCTTGCCGGATATGGAAAAGTCAGGTTTTCGTTGCATAGAGCTACGGTCGTGTTTCCGGTTCCAAAAAAAAACATACTGGTCTCGTTGGAGAGGCTTTTGTTAGTTGCTACACCTATATGATTCTTTTGTAATGTTCTCTGCTTGCCTTAAAAGTGTTTCTCATTTACGAACACGGAAATATGTTGCTTCAGTCCATCTCTGAGATGTACTGATCAGTCTTCGGGCTTCTATAGAGAACATTTTTCTTGTCAGTTTCACTAATTCTACCATCTCTTACAAAGTTTATCATTTTTGATCCACTCACTATTGGAGTAAATCTCACGACTTGTCTTGAGGGTTAATTGGGTGCTGGTCACGGATCCGGCAACGCTTTTGGTGTTACTATCGACCATTATAGGTGACGGTGAGTATGCGCAAGTAAAGGGCTGTATATAGAGCAACCGGGAGTGTTGTCCTGTCGTGACTCCAAAGGTCGAAGAGAGGACGAATTTTTCGCCCAAACATCGCACAGTACTCTTTTTGTTCCACTTCGGTTACTGTATCGCTAACAAGCGAATTGAGAGGTCGCTGTAATTCCCCGAGTGTTCCAGCCCCAAACCTTTTGCAGGTTAGATTACAACCACGAAATCGCAGTTCCAGAACTCTGTTTTGCTTTCTCGGCCCGCACTGAAGTGATGCGGTTCTTTGCAATTTTTGACCTACCCAGATGTCCGCAGGAAATTTGAAAACCACTACGGTGCTTATCAGACGATCCCCTACAACCCTCAATAGGTCACTTTGAAAATTGCCACGGTGAGTTCGTGACCTCCCTTGTGAGAAGGTTTCCATCGACTGCCGCATCAGACATTGTATAGGCCAAATGCCCACCCGAATCGCGTCCGTGACATCCCGGAGAGGTAGAGTGGATGGCGCATCCCGAACGTAGATTGATTACAGGGTGCGTAAAAAGTATTGACGCACTAAACGTGGGCTATAGAAAAAACAACACAACGTAGAATTCAACAAGTTTATAACAAAAATGTCAACAATAATCTAGCAAACAGATGGTATTACTCGTATTCGATATGGGCTCCTTTGCTGCGAATACAGTCGCGAAGACGAAGAGGAAAGGCATCGACGCTGCGCCGCAAGTAGTCCACGTCGATTTCGTTCCAGGCTTTAACCAACGCGGCCTTCAGTGACTTGATACTTTTGTGGGAGGTAGCGCAGGCTTTGCTCTCCAAAACTCCCCATACGGAGTAATCCAGCGGATTCAGATCCGGGCTGTACGGAGGCCATTCCTCTGCCGAAATGAAGTCCTTCAAGTTGGCGCGGCACCAGTCCTGGACAGTCTTCGCCTTGTGCGCAGGAGCGGAATCCTGCTGAAAGACATATGGCTTACTTCCGAAGTGGGAATCGAGCCAAGGAACCAGGCGCTTCTTCAGGACGTCATCCAGGTAGTTCTGCTGGTTTATTTTCACTCCTGGATCCACAAAAACCAGAGGCGATTTGCCGTCGCTTGTGATGAATGCGCAGACCATGATAGTGGCTGGATGCGCCTTCCTAGCAACGAGCCTTCCACCGGAATTAGCGCTTTGGAGGTCCTTGGAGAGTATTCTGCAGTTTTGCCGGTTGAAAGCAGCTTCAACGCTGAAGAGCTTTTCGTCACTGAAGACGAAGTGGCGGTGTGCATCGTTGGCGGCGCGCCTGAGCAGCTCCTTGCATCTGCGCACCCTTGTCCGCTTGTTTTCTAAGGACAGCGCCTGGCACTTCTGTAGTCGATAGATACGAAGGTTGAGCTTCTTGTGGACAATAGCTCTAACAGATCCTTCGCTGATATTGAGGTCGTTGGCCATTTTCCTTATCGACTGTTGCGGCGAGCGCTTGATTCTCTTCCGGATGACATCTGCATTGCTTTTCGTAACAGCTGAGCAGGGTCGACCAGATCGACGACGGTCTGATGTTCCTCCAGTCTCCTTGAAGAGCTTTACCGCTCTTTGGACCGTTCGGCGAGGGACAGAGAGGGTTTTGACGATGTCTTTTGTGGCGAAGCCGGCGCAGTGAAGATCAATGATGGATTGTCGCTTTGGATGGGCGGCTACCATTCTAAAAATGAAATGGAATGTTTACAAATACGAACACAAATAATGATGGAACACAACAAAAATAACAAATAGAGCACGCGAAAAACTCCAAAACTGACCTTAACACCTTAACAAGACGACAGTTGTGACAAAAAGAGGTGCGTCAATACTTTTTACGCACCCTGTAGTGCCCCCTTAATCCTTATCTCTTCGCATACCTAGTGTTCAATCCGTTTGGTTACGGAATCTGTGTCTGTGCTCTTTTTGATAGGGAATTCAATTTGTCAAAATTTGGGGGCCTATAGTCTTAGGCAGTTCCTTTTCTGCTAGAAAAGAAATTGAAGAACAGGCATCCACCTTGTCGGCTGAGTTCGCCTGCCCCGTGAAAGGTAGTTCTTGGAGTTGTAAAGCTGAAACTCCTTGTAGTTGTGCGCAAATCACGGTCAGCTTAGGTGCCTTCGACACAGATGCAAGCCGTTCTCGGCTTGGTTCGTCTTCAGGTGCGGCGCAATGTGAGACGGCCACTGCATTAACGGGATGCTCCAGCTCTGCCGGGGGTATCGATTCCCTCCTCCCTTTGCCACGGGCTCCCCCATGCGTTGTTGAGGCCGGCTATGCGCGCCTGCCTGTTTTCTCCACATTCTCCGCGGGCCTATTTGTTCATCACAGCTGTAAGCCGTTGCAGCCGCTCCTGTTGAATTATTCTATTTGTGGGATTTCGTCTCGGTGTTTCGGAGCAGGGTATGTAAGGCGGTTCATTCCATTGTGGACTTGCTCAACTGTGATGACGACAGGGCCATCGCCAACAACAGAATAGCTGTCAGACCCTTCAAACCACGAAGCATTTCCCTTTCTGCTCACTGCGAAATAATTAGGATTCGTTGACTTCTAGATTGATTCTCTTCACATATATTTCCAATTTTAAACAGTAGGTTAAACTCTGCGATAACAAAGGAAATTTCATACCGTAAGGTAAAGAAATGCTACAACAAGGGATCTCTAGTGTAGAGCGTTCCAGATGATGTTGAAGCCCAGTTTTTGAACTGTCCTTTCGCTTAACAAACTTGGCTAATCATTATGAGCGAAGAATTTCTCTTCTTTGCATTCAGGGTATCGGAATGGGAACGAGTCTTTCAGTTTGAATGATCAAATGGAAGTTCTGAGGCACAAACAATTACTCTTCCTCTTTAGCGAGAGCTCCGAGCTGCGGCAGCTGGATCTGACTACTCAGCCGGAACAGACGGTCAACTGGGAAGTGTTCGAGGCTCAGAAGTGTGTTTCTTCTTTTCTTCCTTTTTTCCTTCCGTATTTCATTTTCTGACAGACGCGGATACTCCCCACTATACTACCGAGTTTTCTATGGGCGCAATCAGCTGTCGCGTGCGCCCGCTACCAGGTTCCTGGTTTGGATTTCCCGCCCATGCCAACCAAGCCGTACATCCACCAGTGTCGGTCAATTGCTACCAGACTTGTCTGGGAAGGACAAAGCGCTGACTTGTTTATCGGCTGGCCACCGCAAGTCATTGTATGGCCAAATACTTGTTCAAATTGCCTCCACGATATCCCGTAGAAGTAGAATGTTGGGCGAATCCCAAAAGTGTTGAGTGACGCGCTTTATAGTGCTTTATCCTTATTTCATTTTCTCGGCTAACAATAGATCCCGCGATCCGTGGCTTGAGTGACCGCAATGGAACCGGCCTTATTGACGTCCACGCTTCTTGCGGGTAGTTTCCTAATGTTAAGACAGATCTCTGGAGCTTCCTGGGCGTAGTTTAAGCGATATCGAGCGACCACCTTGTGTGTTTCTAGGCGGGTTTTATGTGGAGGGCATGTGAGCGATATGGCGAGCAACCAATGTCGTCTCTACAATCCTTTCCATCACCCTTCCTCATCATTCCACAATGATTCCTTTTCCCTCTGTTCATACTCGTTATTCCATTCATGAGGCGCTTCGTAGCGCTATATGAGGAGGGCCGGCTCGCATCTCGCAATTCAGCTTCTTGGTTCGGGTGCCGCCAAGGGCAACCAAATCTTCCTTCTCTCCGCTTTCTGTGATTTGATACTAGACCTGCCTGGAAGGTATAAAACACTGGCTTGCCCAGCGACTGACCATCACATGTATGCGCCATACACAAATTACCCACATTATAACCCATCTACCACTATATAATTGAGTTAGCCCTTAGGCCCCTGTTATACTCCCGCGGGAGCTTCCGCGGATGGGAGGAAATCGCGTCGGTACCCCGCGCCGGGCCACTAGTTGCGGCCCGCCACGCCCGCCGCCCGCGGATCAGCGCCGACAGACGACGAGAGGGGTGTTCGACAGCCTTCCGCGGTGCAGTGCACCGCGGAAGGCTGTCGTCCCGCGGAGTTCGGCGCGGGAAACGCGCTCCGATGCGACGCTAGCCGCCACGGGACGACGACGACCGTCCGCGGTGCACCGTCCGTCCGCGGACGTCCCGCGGAAGCTTCCGCGGATGGGCGGAAATTGCGTCGGGACCCCGCGCCGGGCCACTCGTCGCGGCCCGCCACGCCCGCCTCCGCCGTGTACCATTGGTTCGCGGACGTTCCGCGTATGCTCCCGCGGGAGTATAACAGAGGCCTTAGGCCCCGTTTATACTTCGTCGCGGCGCGACGCGACGCCACATATAGTGGCCATATTGATTGTGCGACGCAATCGATCAATTTGGCCTCATTGCGTGGCCATCGCGTCGCGCCGCGACGAAGTATAAACGGGGCCTTACGCGGGGTTCGCCTCATCGAAATCCGCGAGGACAAAATGTGCCTTTCAACAATTGATGCTGCAGCAGAAGAGGAAGCACAGCCTCCTGCACGGCACAGCGGCATCTGCGCGTGTTTCTGAGCATCTGGATCCAGAAGAGGGTCTCCTACGTCGCGCAATAAGCGTCTGGAGTGGGAAGAACTGTCACGGACGTGGTGTGACGAGCGGCCGCTTTCAGAACTCAGCATCATCCCATGTTGAACGGAAAATGTTACCCGAGATACTCCTCTGCGTCCTCACCAACGTCTGCCGTGATTTTTTCCGAGCTCTTTCTAGCGATCCTGGTCTCATTTGAAGTTCCATGGGAGGTCGAAACCCTTCCCTAGTTAGATGACTCACAATCATCGGAATTTCGCAGTTAACTCCTTTGATTGAAGAGCGTCTTTCAGATCAGTGAAAGGATACCAAGACCGGTATTATTTAACTCTTGTGTAATTCCACTCCCATTGTTCTGAATTGGCGGTGGCAAACAGATGGTAGAAGAGTCGTGTCCGAGAGGAGTCTGGCACTAATGCCCCGCCCTGAAGACGGAGTGCTTGCTAAGCCCAGGGGTTGGGACCTGAACTGGATTCGAGCACACGAGAAGTTGGCTCATTGTCCTGGAGACTCCACCTTTAATATCGCTGCTTTGTAGAAGGGCATTGTGTACTAACTAACCAATACGGTAGTGTTTCAGTGAACTACAATGGGTTGCAGACGAAGCGGTCGGTAGTAGTTTCTGTGTAGTTTTCAATTCCTTTATCTGCCCATCCAACTCGGCATTCCATCCCCCAGTGTTTGTGAAGGTCTACTGTAGTTGTATATGAGAATAAAATACCGACGTTTCCGCCGAGTTGCTCTGCAATCCATTTATCAGGATGTTCGTGCAGATGGTTCGACGTCATGTGAAAAAAATTAGATTGGCGGAAACGTTCTACAGCTCTTTATCGAGAGGTTTCGCAACCTTCTTCAGTGAGCCAAACTGACGTGTCACGGAAACGGTTTCCGATGTGGTTTCCATAGGATATGTTATAGATCGCTTGCAGTTCCAGCCCAATACTACCCGTGTCTACTGGTCAGTCGAAGTTGCTCTGGTTGCGGTGGAAAGGCGCCCCCCCCCCCCTCCCATGTTTCGATTGTCCTAACGCATACACTTATGACCAGTACGCTTCAGACTTCGTAAGGCCACTCTGCGAAGCGGAGTGATTTCATGTTTATACAGTGGTTATCTCAAGTGACTAATAAAACGGTAAACGAAAAATGGCTACAGGTAGGTCTAACAATGGAGGTCAGTGAGCTCGGTCCGGAGATTTTGAAAGAGACCTATATGGTCTTGTAGGTCATAGGACGAGGGTCACAGAGTTGTTCCGTTTTTGCTAAATGCCCTTGGGTGGTCCAAAAAGGGCAAAGAAGGATATCATTCAGCGTGGGCTTAAAAGGCAAAAGTGACCCTGGAATGGCCCTTTCGTGCTCAGAACTTAACCTGCAAAAGGTTTGGACGTTTCCTAGACGAAGCTGCCGTGTACACTTCAGTGATTCATTTGCAACTGTGGCGACAACGACTGGATTACCGAATGGATAGCGATGCAGACTTACGGGAGGGGTCGACGGCTCGATGTCGGAGGTGGCTCTGCGATTTGCTTGGTGGGCTGCTCCCTTTTTTGCAAAAAATAATACATTTTGGCTTCGGTGAGGTACCGTTCTCGCCTCCTAACCCTGCTTTCAACCTGTTGTTATATGTGGAAGAAGCGGGTTTTGTGTGTGGAGTTATGTCGCGCGCCCATTAAACCACGTTCTTCTCGCTGAGAAAGCTCTCATTAGATGCTTCCCCTATATGAACTCTTTGGAATGTTTTCAATTAGTTACGGAAGTGTTTCTCGCTGTCACCTCATTTGCGAATACGATCGACAAGAATTGATTTGACCCGTCATCAAGACAGGCTAATCGTTCTTCGAATTTCCTTATACACTGCTTTTTATTCTTCTCCCCACTTTCAATATTTCAGCTAACTGTTACCAAGTACTGCATATTTTATCCACCTCGTGTGATTCTTCGTCTTGCCGTATAGTTGTTCCTCACCACTATACACTTACGGGAGACGGGTCGGGGGCATTGCTGATATCCATAATCCATAATGTACAGACCCATAAACGAAAAGGATGTACATGGAATGTGCACCGGAACAGCTAGACATAAAAAAAGTACATTACACGGTTTAAGTTCAAAAATGATATAAAAGTGGTGCTCTGCGGGATAGGATATACAAAACAACGAACGGCTGCTCTCTAGAATGCAGAGACGTTTTCTCGGCTATTCAGTGAATAGCAGGGACATCGTGACGGTGCCAGAAGTCCGCGAAACAATGGCTAGTCAACCGGGTGGTGCTGGATACGTCCCTCTAGCAGTTTTTCTTTGGTTGAAAGACATGACCACTGGCGTGAGACACAGGATGATCGTGGCGATCCTGATGAGTAGGCATAGGTTTGTCATGGGCTTGTCTCACTGCACTCGTCGGATACGACTTCTCCATCTGTGCTGGTAGACTGCTGTCCTTCTCGACCACTTCACGACCAGCTTCCTCAGAACTCTCAGATGAAGTTCGTTCCGTTTCCGACTGTCTGCGGTCCTTCTTGTTCACGACTCGGCGTCCTCCGACACGCTCCGCAGGAAGATGTCCCGCTTTCATCTCAGCCTCGGCCACAGCAGGCATCACTACTCTCAAACTTGGGTAATTAAACCTGGGTAATTATTAACTTGGGTAATTATATGTACAGTGGGGTGTCTAGAAAGTATCTGCAGAAAACTTCGCAGTACACCAGATTTTTTTCTGGAATGTTCTGAAGATTTCAACATAAGAGCTATATAAGGACACTATCATGTTGTATCTGCATAACATATCAAGCTCCGTCTTCCCTGCCTATTTCACTGTTCGATGGCTGAACTGTCTACCCATATTAGATACGTACTCCTTTACGAGTTTGAATCTGGGCACTCTGCTGCAGAAGCCTATCAAAATTGTATCGTGTATTCGGCTCTGAAGCTCCTTCTGTACGGTCTGTGTATAGCTGGTTCGAGCTCTTCGGAAGCGAGAACAGGAGTCTCGCTCTGGTCGACCGACAGCGATATCCTTAGACGAATTGAGGAAACTGGCAGAGCAGCATCCATATGAAGGTGTGCGTCATTTTGCTGCTGCTCTTGGCTGTTCCCGATCCACCGTGGACAATGGACTGCAATCTCTTGGATTGGTTAAAAAGCTCGGTCAGTGGATCCCACACGAACTGACCGACGACAGCCGGCGAAGACGTCTGGACATATGCACTCAGCTGCCCTACCAAAGTCGCACCTTCAACTGGCTGGACACCATCGTCACAGGAGACGAAAAATAGGTCCTCTACGTCGACGACGCTCGTAAACGTGCGTGGTGCCAACGAAGTGCCGAAATCTTTCGTAAAAGGTGAAATTCATCCGAGGAAAGTCATGCTGAGCGTCTGGTGGGGAGCTTATGGGATCTAGCATTTCGAGCTGCTGCCTGATAGCACGACTGCCACTGCCGAGGTCTTCGCTACTCAGCTGCAGAGACTGGCCTACAGGATGCGCAAGGAACAGCTCAGGCTCGACAAAGTTCGCTTGCTGCACGATAACGCGCGCCCACACATCGCGAAGACGACTTCTCAGAGAATTCTGGAACTGGGATGGGAAGTTCTGCCGCCCCACCGTACAGCCCAGATCCAGACCCAAGCGACTACCACCTTTTTCGATCACTTCAGCATCATCTGGAAGAGAAACATTATGGAGATCGTGACCACCTCGAAAATGAGCTCCGAGCTTTTTTCGCCTCCAAGTCGTCGGATTTCTACGCCAGAGGAATTCGAAGTCTCGTGGAACGTTGGCGGAGGGTAGTCGATATTGACGGAAATTATTTGGTTGATTAATAAAATGTTGATAAAAATTGTGTTATATTGAAAAATTGTCGTGTTTCTGCAGATATTTTCTGTGCAACTTAATAGGAGCACTTGCACTCACTCTCTCACCTCTAGAGGTTAAAACAAAATTTTGTCCAAAATTCACCTTTAGTGTTGGTTGGGGTGCAGGTCACCAATCTGGCAACCATTTTCGATTAAACGATAGATCACAGAAGATACGATGGATATTTTTTTATGTAAAGGAGTGCATGCCGAATAACCGGCACAACTGCCTTTTACGACTCCAAAGGTCGAGGAGAGGTCGAAAGAAAAATCCTCCCATACATCGTCACGAAGGCTATTTGGGGTGCTGATCACGGATGTGATATCTATTTTTAAAATTTCTGTCGATTACGGCAGGGGTACGGCAGATATCGATGAGTAATGCTGTTCACATTAGTGTTTAGAATCACTTTCTCCTCCAATGTGGTCAAACATATTTTCCAACCTTCGACTTCAAACTTCGATGGGAAGTAGTGGAAGAAAAGTGACAGATTCGTGGTCAGCAGCTTAAATAATTCCCATAGACGAAGTGTGGACGAAAAGCGGTAGCCATGACTTCATAACCCTTATTACATTAGCCCTACCCAACAATAGGTACCCAGCCTAGGCCAAAATGGGGTTCATACATTTAGTGTCTCTCTGAGTTGGGGTAGCGCACCACCGCGGCCCGCCACCGCCCCCGATTGCGGTAGCATGGCGGGTTGTCGAGCCCGCCTTGGGAGAGATGCAACGAATGAACAGAGAACAACATGCACCGTGGAGCAGACTTTTTGTTGTAGGGTGGTGATTGACGACTTTGTTCGTTTCTTGCACTTTTTCTCTTTTCCCTTCTAGTTTTCATATGTTTTGGGCTCTGAGTGACTTTTGTTGGGTGGGTGGGGGGGGGGGGGGGGAGGGGGGATGTTCACCTTATTACGCACTTTAACGAAGGCAATAAAGATCACGTACTAGTAAGGACTGTATTCACTAACGAACTATCACCTGTATCACCTGACTTCCCGTTGATCATCGACTTGCTCAAGCGGGCGCCAGCAGCGTCTCCATTCGTCCCTCTCGCGTGCCAGAGCGCTCCAATGGATCATCCTCGCTCGAGGGACACGAAGAGCGTCATATCGGCCGTTCAGGGCTTTCACGAAGAAGTCCGACTAACGCTTGGTGGGCGTGTTGGTCTTCTCTTGACATCACGCGGAATCCAATCGGTAACGGCTCTCGTCCAGCGGGTGTCTGCGAAGTGCATTACGTGGTCGGCCCACCTAATATTCGACAACTTGGCCCACGTGACAGCGTCTCTGATCTTCGAACGTCGGCGAAGCTCGGAACTCCGGAGGCCTTCTCTCATTTGCGAGTCGTATCACTCCGAGCGTCGTCCTCTCAATTCCACGCTGCGCGACGCTGATCGCGTGCTCATCCTGCTTTCGTATAGCCCAGGTCTCTGAGGCGTATGTTAGGCAGGAGGAACGGTGGAGTCGAATAGGTGGGCACGGAGTCAGACGTTCTTCATCTTCTTCGCGACTTCTTCGACGCTCTTGAAAGCTCCCCAAGCCGCTCGTTTCCTCCTGCTCAGCTCCGGTGCCATGTCGTTGGCCATATTGACTTCGCGACCCAGATACACATAGCTGGAGCATTCGGAGATGTTCGTTCCGTTGAGCGAGAATGGGGCATCAGAAACTTGTCCGTTCTCATGAACATCGTCTTCGTACGAACGAACGCAAAAAATGAGAAAGAATTAGGTCCGTTACGGTTCTGCACGGAATCTGCTCCATGGCAGCAATGCGCGCTCTGCTCAATTCGCCTCATCTCTTAGTGAAATCTTGTCCGTGTGGGCGCGGCACCAGGTCTGCCTGAAGTATTCTAGCGCATCGCTGCTCCCTGTAGCAATGGGGGACACCTAACGTAACACACCCGCCAAAGTGTACTCTTTATTAGCAAAACTGGGAAGAGCGCATCTAGCAAATCGCAGTCCCACCTCGGCATCGAACCCCCGACCCCCTACCATAAGTCCGCATCGCTATCCACTCTACCATCCAGTCGTCGCCGCCACAGCTGCAAATGAGTCGCTTAGGTATACACGGCAGCTTCGTCTAGGAAACGTAGGATTATATCAAACTGCTATAATCTGACTTTAACTTGAGCTCCAAACCTTTTGTAGGTTAAGTTCTGAGCACGACAGGGCCACTCCAGGTGTCACTTTTGCCTTGTCAGCTCGCCCTTAAGTGATACCATTTTTTGCCATTTTTGGACCAGTCAGGAGCATTTAGCAAAAACGAAACAGTTCTGTGGTCCTAGTTCGACGCCCTTCAAGACCATATAGGTCTCGTCCAGAATCTTCGGACCGATCTCACTGACCTCCCTTGTAAGGTGAGCAAGATTTACTATACTATAGAGCAGTTTGTTCGGCCTGTTAGTCAGTTGTTCGAACAAAGGATAGTTTATATTGGATGTCGGCAGTTACTGTTACCTGAGCAGTTCAGCAAAGGACTCACTTTCTTCTGGAGTAGAAGAACTCTAGCTATTCTGTAGACGTTCCTATTTGTTGTTTGGAACACTACAAGCTAATGAAGGCTCGAAGATAGCTCAGGTGATGGATGGGAGCCTGGTACCCATAAGACATATTTTGTGTCTCCAATCCGTTTTCTGAATGATTTAAGGATAAAGGACGGCGTTATTCAATCCCTTTTGGGATACGCACGCGTCTACTTTAGCAGGAGTCGTGGAGGTAACATGAACACGTATTTGACCTATGCAATGGCTTGCAGTGGCCAGCCGATGAACAATTCAGTGTTTTATCCTTTCTAGACGAGTGTGGTGCCAATTCAAAGACCCCCGAGGGATGGAAGGTTTGGTTGGTCTGGGCGGAAAATCCGAGCTGGGAAGCGTGGTATCGGGCGCCCACGACAGTCGGAGCCTCCGCCAACTGAAGAATTGGAGGACCGAAGCACTCTCGAGGACGACTTAGGAAACATAGTCAGTTCACCAGTGGCTACTTTGGCATTCTGTCTAAAACACAGCTTTTGTGTGTAGCTCGCCATTGCATTTCATCTGGCATTAGGGCTGGCTCTGGGACTACTCCACCGAAATGCGACGAGCGGGATAAATGTTCAACGGTGTTAAGCTTTAATGGATAGCCGCTGTCTTGGGGAAGTGGCGACTTATAGCCGAAGTCCGTCAATTTCTGTGAAAATTCATCTATCGAAAAATTGGATGATGGCGAATTGCATTTTGGAACTTCTGAAAGGCGTAGCCTATGCAGCCTAATTCCTCAAAAAATCGCATGAAGAGCCGGGTATTGCTAGCAGTTTTCGGCTGCACTGACTTCGATTAAGTTAGTAGTGCGTTTGTTCGCACGAGGTTGAAACTGGCAGGTCCAGAGTGCGTCTTTACTTACGCACTGGGGTTGCTACTAGTGATGTTTAGCAGTTTTCTTTGTGCGACAGTTTATCAAGCGAGAGGCGTAAGGTGAGCAGGATGTGACGATGCGTTTCTGCCAGCGTTGCAGAATGTGTGGCGTGGCTCAGAACTCGGCTGAGTGGCACGCCGAAAGGTGTAGCTAGTCAGGCTCTGTCGTGCGGGCGAAGAACTCCGGACGGGCAGCCAGCCAGACTGCCCGAAGGGATGGGGCGAGACTTAAGGCGGCCTCGAATCGCCTTTCGATGTACTCCTAGTCTATCGAGTGCAAACATTTGGACCCTCCTTTCGTTTCTTCGGCATTCCCACAATGAAGTCCCCTTTTGGGTTGGGGTAGTGTTGATCAAAATCTTAGGTGGCGTTGGTTTTCCCTTGCACTCTGACGAAATGATTGTTTTTAGGAAGCAGATCCAGGAGGCTCTCAACGCGCAGACGTTCCATCAGTTCAGCGCATACGCTCAGCAGCAATTTCCCGGACAGCCTGAGCAGGTACTTATGTCGGGCCCTATTTGTGGGAGAGGGCTTGATGGGATTACCCGCCTATTCAGGAGCTTAGGGGTGTGTTAGAGACGTGAATGCTTCATTTATTCACAGAAAACACGCAGCACTCGCATTCACCGAGTGTACACTTCTCGAGCGCTCGTTACCCATGATTCGTCGGAAATGCCAGTTGCGGAGCGCGCTCAGCACAACGTGATCCGGTCGTTCACCTCTTGCTCGACTTCGCGCGAGATGCTCGTGTCGAAGATGTACATCACCAGTTTCTGAAGCGCAGACGGCTCTGTTGTCGTTCCACTAACTCTCGCAACGAAGACGTACCTGTGCTGGCGGCTGGCAGCCGTCGGCCTTCGTTCTGCTCTCCGTGGCAGGCGAGCGGCGACTATCCGAGGTGACCAGCGCTGTGTGTAGGTTCCGAACTACCGTATCGTCGACGTTCCGGTTTCGAGACACGTCCACCTCGCGTAGCAAGTGAATGTTCCGTAGCCATGCCAACGCGGAGACTCCCTTGCTGAACGGGACAGATTGCTCGCCTCTCGCGTCGCTCATGCCTAATGCTCCTCACTTCTGCGCTCTAATTTTATTGAAACCTTTTTGTGACCTGTTCTTGTGAAAACAATGCAGCCATATCCCACCGTCCATGGATTGATTACTATGAGAGACCTTCTCCGAAATGGTCGGTGGACAGCTTTCATGTTAAACGGTTGTTTTCCGACACAGCAATCGAGTCGAGCATTGCTTCGGTTCCCTCTAAGACATCCAAACTTCGCTCCTCGTGGGTCAGTGAGCTTAACTTTTGTCTTGCATGTTAATTAAGGCATAGAGCGGTTGTCATAGTTTACAAGCTGTTAGATGGATGTCTAATCGCGATTAAAACTTGCGCCAGGCTGAGCTCGAACCCGTACGAAAGGCTTTTTAGGCAGGAGGCGAGAGGAGTACACCACCAGCGCTGCGTGGCCGGAAACAATACGAAATTCACGATGTTCTCGTGACACGTTAGCAGTTGTGGAGTTTTGGTCGCAGCTAAACATTCATCTAATTGCCTTTTCCATTGCATGGTCCCTCAAGTCATTATGCTGGTGCAAACAGCGCTGAAAGCGCCTATAAGATTTCACCGAGAAGTAGACTGCGTAGTGCTTTCGAAAAGGGGAGGGGAAAACACTTACGTTTGGCTTTTAAACTTGCTCAGTGGATGAATGACGACGGTGACATATGCCTACTTGTGACGCGCCACGGTTATCGTGGAGGCGATCTGAATCAGTCCTCTTCTCCAGTGACTGTTCCGGTTCGTCGCGTGGCTCGCTTTTCTGGTGTCATGATTCATACCCGTCTCGATTGAGCATTTATATCAATGTGGACCCCAGCAACTTTCAAGTCCATGTTTAGTGCATTAGATTCGGGCGCCGTCTAGGCGTTTTCCAGGCACTTCGAAGTTGAGGACTATTTGCTGACGCTGCGTTCCTTTTCACGCAGAATGCGGCCGTATCGTCCAGGCGAGCTCCGCGCGTCTTGCCACTTATCGGTGCTACACCAAACTTCTTTTGAATGACATCGTTTTGGTCCTCGGTTACTGTACGGCTAACAAGCTAATTGTGAAATCGCTGTAATTCCGCTATGGTTCCAGTCCCACACCTTCTGCAGGATAGATTCTAACCATGGCAGTTCCAGACGTCGGTTTTCCTTCCCCGGCTCGCACTGGAGTGATGCGGGTTTTTACAATTTCTGACCTACCCAAATGTACGCAGGAAATTTGAAAACCACTACAGTGCTTCTCTTACAGTCCCCTACAACACTCAATAGATCAAAATTAAATTGCCCCGGGACGCTCATTGACCACCCTTGTGAGTGCTATCCTTCGTTGCAGGCCAGAACTCAGCGCCGTACTTCACAACCGGCAAGATGGTGGTTCTTCATTCCTTTGACTATCCATCAGATGCTATTGCTGATCCCAAGTGCTTGAAAACCGGAGAGCATGAAAACTCATTGCCCTTCACTTTCGTGGAGCTGGAGTCGTTCACATATGTCATTAGGTGCATGGTCTTCCGGACGTTCAATTTGGATACAAATTGCTCTTAGATATCAAATCGGCCGCCACGTCGTCGGTTTCAGTCACTTTTCCTGGCCTCATATTCTTCAGAGCCGCTGCTTTTTCCTCGACCGTGATTTTCTGGACAGGAGCGCGAGGTTGAGCCGTTGAAGTGTTGGTCGGATGGGATATTTCTTCTAGGCAGTTGCGTCGTCGCTTTAGTGCCTTCTTGAAGTTCGTAGAAGATTGGCCGTTCTCGTCATTGATGCCGAAAAACATTTTGATTCCCTCAGTCTCTCGGTGGCAATTCTTGGCAAGTAGCGCTCACCATCGCGTGACTCGAGCTCGTTGACGTCCCCATAATGAGCGGCTTCTGCAAGGACCACGGCCTTCTTTGCAGTTTTGTTCCCTTCTTGGTACTTTCCCATCCATCGGCTGTCTCTTCGTCGAAATTCTCGTGGTATGGCTACTGCTCTCGAATACTTGTCTTTGTCCCCATCTTCATCTTTAATGTGTAAATCAGCGGTTCTGTGGGCAACCGTGTCCGCGGCACCACCTTCGCGTTAGAATTCGATCGCGATTCTTCACAAGAAATAAGCCTCTGACTCCTGCTACTCCCACTAAAGAATGAGGTGAGGCGGCGGTTGCGTTTTCGGAAGGCGGTGTTCACTACTGACACCATCAGTGGTCCTGGGACCTCTACTTAGAACGGCGTTGAACTTCACCCTATGTCCTTTGTTCTGCAGCAGGAACTCCTAGACTCCTGTACCGTACGGAGATCAGTTGTTCTCCAGTGCTTCAACATGCACGATCCGCCCAACATCCAACATCGCCGGTCTTGCTCACGTTGAGGGACTTGGACTAGCTCAACTCCGCCCAGTGCCGTCCCTACATCAGAGACCCTGGCGTACTTCGCATACTCACCGGGCTTTGCGAACGCGTGCCGGCTCGCGCGGACGCAATAGCACCGTCTCCAAAAGGATGAACATTCGCACACTGTGTGATATGGCATGGAATCTTCAGAGGCCAATCAGCCCAAAAGCCGATGGAGAGCTCACTGCCTGATCCCTCCCGGACAGATCTGGTACCAATCCACCGCCAGGAGTGCGGAAGGCTTGGCTAGCCTGTACTGTAACCGATTTCGGGACGAGTATCCCACACAAGCCAGCGAGGTTCAAGAGAGGCGTGACGGAGGAAGTGCCGGCTCTCACCTGCATCACAGAACAAGGTGCTAGCAGATCCAGCACAGCCACCCAAGCCTTCCACCACCCGAAGGTCGGTGGATAGCTACCAGATTGCTTAGGGAAGGATAAAGCAGTGAGGTGTCCATCGGCTTTTGGGTTGGGCGTCCGCTGCTTTGCGAACGGCGTATGCGTTCTTCTTATGGGGAGCTTTGAAATGCACAGTTGAACAGTATCTCGGTAGCCGACGGGCAAAGCGTGCTTTCCCGTTCTAGGCATTGCCAAAGATCCAGGAGTAACGTTAACGCTGATCTTCCACCTTGCTAATTGGAACGGAGAGCTGTGGAGCTGCGCGCGCACAAATCGCCCGTCTTGACACAAGCACCTCTCTCTCGTTTTAGGCAGCTGTGAAGGTCTACTGGCGGTTCTGTAACATGCTCCTAACATCTAGCAGTTACCTATTTTCGATGAAGTTGCACCCTACCCCAAACCTGAAAACTGGGATTAGTAGTAAGAAATTCAATATATAGATAGAAGTAAGATTCGTGGCTGATTTTACCCGGGAAGTGAGACTTTTTGGTAGAGACAGAAGCCGCAGGAACATGCCCTCCTCTCTGGGAATTGAGCCTCGTTCCCAAGTTTGAATGTTTTGTTACGTTAGGTAGTTGAGCGAGGAAACAGCAAGTTTTTCTACCAGGGTCGCCCTCAGTCTTCAGTCCTATGTCAAGTATTGGAGGAAGTTACTTGCCTGGTGATAGCGGTGCATTCCTGGATGGAGATGCTCTCCAGCTCTCGTTGCGTTGATGCCAAGGTGTACATCATCTCGTCGGTCACTCTGGCGCATTTGTTGATCGTCAGCTGAAAATGCGTCCTCGTGGTTTTTAGACGACTACTGCTCTCGTCGTGCACTTTTTCATAGACCAGCATGTCGCGTTCATCCTATCACCTTTGGACTGAAATATGAATGTGGTCCAGGGCGAACAGGTTCTCGTGTCAACTCTCGACCTTTGCAATGTCTTCTGACCCAGCCTGGCACTTCAAAGTGCGTGCTGCAGGTGCGAAACTAAGAACTGCGCCATCGCCACAGTTCTCAGTTTCGCACCTTACACAGAGAAAAAAGCGGCGGTGGTTTTGAGTTTCCATGAAAAAAAAGTCTTGCACAGTGGTTTTGCGGCAATAAGGAAATCCAGGAACATACCTCTTTAAGCTGACAGCGCATCAGTGCGATGTTAACTCCTCGAGACGAGAAGTTGAAGCAGTTGGAAAGCACAAGTCGCTTGAGGTTTCCGTAGGTGCACACGGTAAAGATGTCCTCGTTGGCGAGCTGCGTGGTGTTGCGGATCTCGAGCGACTGCAGACGACCGCAGCTGCCCAGCGCCGTGTAGTCGAACACGTTCTTGCAGTTGTTCAGTGCAATCCGCTCAAGGTTTTGAACTCGTGACAGGATGAGTTGGAGCGATATTTCGGTCAGGCCGAACACATCCTGAGTACAGATCTCTTTCGTCACACGTGTTGTTTGCTTGTGCTGCCTTGCCCAAGCGACCATCTTCAACGCAGACAGCAGGCGGGAAGGTACATGAAGGTTCAGAGGGCAGGACCTCCTAATGAGGCATTTAGATGCACGGGTGTTTTCGAGATGGTTTCGCCTACGCAGAAAGGAATCAAACTGCTTAATGTGTGACAGCCACAACGAGCTCACACTAATTCAGTTGCTCCAATAGTATAATTATCTATCTGCTGAAATTGAGAAGTGCGACATAAAACTGAAGAGAACGTTCAAGTAAAAATAGGTGCACAATGAGGGCTTGAAAATAAGAAGAAAATCCCTGCTGGAGGGTGTCGTCATAGTTCAAGACAAGACAGGTGTGGCGCGATGTGTCGTTTCCTGCTTTATTTTTGTTTGCTATGTCGCGAAGTCATGTGGCAGTAGCCTCGTCAGTTTTCCTTCTCAGACGTTTATGGAGACCAAACAGGGCTCCCTCTCCCGACAGTTTGTTTGTTTTCCCGGAACGGCAAACGGTTTATGCAGCCGCCGAAAGTGTCATTTGGGACGCGGTATTACGAGGATTGACGCCGATATTGTTGGTGTTTTGTGGAGCTCAGAAAGTTGTGCTGAAACCTTGTAGAGCAAAAGCAACAAGTGTTTCTGTTTGCATCATCTAAGCCGTCACCAGATGATCCATCACAAAAGGTTATCGTTAACGGTCTAGCTAGATAACTGCTGGCTCTTTTAATACATCAGAATGAAGGCAAACCCCGTGAGAAGGATCACTCAGAGCAGGGCGGATAACTGCGGGGTCAGAAATAAGACTCAGATTTTCCTTCGGTGCTTACGTTCAGTCGCAGCGATTCCAAGTTCTGCAGATTGCACAGCTCGTCGAAACGTAGCTCGGTGTTGTAGGTGTTGCCGAGGGTGAGATGTCGCAACTTCGCGAGCGATCCAACGGCAGCGATGACGTCCTGGTCAAGCACAGGCACCGGAGACGCGTGGAACTCCTCAAGCTCCTGGTGCTTCTGCAGGAACTCGATCATCACCTCCGCGGGGAAGGAGTGCGCTGCCCCAATTTCCAGATATCTGGAACGAGACGCCGTTTAAGCGTGTCCTAGACTGGACTATGGGTCACATTGCCACCGAAGGGTGTTGGGCAATTCCGCTAGTTTCGTGAGGGAGAACATTGCCGATCGCAGGTTCAATCTCCTCAGCTTCTTCATCGATTTGAAGTAGTCTTGCACCTGGAGGCGAGGTAGGTTTCGAATCGAGGGGTTGCATGAGAGGAAGTAAGACTTCAACTCACCTTCTCGGCCCATTCAACGTTGACCCAACTGGTTTCTTCTAGAGAGAACTCCTGCAACTGCGGCGCTACCATTTCCAATAGCGGGCTGAGGTCGGCATTCAGAATGACTGCTCCGAGGTCCACGACGCTGAGTCGCTTGCAGTTGCTGTATTAAGGGGAGGGATCGTAATCGACTTTTGGACGACAGAAAGGGCACGACTTACTTAGCTATGCAGTCAATTATTGGCTGTGAAATCCGCAACCATCGCTGGCCGAAGCTCAGGTGTTCCACGTAGACTCCACACCGCTCGATCACTCCGACTACTGTCGGAAGAAAGCTTAGACTATCCTAAAGGTATTCGTCATTCTTCAGACATTTCGAACTGAAATTGCTTCTTCTTTTGTCACCTGTTGGTAGTAGTCCGTGGAGGTGTTGATGAGAAATCGTGAGATGTCCATCTTGGAGCTGTCAGAGAATGTGGATTGCTGCTAGAAGGCGGTCGGCTAAGAGGTGATTTTGCTGTGCCGAAGAGAAAGTTTGTTCACTCACCTGTAGCACGTAATGAAACATGCGGCACACATTCTCGAGGCGGACCCTTTCGATGAAGTCGAGGTTAAGGAATATCTGCGAGAGGCAGTCTCCATTCAGCGTGTCCATGTACCGAGGGCTTGGTCTGAAGAGTGTTTGGCGGTGCTTATGAGCTGACAACAGTTAGTTCTCTAATCTCTTCGCGCTTTCGTCTCAGCTAGGGTAGAGACAGCGGCACGCAAATGTGTTTTGTATTGCCGATCACTGGACTCATCAACTACAACCGACTGGCTGTGGTGTCTACTGCTGCAAATGAGGGTGGTGTATAGAGCAGGTCGAAGATGGCGGATATCTCGATAGGCAGCGCACCGTCGTACTTTGGAATGCTGACACTGTCTTCTCGTAAAATTCTTTCGACGTTGGGCTTATGTGGCGCTATCATCAAAAAAGACGATTTGCACAGTATGAAAACCGATGGTGTTCGGTTCGGTTCAGGACCTCTCCAAACGAGCTCTAAAGCACCCGTCTCTACAATATTCGGAGTCACTTATTTGGCAATGCACCGCGATTGTCTGGGAAGAGTACTGCAGAATCGCTCTACCTAACAGCACCGCCTGCCATTGCCAGAACCGAATTCAATGCGTCTCCACGAAGCCTCGTGAATAGGATTGGATTCCAGAAGAGCTCAGAGCGATTCTGATGCTCAGAGCGATTCTGATGCCTTCTGTAGCGATTCTGAGGGGACCTCCACGAAGTTCAACTCATGTTTCGCCTTCTATGAATTTCGGCACAGTTCCGTATTGAGGTGGCGATTGCCGATTCTGTCTGCCACATTATTTCAGCCTTCTTGTCAGATAAAGTTTCGGAGGTTTCATCCTCGGAGCGCAGACAAAGGCAAGTAACCTTTGTGGAGCGTATTGGGCTTTTGAGTAGTGCGCCTTATGTCAGGCATGCGCTGTTGTGAAGAGTTTGTCGAGGACGCCGGAATACCTCTGTTGACTGGAGTTGAGGAGACGGCTCTGGAAGGTCCCATTGGCGTTTTTCCTATGGGTGTAGTGTCACGGAGGGGGGGGGGGGAGGCTGCTGTGTGACTCTAACATGTGGTACTATGTAGCACAACACAACAACGCAGTAGCCGGAAAAACGCTTGGAGACATGTTGTATTATAGCAACCCGTATCCTTAAGATCATCCCCAAAGACAAGTGCGTGGCTGTCACGATGGAGCTAGCATTGTTAACCTCTCTGTATGAAATGACCTTTTGAGGAATGATTTCCAGAATATTAGTCGTGCCCTCGTTATCGCTAATCTCTCGCGAACTTCTCCATGGCCCGAAGAAAGCGAAATCGTGGAAGTGACAGCCAAATGAAGATCTGTTAACTGTCTTGGATCGAAAGAAATAATCAGAATCAAATATCAGATTCTTAAGGGGATCGTTTTTGAGCCGCTCCTTTTGGGGGCATTGGGGGAGAGAGCGCTAAAACAGCACTCAGAGATAGAGACACTTTACGATGTCGCTGACCTTTCCTACCTTAAGGAATTCTGATGATCAGTAATAGTCGGCGTTTCCGCTACCAGCGGGCGGATTCGCGACTCCAAGAACCGCTTCAGGCCCAAGGTGAGAAGCAGCAGAGTGGCTGAGGCAGAGCAGATTATTATTGCCGCTCCTCTCTTAGACAGGAACGGCGAACGCAGTAGGCGAACAATTGTCAGAGCCAGTTAACACTTGCTGCATGCCCGGGACGAAAGCTGCTTTTGGTGCTTTACACTGACACATGTCATATCTTTGTGGCGCGACTGATTCTCGATGGGACACAACGGCAGATGTGGGCGAGACCAGGGTAACAGATAGTTGTGCGCCCGAGGGCAAAATTGGCTGGCTTTCTAATAACATAGGTATTACTATATCCGGGTGTCGGTATGCAACGATTTCTCGAAAGCCAAACTGGAGCGGAGTAGAAGAGAATGAAAGATGACAATGCAGGGAAGGGTCACGACCCTCAATAGATGTTAAGACTCACTGCACTGGCCTAGCTCACTGAACTTCAGGCTAGTCGTTGGAGGAAAAATAAATGGTTCTGCAGCTAGAGCGGAAGAGAGGTTCACGTTATGAATGGTCGTTTGTTAAGCACGAATTCAAGCCGGGGGTGTTCCCAAGCACTTGGCACAGAGTCTGTCTAGGGAGCCTAGCTGGAGCTCGCCTGCTGAGCTGGTCGGCGTGCACGTGCGTGCCGAAGGTGTTGTGGTTGCGCGATAATTAGGTTGGCTGGTCAGAGCGACGATGATGGAGGGATACGTGCGTGCGGCTCGGGATCAAACAGAGATAAGACGTGGGGGGAGGTGGATGTCGGCCGACTGGCTGGCGACGGTTTTGCCCGCTATTCGTCCGAGGTGTAAAGTGCGGCTTCGGCCGGCGCTGATCCGGAGAGCAACAGCTGATCGTCGCCGCCGCCGGTCACAACACGGTCAGCAGGTCGACCGACTGATGGTAGCCATGCATGTCATCACCGTTTAGACGATTTCTGATGCGTGGCTGCCGCTGTGCGGGTTGCTCCAGATCGCCAGGAGCCCTCACTTCTTACTATCTCTTGCGTCGCCATCGGGAGTCGCGGGATCTTGTTTTGGTTTCTGCGTTCCCGCCGAGTTGTTGGTTGAATAGAGTAGATCGTCGCGGGCCACTCAGCGACCGCACAAAACAGCCATTGTTTTTGGCTTCTCCGAAATCGCAGCAGCACTTTTGATGGGATCCCCCAGGCCGTACCCGTATCAGCTGTTCACCTCATGATTGAGGAAATGAAGTGCTCGCCACGTGCTCATTGTTGGAGGGACGGTTCACAGTATGATGAGCTTGAACAATTTCAGCAGTCCGCCCTGATCCGCCAACTGCAGGAGCAACACTACCAGCAGTACATGTCACAGGTGTGTTTGAGGAGGACGTTGGTCCTGCAGAGTCAGCACTTTTCGATGGCGGTTTCAGGTCTACGCGCAACAGGCGGAGGCCGCGGTTCCGGAGAGTGAACGGCGAGCACCGGCCACCGCCAAGGAGCTGGACGAGGAGCAGCGAGCTCACGACGACGACAGCGACGTGAGCGACGAGGAGCCTGGAGATGATCTGCCCTGTAAGTCGCGCCTTTACTCCTCTGTTTTGGTCGACTTGTCGAGACATCGAATGGCAGGCTAGTTGTTCGGATTCCCAGACACTGGGATGTTTGTTCAATCCATCGATCGTACTGGTAAGCACACATGCAGCTTCAATCGCAGAACTATGGGTAACCACAATTTCATCGTAGACGGCTCAGTTCACGTGCTTTTATTCTGGTGTTGACGTTCTTTCCAGAACAAATGGAGTCAAAACCACCAAAACATGAAGTTCAAGGATTCCATGGTCTGGAACTAAATTATTATCCGTACAAGGGGAGGATACAAGGTGACCATGGCAGTTCGACAGGTGATGCATAGCACTGGATGCGGCTTCGAACTCTGATTCCGAATACGTGTTCCTTTTATGCTAAACGAGTCTGGGAACGAAGTTGTAGAGGGCCGCGTAGTGAGCCAAAGCGGCTTGTGGTTCAATTGGTGGTGCGACGCTTTCTTCGCTTTTCCAAAAAAAGGTCTGCCACAATGAAAGCACTCTGTGAACTCGCAACGAAGAATGGCGCCAGAAAGGAAACTTGATTCGCAGGTTCTATTGTGCTTTCACAACTCCAGATTTTGAAAAGTTTCTTCACCTAAGCAAAGCCTGGAAAGCGCGCTGATTGCTTACGTGATGTTTATTTTTGATTTTCGATTGATTACAGTGGGTTGCAGTAGCTGTTGATGGGTATGAGTGTGAGTGATCTTTAGTTACCCATACCTGCCATAACTCTGCATAATCAATCGAAAATGTAAAAACGAACCTCATATTAACGATCAGTGCATTAAATAACCTCTCTAAATTTGGAGGAAATTAATGACCGTCATCCCAGCACCCCTAGGGTGGCTGGTCAGTGCTTTAAATAGCAACCCCCTTGAAGGCGAAGTTAATCAAAATGTGGTCATCGTACATGAGAGTGAGCGACTTCCGTTTCCTGTAGAGCGGGATGCAAAATTGGCTCTCTACTTAGACGAAATTGTAAATTCCAACGACAAAGGGGGAAGATCTACGCTGCTGATTATTGCTTTACTTATCATTTTCCTCCACTGACCATGTGGAAGAACTACCTCCTATTTTGACAATGAATTTTGTTATTCAAGGCACTGGTCACTCACCCTGGGGATTGTGAGATCATGGTCAGCTTCGCCCAAACTTCGTCCAGAGAGCTTACTTAAGGCGCTGATAACATATGTGAAATTCATTTTAAAATTTCGATTGATGAAGCTGAGTTATTATGAATGACCAAGGATCACTCTAAAGCGTTGCACCGCTGGAGAGTTGAACCACAAGCCACTTTGGCTCTTTACGCCGCTCTTTTATCCAATGCGCCACCACTGCTCGGCAGCAGTCGCCTTGTCCTGCCTACTTCAGCTAGACTTCTTGTGACTAGTGGACTATGCGCTCAAGCAGAGGGTTCAGACGAAAAACTGGAAATGGTGCACAACTCCGTTCCCAGATTCGTTTAGCAGAAAAGGAACACATATTTGGAATCATCGTTCGAGCCCGCATCCACTAACATACATCTCATTTCAAATGGTCACGGTCGTCTGGAATCCTTCCCCTGCTGGAAGTACCTGGATGGCAAAGTCGAAGTGACCAAAGGGTACTTTAGCGACCATTAGGTCGTAATTCTCTGGTAACGAACGAAGCTTTAGCCTGCCTATCACGACGGAGTTATCAGATGCTAGTCGCTTTGCTGCAGAGGGATTGTGGTTGCCGTCATCAGTGTCCTGACACGAATTCTATACCATTCTTAGCATCCACATTTTAACTGAGCGCGCATATCCTCCTGTGCCTTGTCTAAGGCTCTGTGAATCTCGCTGAATCTCGTTCTGTTTACCTCCATTACTTCCAACACGTGACTGGCTGCACATCCTCGAGCAAGTTTTTTTTTTTTTTTGACTGACTGGAAGTGGAACTAGTAGGCTCTTGCTAATCCCTCCTTGCTGTTTGCACCTTTTCGTGCACCCAAAGCGGTTGGTATTGCTTATTTTGAGCCTACTTACATGCTTCCTCTCAGGGTAAAGCCAACAGTCAAGGCTGTTGCAAACTCTTCTTTTTCCGATTTATTTCCCAGATTCCCGATTTATTTTCCGGTCCTTGTCGAACAACTTTCCTCAGGAACCAAGAGAAAGCTACGAGAGCCTAATAAGATAGGTATTACTGTTCAGGAGACCCGAATATGGTGGAAGTCTTAGGAGAGCTCCCGTCCTCTTTCGGATGTTTTCCAACCATTCGACTTCAAGATGGTTTGCGGAATAGCGTGGCCTGATGTTTGTAAAGGCTATCCTGCCGCTTATGGGTCTGAGGTGGTGGCTAATTTATAAGAACGTTACGATGCTTTAGAAGCGACGTGATCGCCAGGGAAAGAATAGGGTTAGAATTGGGGCATGGCTAACACTTTGCCCTTGCTTACGTCTTTCTTGATAACTTACCACGGAACTGTCTCAGGCGTATGTCTAAATGGCGGAATTACCACTATGAGAATCTCCAGCCTTGAAATTGTAGAAAGATAGGTTTCATTTTTGCAAAGTCCTTGAACCCCACGGCCCAAGGGGCAAGAAAATTTAACATGGGTTAGCACCTGACGCGTTTACGTCGGGGTAAGAGATGGTGAAGGGTGCTGGAGAAAGCAGTTCGGTGGCTCAGTGGGGAGTGGCAGTGCTTCATAGGCACAGGGCCAGAGTTCGACTCACGTGCCTTGTCGAATTTTTCGATTTTCAGTGGTCATCCCTTGTTTGGTATTTACCACTTCCCGACTTTTCGTAGGTGGATGTTCAACTACAGGCCCCCAAATGAGTGTTCAGTAAGAGCTAACATCCTCCCTATTTGTGACACTGCGCATTTATGACTTCCAGAGGAACTTCGTCCAAGTGGCTTATTTGAGGTGCCGCACCATTCTCACATCTGTTTTGAGATTTCGGCCGATTACTGTCGGTGCGGGGAGCGAAGCTGTCGCGGTCATCATCCTCTCATCCACGGACTCACTCGCACTTCCTGTAACTTACCGTACCCCGCGTACTCCCCCCTCCCCGGTAATACTAGAAACGGATGTCAGATTCGTGATCAGCACTCCAAATAACTCACTTGGGCGAAGATTGAGCGAAATCTTTTTCGACCTCTTCTCGATCTATAGTAAGAAGAGCGTACACCAATGTGACGGCGAGTCATCGTGATCATTTTTTTGCAGATATCTCTCTATCTTTAGTGCACAATGGATCCGAGTGAATCATTTTCAGATATCAGATTCGGATGTCCCTATCCGAATCATCCTATTATCCGGCCCCGCGAAATTGCCCTTATCCGAACCATTAAAAAATCCGGAGTCCTCAAAATCGCCCTTATGCGAATCATCCAATTGTTTGGACCCCAGAGAAATGCGATGATTCGGATAAAATCGGATAAAACCAGATAACCCGTCCAATTCCCTCGCTCCATTTTGAAGTCGCGCACCTCGGATAAAAGCACATTCAAGGCGGATTTCACAGGTGGGCACGCTGGTGAGTCATGCCTTTCCGCGACCTACTGTGAAATAGTGTTGTAGTGATTTTGAATACATTTAGCGTGCCGCTCAGCGTTACGTCGATCTTGGCATCTCTTTCTTCGAATATCATGTTACGGGATCAAGCATGTTCTATGATCAGCACTTCGCTACTTCACATTGTATAGCATTCTGCGCAAATTGGGTCGGTGGGGGGGGGGGGGCTGGGGTCACTATGTAGAGCAGCCCCAAACCGCACGTTGTGCTGCACGAAATTAAAACTATGTCAACACTTGTGTGTCTACCATTTGGTGAACTGTGTTAGACCATTTTTGATGTAATTCGATATTCATGCGCCTTCTAATGAAGGAGGAAAACCACTGAATACAATGTGACCCTCCCTCACTCTCCACTCTCCGACCCAATTTGCGCCGTTTTATAATGGCATTCTGGAGAGCCCGGATCTTACCAAGGATCTGTCTAAGGCGTGTGGGTGTCTGAATGGCGAAATAGGGAGGTAGGTTTCGTTTTTGCAAATCCTTGAACTCCAGGAGTTAGGAGCCCCTAAAGGTATTTAGTTGCACTGTCAGCACGCGCACGTAACACGTTTGCGCGCGCCCTACGCGGCGATAAGGGAGATGGTGGCAGGTACCGTTGCAAGCAGCTTGATGGCTCAGTGGGAAGTGGCGATGGTTCATAGATAGGGTTAGGTGTTCGATTCCGGCGCCGTGTCGGGCTTTTGCATTTTAATCTTCACTCCTTTTTTGGTAACGGTAGGCTTCCCAACTTTCCTATGCATGCATTCCACTATAAGCTGCCAACTACGTGTTCAGTAAGAGATTTCCATGAGCTGACCCCTCTATATGCGACACTTTGTGTTTTCTGGAGATAGGACCCTTGGCTACATGGGGAATGAACCTTCCCAACGAGACATAAGGGTGGCTGAAAAGTTCGGGCAATTTTTCAAAGTATTTCAGCAGTACGAAAAAACTACATAAACGCCAAAGATTTACAAACAAAAATAACAGAAACTTCATTAGATCAACAACAACATAATACAACAGGAAAATTCACAACAAGTGCTCAAAATTTCCTCCTTTGGCTTCAATACATTTTCGCAGTCGTTTTGGGAAGTCGCTGATGATGGTCGCACACTGCTCCGCTGTAATCTCGTCCCAGGATCTCAACAACGCCGATTTCAGCTGCTCAACGGTGGCGTATCTTGTAGTGGAGATCTTCTGCTCCATGATCGACCACACAGAATAATCCATCGGGTTGAGATCAGGCGAGTTGGATGGCCAGATGTCCCTGCTCCAAAACCCTGGGAAGAGCTCCTCGCAAACGGCGATCGTGGATTTGGCGGAATGCGCTGGTGCCCAGTCCTGCTGAAGAGAAAATCCGGTTTCGCCAAAATGGCTCGTCGCCCACGGCTCCAGTACGTCGCGGAGGACATATTGCTGGTAGCTGGCAGCGTTAATTTTGACGTTCTGCTCCATGAAGACCAGCGGCGTCTTTCCGGTAGCGCATATTCCAGCCCACACCATCACCGAGGCTGGAAAATGGCGGCGGCTGATGGTCCTTGCGGCCGACGTCTTCTGCTGACCCTTCTTAAGCAGCTGCCGGCGATTCTGATGGTTGTGAACCGGCTGGACCGTGAAGATCTTCTCGTCGGTGAACAGCACCTTCGACAAGCGACCATCGCCGACCAGCTGACGCATTCGCCTGCATTTCCTCAACCTCTCAGCTTTCATCGCGTCGTTGAGGAAGTGAATACGAGCTACTTTGTAGCTAAATAATCCCAGCTTCCTCCTGGCAATATGCTGGACTCGTTCCCTACTGATCCCGAGATCCGTAGCCATCTTGTTCATCGATACCTCAGAATTCCGGCTAATGCGACAACGAACCTTGTTGTTGTTCTCCGGTGTTGTCGTAGTGGTGGGACGGCCGCTGCGGGGACGGTCCGAGGCCCCGCCAGTCTCCTTGTAGCGTCTTACAATCTTGTAGACGGTCCTTTGTTTGAAGCCGGTTGTTCGAACTATGTCCGCGGTCCTCATTCCCGTCTTGTGCAGCTCGACGACGGTGATACGCTCACTTTCACGAGACATAACGCAAGCACAACTGAAAACGAGAAAACTGGAGCAACAGATTCTAGATCAAAATTGCGCGAGGAATACAACGGAAACAACAGAAATAACAAAAAACCTCAATTTCAAGGCCAAAAGTAGCGCCGCAAAAAATTGCCCGAACTTTTCAGCCACCCAAATAAAGCCGTTGCAATGGCATATGATGGCATCAGTCCACAAGTCGAGTATGGGTGTCCAGTCGGTCTCACCTAGCCTAGCATACGCTCCACATGATCAAAGAAGGACAGACGATCGATGCACGTTTTCGCCATTCAGCATACGCCTGAGACAGTTCCCTGGTTAGAAGCTCTAGGATCAGAGATATATGAGTTGGTGCCGTAATCACCGTGTTTCCGAAGTTCTCTGTGCTACAAGCAGAAACTGAACACATCTTTAAATCAGGACGGAAAGTAAGAATGTACCTTATATCCATATGTTCTTTACATTATTTTTATTATTGTGATTGTGATCTTCACCTCTGTGCCAACAAGGTTGGTATATGAAAGAATTTACTGTAATTTATTTAAGACGACGAAATTGTCGAAGCTTCAGGCATAATAAAAATTCAACGATCTACCGGCATCATTGGCACAGAGGTAAACATCACGATAGGTATCGATTCCGGGTTTCAAGAATAGAGGACGTGGAGCCAGTCCCATTGCTGTTCAGCGCTGCTGTAGCAGGAACAGCAGGCTCGCATGGCTTTACTCTTTGTGACTGCCGCAGGCTCGCACGGCTTTACTCTTTGTTGGGCATTCCTATCTGGTCTTCTTTCCATGTTGACGCCTTCTATGGCTTTTCCGTTCGCCGATTTCCAGTTCCTCCGAAAATGATGTCGGTTGTTCTGTAGCGGGATGAGTACGGGTGTCGGGAATAATAATGAGCGGTCAGCTGTCATATCGTAGCAACTCTTTTGCGAGGCGGCCCTCGAACAGTGAAAAATTGGCTGACTGTGAAAATGGGTTAATGACCAGAAGCCGACTGGGTGGAGAAATTTGCTTGGCGGGATTCGAGTGCCTATGGTTAGGGACTCTTGTGGACTATATTAGGCCTCCCCGCTCCTTGGTTGGGAAATAAGAGGAGCTCTGATAAAAGTACTGCCGATAACCGTACTGCCTAGGGAAGCATAGACGAGATCAGAAAGCCTAAAAGTCTAGCGGGGATGCTATTCACCACTCGCAGGTGGGGGTGAGTGCCGGTTAGCGCCTGCGCTATGCCCATGGATCAGCAGAGTTGTTACCGTCCCTGCGCAGCCTCGTTCCTGTCAACCAACGGACAAATCTGAATGCTCGGAACAAAGGAGACGATTGTAGTGCAGTCTGGTTTCTTTCCTCGCAGCTTGTGCCTAACATTGGTTGTGTGATGAACGATGCTAGCTATGTAGCTGTACCAGCCCTGATGTATCACATTCCCCCTTTCCTTGTTTCTGCAATTTCAAATTGTAAGCTGTCAAATTGGGCACTTCTCAGATGAACTTGGGCACTTCTAAACAAGACTGTCGCTTTTGAAATCAAACTAATCATCTTGCAAGTCGAAACGAGCCTCTTCTGCATTAAAAAAGAGACTTTCCGAGAGGGTCGCAATAACCTTTTATCCAAGTGAAATGTAGTATGACTTTCTTTGAAATTTTTTAGTTCACCTATCCCAATAAGTGAACACACTAATTGAAATTCTATAAAACCTTTGCTTTTAAGGGAAAACAGTGGATTGGGAAACGTTTTAAATCGTAAGAACGGTGTAGTCATGTAGTGTAAAAGAAGATCACTCCATGCACTCGACTAGACCGCAGCGGTTTTTATTTAATCGATAGTGTAAATGTTGCCTACTTGAAATTCAGTTGATATTGGGTTGTGATTTATAACCGTTTCTGTTGATCTCGTTACATTTGGGTTACCCCACGCAAGCGGAATGCTTGCTTTCAATCAATTAAAAATCGCGACGAGATAGTCGACTGCTCAGCGCGATCTCTTCTCTTAGTAAACTAAATGATTGCTGCCTTCCTGCGCTTTGAAACGAACGCTGACTGGTTACTTGAAAGATGAAAACGTTATCAAATTCCAAACATTGTGTTCATCCCTTGAAGCTGGTGAATTCAAAATTTTTTAAAGAAAATCTTGCTACATTTTGCTTGAACAAAAGTTATTGTAACCGTCTCGATAGGTCTCCGTTTTAATTTAGAAGAGGCTCCTTTTGATTTGGAAGATGTTTAGGTTTATTTAAAAGTCTCAACTTTGCTTAGAAGAGTCTCAAATTTGGTTTGAAAAGTTTCCAATTTGACATGAAGATTGTATGTACAAACGTTTGGCACAGAATCGGAGGCGTAGATTCGAAGCCTCTGCTGGCTTCCTGGCATTCCGCTATCTGTGTGTGCGTTTCGCTCATTTCAGAGCAAGAGTGTTTCCACTTTATTCGACAAGAGAAACGGACAGTTCTCATGCAGTTCTTGCCGCGTACTTCCGGTCGTCTGCGACTTAATCCGCCTCTTTCAAAGGGACTGTTTCTGGCTCCTGTTTCTTCACATTTTGCATGTTGCCTTCCCGGGGCCAAGATTCGATTTGCCTTCGCGGCGATTAGTTTGCGGACTCCAGTTATTTAATTGCAGTGCAGTCACCGCTTTCCTGTGTAAGGAAAGTTTTGCAGAAAAACTTATGGAAGCGTGCGGAATCCTCCGTTTTCCGATCCGAGCTGTTGTCTGCCGGCGCGCCTTTTTGCTCATCCCAAGCATACATGCTATGTTTGTCCAAACCTATTCTGTTGTCATGGATCCGTATGCGGTATCAGCACAGGGCGTGTTCCTGTATGTTGGAGGGGCCTTCTGGCCAGGAGTACGGCTTCCCCGGGGCATACGTTCGGTGATAAGCCTCCATGTTGTGATGCATGGGAGAAAATTGGTTTAGGTACCGGAACGTAGCATTAGAAAAGTTCTGGTCAGGTGGGTCCGCGGTCGATCATGATTAATTCAGGATTCGTTCTTTTTAGACGATCCCGCTTCAGATCACTGATAGGACGTGGTAAAGACCTGGGCGAAGATTTGCTCCTGTTTGAATCGGGTGATCAGAAAAACCATACGGTGCGCCAAAACTGCGTGTGTTAACCCAACGAATGCAGAGTTGCTGGGCAAGCCATCATCACACCAGTGTGACGTTTTCGTACCCTATCCGGCTACGCTGGAAAACCAAAGGCCAGCCGGCACAAGAATTTGGAAAATGGAAAGTTTGGAAAATGAATTTTTTTTTTGAAATTTTTGGAAATTCAAACCGTGCTACGCCGGAGCTTAGCAAGGAACGATGTCAAAAACTTATAGATATTATTAGGTTGTCCCACACGGAATGTCGCATTGTGGCCTTCTTTTCACAGTCATTCGCATCGATTGTGAGCTCAGTTAGGATTAGTTTTTCGCGGCGTTTCATCCTCTAGATTTCCTATTTTTCCTACTTTATTCCTTCAGCGGTTTCTAGAATAATAATCTCCAGATACAATGTACCAGAAAACGATTGTGCGCGCGTGCGTGCTCTACGACTTCAAATTGAAGAAATCTGCTGCGGAATCGCATCGTTCGTTGGTAGCGAAGATATCGTTGTTAAAAGGCAATGCGAGCGATGGTTTCAACGTTTTGTCGCCGGCGACGAAAGTCTTGAGAACGAAGGGCACGAAAGACAAGTGCCTGCCCTGAATAACGACATTTCACGGACTGCCGCTGAAGGCGGTCTGACAAGATCGACTCAGGAGCTTGCGGTAGAGCTTATCTGCTCCAAATCCTGCTCCAAATGCAAATTCAAATCGAGTTGACACGTCCTCTACCGATTTGCTGCATGATAGTGCAAGGGCTCATGTCGAAAAAATGGTTCAGTGAAAATTCGAGAAACTTGGTTGGATCGTTTTGCCTCATCCGCTGTACAGCCCTGGCATTGCCAAATCCGACTACAACATATTCCGCTCCATGCAGCACGTCTTGGATGGGAAAATATTCCCTGACTACGACGAAATCTGAATTTGGGTGACCAACTTCCTCGATTCGCAGCCAGCTCATTTCTTTAAAGACGGGATCCAGTCTTTGCGTGTACGTTGGACAAAGGTTGTTGATAATTGTGGAAGGTGTATTCGGAATTAAGTTTGGTTTTAATTGCTTTGTATAAATTTAACTTTTCGGTTCGAAGCGACATTCCGTGTGAGACACCCTAATATAACGCAACGTACTCAAATTAGAAAGAAGTATTTGTACAGCCTTTGCTATGAAATGTGGATTGCTATGGATGTGAAATTATAGTCGAGAGCGGTGCCTGCTTCGATAGCGATAGATTCTGGCGTGGTTTTCTTTGACGACGTGCTGTTTGCGACGGAAAGGCCTGCAGTGGTAAAGGTAATGGTGGACATTTGGAAGCAGCCGCTATAACTCGAGAGCAGAAAAATTCGGAAGGACTCTTGCTGCGCAGACGGAATCAGGGTTCGGGCTGTAACACGGAATAGATAACTAGTTCTTCTATAGCCCTGACCTATGACGGAAAAACCGCTCTCTATTCCTTCCTAGGGCAGGTTTCGGGCTAAAGAATGCTGTGTAGACGATTTGTTAAGGAACGGGATTCCAAGTACAAGGGACGAAGTACGCACGTCTCAGCTGGCTGCACTGCATCTATTGGCTTCGAAAGGAAGCGTACTCCTCGAGGAGAAGAACGACCATACCCTTTTGTAACGAGGTGTTATCAGAAACTGAAGCAGTTTAAGGCTGCTCCCCATTTCTGGTTTGCACCATTTCTATTACGGAGGGAAGTTGTGCACGTGTTTTGGGCACCCTGTAATTGTACCTGCGTAATAGTTAGTACTGGTACCATAGGAGATTACGTCACTCAGTACGAAACCTTGCAAGTGCACGATTGCTAGAGGGAGCTAAAGTCCTTTAAAACGCGAACATTGCTCTGTTCCACTCGTATCCCTCTGACACCGTCGGAAGTCGGGAGAAAGAGGGGAGTTGTGCTTAGCACATCGCGTCACATGGCGATAAAATCAGGCACTGGAGGGTGTGCTCGCCTGCGGCAGCCAAGACAGTACCACGCTTACTAACAGCACATGCAGCGGCCTGCATTTGGTCCCGAAGCAGCCGTGCCGTAGTGCCTCGTCGCTGTTCTGTTCCCACTTCTCTCTTCGCGTCGCTACTAACTTCTTCACTTAATTCGTTTCTGTTCAAGTGTCGTCCATTCACGCACAGATGGGACTCTTCTGTCACTGTGGGTTTGTAGTGCCATCAGCAGTTGGTTGTTGCAGAGCGGTGAAGCGCGTCTTCTCGAGGAACCCGCTTCGCCGTTCAACCTCTCGCTTTAACCCGCTTGTCACGTTGTGGTGAAGCCGTCTCGTGTTGTGTCACCCGACTTTGCATGCTCCTCTCGAAGCGCCGCTCCAGAACTGCACGCTCTATGACTGTGCGTGTCCGTGTAACTCTGTCGTGGACGCGTAATGCGGCACCTTGAGTTCGATCGGATGAATGTGACTCGCATGGTGGTCGGTCTTCACAGAAAGCAGGCGGCTGAAGGGTGCACTGCACCACGGCGCCGCAGAAGTGAGCCGCGCGCATCGCAGTCCAATGTGACCTGACCCGGCTTGCTATTTTTGGATCGTGTTGCTGTTGTTTATTGTCCAAGGCAATCGGTCCTCGCCTAACCGGTTGCTCTTCAGCCAACCCCGAAATCGCTCCTGCTTCGTTGTGGAATCGCAAAGATATCGTGGAGTTCAAGAACACCATCAAGAAGGAAGGAAGCGAGGGAATCATCAAAGTCGGTCATGGTGAGACTGTCACGGTGGGTGCTGCCTCCCCATTCCACGCATGCTTGTCACGGCAACAATCTGCGGCCGTCCGCAGCTCGTAGCATGACGCTTCACTTTCGACTTTTGCGCCTCATCCAGTAACGTTCGAGCAGTTCAGGTCAGAGTTCCGACGCACGAGGACGGGACATGCTTATTCTGGGAGTTCGCCACGGACTACTATGACATAGGATTCGGAGTGTATTTCGAGTGGACAATCGCCGACAGCAACCAGGTGCAGTGGCCGCTCCTCGGGGCCTGCGGAGCTGACCTCGGTTCCCGTGATTTGCACCAGCTTACAGGTGTCGATCCACGTGAGCGAGTCGGATGACGAGGACGAATACGATGAGGCCGCTGTGGAAGGGGTCGAAGCTGGAGCCCCTCCTGTTCCCGGTGAGTGCCTGGCTACTCTTTACTGCTGTCTGTCTTCTGTCTGTGGGCTTAGGCTCGGAATGTGGACCAATACCACGTGAGGCGTGGTATCTCAAGTAAAATATTCCGCCCCTGACATGTAAAACTACACGAAATTAAGAATTTTAGAAACCCCTGATGTAGCACAGGTACTCTTCAACTTTTGATGTATTAGGTTGGTGCATAAGTTCTCGGACATTTGGGGCATGAAATATTTATTATCACAACATACGAGCAACAATATCAAATCATTTGAAGTAACCACCCTTTACATCAATTGTCTTTCGCCAACGTGCTGGTAAGTCATGGATGCCTTTTCTCCAAAGCGTGGCCGGTTGTGATTCGAAAAATGTGAGCAGTGCCTCCTTGACATCCTCTCGGTTCCTAAATTGCTGGCCGTCGAAATAACGTTGAAGGCTTGAAAAGAAATGATAATCAGAAGGAGCGAGATAAGGTGGATGTGGAAGGACGGTCCATCCGTACTCCGCCAACTCAGCCGCCGTCGCTCTAGCAATATGCGGTCTAGCGTTGTCGTGTTGAAAAGACACCTTCACCTGCTCTCCTCGTGTGGTTTGAAGGTGGGCCCTCAACTTCCTCAGTTGGTTGACGTAAACCTCTGCCGTCACTATCCCTTCTTCCAGCAGCTCCCAGTATTCTACGCGAAGAACGCTCCACCAACTGCATAGCATCACCTTTTTCACGTGGAGGTCGGGTTTCGGAACGTCCTCTGCCTCTCCAGTTGCGTCAACCCACTGTGCACGCCGGTGATAATTAGAGTAGAGTATCCACTTCTCATCCCCGGTGACAAGGTTGTCCAGCCATCCGTGGGTACGTCTGAGGGTAAGGAGAGACAGAGCGACATCGGCTCTGCGATCCATGTCATGTTGTGTCAAGTCGTGAGTACCCAGCGACCCAATTTTTGCACCTTGCCAATCGATTTCAATCCTCGAACGACTGTTGAGAGACTAACACCAAGAGTGCTTGATAGTTCGCGAGTGGTTTGGTGTGGGTCCGCTTCCACTCTACTTCGGAGGCCATCCAAATCCAGTGTCATCGGGCGCCCTTCTCGTTCATTACCTTCAACGAAGAATTCACCAACTGCAAACTTCGAGAACCACTGGTGCACAGTACTTCGAGCAGGAGCACTCCCGTTGTAAACATCTTTCAGGCGACGATACGATTCGTTGGCATTGAAGCCAGATTGATGCGGGAATAACATGACGTGCCGAATATGCGTCTCAGTTGGGATGAATTGCTTAGCCATAATAGCTGAAGTTAACAACGCAGAAGTAAATGTTAGGAACAGTTTTGAAGCCCTTTCCTTTCTCTATCGATCGCTCATTCACTCGTTGATACATGTGAGAAATTTGGCGGGAAAATGCGCTTTCGATTCAGAAGGGATCAAATGTCCGAGAACTTATGCACCAACCTAGTACAGTACCGGACATGCCGCTGCGTCCAAGAAGCACAAGCGGCGCAAAAGATGAGAAGCGGCGCAAAAGGGCGCCGGAGAGCGCCGTTTTCCGCTCGCCACGCGCCGCGTCTGAGGCAACTCGCGTTAGTGCGCGGCGTCCTCAAATACTGGACGTTAGACTGAATGAAGGAGCTTATCCATGCTTCGGACGAGCATGGCCTACTGTTTGGAACTAACTTCCGGCATGGCGCGCGCTCTGAACAATGCATGTAGGCCGGCAGAATCAATCGAGTGGGCGCGACCGCTCGCAGAGTGACGTTAGGCTGATGGGCTGATGGAAGGAGCCTATCCATGCGTTCGGACGGGCATGGCCTACTGTTTGGAACGAACTGCCGGCATGGCGCGCGCTCTGAACAATGCATATAGGCCCGGCAGAATCAATCGAGTGGGAGCGACAACCTGTAGAGCGAGCGACAGCTTGAACAGTGAGCGCATGGGGAGTTTTAACGAAAATTCCTAGCCCTCCTACTCAGGCATTGCTCTAGGACTGTCCAGCTTGTATCTGGAGTGCGCCGTGAACAATGCATATAGAATCGAACCTATCAATCGAATGAGCGCGACAGCTTGTAGAGTGCGCGTTTAGGGAGTTTTATCAGAAATCCTTAGCCGCTCTACTCAGGAGCTGCTCTAGGACTCTCCAGCTGCCTACCTGCCTTAGTTACAGCTGCCGCTTTAGAGCGGCGGACGGCAGCAGTAAAGATTCTTCCGCCCTTACTCCTTCCAGTTTTGAGTTTTCGGCACTCGCAATGACACCATTCTCTTCAATTCGATGAGCTCTATCGAACGGTGTCAATCTCGGCCAGTTTTGGAAAAATCGATTTTTTGACAATTTCGCGACGAAGAAGAGGGCGCCGCTCTAGGTCGCGGCAGAGGGTGATGACGTCATCGAAAATCGATATTTCCTAACCGAGCCAAATTGGTCAAGATTCGATAGAGCTTTTCGTGCTGAATTGAACAGTGCTGCTACGAGTGGCGAATACCGTAATCTGGGCGAGTAAGAGCAGGGAGAACATCGACCGTTATTGTGCTAAATTGCACATGCGGGCGTGTTCAGAGCGCAGTAGCTCGGTCAGGTTCGAGTCGTTTCGGCTGCAACTTGTGGGTCTTATAAGCAGTAAAATGTTCTAGTAGCATGCCAAAAGACAGTAATGTAGCTTACGATACGACAAAGTTACAACGCTGCGAAAATGCAGGTTAGCCTTGTGTGACACGATTTTTTCCAAATTCAGTCGATCCCTGTGGGAAGACGCGGAGAGCTAACATCTTACAAATGCGCAGGCGAGCAGGACGCTTAAGGTTCTTTACGAAAACGTGCTCACAGCTCCCTAGCTTATTAAATTGCCTTAGTACCAGCTGCCGTTTTAGGGCGGCGGACTCAGCGGTTGAAGTTTCCTGTCCTCTTACTCACCGATATTTGGGTTTTCGATAACCCCAATAATACCATTAGCTTCACCGCGAAAACCTCTATTGAATGGTAGCCAATTTGACCCTGTTCGGAAAAATCGATTTTCGATGACGTCATCGTCCCTCTGCCGCGGCCTTGAGTGGCCTTGTCCTCGGTGGAAAACCGCCAAAAAATCGTTTTTTCCAAAATCGGTCGTAATTGACACCATTCGATAGCGCTTTTCCTGCTGAACAGAAAAGTACCATTGCGAGTGTTGAAAACTCAAATCTTGGCGAGTAAGAGCGCAAGAACCTCTAACTGCTATCTTCCGACGCTTTAAACTGGCAGCTGTAGCTAAGACAGTTTAGGCAGCTGGGCGTTCTGAGCATGTCATCGTAAGGTATCTTAAGCGTCCTGTTAGCCCACGCATTTTAAGCGCGTTAGCTAGCTGCGTCTTCCCGCAGTGGTTCATCGAAATCGGAAAAAATGCGTCACACAACCCGCATCTGCATCTTCGCATCTCTGTAACATTGCCTCTTCTTAAGCTACGCCACTTCTACTTTGGCATGCTACTAGAACATTTTACTGCTTATAAGACCCACAAGTTGCAGCCGAAACGACTCGAACCTGACCGAGCAACTGCGTTCTGAACACGCCCGCATGTGCGATTTAGCACAATAACGGTCGATGTTCCCCCTGCTCTTACTCGCCCAGATTACGGTATTCGCTACTCGTAGCAGCACTGTTCAATTCAGCACGAAAAGCTCTATCGAATCTTATCCAATTTGGCCCGGTTCGGAAATATCGATTTTCGATGTCATCACTCTCTGCCGCGACCTAGAGCGGCGCCCTCTTCTTTGACGCGAAATTGTCAAAAAATCGATTTTTCCAAAACTGGCCGAGATTGACACCGTTCGATAGAGCTCATCGAGTTGAAGAGAACGGCGTCATCGCGAGCATCGAGTTGAAGAGAACGGTGTCATTGCGAGTACCGAAAACTCAAAGCCGGAAGGATTAAGGGCGGAAGAAGCTTCACTGTTGCCTCCGCCGCTTTAAAACGGCAGCTGGTACTAAGGCAATTTAATAAGCTAGGGAGTTGTGAGCACGTTTTCGTAAAGAACCTTAAGCGTTCTGCTGGCCTGCGTATTTGTAAGATGCTAGCTCTCCGCGTCTTTCCGCAGGGGTCGACTGAATTTGAAAAAATCGTGTCACACAAGGCTAACCTGCATTTACGCAGCGCTGCAACTTTGTCCAGTCATAAGCTACATTACCGTGTCTTGGCACACTACTAGAACATTTTGCTGCCTACAAAACCAACAAGCTGCAACCGGAAAGGTTGACACTTTACAGAGCTATCGCGCTCAGAAGACGCCGCGCGCACAATTTAGCACAACAATCGTCAGGCTCTCCTCGCTCTTACTCGCTCACATCACAGTTCTCGCCACTCTACATAAAAACGTTCCATTCACCATCAAAAGCGCTATCGAATGGCGTCCAACTTGGCCAGATTCCGAAATATTGGCTTTCGGTGACGTCATCGGACCTCCGCTGCGGCCTTCACCCGGATGAAAATTGTCAAAAAATCGATTTTTCCAAAACTGGCCGAGATTGACACCTTTCGATGGAGCTCATCGAGTTGAAGAGAATGGTGTCATTGCGAGTGCCGAAAACTCAAAACTGGAAGGAGTAAGGGCGGAAGAATCTTTACTGCTGCCGTCCGCCGCTCTAAAGCGGCAGCTGTAACTAAGGCAGGTAGGCAGCTGGAGAGCTGTAAGCGCCTTCTTGTAAAGTACGTTAAGTGATCTGTTAGCATATGCATTTGTAGGCCGTCAGCTCATCGCCTCTTCCCGCAGTGATCGCCTGAAATCGAAAAAAAAATGGTTGTACAAGCCTGACCTGCATCTTTGCACCACCGTAACGGCTTAGGCTTAGGCTTAGGCTTAGGCTTAGGCTTATAACTTTGTCAGTTCTTAGGCTACATCGCTGAGCTTTGGAGAGCTGCTAGAGCTTTTTACTGACTACAAAACACACAAACTGCAGCCGGAAGGGTTCACACATGACAAAGTTATCGCGCCCCAAACACGCCCGCGCGTGCAATTTGCGAGCGGTCGCGTCCACTCGATTGATAGGTTCGATTCTATATGCATTGTTCGCGGCGCACTCCAGATGCAAGCTGGACAGTCCTAGAGCAGTTCCTGAGTAGGACGGCTAGGGATTTCTGATAAAACTCAAACTCTCACTCTACAAGCTTTCGCGCCCACTCGATTGATAGGTTCGGTTCTATATGCATTGTTCACGGCGCACTCCAGATGCAAGCTGGAGAGTCCTAGAGCAGCTCCTGAGTAAAGCGGCTAAGGATTTCTGATAAAACTCCCTAAACACGCACTCAACAAGCTGTCGCGCTCATTCGATTGATAGGTTCGATTCTATATGCATTATTCACGGCGCACTCCAGATGCAAGCTGGACAGTCCTAGAGCAATGCCTGAGTAGGAAGGCTAGGAATTTTCGTTAAAACTCCCCATGCGCTCACTGTTCAAGCTGTCGCTCGCTCTACAGGTTGTCGCTCCCACTCGATTGATTCTGCCGGGCCTATATGCATTGTTCAGAGCGCGCGCCATGCCGGCAGTTAGTTCCAAACAGTAGACCATGCTCGTCCTAACGCATGGATAGGCTCCTTCCATCAGCCCATCAGCCTAACGTCACTCTGCGAGCGGTCGCGCCCACTCGATTGATTCTGCCGGCCTACATGCATTGTTCAGAGCGCGCGCCATGCCGGAAGTTAGTTCCAAACAGTAGGCCATGCTCGTCCGAACGCATGGATAAGCTCCTTCATTCAGTCTAACGTCCAGAAGTTGAGGACGCCGCGCACTAACGCGACTTGCCTCAGACGCAGCGCGTGGCGAGCGGAAAACGGCGCTCTCCGGCGCCCTTTTGCGCCGCTTCTCATCTTTTGCGCCGCTTGTGCTTGTTGGACGCAGCGGCATGTCCGGTACTGTAGATAGCCATCAGCTGAGTACAAAATGACCCAAGCAATACACGTGATGTCTTGTTTTTCTGAGTCAGAAGTCCCATGTGACTGCCGTAAAGTACAAGATTCGCGGCGTTGACGAAGCTCTCTAAGAGTCTCCAAGAAACGAACAGCACAGCGTAGCAGAGGCAAAAAAAATGTCGTAGAGGAAATTGAGGTCGCATCCCTCACATAAGTCCTTGAGCTCTATGAGTTCGCCCCGGTTCGGTGCGAAAGAAGGATGGGTGTTGTGGATAATCAGAGCACGTTTGGTTTTATACCACAAACTGCGCTGCACGGGACGTCATGGAGGCCGTTTGAGTGCGTATTTGGCGGGAAAACCGAAGTTTCCCACCGTTCGCGCTTTCTATCCCTCAACTTGTAGATAGTCGAAATCATGTAGAAATTTATATGCTGATTCATTTGAAAATAAGGGCCCGTAAGGGAGAGGCGGTCCCTTTTCCAAGAACCGTGAACGAGAAATCGTTAGGGCTACAAAGGGCTTAGGACACTGTAAGTTATTCTGGTCAGGACACTACGGAACGACGCTCCGTTTACTGGTGTCTGCCTGCGTGCAAAACCCGGAGCACGTCGTTCGTCGTTGCCTTATCTCACATGAGTACAGGTTCGCCGAATCGCCCTTGAACCGCCCTTCCCCAGATACGGCGCGTGCAAAAGGAAAATGGGGTAAAGGGAGGGGTCGAATTGCTGCTTTCGAGACTCCTCTTGTCGCAGCTGGTCGCTCACCATGGAATTCTCCCCCAGCAGAAAGCGATTTCTGAAGGGCAAGCATTTAAGGAGGTACAGCGGCGGTGGGCGATGTTGAGAGCGGAGCCCCTCGACGTGTCCGCGACCCGAGCAAGCCGAAGCAGGACGAGATCATTCCCGTGTACAGGAGAGACTGCCACGAAGAGGTGAGAGCACAGCTGAGCCCCAGTCGCCTCCTCCAGTGGCCGCGCAATGGAGCCCCGTTGCAGGTCTATGCCGGCAGCCACAGCTACCCGGGAAGAGGCGTCTATCTTCTGAAGTTCGACAACTCCTACTCGTTGTGGCGATCGAAGACCCTCTACTACCGCGTCTACTACAGCAAATGAGGCGAGCGCCGACGCCCGTCCACTTCCGCGTTTCGTTTCGCTCTGTTTCTGGTGATATGTGCAGTAGTACCAAGTGTACCTTGTTACAAATTAATTTATTGTGGGATCCTCTGATAGATGGTTAACACTGGTGTCGTCTCTGATCGGTACGCGCAGCCGTGTGAGCTTTTCGCGTCGCGAAGATGAATCTTCTTTGTTCGTTGTTTGTCCTACTCATATATTGTTCTCAGTGATTTCTATTATGTGCAAATAAATCCGATTTTTTCGCGCTGCACTCTGGTTGGAAGGCGTGCTGGCATCTGTGCAACTCTGATATCTCGCGAGTAAGCCTCACCGCCTGCATAAAAGGGACACGCACGCGGTGAAGGGGGATCAAAATTCGGTTCCTAAGGATACTCTGGGCGTCAGTGTCACCAGAGCCGATCAGGAACGAGAGGTGGAACATGCAGTCGGCCCGGGGAAGGTGTCTGCCCAGTGCAAGTTCAATGTGGTTGTCTCCCTAGGCCAAGCAATTTTTCCGAGAAATTTACCACGAATGCCGCACACAGAAGCCGCTCTCGCTGCTTGGGAGATATTGTAAAGATCCCGGGTGGTCCGTAAGTGCCGTGCTTCAAGCGACTTCCACCTCTAATCTGGGGCCAGATTCATCAACCGCTTACCGTCCTCGAACGGTGAAAATACCGCCAAACCTGTCGCTGATGAGTGCCATATCAGGTTTTTGGCGGTATTTTCATTGTTAGAGGGCGGGAAGCGGTTGATGAAACTGGCCCCTGGAGTTTCTCAGGAATCAAGTGTTGTTCTTCTTTATCTTCGCACCAGTCGTTCAGCGGCCTAGCGGCCGCCTCCGACTGATTGGGGGCTTCGCCCCCAAACCCCGAGAAGAGAACACTCCGACCATCTTCTTTTCCGAACTTTTAGACCTTCATACCTCAAAAACAAACTTCAGATTCGTGTTCAGCGACCTCGATTACCCCCAGGGCCGAAGTTTAGCGCCGCTTGAACGCCATCCTCAAAGAATCGATAATATTGATCGATATCGATCGGTCGACATCAGATTCGTGTTCAGCGACCTCAATTACCCCCAGGACCGAAGTTTCGCGCCACTTGAGCGCCACCCTCAAAAATCGATAATATCGATCGATATCGATTGGTCGACTTCAAATTCGAGTTCAGCGACCTCGATTACCCCCAGGGCTGAAGTTTCGTGCCGCCCGAACGACATCCTCAAAAAATCGATAATATCGATCGATATCGATTGGTCGAGTCCAGATTCGTGTTCAGCGACATCGATTACCCCCAGGGCTGAAGTTTCGTGCCGCCCGAACGACATCCTCAAAAAATCGATAATATTGATCGATATCGATTGGTCGACTCCAGATTCGTGTTCAGCGACATCGATTACCCCCACGGCCAAAGTTTAGCGCCGCTTGAACGCCATCCTCAAAAAATCGATAATATCGATCGATATTTATTTATTTATTTATTCAGAGCGTAAGCACAACACTCACGCGCAAAACAAATGAGAAAAAGCAACAAGTTCTACCAAAAAAAGTCATAAGACAACAATCAGACGTAGACGGAGGCACCTGTAATTCTGAAGGCAGCAATGAACAGAATTTAGTCAACAGCAGAATTTAGTCAGCACCAGTTTCTTGAAGACATGCATGGATAGGGACAGGAGATTTTCGTTTTCCGCAAACAGAGAGTTGAGCTCCCGAAGCCTTCTATATGTCAAAAATGAAGATCTGATCGTGGTTTTTGCAATAGGAACCTGCAGACAGAGCCTACTTCTTCTTGTTCTTACTACTTGACCACCGAGGAAATGTGAAGGGCTTATGTGGAGTTTGCAGGTGAGAATCTTGAACAGCATTTTGAGATCAGCAATCTTCCTTCTACACACCAAAGATTTTAGTCCAAGTATTCTATTTCTTTCTCTGCCGTTTGGAATTTGCGAATAATCTACGCCAAAGCATCTCATTATGAGTTTTCGGGTGAAATTATTTTGAACGCTCTCCAACATATCAATGTCTTTTTTCTTGACCGGGTTGAAAACCGTTGTACCAAACTCTACTACGGGTCGTACGTATGTTTTGTAAGCAAGTAAAAGCGTTTCAGGATTTTTGCTTTTTAAAACCTTGAAGAGATTATACGTACGACAGTTGGCCATTTTGACCACGGCCTTATAATGCATGTCAAAATTGAGCTTCTTAGTTATTAAGAAACCTAAATCTCGGACATCATCAACCACCTTTAGATCAGCATTTCGTAAATTATAAACAGGTATCGTTGCCTTATTATTCGCTCCTAAAGGTAAGAAAGAGGATTTCTCTGGTGCAAGTGGGAGATCCCACTTGTTAGCCCAACTGCTTATGTAGTCAAGAGCTGCTTGAACGGAGTAGGTGTCCTGGTCTTCCTTTATTGTTTTGTATATTTTAACATCATCAGCGTACATTTTACACGTCACTCCCGACCTCGAGATTGATTCTGGAACCTCGTAAGTGTACAGCAGAAAAAGTAGGGGTGAGAGCACTCCGCCTTGTGGAACGCCAGTGTAAGCGTTGAACACAGAGGAGAGTGCGCCCTCAAACCGAACCTGGTATGTCCTTCCTGTAAGGAAATTGTGCGTCCACTCCGTTATCCTTAGATGAATTCCGACAGTGTTCATTTTAAGCAATAGTTTGTCTACCGGCACCTTATCGAACGCCTTTGAAAAGTCTAGATATACCACGTCTACTCTATTTTTATTTTCCATAGCTTCAGTCCAGTCGTTAAGAGACGTCAGCATGGATGTTTCTACGGACCTTCCTTGCAAAAAGCCAAACTGATTGTCAGAGATTATCTTGTGCTTTTCTAGGTGCGAAACGATATGTTTTTTGACGATTTTTTCGAAGGTCCTAGCAAACACAGAAGTAATACTTATAGGACGATAGTTCTTTGGATCACTTAGAGGAGACTTTTTTGGAATGGGCGTAACGAAAGCGTGCTTCCATCTCTTCGGCACTTCAGATGTCATAATACTAAAATTAAAAATATGTTCTAGAAGGTAAAGTATGTGGCTTAAAATCTGTCTAACAAAGCTTAAAGGAACGAAGTCAGGAGAGATAGAGGACGATTTTGACCATTTTGAGAGAATATCATAGATTTGTTCGCTGTGGAACCACGGAGAAACGTCCATTTGGGGAATACAACGAACCGGTAAGGAATCCGAATTCTCTTCATCTCCATCCTGAGTGTGAGATGTTAGAGAGTTCGGATTCGTACGTTTTCCAAAGTGCGTAAGAAACTGGGAAGCGAGTAGATTGGCTTTGCCGAAAGATGATGAATATGGGAAACCATTGTCATCAAAAATGGTAGGTATGCCTGTCTTACTTCCACTGCGGGTATTAATAAATCTATAAAATTTGTTTGTATCACGAGATCCGAGGATTTTGTTCTCCAGATACACGTTGTATCTGAGCGCAGCTTTGTCCACTTTTTTGCTGTATACAGCATATTTACTCCAGTCCGTTGCATCATTAGTTGTGGAGGCTATATTCCATAGGTAGGTCCGGTGACATACCATTCTTTTGAGGTAATTTGGAAGCCTGAGTTCCCTTTTTTCGACTTTACGGAGTGGAACGAATGTTTCAATGACATGATGCAAAATGCTCAGAAAAGTCTCGTACTTATCATTCACGGTTTGTAGATTGTACAAGCTTCCTATCCAGTCAACGTTGGCGAGGTAATCTCGAACGTCGTTGTAATTTACTTCACTAAAATCCCTTCTCCACTCAAACGTTGGCCGGTCTACATCCAAGGATATCAGGAAGGTCACTGTACTATGGTCGCTACTCCCCAAGGGTGGACCAACACCCACTTCCTCAACAAAGTCTTTCTTGTTACACAGGACCAGGTCCAGCGTTGCATCACCTCTAGTTGGAGATGATACTAACTGTTCAAATCCGTGAGATTCGAACAAATCAAGAAAGACAGCTGATGTTCGGCATAAATTCGTGGAGCATAAATCCGAAAGATTAAAATCACCTAGAACAATGCTTGGAAAGCAACAGGAGCAAAAGTCACTGATGGCTTTTGCAAGCTGCAGCGAACCAGCCACATCACAGCTTGGTGCTCGATACACTCCAATAATGCGAAATAAATCGGAATGAAGCCCAACATCACAAACTAGCAGTTCGTACCGATTGGTCGACTTCAGATTCGTGTTCAGCGACATCGATTACCCCCAGGGCTGAAGTTTCGTGCCGCCCGAACGACATCCTCAAAAAATCGATAATATCGATCGATATCGATTGGTCGACTTCAGATTCGTGTTCAGCGACCTCGATTACCCCCAGGGCTGAAGTTTCGTGCCGCCCGAACGACATCCCCAAAAAATCGATAATATCGATCGATATCGATTGGTCGACTCCAGATTCGTGTTCAACGACATCGATTACCCCCACGGCCAAAGTTTAGCGCCGCTTGAACGCCATCCTCAAAAAATCGATAATATCGATCGATATCGATTGGTCGACTCCAGATTCGTGTTCAGCGACATCGATTACCCCCACGGCCAAAGTTTAGCGCCGGTTGAACGCCATCCTCAAAAAATCGATAATATTGATCGATATCGATTGGTCGACTTCAGATTCGTGTTCAGCGACATCGATTACCCCCAGGGCTGAAGTTTCGTGCCGCCGACGTGTTTGGCACGTCTACGGCTCGCCATGCATGGTTGCCGACGTGTTTGGCACGTCTCCGGCTCGCCATGCACGGTTGCCGACGTGTTCGGCACGTCTACGGCTCGCCATGCACGGTTGCCGACGTGCTCGGCACGTCTACGGCTCGCCATGCAGGGTTGCCGACGTGTTTGGCACGTCTACGGCTCGCCATGCATGGTTGCCGACGTGTTTGGCACGTCTACGGCTCGCCATGCATGGTTGCCGACGTGTTTGGCACGTCTACGGCTCGCCATGCATGGTTGCCGACGTGTTTGGCACGTCTACGGCTCGCCATGCACGGTTGCCGACGTGTTTGGCATGTCTACGGCTCGTCATGCACGGTTGCCGATGTGTTTGGCACGTCTACGGCTCGCCATGCACGGTTGCCGACGTGCTCGGCACGTCTACGGCTCGCCATGCACGGTTGCCGACGTGCTCGGCACGTCTATGGCTCGCCATGCACGGTTGCCGACGTGTTTGGCACGTCTACGGCTCGCCATGCACGGTTGCCGACGTGTTCGGCACGTCTACGGCTCGCCATGCATGGTTGCCGACGTGTTTGGCACGTCTCCGGCTCGCCATGCATGGTTGCCGACGTGTTCGGCACGTCTACGGCTCGCCATGCATGGTTGCCGACGTGTTTGGCACGTCTACGGCTCGCCATGCACGGTTGCCGACGTGTTCGGCTGCCGCGCCCCAACTCAAAGTGGGACGGACGGACAGTGTGACACACACAGTGACACAGTGACACACACACACACGCTTGCTCCTTTATATATAGTAGGATAATAAAAATGGACATGCAGTCCGCAGAACTCAAGCATCTACACCAGTCGGTCGAGCTGGTTCGGCTTCCCTGCAGCAGTTGCAGAGTTGCGAAGTGACGGGCGGAAGATGATAGACCTTCTTCATGAAGCTTTGCTACTAAGGCTGTTATATTTTTTACATAGTCAGCAGGTGCCAAGGAAATGAGGCTAGCCTGAGACACTGACAAGACGGTCTTCTACGACTAGTGTCCTACGGGAGAAAGCACTATTCGCCACATGCCACATGTGACCCATATCTGTGCTAGCACTCAACAGCAGAACACTCCGTGAACAGTTTGCATAAGTGTGTTTTTCTCGATGCTCACACGACCTGTGACAGCTGATATTGTCGGTCGCTGGTTCAGAACTTGGAAGCATATTGAAGGTTACGAAATGCCTTCGCTGCAATCTCCCTACATTTAAGAGCCCTTTTGAATTCGAATATCGCGCTGTGGTTATTGCTTGGTACCTTCTCAATGAATGTGTAACTTTTCTGCAACCGTCTTCACTTGCTACGCTTAAATTTGACTTCTGCAAACTGAAACTGAACGGTGTTCTTCGCAACTCAAAACTCTTTAAAGGATCACTTTTGAAGCAAACTAGACACCTTCTAAGTGAAAACTGTTGTCTATGGAATCAGTCAGAAGATGCTTCAGAAGGTTGCCCACAGCCCCACACACTTGTGCAGCAACTCGCTATGGTTCAAGATAGGGCAGGGACGCCGCCGGCGGCGAGCTCTGCGTCTCTGCTCTGTGGTTAATGATCAGGGGAGTGCGTAATTACGATTTACGATTTACGATTTTACGATTTACGGTAATTTTTGGTATTTTTTTAACGATTTACGATTTACGACATTTTGGGTCGTAAATCGTAAATTTTCGTAAATGTGATCTTCGGTCCACGGTTGACAAACCTCCACATAACGTGACACAATTCGGATTATGACGATGTACCTACTTTTAAAGACTTCCCTCACAGCTCATTGCTGTTTCCTATTTACTTTTTTATGTTCTGCTGTGGCGCTGTGACAAAACAACGCAGCTTCGTGGGTAGGCCGCTCGAGTTAATGCCTGGTAATGAAACTGGGTTAACCTTTTTTTCTGTTCACACTCTAGCACAACATCTCACATTCGAATGGGCTGAGAGCACTTCGTTCCAGTTCACAGGAAAGCATGGAAATTCTCCTTGCACTGGAATGAAGATGATCATCTGCTGAACCATATTCTACGCTGCAACCACTGCCTAGTCAACTTAACTTTTTCACCACTTGTTCACCACATAGGCGACTCTCTCCAATGCACACGAGTAGAACTCATGCAAAGCCATCAAGGAATATTGGACTTGATCGGAGGCTGTGCAATAACAGCTAAACTGTTGGAAAGAATAAAACAATCATGTTTCAATCTGATTATCAATGCACGTCATGGAGCGTAGTCTATTTACGTATGAGGTGCGCATTAAGCACTGTCACTTTCATAATAGAAGTGAAAAAGTTTGACAGTTTTGATCTCGTTTCAATGGTTTGATTGGGGCTGTTGCGTTTGCTCTATGCGATCCGTTCAGAATGCTAAAGACTGGGCAAAAGATACGATAGCGTTTGTTACAAAGGTAGTGGAGAGCAGTACTGGCGAACGCAAGCAGTCATTAATTAGTAATACCATATTTTGGAGTTTCCGAAATTTAACAAGTGCAAGCAAACCTGCGAGCGAAGTAAATGCCGAAAGTAATTGCCTAGTATCGTCGAACGACGATCTTTCATTCCAAAAGTTGTGGTTGCCTTCAAAAAAGGTGATAAAATGATAAAGGACAAAGAACGACGTTAACCAGCCCTGTTTGAGATGCGCCATCCATTCTTTCTACTTCTGCGGGATATCGTAGAGGTCATTCGACTGTGGGCTTGCCTTATATTAGGTTGAGTCATAAGTTTTGCAACAAAATTTGTCTTCCAGCAAAATAAGATTATACCACAAAGGAAAAATGACTGACTTAACCGAACCAATTGCCGTTATTCTTAATGAGTTTCTTCCGCTTTTCATGCACTGAGCGGATTACATCCCTGTAAAATTTAGTCGGTTTCGTTCTGAAGAAGTCGCGTACCACCGCTGTGAACTCATTGATTTCGGCAAAGCGCCCACCATGGAGAAGGTGATCCATCGACCGATGCTTATGACAGCCAGACAGCACAATGTCCGGGGTGTATGGGTGTTGCTTGATTTTGAGGCAGTCCAATTACTAGACTTTTTCGGGCGTTTGAAGTGCCGTAAGCGGTCGGATGTCGTCCCGATGGATGAAACAATGGCACGCATCGACTTCCTGGATGTGTAGTAGTCTAGTGCACTGGGAGCTGTTCCACGTAGTCAAACCATCCTCGATGCTCGCTTCTGCTAACAACTCGATTACTTTTAGCAAAAATTAGTGGAGAAGGAACATCTCGTGTGGAGATCAGCGGTCAGTCCTACATAGTGGGGTACGAGAAGAATTGGACTTGACGGTTTTGCGCAGGCGTCCTTTGATTGCAGCAGCTGATCTTCCCGCGAGTGGTTTGCCTTCGTTGCGTTTGGAAAGGAGCTTCTGATACCATCTCCAATAATTTATTCGGCTAGGACTTGCCGGTGACTTTCTCAATGTGCTTGACCCCCGCTGTTGGGTTGTTTCCGAGCTTGAACTAATTGAAAATGAAATCACACACTTTTCCACCTCGAGTGGTCATCGTTCTAGAGAATAAAACTTTTCAACAACGCAAGCAAATTAACGTTTTATAACTCAAAATAATCGCTAGGGAACAAGCTTTCAAACAGAGTATAATACTTCAGCGGGTTTGCTTTGAATTCTAGAACAAACAGAAATGTTGCAAAGCTTATGACTCAACCTAATAAAATGAATTGCGGTTGCCGCCGATGTAGAGGTTAGTGTTTTACCCTTCCCAGACAAATCAGGAACCAATCTTAATTAGAAAGGTGTCCAGCTCAAGCTGAAAACGTCTCAATAAAACATATAAAGCTTCGATTAGCTTTAACTCAGTAGAAAGAAATACAAGGGAATTGGATGTGCTATAAGTCAGGCACCTTTTACGATTTACGGTTTACGATCTACGATTTACGACGATTTTTTCATAATTACGATTTACGATTTACGAAATTTCGGATTTCATTTACGCACACCCCTGTTATTGATAGCGGCAACGCCGCAGAAGTATACGGGGCCTCTTAAGCCGTCCGCACACTTTTGCGGCAGCGCCGCGGCCCTATGCTTAACCATAGGGCAGAGACGCAGAGCTCGCCGCCGGCGGCGTCCCTGCCCTATCCTTAACCATTGCGGCGAGCGGCGTTGCCGCAGAACTCTGTGGGGGCTTTAAGCCCTCTGCACACTTTTGCGGCAGCCGCGTACGTGGCTTCCACTGCCGCGTGCTAGAGTTCACGCGTCACTCCTTCCGCTCGCTCAATCACCAACGCGGCAATGCGGTAACAATGCCTTGCAGAATTACTGCCGCTGCCACCGCGTCTGTCGCATCTGCCGCGTACGCGGCACATCAGCGGCAGGCCGCGCGAGGCTAGTTTTGCCTCGAGCGGCGGCTCTGCGTCTCTGCCCCATGCTTAAAGATAGGGCTGCCGTGTTGCCGCAAAAGTGTGCGGAGGGCTTTAGCCCTAGTTCATACTTGCGCTGCAACTCGGCGCGGCACCGCGATCGCCGTAGATATCGATTTTTTGCGCCGCCCGTTCAACATCTTTTACAACTATGGTGCCGCGCCGCGCAGCGGCTCAACTATAAACCATGGTCAAGCCGCATGCACAGTCGGCAGTGGCGGCAGCGGCAGCCGTGGTTAAGCATAGGGTTATGGATTTGGCGAGAATCGATGCCCCTATGCTTAATCGCGGCTGCCGCTGTCGCCGTTGCCGAGTGTGCATGCGGCTTTAGCCCTAGTTTATACTTGCGCCGCCACGCGGCGCGGCACAACGATAGATATCGATTTTTCGCGCCGCCCGATCGATATCTATCCCGACCATCGTGCCGCGCCGCGCAGCGGTGCAAGTATAAACTAGGGCTTAGGTGTCTTCTCTACTCGCGTCGCCGCACGGCACGCGTGATGGTTGACATAGCTATCGATTTCTCGCATCATTTTCCCCGCATCACTTTCATATTCCGCCGCCTCGAAACAGCACAATTGATGGGATTTCGAGTTACGGCATTCAGCGAATCGCGCCGCTGGAGCGAAGGGCGCGGCGTGGAGCGATCAGCTGCGGCAAACTCAGTGTGGAGCGGGACAATCACCTTCCGTAACCTAGGAAGGGAATGGATAT
>OX375868.1:51644869-51961563 GCA_947359475.1 Heligmosomoides polygyrus bakeri | reverse complement strand
AACCAGCAGAACCGGCTTCGACGGTACCGCATCTGCGGGCCACGCCGGGCTATCCGGTTTCGCCGACGCTGGAGTGTGCGGGCCACATAGGGACGTAGCCGAAACCTAGCTAGGGACTTAGCCCAAACATAGCTACGGGTGCTTCCTCACCCAGCGTCGGTCGCCGGCGCCGACGCGCTAATGTGCAGGCCACGCTAGGCTAGCCGGCTTCGCCGGTATCGCATCCGCGGGCCACGCGGGCTATCCGGTTTGTTTCGCCGACGCTGGAGTGTGCGGGCCATGCTAGGGACGTAGCCGAAACCTAGGTAGGGACTTAACCCAAACACAGCTACGGGTGCTTCCTAACACAGCGTCGGTCGCCGGCGCCGACGCTGGAATGTGCGGGCCACGCTAGGCTAGCCGGCTTCGCCGGTATCGCATCCGCGGGCCACGCTAGGGACGTAGCCGAAACCTAGCTAGGGACTTAGCCGAAACGTAGCTACGGGTGCTTCCTCACCCAGCGTCGGTCGCCGGCGCCGACGCGCTAATGTGCAGGCCACGCTAGGCTAGCCGGCTTCGCCGGTATCGCATCCGCGGGCCACGCCGGGCTATCCGGTTTCGCCGACGCTGGAGTGTGCGGGCCATGCTAGGGACGTAGCCGAAACCTAGGTAGGGACTTAGCCCAAACACAGCTACGGGTGCTTCCTAACACAGCGTCGGTCGCCGGCGCCGACGCTGGAATGTGCGGGCCACGCTAGGCTAGCCGGCTTCGCCGGTATCGCATCCGCGGGCCACGCTAGGGACGTAGCCGAAACCTAGCTAGGGACTTAGCCGAAACGTAGCTACGGGTGCTTCCTCACCCAGCGTCGGTCGCCGGCTTCGCCGGCGCCGACACTGGAATGTGCGAGCCACGCTAGGCTAGCCGGCTTCGCCGGTACCGCATCTGCGGGCCACGCCGGGCTATCCGGTTTCGCCGACGCTGGAGTGTGCGGGCCATGCTAGGGACTTTGCGCAAACCTAGCTACGGGTGCTTCCTCACTCAGCGTCGGTCGCCGGCTTCGCTGGCAAACAACGCTGGGTAAGGAAGCATCCGTAGCGCCGAGCACGTTGAAACCTGCGCCTACACCAGATTGATTCCTAGCTTGGTACCACTCGTATCTCAGTATAGCATGCAAAAGAATGTCCTCAGCACTGCTTTGTCTAGCGTTGTGTTCACAGCCTATTGCAGCTCGTCAAGCCTAAAGAAATGTCTCACATTTCTGTCCAGTCGTCGTTCCTCCTTTATATATGGTGGGATGATCGCCTTCTACACTGTAGTCGTTGCAGTTGCTCATAGAGTTGTATTCGAACCATAGAGTAGTGCAGACTGTCGTCGTTCCAGTTGCCCATAGAGTTGCACGCCAATCATAGAGTAGTGTGAAAGCATTACAGCAATGAAGAGAACAGCCGATGATGAGGGAGACGATGAGTAGTATAGTGACGATAGGTGATGTAGTAGAGAATATTGCTGTCGAGGACGTTTAGTAGATGGATGATTTTCCAGTAGATTATTTTGTGTTTATGCTTCTTAAATGACTGGATATAATTTCTGCCGCGATTTTGGCAGAGGATCGAGTTTTGCAGTATCCCGCAAAAACTGCAGTTGACACCACACTCCCTTTCGTGCGCCATCTTCAGACACTTGACGCACAAACCGATTTTTGCGGCTTGAGTGATGCGTGACACTGAAAGTGGATAACGTGAGCACCTCATAGTAGAGTGACTGTCCTGGTTTTCCGCCAACGGGCAGAAAACACATGTTGACTGAAGTTCTGTCCTTTTTAACAGTTCCTCGCAAGCACGATTGAGACTATCAATATTGAGCATAACGTCGCGATCTTTCGCCATCTGATCAGCCATAGTACGGATAGCAGCGGCAATAGGTTGGAATGCCAGCGTTGTGTCGATGTCGTCTAGACAGTCGAGGACATCGCTGCTCGAAGTAGACATGGTATGAGGATATGGATGTGTATCTGTTTCGTATATATATTGCCTGCACCGCCCATTTTTTGACCCAGCTTTACTACCATTGATAACAAAGGGTATCGGTAGTAATCTAATATCTATGGCCAACCGATTCCTAATAAATGAATGCCGATAATGAATATTTGAATGGTGGCTACATTGACTATCCAATACCAGACGTTAAGCGGCTTAGCGGTCGCTAAACGTCTGGTTGGGGGCTTCGCCCCAAACCCCGAGAATAGAACACCCCCGTCTAGGCCTTCTTGCTCGCGTTACAGTGATAATCTGGTTTTACGGGAAAGCAGGACAGTAGAGCAGATTCTTTAAAAGTGCTCCCTGAAGCCTTACCACCCTCTATCGCACTTACGCCGATTTATTCTCCGAAGTACACATTCTCTACGTGGCGAGGAACAGATTGTGATAATCTTGTTAGAGCTTATACCGCTAAATATCCGACGGCAATAAAATAATCCTCCGATTCCCGAAGTCATTCTCCCTACCCCCCCCCCCCTACCAATACACAATACCCCCTCACCCATGTGCAGGCAGAGACAGGCAGAAAAATGAAGTGAGCATCAGTCAATAGTGAGAGCGAGAGGCATGTACACGCGCACGCTCGCTGCCTTTGAAAGGTCATCTGAAAGTGCAACGTATGGTTCGCAATGCTTGATTTGTGGCACATTTTCTTGATCTAGACGCACGTTGTACGACGCTCCTGTCACGTACACGTTGCACGATAGTGAGAAAAAATACTGGTCCGCCCTTACAGGTTCCTTGCACTGATCCCCCTTCCTATTACCGGTCCGCCCTTCACTGGTTCCCCCTTTACCGGTTCCCCCTTCACGGGACCCTCCCACTTCACTGGTTCCCGTTCACCCCCCCCCCTTACTATCCCCCCCAATCCTCACCTTAGTGGTATTCTTTATTGGTTCTCCTTCGCTCCCATTAAAGGTATTACCCTTATTGGTACTCTCCTCCTTCACTGGTCCTCCCACCCTTCCTGTTCCCCGCTTTCTGGTCTTCCCTTTAGTGGTCTTCCATTACACCTGCTCGCAATCCGGACACCTCTTGCTCGACATAGGTGACACCTCTTCTGAACCCAGATGCCGTTTGCATGCATCGGTTACACCTCTTCTGAACACCCAGACGCCACTTGCATGAAATCCGTAATACCTCTTCTGAGCCCAGACACACCTTGCGTGACATCGGTGATGTGTCTTCTGAACCCGGACGCCTGTTGAACAGCGTCGATGACATGTTTTCTCAACCCGGACGCCCAATTAGCGCGACATCGTTGACACCTCTTCTGAACCCAAACACCCAAATCGCGACATAGGTTACATGCCTTCTGAATCCGAGCACCTGTTGAACGACGTCGATGACACCTCTTCTAGACCCGGATGCTTGTTGAGTAACATGGCATGGTATGTCTTTTGAACTCAAATGCTCTTTGCGCGACATCGGTGACACTTCTTCTGACGGTCTCGACACGACGTGAGTGGCACCTCGTCTGAACACGAACGCCTGCTACTCTACTTCTAGGAAAGGCCTGACGGATGAGGAGACCGATGGACGGACAGACGGACGGATGGACAGACAGACGGATGGACGGACAACCGCTAACTCCTTTATATATAGTAGGACTATAAAATATGATATCTACACTGGGTCACAGATATTCGACCGCTATTACGACGACTTTGAATTGAAATGGGTTTCACATAGCGTTCTTACAATCTGTCTGATATATCTCCTAACGCTTTGTATGAAAGAGTATACATGCGAGAGAGACCTCCATATTGCCGATAATACACTCCAGGCAATTTTCGCAACAAAGCGCGCAATCTGCGGGAGTGAACTTATCAAGTTCAGCGGCACCACTGGCCCGAAAAATATGTTATTCCCACTCCTACAACGAGTGCTCCTGCTGCTGCTGTAATTACCAAGCAACGTTGTCTAACGATCTTTAGAATTGGTTGTAGATCTGGAATATGTTTTATAGAGCGAAATAAGTACTTCAACTTCTATAGTGAAGATTTCGAGATTTCCATTTTTTGCTATGATCTGCATAGTGGACATATGAATAGGAAGAGTTGCACCTATTCGAGATCCTATATGCTCGATGGACTGTGGTGGGCAACAGAACAGGAGATCGAGAATCATGGCATATGCAGTCGAAGTGTGGTGTGCACTCTTTGTAATTGTTCTTAATTGTTCTTAGCCGTATCTACCGTGGCGCATTCGATGGGGATACTGTAGTTCACAGGTATCACTGGTGACTCGTCAGTGCTGATCGCGAATCATCTGTTCATTAGGCATCTGGCATACCTGCGAGTCGCTCCAGCAACTGGTCGCTGCAGAGTGTTGCGCGGATAGCTACGAACTGCGTAAACGGGCAACGAGTCGCTGAAGCGACTCGGAGGTATGCCACATGCCTTACAGAAGACTGTGGTTTCTGCATAGAAATAACTGTAAACTGTAAACTTGAAATCGCTATAGATATAAACCGGGCGGCGCGAAAAAATCGATATCTATGGGACCATCACGCCGCGCCGCGTGGCGGAGCAAGTGTAAATCAAACCTTAGGCGCACGAACCTAAAAAACGCGCAAGATGGAAGTGGTAAGAGGCATCCACAAAAGAGTCCTGCGCATGAAGGTTCACAAATTGAGTAACCAGGATACTGCATTGTCATTTTGAGTTCTGGAATTATCTCACTTCTTCTGAGCCTGCTACATCTTCTATTATAACATGAACCCATTTGTGGACATCTTAAAGAATGATATTAGGTTGGAAAAAAAGTCTCTTCACACTTCGAATTTTTTTATCCTTCCCCTTGTAAACGCACTAGCCAATGTTGATAGCTGATTTCGTAATCCTATCACACTTGTCTACCGTTCGCACGCGGACACAGGTTAAGACTGTTCTTGTAATTCGTTATCCATCCAATCTTCCGGACTCAATGCCAGATCTACCTCATGGCCGTTTTCAGCACGGCATTCTTCATGAATTCATTAAAGGATCTACAGCACGTCAGGCAGCCGACCAAATTAACGATATATATGGCTTGGGATCTACTACTCATTGCGCCTGTTATGAGTGGTTCGGAAAGTCTTTAAAGGGAGATTATTCACTGAGGGCAAAGCATGGTCAGGAAGGCCAACTGGATTGGACGACAGTGAACTACACCATCTTCTTCGTACCGATAGTTGGCGGACGACACGTCAGCAGGCAGAGAAGCTCGAAGTGTCTCATAGGATAGTAGGAATCCATCTGAAGAATCTTGGCTTTCATGGAAATTTGGAGCTTGGATTCCACATGCCCTGTCAGACACTCAGAAAGGTCGACGGCTCTCCATCGCTGCTTCTCTTCTGTCCAGATAAGGAAGAAAATCGTTTCTTCCGCGGATTGTGACAGGCGAAGAGTCCTGGGTTCTGTATGCCAACTTCCGAGGAAAAGGCAATGGGTACAAAAGGGAGAGAGCCCTAAGTCTGATCTCAAGTCCAATGTTCACGAAAGGAAGATTCTCTTGAGTGTTTGGTGGGATATCAGAGAAGTGATTTATCGGCAAACTCTCAGAAGTGGAGAGACACTTACTGCTGTCACATACTACGGCCAACTCCACAAAGTCGTCGTAACTCTCTAAGAAAACAGGCCGGAGAAGTCGAAGGTGATGATCCTGCATGACGGTGCAAAACCACATGTTGCAAGACTCACAAGAGAAACAATAAAGGAGATGGGCTGGGAGGTAATGCCACATCCACCGTATAGCCCTGATCTCGCCCCTAGCGACTACCATCTCTTCCGTGGTCTCAAGCAAGAAATTGGAGAGAAATATTTTGGAACGGATGAAGACCTCAAAAATTGGATCCATCAATGGTTCGACTCCAGAACTGCAGTCTTTTAAGCGAGAGGAATTGGAAAATTACCCAGTCTTTGGAGAAGTGTAGTGGAACAAAATAGAGTTTATCTCAATTGATTTGACTTTGTAGTTGTGAAGTAATAAATCTTTGAAAAAAATGAAAAGACTTTTTTTCCAACCTAATATATCCCTGGCAGTGAACCTCTTGTATAGAAGTGTAAGACTTTGGAAAATGTTAGTTTCACGGAATAGTGAGATATCTTGATCCTTCTAAAGGTTTTATTCTTATTCTTGATCTCAATACATGGTTGGAATTGATTCTGATGAAGTTCACCTCCTCATTATACTCGTAAGCACAGTTGCCATTTTAGGAGCACACCATGTTTACGGTATGCCGCATACCCATGCTGACATGCGTGAGCTGCATTAATTAGTACAGCAACCACTCAGCATACTGCAACGGTTGTTGACATTTCTAATCTTGTAGGTGCGAAAACTTGGATTGGAATATCCCTTATATTTTCAACTTCTTGAGAATCTTCATCCTCCTCAATATCTTGGCTTGCACCACCCCTTCGTTTGATTTTTCCATGGACGAAGATGGCTATCAACAGAATAGTGGCTATCACAAAGTAAATAGCTATGCAGGCAGAAAATATAGCTCCTTCTGGCTAACAATGTGGGTCTCCAATGAGTCCTTTCGACATCAAAGGTTTAGTATGTAGGCAAAAGTCTGGTGGCTTTTTATAATCACATTCTCTTTTGCCGTTTTTATGCTGACAGTCGTATTAGTATTACGCGTTGACGGTGGCAAATAAAATAACAATTTTCTGCCTTGTATGTGAACTCTTATCATTTTGTTCCCAGGCAAACTTGAATGAAATGTGAGCAGTTGGGGTATCAACTTTTACCATGTCATTTATGCATTGTATACGTTCATCGACGTACGCTTGAGTAGTATTGATTACGTAACAGATGACTGCTACTATTGCGAGGGTATTAATGGATATGGTGGATATTAATGCCATCAATTCGCCTCCTACATTGATGCTGTTCTTCCGAAGAGTACGTATTCAGAGCAGCCGTGAAATTTTGTCTGCCTTCCTCCGAGTTATCTAGCTCTTCTTCGAAAGCCTTATCACTTTGCCCCCTACATTGATGTTGACCATGTTTTTGCTTTGTCTTGGCAATGATACCCTTTTGCTTGGTAGAATCACATTTGTTGTATTTCCTAGTGATGGACGGTTTTTCTTCGTAATTATGTCCTCTATTGTACTTCGGCAGAACTTCGTATTTCCAGCGGAAATATCTTATTCATAGGACGCTGTAGAACTTTGCGATTTGACACGAGAACTTTCGCTGTTCTTATAATTCCATCCGCACTCATAACTACCTCCACAATTTTTCCGTAAACCCACTGTCCTCGTGGCAGGAATTTTTTCTCAACTAGCACGATTTCTCCCACTTGTGGAAATTTGTTACTTTTATGCCGATATTTCACGGTTATTCCTGAGCTTTCAAGGAATGACTGAATTTTCGTTATTCTATCCTTTTGGTTCGTTACAGAAATTGGCTACTTCCTTGTTTATTTTAGTCAATATAGGGCAATTTCGCTATCGCTTACAATATTCAGCTCTTGAATAGCTAAATCTGTTGCGTTGCAAATAGTTTTCGCTGTTCTCATTCCGATGAGAATTCCCAACAATTCCATTAGGAACGGCCTGAGGAGTCCTTTTTGGCGTCAGTTTACTTTTGCCGCTCACTCATTTACCACTTTAGGATGCCTCGACGAGCTTTCCTCTGCAGGAACACGCATGCGCACCCGGTCGCCGAGAGTCAGCGGTCTCTTGCTGACGTGTTTGATTTTGTCGTATGCTGCTTTCATGCGATCTGGGGCTTTGTGCTTCCGTTTTTTCCTTTTCCCAGGCTTCAGCTGAAGGAAATTCTTCCCAGTCTCTAACTGGAAATCTTTTCGGACTGTGAATGTACCTCCAAGCCCTTCACGTTGTTCAGGGTGTAGCGCCAGTTCTTGAGAACGTTCGTGCCCAAAACCAGTACGTTTTCGCATTCTTTCATTTCAAAGAACGCTGCCCGTATGATTGGGTTACCCTTCTTGCCTAACATTAGACGTACTGCCCCTTTAAACGGCATACGTTTTCCTGACGCGTTGAAAATTGCCACCTCCTCAGCCGTAGGGATCTCCTCGACATCATTGTCTAGATCAAACTCGGCATGTGCGGCCTTCACTAGGAGCGCCATGGAAAGGATGCTGACCTGCAAACTCGTGTCTCGCAAAGCCTTCACTTTTTGCTCCAGCAACTCTACTTTGGCTGCGATGTGAGGACCAGTGAGCTCAGAACTCTGAACTCCCGTCTTGGAAATGCCGCATGATCACGTTCCCAGCTTGGCCATAAAGCTTCGATGTTTCCCTTGTGATTTCTGTCTGTTTTTCTTGTGGTTTTTGTTGAGTAGACAGGTTTGGCTGAGCCGCTGTGGTTCTTGGCACTTTTTCCTTGCAGTCTCTCCCGAGATGGCCTGTTTTCTTGCAGTTATGGCGCACAACATATCTTGTTTCTGTTGCGTTTCTGCCATCCTCCTCAGTTTCTTTTTGTCTTCACTGCATTCTTGATCGTGTCTTTAGATCAGGAACAGAGCTGCGTTCGGTGGATCTTCTCCACTGGGGATTCGCTAAAGCTCCTGCTTTAGAGCTTCTGCCACTTTACTACTGCGCTCTACGCGTTTTGCCAGAGATTTCAGTTTCTCGTAGGTCTGACCACTTGACGTTTGTTCGACTGCAGTGAAGAGGCGCATATTCCTGCCATGACGTGAGTTTCGTGATCAACTCACCTGCGCGCATAGTGGAAAGCTTACGCTCCGAAAGGTCGTGGTAAGCTGCACAAGATAATTTCTCTAGCTCCATGCAATAATCGGCGGTAGAGGTCGCGTAATTTGGCGTATGCCTGCATACGTTTAGCGGGTTCATTCTCCTGGAATTTTTCCTAGAGTGCTTCTACAAACCCGGAAAAGCTACACTCGAACCTCAAGTGATAGAGTTTCCATGATTGCGCGGGGTCGACCTGCTAATTTTGAGCTTAGGAGATGGATAGGCACGTCATTGCTTATATTGAGCAACTCATACTTTATGTTAAACGACTTCAGGAGTGTCTCAAATCCTTTTCTTTGCGCACTGTCATAGATCTCTACATCAGCTAGAGCCATTGCAACAAACGCACCACGTACAGAATTTCCATCTGGACCTGCAAGGTTCGGTAATTCCTCACCTTGGTTCCTCTTGAACGGTAATCTCCACTGGATGCTTCTGGCGAACTCAACACCTTACCTTCGGCAGCTGCAATAGGGTCGAAATCCAGCATTTCGACGAACTACGGTGCTGTATTTGAGTGCATCGCTTGCACTGCCTCTTTAAAGGTCGTTCGCAGTGAGGAAGGCTGGTTGTGATTGCCCTGAAATGAACATACCTTAGGATGTTCAGATACCAACTCTTGTGTTTCAGAGACCCCGGCTCGCAAAGCCGGCTTTCTGACTGCTTCTTGAGGAGTTTTCACTGCTTCCACTACCTTAGTGGGATCAACTGCCAGCAGCTTAGCTAGAACGCGCATGCAGACGTCATCATGACGTGCTTGCTCCACCGCTTCTAGCATAAGCGCACTAAGCTGGTCAAAGTTGAACTCAATGGGTCCTACCACTGTCTCCTACAGCACAGCGAAAGGTTCAGAGAATTTTTCTTGGAGGACCAGCCACCGTTTGGAAGGTCAGTTGCAGTGAAGGAGGAGCGCCTTCTGGAGCTGGTTCAGAGGATCCCCGGCTTTGCACTCGTGAGTTGGCAGACGAACTCGAGTGCAGTCACTTACCATAGCTGAACACCTACGTGGCCTTGGTAAGACATGCTGCATGGATTGCGATATGCTGCATGGATTACGCCTGAACTTAGCGGCCACCAGCTGCAGGTGCCCCAGTATGTGTGCATGAACATACATCCCATTTCACTAGACATAGACTCCAGTTTTGTCATCTCTATCTCAGTGTCATCGCATGCTTTCTCAAGAACCTCTTGGAAGCTCTCCACTGGACCCAAAGCCTCTGTTGGTGACTCCAACGGTTTCCGCGCTTTTTGCCAATACAAAATTTTGTGTACTCTCCCCTGTTCTAGTCACTTGCTCACTAACATTGAGCAAAATCGCGCTTACCTGTGGTGCTTGTGTTTCCGCTAGCTGGCGAACCTCCTTCTCTGTCAGATCAGCTACTTGCGCCTGTAAGTCAGCGAATGTCCCGTCTTCGCCCTTTGGAGCATCATTGCTTCTACTTCCTTCTCAATGGCGTCTTCGGACATTTTCCTGCAATGTACAAATTATCTTTGTAGCTTCGAGACGATTTTTCAACTTCAGTCGATCGAGCGCGGCAGGAAATCGTGATTCACCTTATACCTCGGTGGTTTTTCCTCAAAATTAAAAGCGTTTCAGCATAAATTGAGCAAATGAGCAGCGTTTAGCCTTGCAAAAACGCTTTTCTTGACCGTTCAGATACGCTAGCAGAGAACCAAGCTCCACTAGAGAACTGACGGTTTCACCCCACGATGAAATTCAGATACTACCGTGTTTAACGGCCTGGTACCTTTAGTGCTTCCAAGAGTCCACTGTCCTCTTCAAACCAGCACTTTCACGAAAAGGTCCTAAATTTTCTAGGTGTACTGGAAGCGACAACAGTTTTGGCAGTTGTTCGGCCCCCATGTACTGACTTCTTGGAAAGGGTTGGATGTGCCTTTTTTCTACTCGCCGCACAACTGAACTGAGTTACTAACTTTATCCGGTTGCACAGCACGGAATCCTATCCTGTCCTACCCTATCCTATCCTATCCTATCCTATCCTACTGTACATAAAGGAGCTAGCAGTTGTCCGTCCGTCCGTCTGCTCATCCATCTGGCCTTTCCTAGAAGTCGAGTAGCAGGCGTCCGTGTTCAGACGAGGTGCCACTCACGCCGTGTCGAGACCGTCAGAAGAAATGTCACCGTTGTCGCGCAAAGGGCGCTCGAGTTCAAAAGATATGCCAGCGACGTTGCTTAACAGGCGTCCGGGTTTAGAAGAGGTGTCACCAACGTCGCGCAATGGGTGGGTATCTGGGTTCAGAAGAGGTATCACCTATGTCGCGCAAGAGGTGTCCGGATTGCGAGCACGTGCAATGGGAGACCACTAAAAGGGAGACCAGTAAGCGGGGTCCAGTGAAGGGTGGGAGGACCAGTGAACGAGGGGCGGGTACCAGAAAGGGTAGGACCTTTAATGGGAGCCAGTGAAGGGGACCAGTAAAGAATACCACTAAGGTGAGGATTGGGGAGGGGCAGTAAGGGAGAGGGGGAAGTGAACGGGAACCAGTGAATGGGAGGTCCTGTGAAGGGAGAACTGCTGGGAAAAGGGGAACCATTAAAGGAGGACCAGTGAAGGTAGACCAGTAGTGGCGGCCAGTGAAGGGGATCAGTGATGGGGAAGTGAAGGAGTAATGGGAAACTGTGAAGGGGTGGGGCAGTAAAGTAGGGACCGGTAGAGGGGACCATTAAGGGGGCCAGTGAAGGGGGCCAACAAAGGGTATCACTTAGGTGAGGGAGCAGTAAGGGGGAGGGGCAAAAAGGGGGACAGTGAACGGGAACTAGTGAAGTGGGCGAGTCCTGTGAATCGAGGGGACTGGTAAAGGGTGAGCCAGCCAGTGAAGGGCGAAGGGGGCTGCCAAAAGAGGGGGACCAGTGAAGAGAGGACCAGTGAAGGGCGGACCGGTAATAGGAAGGGGGATCAGTGCAAGGAACCTGTAAGGGCGGACCAGTACTTTTCTCACTATCGTCCAACGTGTATGTGACAGGAACGTCCTACAACGTGCGTTTGGATCGAGAAGATGTGCCACAGATCAAACATTGCGAAGCATGCGTTGGACTTTCAGATTAAATTTGGAAGGAAATGAGCGTCTGAGTGTACATGCCTCTCACTCTCACTACTGACTGATGCTCACTACATTTTTCTGCCTGTCTCTGCCTGCACATGGGTAAGCGAGTATTATGTATTGTCCGGACGGGGGCGGAGAGGGGAGAATGACTGGGAATCGGAAGATTATTATTGCCCTCGGATATTTAGCGTACCAGACGTTCAACTGCCTGCGGCTGCCGAAAGTCTGGTTGGGGCTTCGCCCCAAACCCGGAGAATAGAACACCCCAAACGTCTTCTTCTCCTCTTTAGACCTTCTCTCATCCATTACAGTAAAAGGCTGATTTTGCTATATAGAATGGTATAGCGGAATAGGGCAAAACAGGTCCATCACCTTCACTCGACCCCCCTTAACTGGTCCCTTATCACTGGTTCCCCTTTATTATCAGCCCTTTGCCGGTTCACCTTTCTCTGGTCCTCCCTTTCCCTTCGTCGGTCCCTACTACTGCTCCCACCTTCACTGGATCTCCCTTTACTGGTCCCCTCTTCGCTGGTCATCCTTTCCTTCACCGATCCCCATTACTGGACCCACCCTCACTGGTTCCCCTTTTATTCTTCAACCCTTTTCCACCCCCCCCCTTCACTGGACCCCTTCCCCCATTCACCGATCCCCATTACTGGTACCTTCCTCACCGGTCCCCCCCTTCATCTGGTTCCCTCTTTCACTGGTCAACCTTCTACAGGTCCCCCTTCACTGGATTCCTCCCCCTCCTTCACCGGTCCACCCTTCACTGGACACCCCCCCTTCACCGGTTCCTTCCTTACCGGTCCCCCTTCACTGGACCCCTCCCCGCTCCTTCACCGGTTCCCGCTTCACCGGATCCCCCCCCCTCCCCTTACCGGTCCCCATTGCTGGTCCCACCTTCACTGGTTCCTCCTTTATTGGTCAACCCTTTACCGGTCCCCCTTACTGGTTCCAGCTTCACTGGTAACACGTCGTCTGAATCTGGAACCCTCGCGCGACATCGGTGAACCTCTCCTCAACCCGTACGTCCTTGGTGGGACATTGGTGACACGTCTTCTGAACCCAGACACCTGTTGACCCACCTCGCTGACACGCTTCTAAACCCGGACGCATGTGAAGGAGATGGAGGATACCTCTTCCCATCCCGCACCTCCTTTGCGCGACATCGGTGACATGTCGTCTGAACATGGATGCCTGTCGACAACTTCAACAGTTGACAACTGTCGACAATTACAACCCCGCTCTCCCCCCTTCCTCCTCCCTTTACTAACGCGGATGACACCTCTTCTGAACCCGGACGCATGCTGAAGGAGGTGGGTGACATCTCTTCTCAACCCGCACCTCCTTTACGCCGCATCGGTGACACCTTTCCTCAACCCGAACGTCCTTTGTGGGACATCGGTGACATATCTTCTGAACCCAGACGCCTGTCGACAACTGCAACAGTTGACAACTGGTGACAACTACAACCCCCCCCCCCCCCCCCCCTTCCCCACACTTCCTCCCAACACACTCCCCCAGCACTTCTGCGCAAACAAACACACACTCCCTCGCACAAGCACTCACTCACCCACTGAAAAAAGACCGTTCTCGCTTATTTATAGTAGGATAGAGCTCTCACAAGGTTATCACAATTCACGCCACATAGAGAATGTGTACTTCGGAGAATAAATCGGCGCAAGTGCGAAAGAGGGTGGATCGGCTTCATAAGAGAGTTTTGAAGATTGTGCCCTACTGTCCCGCTTTCCCGTAAAACCAGTTTTTCACTGTAACGCGGGTAAGAAGGCCTAGACGGGGTGTTCTATTCTTGGGGTTGGGGCCGAAGCCCTCAACCAGACTTTGGCGGTCGCTAGGCCGCTGAACGTCTGGTTTTTAATATCTAATATCCTTAAGTACTCTTCAGTGCCCCTTAATAAGGTTATTTGCAATCTATAATTGCAGATCACAACTGCAAGGATGTCTGTCTTTGAAAAAATAGCTCAGCTAGCAGTATTCATTGAATTCCTGGCTGTTGGAAGCGCCCTAAAAATTTTTCTTTATTCTGGGAAACAGCAAAATAGCAATAATGTATTCTGGGTAATATATAAGCAAGACGGAAAAGATCGCAAAGTTGCTTGGGGAGGGGACGCCATGTGAGCTAGGGCGCAAATAGGGTCGGAAGGGGGATCACCATGAGTGCAGCCCTAATTGCTTTTTGAAACCGGAACTTTTTGCAGCGATAATGTGTTCTACCCCTACAGAGAACTGAGGTAGGCCATTTATGAGGTAACTGTACGTACAGGTGCCTTTTTACCAAGGCGTATAACCAATGAGTAGGGAGTGGCCTCCTTACCCCCACCCCCCCCCCCTCCTTCGCGACATTATTTGCGCCCTTTGCAGTTTCGTGCACAGAACCCTTCAGTGATTAGAAGAGTCTTGGGTACAACTAGTTGGAGTGGGCTGCGTCTTAACGATGTCATAACTATCAAGGGAAGGGTCTGAAGCGTATATCTGAACGGGGGTAGCGAGTCATATAGGGAGAATCATCACCCCTCATTTAGTACAGAAATATGTTTATTTTTTGCCAAGTCGTTAAAGCCAAGGAGTAGGGGGTCCTTGAGGTCACAATGGAATCCGGCGCATCACTAGTTTGGGAGTCTTGTGCGCCCGCCATGCCTCTGTCGGCAAGCGGCTCGGAGAGCAGTGGAAATGGGGTTGCTTCATACGGGGTTTGGTTCATGTGTGCTTCTGCATCTTTGCACTGTGACTGATTGAGATTTGGGGGTTCTGACTTCTATACCATTTTCAGACGTTTCTGCTCATTTTCTAGCTGTACGCTGTGGAGAGTGCCTTTCTTGCGACTTGTTTATTACTGACAGGTTTTTAAAACCAAACCGTCTTTGAACTTCAAATTGACGTGCTTCGAAGTAAATTGCCATGCTGGCCATCCGTTCGGCCAGCTTGATTTCTTCTCTCGAAGGATCCTTGTCTAAGGCTGGGCAATGCTTCAGCGTGAGCAGGTTGATTACCTCTCGAGCATCGGCGGACATTTTTGGTGTTAAGTTTTAGAAAACCTTCAGCAGACCTGTGATTTGCAGGTCACAGACAAAGATGAGCGAAAGAGCTTATTGATGACATTTAGGTTAATTTGCCGAACCGAATATGGGTGAATGACATAGGGTCCTTGGGACCCGTTGAGTCACTAAAGCGTGTGGTCCCAAGGGCCCTATGTCATTCACCCATATTCTGCTCAGCTAGGATGTCAGTGGGCTCACTTGTCTACTCACAAAGTTGCCGCTTTTTGGTCTTTTTGCCTTCTGGGTCGTTTCCTGTAGAATGGCACTTGAGAGGGTAGTTTCTCAAATGACTTCGACTTTTCCAGGCTCTGAAGAAGGCGACAACGCCGAAACGTCAGCCGAAATAAAGACCAATCTTGGCTACGCTGAACAAACTACACGACTATTGATACAAATATAATTTTTAAAATTTCTGAGGAAACACCAGAGTGCACCTTGCAGGGGTCGTAAAACAATTAGCGCTATGAACGAAGTTACGCGAGCGCGATGGTTTGCGACGGAAAAATCTGTCGCAAAGCGTCGATTGTTCACGAATTGAGAGCGTATTGTAGAGGCGTATCGAGTGGTGATTATATTGTTGATTCATTTGCTTTGTACGCTGAATAAAGAAACAAAGAAGAAAAAAAATCCTATCAAGACTTTCCTATCAACCTAATCAGCGACTGCAACACGTATGGGATCTGACGGGTGAGTTGATCTGCCAGCACAGTAGGATAAAGTGAAAGCCGTTGCATTTCGTGCAGATCACAAATGTTCAGTTAGGCCTCTGTCATACCATCGCTCACCCCGAGCGACGCCTAATGATATGCTCCCATATCGATCGGGCGGCGCGATGGAATCGATATGGGTGCATATCATTAGGCGTCGCTCGGGGTGAGCGATGGTATGACATAGGCCTTAGTGCAACGTTTGGAGACAAGTTGTGCTGACCGATTCTGTACTTAGTCTGCAAACGCTTCTCCTGCTAATGCCTCTGGATGTGAGGTAAGTCGCAACCTAAAACGGATGCATTCGTACGCTACATTATTTAAGGACACGAGAGGAAGGGGTTCTCAAAACCCCTTCTTCTCGTGAGGATTCAAATTATAGTAGTAGCTTTCCCTTTAACGTTATGTAGTGCAGGTTGAGCACAATGAGTTTTATTTATTTATTTATTTAATTGCGTCTCAAGGACGCGCACTCTATGTAAGAACAACAAACAAAATAGGCCATGCGACTAAAAAAAGGAAAAAAGGAAAAAACACAAACCAGGAACAATGTAACACCGCAACGGCGGCATTAGATATTAACCAAGATTTCAGAAGCCAATCATTTGGGTTGCGAGAGTCTATATAGTGACGGCATGCTCCAAAAGTAAGGAGGGCAAGTAAAATGCAAAAAGGAAATCTTGTTAGATAGCCTAGAAGAACATTGCTTAGTCATAGTGAGTTATGTCAATCAAGTGAAGGACTAAGGCAGAATACCTTATAATCTATTATAGTAAGCATTTAAGTTGGTTGTAGCCGACAAAGCCTGCCTATCCGCGTCAGCCAGCTATGACGCCCTGAGTAGATACCAGCACTTCGGCACATGTGTACGCTGGCCGTCCCATGGAACCGGCATTTAGGACAGACAAACTTGTGGCATTAAATTCAAAAATTGTAAAAACATTCAGCTACCAATAAGGAAAAAAGCCCATTTTAGCATATTATAGATCCCGCAACCCATATCAGTTGGAGCGAATACGCCACGTATTGAGAAAAAACTGAAAAATTACTAAGACTGAACATGCAGGAATTAATTTTGCAGTGTGACAAATACAGGAAACATTTTGTTATGAAAACACATTTAATCCTCGAACTAGTGAGAAGAATGAACATGAGCCAAGCTATTTGAGAGAACAAGAGCAGTATAAGCTGCGAGAGCTCGAAATGTTCCATCCGCCGGGACAACAACTGAAGGAGTAGGTTCGAAGCCGGTATGCAACGCTTAGGTGAAGGAACGAGGTTTCTAAATGAGTGTCTGTTTACTATTGTACATTATTGAAGATCCTCAATTCCTAAGCATTACAACAAGTCGATCTTTTCTAACCGTCTTTTGAAGAAGTAGCTGTTTTGAGAGGCTAGTAGCTCACTAGGTAAGAAAGAGAGCCACCTATCAAATCGAAAAAGCACGAGATGGAAAGTCCTCAGGCGTTTTTTCTTTCGCAATTTGGCGTAGTCAAGTTTAAACCCATCTGAACGTTCGCCGGAAGGCCTAAATACCCAGTATTTGCTGGGAGCCAGTTTCACTTCACCTCGAAGAACGCGAAAGCAGAAGGTAAAATCCGCAGCAATCCTTCTATACAGTAAAGTTTTCAGGCCTAGAAACTTTAAACGCTCGCTGTAGGCCGGTAAGTGCTGCCAACTTAAGCCTGGCTGTAATCTGCAGTACACTAAGCGAGAGGATGTCTGCTGTACTCTTTCAACCTTAAGCATTTGTTTCTAAGTGTATGGACTCCAGACCTGGGAGCAGTACTCGAGATGGGGCAAAACGTAGGATATATACAGGCGAACAATTGCGAAATATTGAAAAAAGTGTCATGTAAGCCTTCCTAACATTTGATCAATATGGGATGAAAACTCAAAGAGGGAACGAATAGAACTCCTAGGCCCTTAGCAATTGTGGAACATTTTACTACTTCACCGTTTATTTCATATTCCACAGCAGGAGTCTCCGTAATGTAGAATAAAGGATTTGTCAAAATTGATGGCCAGATCCCATTCTGTAGTCCACGCACTAAGCTTGCTAATTGAAAGTTTTAGGGCATTTCTTACAGCATCACAATTTACAGTGTTGTAAATGCCATATATTTTTATGTCGTCGGCATATAATTGAATTCCTATATTCGGTGACGTTTTTAGCAAAGAGTAGTTCCGCGGTATAGATCAGTAACAAAAGAGGTGACAGCACACCTCATTGGGGCACTCCACTACTGCAGGGATAGCGGTTAGAAAACTTTAGACCAACTTTGACCATCATATTTCTATCATGGGAGGAAAAATGCAAACCACTGCAGCAGGTTGTCATCAATTCCGAGAAACTGCCGCTTCTGAAGTAGCTTACAATGACTTACTTTATCGAAGGCCTTCAACAAGTCTATATAGGCTACGTCAATAGAGCCACCACAGTTCAGGGCTAGGCTCCAATCAAAAAAGCTGTCAATAAGATTAGTGGTTGTTGAAAGACCAGGCAGAAAACCATGTTGTTCGGCTGGAATAAGATGAAGCCTGCTGATGTAAGCTAGCAGTTTCTCTCTAATGAATTTCTCCATAACTTTAATAGGCGGGGTGTGATACTTATTGGACGGAAATCTCTCACAGTTGAAGCACTAGATTTCTTAGGAATTGCAGTAACAATTGCATCTTTCCATACTTCGGGGACTTCACCAAGCATCAAAGAGGCGTGGTGAAGTCCCCGAAGATAAATGTCAGAGGCTTACATAGGGATGTAGCACATTTTCTATAAACAACTGAAGGGATGCCGTCATAGGGTTCAGAAACAGATGGCTTTAATCGCTTGAGGATCTTTAAGACCTCGCTTGGGTGAAAGTAAATATTTCGTAATCCATGACAATTGGATGAAGCCAAGATTTGCGCACAAGACACATCTTCAGAAAAAAACAGATGCGAAATAGTCACTTAGAGCTACAGCTTTACTGGAATCGCTAATGCACTTTGATCCGCTCAAGTCAAGTAAAACTGGTAGACATCGAGCAGGCTTCAGCTTATTACGAACGTAAAAAATATAAATATAAATGCAGCTTCTTCATAGATGGATGTTCACGATTGGCCCAGAATTTTATCAGATGTTGATCAACATCTCTGCATATCTTTCTATATAGAGGGTTAAGGAGAGGATTGGGTAGCGATGCAAAAAGTCGTTGCTTTTGCTCAAGCAAGTTCCGAATCTGCATAGGAAAAGTTACTTGACGCAGTTTCTGAGGCCTTAGCGGAACAAAGAGCGACAACTTGGCATATAATACCCTACAGAATCTTTGATACACCCCTGATGTGAAAGTGTAGTTATTGAATATTTCTAGCCAGTCCACTTCTCTTAGACTTTCGTTCAATGAAGAATAGTCCGCACGAAAAAAATTTGGCAAAGGAATTGGCAGCTCGTCAGGAATGCGGGGGGGGCACTTACGGGAAAGCACAGCATGCTATGATCGGAAGTAGCTAGAGGAGGAAGCGTAGTGACGTTATGAATAACTGGGGAAGTTGTGAGAATGATGTCGAGTGTATGATTCGAACAGGTGGGCAATTTGACCATTTGTTCAAAAGCAGCATCTTTTAAAAAAAACCTTAAGAAATATGACTAATTGGGAGAAAAAGATGTGAGCTTGTTCCAGTCGATTTTTAAATTGAAGTCGCCAAGCACTATTGTGTCGCATTTAGCAGCCACAAGGGTGGTAAGCAACTCAAAAAGATCTTCATCATCTGACTTTAGCGAATTCGGGGGAGGTTGGCAGTAATATCAGCTAAGAGGAAAAATTGGGGCTAAGGACTTCCAGGCAAAGGACATCAGATTTCAAAGAAAAGCTGTAGTTTACAGTGTGGGCTATAATACTGCTCTTAATTATGCAGCAGACGTTGTGCTCGAAGCAGGCCTTCCAGATCCAGCTGGTCCCGTGAATGAGACCTGGAGGAGGGTAGTCCAAACAATCCTGAGATGTGCTGATGAAACCCTGGAAGAAACAAAGGGAGGAACCAGAGGGGATAAATCGGCATGGTTCTGGAACGAAGAGGTGCAGGCTGCGGTGAAGAGGAAGAAGGAGGCCTACAAGCTGTGGCAGAAGACGAGGGCACCCGAGCATCTCACAGCCTACAGGAAGCTGAAGAGGCTGGCAAAAACAGGCTGTAGCGAAGGCAAAGAACGCAGAAATGGATGCCCTGTACGAGAAACTAGACGGGCCAGAGGGAGAGAAGTTCGCCATCCGTCTGGCCAAGGCGCGTCATAGAGCTAGCCTCGGCATTCGAGTAGTGAAGACTGTGATGAGTGCTGACGGTAGGGTGTTACGGAAGCCAGTCGAGGTCAGAGAGAGATGGGAGGAGTACTTCAAGGAACTCCTGAACGAGGAGTTCCCTCGTCGGGAGGCCGAGGAAGAACAACCAACGGAAGGACCCATCACACCCTGAGAGGTTCGCAAGGCCATAGGGAAGATGAAACTCGGAAAGGCAGCAGGGCCTGACGGTGTGCCAGTAGAGACTTGGAAGGTGCTCGGGGAGCTCGGAATCAACTGGCTGACGCAGTTCCTCAACAGAATCACGAAAGAAGGTAAGATGCCGGATGACTGGAGGAACAGCACTATAGTCCCCATCTTCAAGCAGAAGGGAGACGCTTCCGAATGCTACAACTACCGAGGGATCAAACTAATCTCAAACACGATGAAATCTACGAACGACTGGTCGACTCAAGGCTGAGGGAGATGGTACCCATCTCCCAGGTGCAGTGGGGCTTCATGCCTGAGAGGTCCACCACAGACGCCATCGTCATCGCTCGTCAGGTGATGGACGGGAGAAACGAAAACCCTGCTACTTGGCATTCCTGGATCTGGAGAAGGCCTACGCTAATGCATCTTGAAGCCCATAATGTAATCTCCAGTGACCAACATGGATTCAAGAAGGGGAGATCACAGGAAACGGCCCTTCTTGCGTCTCTCAATGACTGGTCGAAGGCACTTGACGAAAAAAAACGCAGTGATGTAGTATATTTTGACTTTTCAAAGGCCTTCGATAAAGCCCTAGTGGAAAAGATAGCACTAAAAATAAAGCCAATGATCATCAACTGGACTCTTCTGTTTTTGTCAAAAAGAACATATCAGGTTGAGGTCAAGGAGCAATACTCCGAGGTCCTCTCCGTGCACAGTGGTGTGCCTCAAGGAGATACGTTGTCTCTTATTCTGTTCCTTCTATATAGCTATGAACTACCTGCTCACATAACAAGGTTGGGGTCGCATGCAAGATACAAAAAAATTGAGCGTGCTGAAGGCTTAATTTCTCTTCAGACACTGATTGATGCAATAAGCCATTGGGCAGAAAAATGGGACCTTCCACTTTCTGCTGAAAAGAAGCACCTTCTGGTGATTGGGCGTAGATGCCAAACAGCGACACAGATCTATAGTATTAACGGGGAAGCTCTAAACGAAGTTCAAGAAGCTTGTGATCTGGGTTTCGAAATTACAAATGATCTTTTTATAAACACTGCAGGGTTTTGGTGAAAAGAGCCAATTATCGCATCTACAATCTTTTCAGAGCTTTGCAATCAAACGTTCCAGAGGTACAGTACGTGCGTACAAGACATATATTGGACCAGTTGTGGAAACAGGCACTACCGTATTCAATCCGACGAAGAAAAGAAACGTAGACCTATTAGAAAGCGCTTAAAACAATTTTACGCGAAAGCTTATGATGAGGTATTTCTCAGTAGATTATAATCAGTTACCTGATGAACATCAACGATCTGTAACGAGGCATGAACTCCCCGGTGGCTCATCAGTGAAGAAGCGAGGTGTTATAATTTTAATGCTATTTATTTTCATTGTTTACATAATAAAAGTTTTTGTTTTATTTTTTATTTATTTATGTATTATTTTTGTTCAATATTTTTATTTTTTATTTGTAATATTAATTCTAAAAATTGACCAAAGAAGTTTTTATCAAACTGTTTTGTATTTAATTATTTATTTATTTATTCATTTCATTTTATGTTTCGCACAGCGGCGTTGGTATCCTCCAACGACGAATTCGAGTCCGCTTCAAGGGAGATGGCATCTCGTATAGCGTTGTCGAATGGGTACACTTTCGACAGCCTGCCTAAGCAATGTCGTCTGCCTGCAGGAGCACAAAGACGCAGAGAACAAGAGCGCACCAAAATTCCTTTCTTGGTGCCCTTCATCACGGATGCTCTTAGTGCTCAAGTACGGGAATGTATACGCAAGGCTGACTTAGAAGGTCTGGTCAGGCTAGTTAACATACCGCCTGCTAACCTCAGGACCCAACTTGTTAGGAACCGGCTGTACGATCGCGCTTGTGATACCCATCCTGCATGGTCTGCCCGTTCGGAGAGGAAAGGGGATTGCACGGCTTCAGGTGTGGTATACCTAATCACTTGCACGGAGTGCAATGAAGAATAAATCGGTGAGACGGGCAGGCCGCTTTGGGTGAGGACCAAGGAACACATGGACGGGCTTCGGAGACGCCAGATTTCCACGCTGCTGGGGGAGCACAGGCAGCGCCATGGTGGCGCAGCGGTTGGGGTCGCGGTTATAATCCTTGCTCGAGAGGTCCATATCACAGCACGCTGGACTCTCGAATCGCTGTGGATTGCCTTCAAGAATCCCGCGATCAATAGGAGGGAAGAGCGCGTAGCGCGAACCCAGGAGCTGGCCCCATTTGCTGACCTCTGTGGGCTCGACCCCGGAGGGCGACAGCCGGAGGGTCTCTGAGCGGTTGACCTTAGGTGGTAGTCTCATTCACCCAAACTGCCTTGGGCTGTCTCACTCCCGTTTCGTCTCCTTTTCCTATTAATTCCGGAAACTCCTGTGACTTGAAATAGTTCTTGGACGAGTAACCTTTCAAACCTCGCTTGACTTTTCCAGGCTCTAAAGAAGGCGGTTACGCCGAAACGTCAGCCGAATAAAGTGTGATTAACAATCTTGGCTCCACAGCTCGAACAGTTCTATTGGTATGCCAAGATTCAACGACAGTCGATCATGGAATATGTTTCATTTTAAACTTGAATTTGATGAAATTTGTTAAATTTGAAGCGAGTTTTTGCGAACAAGTGTTAAAAATAATGAAAAAAATAAAAAACATACATAGTAGTTGTAGCTGCGGCCGGTCTCCATCTTCTTTCTATTTAAAGTATCGATACTGTGCTCTATTGTACTTTATCAGGACCGATATTATGATACATGTTATCATTACGGTATTCATTTTATTCTTCAACCAGACGTTCAACGGCCTAGCGGCCGCCAAACGTCTGGTTGGGGGCTTCGCCCCCAAACCCTGAAACCCTGAAAAACTTCTTTACACAGACGCATACCATGCTGATTCGGTTTGCTCATGTCCGAAACCTTCTGCGATTGTGATACAGCTGTTTCATATAACTGCTCTCTTGAAATGAAGTTCCCAATAAAGTCATCACTGTTAGAAGATGGAAAGAATCACACAGATATCATCCATTGAGGAGATAACCTCTCTCCTATGTTTTAGAAAAATGTTTTCCTCAAAACTGTCAATAATAAGAGATACTAAACGGATAAGCGAACGCGCCTGCCTCTGTACGTCGGTGACACGTCTTGCAATCCCAAGCGGCCTTTGACCGACATCGGAGACACGTCTTCTGAACGCGGAAGCCCGTTGCCCTACAACACTGACACATCTTTTGAATCCGGACGCCACCCCACCTTACTGGTTCTCTCGAACAGGTCATCCTTTAGTGGTCCCCTCTTGCCCGCTTCAGCTGCTGGACCCCTTCTTTTTGATTGTCCTTATTGGTAACCATCCTTAATTAACTCCTCCTTTCTTGTTCCCTTATTGGTAACCGTCTACTGAACACCATTATTGGTTTCCCCATTCCCTTGGTCCCGTCTACTGACCCCATTTTAGAGATCCCGTATTACTGGTGCCCCGTCTCCATGTCACCTCCAGCCCCCCTCCCCCTTCCAGGTCACTTTCACGAATTTCAAGAATTTCACTTTTCAAGATATTTCCCCCCCCCCCCCCCCCCCAAACTTGTCCTCCCACGCTCACGGCGTGACATCGGTGATATGCCTGAACCCGGACATCGTTTAATCGACATCGTTGACTCGTCTTCTAAAGCCGGACGTCTTTTGAAGGACATCGCTAACATGTCTTCTGTACCTGCCCCCCCCCCCTTCCCCCTTTGCGCGACTTCGGCGACAGCTCTTCCGAACCCGTTCGCCTGTTGCACGACGTCGGTGGCACCTCTTATGAACCCGGACGTCTGTTGAACGACGTCGGTGACATGTCTTCTGATGGTGAGTACGAAAGCCCTTTGCGCGACATCGGTGACACGCCTTCTGACCCTCTCGACCTGACATGGGTGACACATGGTCTGAACCCGGAGCCTGTTACTCGACGTCTAGGATAGGAAAGGCCAGACGGATAGGCAGACGGACGGACAGACGGACGGACAACCGCTTACTCTTTTATATATAGTAGGATAGGATAGGATAGGATAGGATTACTAGGTATGGAGGTTCTACTTCCAAGAAATTCCATTAGTATATTACTACATTTTATGGCGCAACTCCACTTTATCTATTTATTTATTTAAAATTTTATAAGAACAATGTTTAAAGATACTCATGAATATATGTAAAAAAGGAAAGATGGAAAACTTCTTAAAACTATTTAAGTGCTTTTATAAAGTTTATTGCTTTATTATATTTGTCTAACGAGTTATACTTGTATAGTTTTTGTCTATTTTTATTGAGGCATTTTTTACATTATTAACAATGAATTCTGTGCTATATCCATTGGTGGAAAGCATTTTGTGAAGCTCTCTTATCTCACTGCAAAAATATTGAAATGTTGAACGGACGATAGCTATTCTAAGCGTTTCTGTGTAAATGACATTATGTTTAATCCTGATTAAAATTTATGAGTCTAGGTGTGGAAACCTGTTTACTTTAAAATTGAAAGAGCCTGTTTTGTTGTATAAGTTGCTTTCAATTTTATTATTTATGACTTTAATACTTATGTCTAGATAATTACCTTTGTGTTCACAGTCGTGTGTCTTCTTTAATTCCAATGTGTTTTTGTAAACTAGAGTAAGTATGTAATCAATGTAGCTCTCTGTGTAAATATGAATTGTAAGTATGTCATCCATATATCTAAGTGGTTTAAATAATTCATTTCTATTTAAAATAGTATTCTTAGAGTACCCAAATTCAAACATTGACATGGCTAAGTCAGCTGGTAAAGGGCTAAAGCTACAGCATTGAGGAACTCCTTTATTTTGTTTAAAAATTATACTGGCGAATATGCATTAATTATTTTTCAGTAGGTAGTCTATAAAACATAGAAGCGATGCATTGTAATATCTGTATTTATTGTTTTGAATTGAGCTATCAGTATAGAAAGCTTTGAATCCATTACATGCTATAAAATGTTTTCCACAATTTTTGAAGCAAAGTATGATAAGGTTTTTCACTTTTTCTAATATAACAGGATGAGGCATGCTAGTGAACATGTCTGTAAAACCAGCTGAATACAATTTAACATTCTCTGCGTCAGTGTTTGTTAGTTCTTGTGCTATGTTAGAATTTTTAATAGCCCAATATATTTTAATCGACCTTGTATTACTAGCTATATTATTTGCGTAATTAATGAAATGTGTTTTTAGAAAAGTAAATATACAACACATTTCTAGAGCTATGGTCTTAACACTACCCTTATATGCCCCGTTAATAAGTCTAAATTTTACTGGGTCTTTATGAAGTTTAGGCAGTGAATAAATAATCGATAGATCTACATTTGAATTAACATTTAATTTGTTTCTTATTTGGAAATGCTGATGTCTTTCTATTATGAGCAGCTTATTAGAAACATTCAAATTAACATATGTATTATTAATAATGTTAAAGGTATCGTTTTTATTGTCATATGTAATTCCCATTTCTTCCATTGGGTTGAGCAGGTAAATTTTTTTACAAATAATACCATAATTATTGTTTGTTTTATCTAATGGGCAGAATATAAAATCTTTCTGTAGTTAGTCTTCGTATTGCATGGTACGGTATATAAACCTTGTTAGTGTTGGCATGATTGCGCAAAGGTTTTATTTTATTTCTGTATTCTATAGCAAAAAAAATTGTTCAATTGGTTCACTTGTTGAATGTCTATAGAATCTACTTATGTAATTAACAACTTTTTGAACAGTGGATTTGTATGTGTTATGTATTATATCGCTGGTGTAACCTATTACTGGTCTATATTTTGTGCCTTTTCTCATAATTTCTTTCAACTGTTGATGTTTTATAATGTTCAAATTACTGTGATAATACAACAGTGGGCAGTGTGAATAAATGAGCTGTATTTGCTTTTTTCTTTTCTATATATGCATTATCTACTGAGTATATCTTTATAACTTTCAAGATTGGCGTTTTTTAGAAATTGGTTATAGTTGCAATTGGTACTAGATATAGATCGCCTATCAGTATATACTACCATGGACGGAATGAATTCTTTTGTGAAGGTATTTTTGATTATTTCTTTTACTTTGCTTTTTTAATATTTTATTTTAAGTTACTACGTTTTTAAGTTTTATAAAGCTGGCAGGAATGAAGTTCCGAGAGAGAGAAAAAGATTTGGGCCACTTCATCAGCACGTCGATAATTTCGTCTTTGTGAAACCAGGGAGCGAGCTCATATGAGGAAAGCGCGATAAATCATCGTCATAATCAATCTCAGAGTCTTCTAATCTAACTTGGCTCTTGCTATATATCTTCTGGAACACTTCACCAAATAAATCAGCCTTTTCCTTATCCGAAAAGATAAGTTCATCGTCACCATTAACCAAGGTAGCTGTTATATTGGAACGAGTGCTAATAAACCTGTAAAATGCACTTCTATCCTTAGATTGCGTTAGTTTCCTCTCGATATACATATTGTAGCGACGAAGGGCCTTACCGTGTTTGATAGACAAAGTCTCATATGAAGTCCAATCCTAAAAAAGTAACGCATACTTTTTTCCACCGAAAGAAACGATTCCCATTCAACCTTCTGAGATGATCAGCAACTCCTTTTCGCCTTCACCCACTCTTCGCATTGGCACGAATATTCGATTGAATGGTGAATAATTGCGAACAGTGTTTCATATAACTGATCGAAGGTGCTCCCTGAACCCATTATGCTGACCCAATCAATGCTGTTAAGGTAAATTCCCATTTGATAATGGTCGGCGCATTTATAATTTCTGATTTATCTCTATCCCATCTTAATTCACTATTTTCGTGCTTCAGATCCACATGAAACGTGACCATGACATGGTCACGATGGGGGACCTATCTGCACATCACTCTCGAAACCTGCTTTGTTGCACCGAAGAAGGTCCAATACTGAGCTTCTCTTGGTTGGAGCCAGCACAAAATGCTGTAAGCTATGTGTCTCAAAAACAGTGGAAAAGCATCTAGATACATATCAGCACCGACGGGGCCTCAGATCTGGCAAGTTAAAGTCTCCCAATAAGACTGTTGTTATGCTTATGACAGAATAATCGCTTATAGCCTTTGCAAGCTGATGTGACCCTGAGGCACTACAGCCAGGGGATTTGTACACGCATATGACGCGGAACACATTGTCGCCATGGGTCACGTCGCAAACCAAAATCTCATAACTGTTTGGTGCCGATTCGCTGAAGACTACGTTATAAGAAAAAGCATTCTTTAGCAGAATTAGTATTCCGCCACTTTTTTTTGGTAAGATGATCACACCTAATTCCTACATAATGCCTACTGGCCGCGCCCAATAGCGGTTTGAGTTTATTTTCCTAGCTCAGCCAAGTCTCAGTTAATCCAACAAAATCTAAGTTACGAAAAAGTACGATGTAATTCCGTAACTGCGCGAGACTACAATTTTTCACAAGGATCTTACGTTAGAGAGTAATCCGGACCACTTAGTACGGTTTATCCGACGACCTTTCAATAGTTTCCCGTAAGAAGGCTACTGTTTGTCCGCTTCACATACGCCGGCACTTTCCCTTTGCTGTCAGCGACTGCAGTTGCTCGATGGCATCCGAACTGTCGAATGTCGTGGATGATCTCGTTCTGACTGTAACAGAGGAGCCACGGGCCGAACCGTTCATCGATTAACTTCCTGTGTTCTTCGCCATGGTACGAACAACAGCAGACTTCAACAAAATATACCTTGTAGAGTGGCGAGTGTACGACGATGTCCTTTGCCTCTTGCCACAAAAGACCACCCTTGTTCCAACAGATGTCCGTAGAAAACAAAGAAAGCGTCGAATTAGCAAAGTGTAGCTGTCATACGGAGCCAAAGGAAACGCAGCCGCACCGGGTCAGAGCGTATCATATTCTCTGAACCCACTAGTCCCTACCCACTAAGTCTGAAAAATTCGTTGCTGGGAGGGAGCTTTTATGCCTGTGGGCAAGCGCTTCGGATAGCATTCCGCCCTCCACTTCCTTTCTCGCTTTTCTTCAACTTTACTGCAGAAAGGAAACACACAAACAATCCTTGACCTGCATCTTAAGTGCGGTTGTCGTACTAAATTTGCACAAGTTCAGATTCAGCTGTCATGCAGTTCAGTGAATGCATATTCAAAAAATTGTTTGATGTGCCGCTTTTGCTGAAAGTGCTTTCATCACACGCAAGCAAATTCAGCAAAAGCGGCACATCAGTTCTTTCTTGTTACACTGTAACTGCTATTGATCGTAAATAAGGGAATTGTGCTAAAGAAAAACGAATTAACCAAAAATTGATACCAAATGCGTTCTGACAGGCCATCGGTTTAGCAGCATGGAAAGGTAATATGAAACTCGATTGAATTTACAAAGCATACGAACTGCTCCATCGTTTGTATGCTTCGTGTCTCTGTGTTCTTTTTTATTAAGTGGTGTTTGTGCAGTTGTTGCTGGTTCTTACAACGTATTGCCTTCTGCATTCATAGTAAACAATAACAATAACCATTCTACAACGGTACTAGCAATAGTTTATATCCTATCGAGATCTGATCGTTGTGTTGTTCAAGTTGTTAAATTGTAGGTTTGTTCTGCAAGCAATTTCTACGTTACACGAATGCTTACGAGGGATGTCAGTGAACTCGGTCTGTGTCATGAACAGTGGTTCATGAGTCATACAAACAGGCCGTGGTTCGTGAGTCATGGTTTACAACAGGAGCTTTACAGCACATTACAACCATGCTGCGCTCGCCTAAACCGCTATAAATACCACCCACTTTTCGTCGGTATAAATAGCGGGCCCCTCGGCTGAAAGGCACCCTTCAGTCGACTTCACTCAACCTCGCTCCACTGGACTTCACTCCATTGGCGGACCCGCTAACAAGACAAACAATACAGTACAAGCAATAAAACAACTACAACAAGAACAACATTATTGCCGTTGAATGTACATCATATCGGCTATAATGACATGATCAAGTTATCAAATGGAAAATAAATATGATTAACCCAACTATGAACCACCAAATCATATTGGACAGTGATGCAGTCCAAAAATGGTGCATCGGCCAAATATAACAAAATTTTCAATTAATTCTTAGTGTCACTACAAGTAGCAACAATACTGAAAACCAAATAACAAACAATTTTGCATCTTCTGGAGCAAAATTGACTTGCGTGCGCTATGTATCCGGACCATATCACACGATACGGGTAGTTCCTACGGTGCAGTCTCAGGCGATATCATTCCTTATCATTTATTTTGTGTCATATCAGTCTCTTAAAAAAACGCGCGCAGTAAAAAAAAGTTGACAAGAAGAACAAAGAGAACCAAATTGTCAATGCAGTTCTACATGAACCAAGCAAATTAGTCCGACATTGTTAAATATTTGATATTTCAGGGCCCAAAATAAGAGTTTCCGTAATTACGAATCAGTATATGTGCAGGTGCTAAGGATTTTATTGGAGTAAAGCTGCCGGCAATACAAAATTGTGAAAGAGGCTTGGACAGCCTAAAACAAATTTTCAGGATACTTTTAGAGTGGTCTCTTATTGCGTATAGCCACCTACAGGCGTGAAAAGTCGGACTCCTTCTCTGTCATAGATGCTGTTTAGCCATACAGCCTTTCGTTATTAAATATGCTAGCATACAGGTCTAACCGATTACGTTGCAGCTGCAAGCAGAAAATGCGTGATAACTCCAAACTCCAGGGATGACACGCTGTAAAGTGATACGTGCGCTTTACTTGTCAGCGGCAAGTTCTCACAGCAAAATCAATTACAAGTCACACAAGCACATTCTTTCGTCAAACTCTCAAAGCATAGCCCACATATCTTACGGCATGCAACTATATAAACCCCTCAGACGCTTCTAGATCCACTTCGTTTACGCTAGCGTCTTGCATTCTGAGCGTAATCATGAGTTCTAGACCTCTTTTTAACCTAAAACTTACAAAACAAAACTTAACAATAAAAAAGCGCTTTGGAAAACCTGATTCAGGAGGTAGAAGAATACCGCACACCCAGGATGTTCCCACTGGAACTCACCCAACTGAGGTTCTTTCTAACGACCAAGACCATTACAACTAACAACTTAAAAGAAAGGCTTGAACAACAGAGAGAAACCTTTTGGGCTTCCTGTAGACTCAGTCTATGCTCTTGCTGATCTTAGCCTTGAGGACAAGATAGCAGCAGAGCAACAATTTGACAATCACTGGAGCGAAATTCAAGGTGAGGCAACAATTAACCTCGCGACAAATTTATTGCGTCAGCTGGAGAGACGCTTTGTAGAACTCGATTGCCAAAAAGCAGTTCTTCGACAAATCGTTTCCTTCAATAGACGAAGAGCCACTAGTGACAATTATCCAACTCATGGCGCAACCGGTTTAACGCCAATCTACAATCAGTTCCAATCAACACAACACCAAATTGTCGCTCCCAACGTTGCCTTCCCAGTGGCTCCCCTTCCACCAATCAACGAACTGGTTAGCCTACCCATCATACACCAACCACACAAGGAGATATGAACTTATAGGACAGCTCAAATTCAACTTCTTACCAATTTCACAATCAATATTACGTCAAAAGGCGGCCTGACCGTGCCTCCAACATTACAACAACCTGACATCACTTTTATTACACTTCACTCCGCCCATCAAAAGTGGCACGTCCACGGCAGTATATAAACCGCCACGAATCGCTCGTCCTCACACTTCGCTCTACGCAGCAGCCGTCTCAGCAACTTCAGTCTTCATGGCCTCAGACTCCTCCAGTCTGAAAACAACAAAACAAAAATTAACAAGACAACTCAACGCGTTAGAAGACCTAATCAAAGAAGCAAATCAATATAGTCCCCCGTGGAATTTTCCTACGGAGCTTTCGGACTTGGAGCTTTACCTTTCAACAAATCATCTAACGGTAACAAACTTAAAGCAGCGAATAGAAGAAAACACAGACAAGATATGGGAACTATATAACTGCGGAACATGCGCTGCAGCAGGTTCCGAACAAGACAACAAACTAGAGGAAGCCTTTGACCTCTACTGGAACAAAAAACAAGGTGACAGAATGCTGTCTCTTGCAATAGCACTATCACGACAATTAGACAAGAGACTTATCGAGCTAGACTGTCAGGGCCTAGCCTTGAAACAAACTCGTGCTACCCAACAATCTGTCCCATTCAGCACTGCTGAAACAAGAAACAATGCTGAACAATCCGTTGTCATTCCACCCTCCAATGCTATGGCAATAGAGCAGAGACTCTTGAACGGCGAACTCAAGGTACCAGACTTTCATGGCAATCCCTCAGAATTTGGACCATTCTGGGAACTCTTTGAAGAGTTGGTCCACAAACAACCATATTCCAACATAGGAAAGTTATCAATCCTACTCAATTGTTGCAAAGGAGATGCCGCACGAGCACTCCGCATGATCACACGTACTGGAGACTCCTACGAGAGAGCCATCCAGCAGCTTAAAAGTCAATACGAAGACCCTAACAGAGTGACAATGCAAATGAACCGACAACTTAAAACAATGAAACCATGCCGTGATGATCCAAGATCGTTGAGAAACAATTTGAGTGACATACAAGCTATTATATCTACTATACAAAGACAAGGAGAGGTAGTAGATACTACCTATATGACCAGCATGGTTATAGACACTTTTTCAAAAGGTGTACAAGAAGAAATAGCCCGTAAAGAATTTGACTTGGGTAAAGAATGGACAATAGAAGAACTAGCTGAAAATTTGACAATCGCCGTTAAACGTCGTGAACATATCGAAAGCCGCCAGGAGGACTCCAAAGAAGGCCACAATGTATTCTTAACAAGAGCCAAAATAGATCCAACCGTACGATGCGCCGGCTGTGGACAACCCCATGTCTTCAAGTACTGCAAGAAATACCCCACAGTCTTTCAAAAAATTGAACGTGTTAGGGAACTTCATGCTTGTTGGAAGTGCTTCAGCCAACATCATACAACATCCCATTGTTACAAAGATAACTGTTACAAATGTTGTGGCGGTCACAATATCATCCTTTGTAAACAAAACCCAAGCCAAACTAGCGACACTCCTCCAGTAGACAATTTCAAACCACCAACGATACCGGAATGTAAAGAGGAAGAAAAATTCAAAACGAAGGACAACACACTACCTATCGTAGTAGGTCACCTGAATTTCACAACGAACAGAAGCAATTCCAAGGGCGAGTTGCCAGACAAGATAACAAGTCCTTACCAAACAATCGATTCTGAAGTTCACTCACAAGGTCCTCATCACGGGAATCCGGGAGACAAGCAAAACGAGGAAACAGCTATCAGTCTCCATCTAGGAAGCCAAAAGAAACTTACAAAGTCTGTTTCGCACAACTGCCGACCGACCACAAACAAAACTACAACAATGTCAATGTCAACTTCCAAGCCAATTGCCCCAGTATTGACAACTGCTCTTTCCGCCAAGGTGAATACAGATCGGGAGTACGTCTTATGATAGTACCAGTAACAATTCACAACCCTAACAATGAACAAACAGAGCAGGTATATGCTCTGCTTGTCTCTGCATCTCATCAATCTTTAATAGCCGCTTCACTTTCAGCTCGGATGAAGCTTAAACCAAAATCAACGACAACAATAATTGTCAACAACTTTGGAGGTCATGCAGAAAAGAAGCTGGTAAAATGAGTAACCGCATTTTTGTCAAACTCGCACGGTCACTCTATGACTGTCGAATTCTTTACCAACAATATAATAACGGCAGCAATCACCATTCACGAACTGCTACCAGAAGACCGAATCTACTTAGAAGAAAATTACCCCATAAAGGCGATCTAATAATGCAAAAAGCAAATAGCACAATAATAGTGCCAGAAATCCTTATAGGTATCGACTATTTCAACGTAATAATGAAGCCAAACGTACCAGTGAATCGGCTTCCGTCAGGTCTCTTCGTTACCGAAACTTTCTTCGGCCCCATGGTTTCTGTGATCCCTCAAAACAATGCGAACTCTGAAACGAATTCATTAATACAAAACATTATCAACAATTTCACAAGTGAAAATAACAATATTATAGAACAAATTGATTATTCTGATTTCTGGAAGCTTCCCGGAATAGGAACTAAAGACTTTCATACACAAGATAAACTTAACAAACAAATTTTAAACGCATTCTATTCAAGTGTACAACTAACAAATGGGAAAATTTACGTGCAATTCCACTGGAAACCAAACAAAAACCATCTGGCTGACAATTACAATCTAGCTCTTAGCAGGCTCCATCAACTAATCCAAATGAGAACAAAAAATCCTCAGTGTTGGACAGAATACTGCAAAATCATTGAAGAGCAAATTTTGAAACTATTCGTAGAAGACGCTCCTCAATGTGCCAATGGTACAAATCCACTTTATTACATACCACATCAAGCGGTGATAAAATCCTCAAGTGCAACAACAAAAACCAGAATGGTACTGGACGCCTCTTCCAAGATAAAGGGACAACTAAGTCTAAATGATGTGATCTATCAAGGACCAATGCTGCTCCCAAATCTATGTGGAATTCTTTTGCGATCAAGGTTAGACTCTAAAAATATGATCGATGATGTGGAAAAGGCTTTCCACATGATCCATCTGCAAGAATCCGAGCGGGATTCAGTCCGGTTTCTGTGGCTAAAAGACACAAACAAGCCTTTAACACCACAAAATATACGTATCCTTCGTTTTTGCCGTCTACCTTTTGGAATTAATGCTTCCCCTTTTTTACTTGGCATATCGATTTAATATGGAATAGAACACCAAAAACAATGGCACAATTCAATACACCAAGAATTGTTAGAAAATCTCTATGTGGATAACGTTCTGATTCTCGACAACTCATCCCGCTCCCTTATCGAAAAGTATAGGGAATGCAAAAGGATATTCTCCAACATGTCGATGAACCTCCGTCAATTTATTACAAATGATCAAGCTTGCAACAGTGTACTTGCAGAACAAGACCGCTCAACAAGTCAATCAATAAAAATCCTAGGTATCCAGTGGAACCATTTTCGAGACCAGTTTACAATCCCATGTAAATTGCAATACCTTGTCAACCCCACAAAACGCAAAGTTTTACAAGCTACACATTCAACGTTTGACCCACTTGGTTTCCTTTTACCCTTGCTCTTACCAGCCAAAATATTCGTACAAGATCTTTGCAAATTACAGTACAATTGGGACGACCCTCTATCACCCGATCATGCTTCCAAGTGGAAATCTATCTGTGAACAAGCCGATGGCTACGCGACAAGTATCCCTCGTGTTTTATCCGTTCGCAATAAACAAAATCAATTCGACCTGCACATATTCGTCGATGCGTCAATACGTGCCTTTGCTGCCGTGGTGTATCTGCGAACAATCTATAAACACGGGTCAATCAGCACGGCATTTCTCATGGCCAGGCAGCGCCTAGCACAGATCAACATCCAAACAAAAGCAATGACGACTCCTCGATTAGAGCTACTAGCCCTGTTAATTGGAGCAAGTCTTACAACTTTTATCCTCAATGAAATTAAGTTAGATATCTCTATTATCAGAATTTATAGTGACTCTAAAGTTGCCCTACACTGGATACAGTCAAATACAAAAAATGGACTCTTCGTAGATAACCGTTGTGTAGAAATATGGGACAATTTAACAAACTGGTTCAACACCGGAATAGTCGTTCATCTACATTATATCCCCTCAGAAACTAATCCAGCAGATTGCGCAAGTAAGGGACTCAACAAAGAACAAATAGCAAACCACATTTGGTGGTAAGGACCGACATTTTTACAAGAAATTAAAGCAAACTGGCCTCCTTTAGAAGAATTCACGTGGATACCAAAAGAGCCCGAAATGCAACCCACAAGTGTGCAAACATTGGTTTCTACAACAAATTCAGATGAAACTGAGGACGTCATTTTCACAAATCAATTTTCTTCATTTCCAAAACTACGAAAAACAACTGTACTAGTTCTCAAGTTCCTTCGACAAATCATCTTTAAGAAGCTGTCAATTCAAAAACAAGAAAAACTAAGCAAAAGCATACCTGGACTTGCCGAGGAATTATCCTCTCGTCCATTGGCGTGCCCACAAGCGAACGATATCCAAGCCGCTGAAAAACTTCTTATAACACTTATGCAAATAAAATATAACAAACGAAGATGAAAGAAAATGGGATCATTTAGATCTCTACAAGGACGAAAATGGCTTACTTAGATGCCACGGTCGAATTAAAGCGAAGCATCTACCTAGGAAAACACTCGAACCCATTCTCGTGTTGCCAAATCACCAACTAACAAGCCTTCTCATAAGATACACCCACATCAAATGTGGACACCAAAAGGTAAATGGCACGCTTGCTAATTTACTACTAACCTATTGGGTACCAAAAACACGACAAGTTGTAAGAAAATGTCTTAAACATTGCGTAGTATGCAAAAAATGGAACGGGAAGCCTTACTTTTACCCAGTCTCGCCGCCGCTCCCCGCCGCAGGTACGTCGCCCACGCGTCCTTTTTCCCACATCGGAATCGACCTCGCAGGACCTTTCCGCGTGCAAGACTCTGAACAACAACAACAACATAAAAGGTGGATTTTCCTCTCCACTTGCATGACAACACGCGCAGTACATCTCGAAACAGTCAACGACCTTAGCGCAATACAAGTAATAAACACCTTGAGACGACTAATTGCAAGACGAGGAAAACCTCAACTAATAATTTTTGACAACGCCACAATTTCAATTGGGTCATGAGATACTAACTTCTCTTTACAATCAAGTCAAAACAGATGACAATTTCGGACAACACTCCCCTCCCCGCCAACGTCTCCCCTCTTACAAGCAAAGAACAAGAGTCTGACAACGACGACGACTCCTTCTACGCTCCACACATTTCCACCAAGGATCAAGCTATACAATACCTCCAAAAGCAACTCAGCTGTCTTAACGCACTTCGGAAGTCATGGAATAAGAGCTATTTATTTGAGTTGCGTAATTTCCACCAAAGTAGAATAAAACAAAAACGTTTTACCCGCAAGGAACCTCTAATAGGAGAAGTTGTCCTCATAATGGATGAAAATACCTCACGGTCAGACTGGCCTATGGGTATCGTTACAAAACTTATACCCGATACCGATGGAAATATCCGCTCAGTTGAGTTGAGAACAGCAAAATCAATTATTGAAAGGTCAATTAACATGCTTATCCCCTTAGAACTGGACAATGACACAACAATTCAAAAAGAATTAAGCGAAAACAACGCCAAGGAACAGAAAATACAACAGCAGTATGGCCGGCACAAACAACGCGAGTGAGTCAACACGTCCGAATTCAAACAGCTCAAGCGCCGCACACGCCGTTCCTGCCGCGCCACGCCAAAGAACACAAAACCTATAGTCGCCGCTGTCAACACAACGGCCGCACGAGCGCGGAATCGATCCAACGACCATTGCCTCTACTGGAAACACTGGCTCGCGATAGCGCTCACAATGAACATACTCTCTCTGGCGTGTGCGCAGAGCGAAAGGAACACCCACAATACAAAGATATCCTGCATTACAGGAGGAGTCAATGTCCTAATGCTACAACAAGCACAACGAATACATGTCTGCGGAGATGAATATTGTATTGAGATACCACAACCAGATCAAAATATTAGTGTACAATTTCCAGCTGAGATTACTCTCCATACCCATCACGTTACCATGAAATCAATTGTGGACAAATCCACACAAGCAATGCACTGGGCCTGTCCTCCAAGCCCATTTTGTGAACAAATAACATGCAATTTTTGCACACAAATGGTATCAAACCCAGAGTGTTGGCCAAGGATAGCAATTGCTGTCACCGCCATAATTCTCTACGTGTTCGTTATCACTACATACATTGCAATATCAATGGTAAGGAAAATTTGTAGAAGCTGTACGTGCTTCTGTAAACAACTGTGTCCCCTTCGCTTTCTTCAACGGCATATTTGCCGTAGACTTTACAAGCGTAACAAATCGCATGATAACATCCCCCTTTTGGAAATCGACAACGTTAGTACCCGATGGTCCACCACAATAACTGTCAAACTACTTGCAATTTCAATAGCGTTCAGTTCAACCACTTAGGGATGCCAACAAACTGTACTGCTAACGATTGCGCTTTCACAATGCAGTCAAGCAACAAACAGCTGCCACAACCAAACCACAATTATCGCACAACTAAATCAAATGCAGCCAGAAATATGCATTCAATTAAAGTATGGACAACATAGAGTTCAAGCAATGCAACTTTATCTACAAGAACTTGTTCTAAGATGCCGAAAAGAAACGCTGTACTTCACAAGGAACACGGAAACCAGAGTTCAGTACCAGAAGCGATGCCCCCATATGGGTACGTGTACTGGCTCAAAATGCGCAAAAATCAGTTATGACACTCTAGTGGATGAACTCGAGCTTGCCAACAACTAGACTGAAATAACCTACTGTTCAGAATCATGCGGTAGATTAGGTTGTTCCTGCGGATATCCTTCTTCAGTATGTCTATTCTATCGAATATACCATGTTCCTACCGACAACGAAATTTATGAAGCCTTTCATTGCCCGTCATGGTTTGAGAAAATCAAAGTACAAATTACACAAGACACCCAAGACAAACAGAAGTCGTACAATTTGGAACTCAAACCTTATGCAAGAAAACAAATTGCTAATACAACTATCGAGATAACTAGTTTCTCCTTTTCACCGATATCAATTCTCAATCGTAAATTCATTTCAAACGGTAAAACAACAGCATTTATTCGCGACGATACCAGATTCAGTTACGCTTGCAATTCTGCTCCAATCCAACAAAATAGTTCGAATGAGTGCGTCATTAAGGACACATGCAAATGCAATCCAGCTGAAGACTATGTCTCATGCTATTGTACTCACGACAACGTCTCACAATTTACCCAATTGGCAAATACACTTCCGCTACCGATACTCCACGGCCTCGTTACCACAGAAGGTGTCTGAAAAATACCAACCATATGAACAACTGCTGTTGCCCTAGACGTCATGCTTTCACTAAAGCAGCAGCTCAGCATTCAACAAATCATCCAACAAATACAAAACTTCCAAAAAACTTAAACTTTGTGGTATTCTCCCTCAAATACTAATCGGTTGTTACAACTGCATGAAAGGTGCAATAGCCACCATTCTGCGCAACTCTGACAAAACAAAATTAACAGCTCAAGTAAGCTGCGGCATCCAACAATTCATACTAACTTGCACGACGAGTGGAACACAAAATCAAGTGCGCCTATATTTCAGCTCAGCTCGCGTTCAACAAGTTTGCAGTGCACAATGTGGCACTCATACAACAATATTTGAACTCAAAGGGACACTTAACTATGTGAATGGAATAAAATCACTAGGGCGAATTACGCACCTATGGGACAACGAGACAGTAACAGATGGTTCATATGGGATTGACTTATCACTGCCAGATATCAGTCATTTCTTCGCAGTCTGCAAAACATTTTTCCTTTACACTATAACGGTTCTCATGCTGCTCGGCGCAGCGCTCATTCTCAGCTCCGCTTATCTCTGCAGTAGCTCACATTTTCCCACAACAAGCACAAGTAAACACATTCCATCAATCCTTTATAAATTGCCACCCTTAGGCACAGCACTCGTCGTCCTTCGTCTCCTGAGGCGCCTTGTTGGGCTCATGGTTAAGCTCTTTAGGCTACCTGTTAAACTATTTGCCTATTTTGCTCGAGTGTTTCCGTAACCCGTCTACACCTGCAATCTTTTACAATGCAAGCAATACTTAACTTAACAGTACCAGTTTCAGATGGATCACGAAGAGTCTGACATGGGGGCTGGCCCAGAAAACAACGACCAAAGCAACGAGGAGGCGAACAACGACAACCCGCAACAAGCTGATCTCGGCCCGAATATCCCAGAAAGCCCGCTCGGGAGAGTGGAACACAAGCTCGACGAAGTACGCAACAAGCAGACGGAATCCCCTTCATGGCCGCTAAGATAGCACACAACAATGTAAGTAAGATCACAAGATTGAAAACTTCTCTAAATACAAAATTCAATTAACGCTAGTTACTTTTGGGAAACAAACAATTCTTTTTGACTAAAACAAGTCTAATTTCAAGACCAAACGCACTTCACACAGCAGGAAAGATGACACTCCATCTAACAAAAAAGGTAAAAATAAAGTACCTATCAAATTCAATACAGCAGCCGCAGCTACAAAACAAAACTTTTCAGCATCTCCTGGCAGATGTTACTGAACGGATTGGCAAGATCGAGAAAAGCCTAAATCGTACCCTGCAGCTGATACAACCGATCGCGGGCAACCAGAACAACCAGACAACTCAACAAGCAACAACTCCACCACCGTCAGGCAGCAACACGGCGGAACATCGATTTGAAAACAATTGCGTGTTTTGCAACGATAACCATTAGTCGTCCGATTGTGTCATGTTCCAAACTCTGTCATCACGCCGCAAGCGCTGTTTCGAAAAATACCGTTGTGAACGATGTTTGCTGCCGGCAAAGCATATGGCGACTTCTTGCAAAACAACCTCAACTTGTTTCTACTGCAAAAAAATGAACGGAGTCAAAGAAATGCAGATTCACAACTCCGCGTTTTGCCCGTATGAATTCGAAATGTGAACTACAATTACAAGTCAATTACAAGCTCTCTTTTGTTTGCTGTTGTAATCGACGGCTGATTATTTGGTATCTTATTAAATGGTCGATTGTGGTGCCTAGTTGAGCAATAAACGTAGTGTTGCCTTAGTGTCCTCAACAATCAAAATATTTCCAAAAAAGAGAGTGCAACAATCAATAACATTAGTCACATAAATTAGGACATTAATAATAACAAAGTGATAATAACAATAAAATAACAATAATAGTGATGCACAGCACTAATAAACATATCACAAAACAATATATAGTAACAACAAAATATATATATAAGAGTAACAACAAATAATAAGATAGAACATAATAAACATTATAACTACCACTAAAAGGGCTTTCGTTGTTACAAACTTAAATAAGTACAACTCAGTGACACTGTTACAAACAAACAATTAAAATAAACACGATGTCCACCTTGACTCCTCGATCATCGCGGACACTACTACACAAAGATGAAATCGACGCCAGCACTTCAACTACTCCGAAGCCGATATTGCCTCACCGCCAACGCCAACAGTGCTTCACCGCCAACGCCAACAGTGCTTCACCGCCAACGCCGACATTGCCCACCGTCAACGACGACACCGCACCACGGCCTACTCTACGACATAGTACCCTCCATACACAGCCGAATAGTTCCTAGTGTTGACATCTAAGTATACTTATTCTGTTGCTTCGCCGTTGTGTATTTTCGTAACAAACAAAAGTGAAACAAACAACAACGCAAACAAAAAATGCGGGGAGGATGCACATTAACTAAGGCCCCCACTCGCACAACCCTCCTTCGGTGTGCGGAGTGTCATGAACAGTGGTTCATGAGTCATACAAACAGGCCGTGGTTCGTGAGTCATGGTTTACAACAGTAGCTTTACAGCACTTTACAACCATGCTCCGCCCGCCTACGATGGGTATGTGTAAGTAAAGGGGTGTACGCTTTCGCCCAAACATCGCCCACGGGAGTTATTTGGGGTGCTGACCACGGATATGATACCTGTTTTTAAAATTTCGGTATATTACGGCAGGTTACGTAAATATGGGTGTGTAAAGCTATCTACGTTAGCAGGATCGCTATAAATACCACCCACCTTTCGTCGGTAGAAATAGCGGGCCCCTCAGCTGAAAGGCACCCTTCAGACGACTTCACTCAATCTCGGTCCACTGGACTTCACTCCATTGGCGGACCCGCTAACAAGACAAACAATACAGTACAAGCAATAAAACAAACAAGGACAACATTATTGCCGTTGAATATAATCGGTTATAATGACGTGATCAAGTTATTAAGTGGAAAATAAATATGATTAACCAAAGTTTGGAGATTCTGAATGAGACCTATATGATTTTGTGGGGCATCGGAAGAGGATCACAGAATTATGTTTCGTTTTTGCTATATGCCACTGGGTGGTTCAAAAATGGCAAAAAAATGTATCACTTCAGGGCTGATAAGGCAAAGGTGACACCTGGAATGGACCTGTCGTGCTCAGACGTTGATCTACAAAAGTTTTGGATCTGAAATTAAAGTTTGATTATAATAATACGATAATTTCCTACGTTTTCTAGACGAAACTGCAGTGTACATTCAAGTGATTCATTTGCAACGTTGGTGCCAGCGATTGGATGACTGAATGGATAGCGCGACGGACATACGGGAGGGGTTGAGTCCGTGGGGGGCGTATGCGATTTGCTCAGTGTAGTGCTCCCTTCTTGGCTAGGAAAGAGTACATTTTGGCTACGGTAGGTTACCGTATTATTGACTAGTGGTGAATAAGGGTGACGAAGACATGACTACCGATTTTGCCCAGACTTCGCCTACGGAAATTACTAAAGCTGCTGACCACGAATATGTCACTCTTTTTCTAAATTGTCACTTTCCTTGCACTACTTTCCATCGAAGATTGAAATCCAAGGTTGGAAAATAAGTTTAACCACATTGGAGAAGAAAGCGATCCTGCTAACGTAGATAGCTTTACACACCCATATTTACCTAACCTGCCGTAATATACCGAAATTTTAAAAACAGGTATCATATCCGTGGTCAGCACCCCAAATAACTCCCGTGGGCGATGTTTGGGCGAAAGCGTACACCCCTTTACTTACACATACCCATCGTAACCTTCTGCCACTCATCGTTTCAACGAAAATGGTTGCTAGATTAGTGATCTGCATCCCAGATAACCCTATAGATGAATTTAAGACAGAAAATCTTTTTCGATCTCCAGAGTTGAGGGAGTGAGTGCAAGTGGTCATAGCTGCAAAGCCTCGACTCGTCTACTGTAAGTGTATAGGAGAATAGTCAGGAAAAAATACACAGCTAGATAAACACCATGAGGTGGATAAAATATGCTGTACTTGGTAGCAGTGAGCTGAAATAGTGAAAGCTGCGTAGAATAAAAAGCTGTCTGTAAAGAAATACGAAGAACGATGAACGTGTCTTGATGATGGGTCAACTCAATACTTGTCGATCGTGTTCACAAATAAGGTGACAGCGAGCAACACTTCAAGAACTAATTGAGAACATTCCAAAGAGGTCATATGGGGGTAGCATCTAGCGGGAGCTTCCTCAGCGAGACAAGCGTGGTTTAATGGACGCTCGACATCACCCCACACGACAAAACTAGCTTCTTCCACATCTGACAACAGATTGAAAGCGGGGTTAGGAAGCGAAGAAGGTATCCTACCGAAGCCAAAATATACTCTATGTTAACCAAAAAGGAACACTCCACAAAGCAAATCGCATAGACATCCTAGGAATCGAACCCTCGACCCCCTCCCGTGAGTCCGCCGCGCTATCCACTCGCTCATCCAGTCGCTGCCACCAACCTTGCAAATGAATCACTTGAATGTACGCTGCAGCTTCGTCTAGGAAACGTAGGAAATTATCGTATTACTATAATCAAACTTTAATTTCAGCTGCAAACGTTTTGTAAGTTAAGTACAGAGCACGACAGGGCCATTCCATGTGTCACTTCTGCCTTATCAGCCCGCCCTGAAGTGATACCACTTTTTACCATTTTTGGACCATCCAGTGGCATTTAGCAAAAGCGAAACACAGTTCTGTGATCCTTCTCCGATGCCCTACAAGACCATATAGGTCTCGTTCAGAATCTCCGGACCGAGTTTACTGACCTCCCTCGTTAGGTGCCTGAGATGGCGAACACTACCCTGGCAGTACTCGGCAGAAACTCGTAAAGCCGGACACTAAATGGTGGTCCCACTTAAAAGCCTCGTGTGACGCAGGGCCTTTTACACGCACGTTGGTCTGCCTTTGATGAAAGTACCTGCATCTCGACGTAAACTTGCAGGTTCCCTTAGACCACAAAAACCTAGAAACAGTGTCATCCAGCGCTTGCAAAAACATACGTTCAGCGAAATACCGAAAATTGTACTCTCGACACTCAAAATACTGGAAAGTGGGGATGTTGTTAGGGGGTGCTGATCACGAATCTGACACCTTCCTCCGGTTTCACTATGGACTGCTAGAGGTCCCACACGGAGATCCTCCAAAGTGGCGGTGAGCTTTTGCGGTGGAATTTTTACAGGATGTAGGATACCGTGTGGGGACTTCAATACCATAGTTTTTTGGAATCCTCTTCTGTGGTCGAAAAAAGAGTGGACGCGTGTGAGCGCGAAGTTCATCAATCCCTGCCGCACCGGGCGAATGTGGTCGGTTGGCGTAGTGGTAGTGTTGTAGCTTCACAAGAGCAAGATCGTGGGTTCAATTCCCCGTTGCGCTGGGACTTTTGCATTTCGCGACTTATCGTAGTAGGACTCTTCATCCCCATTTCTAACACGTTTTTGAACAAAAACATGGCAACAAATGGTGTTTACGTTCATCGAGCTCTTTGAAAATGGAAAGGTGAGAACTTTTGGCTTCTAGGTTATGCAAGTCAAAAACTGGTGCCAGATTCGTGATCACCACCCCAAATAGCTCCCACGCACAAACGCACAAAGTTTGGGCGTTAGGCCTACGTTATACCCCCGCGAGAGCATCCGCGGGACGTCCGCGGACAGAAGGTGCATCGCGGACGGTCGTCGTCGAGCCGAGGCGGCTAGCGTCGGATTGGAGCGCGTTTTTGGCGCTCGACTCTGCGGGAAGAGCGTTCCCGCGGGCGGGAAGTATAACATCCCTCTCGTCGTCTGACGGCGGCGATCCGCAGACGGAAGGCGTGGCGGGGCACGGCGATTGGCCGGATTACGGATCTCGGCGCGATTCCCGCCCGTCCGCGGATGCTCCCGCGGGAGTATAACACAGGCCTTATTGGTGCTTCTGACCTCATCACCCTCACTTACTCACACCTTCTCTAACTGTCATAATAAAACGGAAAATCCAGAAACCGATGTCAGATTCATGATCAGCACTCCAAATAACACCCGTAACCGAAGTATGAGTTTTTACCTCACTAGTACAGAGCATGGGTCCCTTTTGATTTCCGAACAGTCAAGTTGTTTCAAGATGATAAGGTGTTGTAGATAGCAATTCCTGTTATATTCTTTACATGGATGGAGCCAAAAACCTAGTAACCAACTGGTAAGAATGGCTAATGATGTACCAATCTTCTTCAACAAAGATGGAGGATTGCAAAAAAGCATGTAAGCGAAATACACTGCTAAACAAACTGAATATCTACGCTTTTATATACCATCCGTTCAAAAAAGGGCGTAGTAGCACAGATATTTTACTCTCTGTGTAGCCCTCCACCGCTTAACGTATTCGATTGGCAATCACCTCGAATGGCTTCACACCTCAATGACCGCCCTTGTTTAACCATGCAGACCGAGGTGCAAAGACCGCTCTAGGCCCAGACTCGAGTGAGGGTGATGAGGTCAGAAGCACCAATATCCCAAACTTTGTGCATGGGGGTTATTTGGGTTATTTGTCACAAATCTGGCATTTTTTTACTCCCTTATCCTGGAAGTCAAAAATTCTCACCTTCTTTTTGGCAGCAGGGCACTGTGAACTTCGCGCTAACGCGTCCACACGCTTTTATTCGACCAGAAAAGAGCAATCCAAAAAATAACTATGGTTTTGGACTTCCCACACGGAACCTTACATTCTGTAAAAATTGTATTGTAAAAGCTCACCGCCAGTAAGGAGGTACTCCTTGTCAGAATCTATGGATACTATAAAGAAATCGACATCGCCGTTTTCCTTATCTGGTCGTACTTCTTTTCCAGCGATGTACTTTAAGATGAAAGCTAAAAGTAAAACTCTAAAAGTCGGTGTGTCACCCTCTTTGAAGCGCGCCACGCATTCTACTTCTAAAGGATGTCGCGGAGGCGACTTGTATGCGCACTTGACCTATACCATGGCCTGCGGTGGCCAGGCGACGAACAAGTCAGTGCTTTATCCTTCCCAGACACGTCCGGAGCTCGTGGTTGACTTACTCTACATGATGCCACATTTGAGTTTCAATTCCTGTTATGAGAAAAAGAAGGTTGACAACACTTTTTGTGCTTATTTTGTCTTTGCAGATGCGTAAGCAACGACGAGCAGGCGTCCTTCCATGATCTCCTTGGAGACCTCGGTGCATACTAGTTTAAAGAGACCTTTGGTACCCAACTCCCGCTTGCCGTAGTCAAAACTAATACAATGCCGCTCCTGTTTTTTGGTTTTTAGGCGGAATAAACGAAAAAACCGCCGTCTCCGCCGCTTTTCCACAAATTCCTTCAAAGTACTTTGATCAGAAAATAATTTCAACCATCCGAATCTACTCTGGTTGATCTATCCAACATTTTAGGTAACATTCAGTTGTTCTTCAAAAAGTTGATTCGGTGACATATATAGTCTCAGCGGCGGCCTCCCTTCGCCGCTCGAGATAGTTGCTCCCACAGGAAATATCTCCCTGGCTGGTCAGAGTAAGCAACTTTTAAAGTCAATTCCTCGTTTTCTTCCTAGGGTACGCTCTGAATGGTGCACTTTTTTATAGCTGCTAAAAAATTGTGATCATTTTGATCTACTTCTTTGCAAAATTTTCCTGATCTAAACCGTCAGATTTTTGGAAATCGTCAACTCAAAGTGTTTTTGGAAAACTCAAAGTTCAGCGTTAAACTGAACTAAAGATAGTCTGCAAGATAGCTTGGCGAAAACGATAACTATGAGCAGCCGAAGCCACCTACAAGGTCACTCTGAAAATGTGATTTTTGCCAAATCAAGTGGACGATACAAGAATCGCCTTCAGGAGGGTGGACTGCTAATTGGGAGGTTCACGGTAGTGCTCTGTCACCATCCACCTACGATCCCCTTGGCTTAGTGGTGATATTGTAACACACGTAAACAAGGACCAAACTTCATAGTAGCCATGAAATGGCTCCAGCACAATTTCGGCTGAAAGAGTAGTTCCAAAAGGGAAAACTTTTTCCCAGTGAATTCCAAGTCCAATGTTAGTTTCTATCTTTTCCTTTACTTTAACCCTTTTCTGATGCTGTGATTGCTCGCCAGACTGTGGACTGCGGTCCGAGCCGTGATTAGGGCGATCGCCGCTCTACCAGTGTAGCCACCTCAAGTGATCCCCTTGATGTCTAAAGCCGGAGCCAAACATCTTACCGCTTCTGAAGGTCCATCTTACTCCTACTCCTTTTTGGTTTTTCTTTGGGACATAACCCTAGGTTCAGCATGGTCAAAGCTAATACACATGTAGCGGCAGCGGGCTAGTAATAACTGGTGCTGAACTCATGAACTGAAATTCCTTCGAAATTGGTGGGTTTCTTAGTCTCAGGCTCATAAAGAGAGTGGTAATTTTATACCTTCGCGCATTAGTTCAGCAGAGGCTGGCCATGGGAACGCTATAGTGATCTGTTTACACCCTGTCTTTCTTAATGTGTGCATTTATCTCCTCACCCTCTCTTATTCATTTGGTATTATTTTCTTTTGCCCTTTGCGTTTTTGTAATGCATTTTCCATTGCCCTTTTGTTAGCCATTTGTCCTCCTGTGTTTGCACTGGCACGAATAAACAATAAAATAAATAAGTAAATTTCCTTAAATTCTTTTTTAGGTGGTCGTGCATGACGTATGAACATGTAATAACCACTGTATCCTTCGCAGGTTCGACGGTTAGCTTTCGGACTGTGTCGTTCACAAAACTTTCATATTTCATTGCACCCTTGTTGCATTTGGAGAGGCCCTGAAGGTACAACAAAATTTGACGCTCAGGCAACTCATAGGGTGTAATCATGTCACTAGTCCTAAGACAATTCACTACAGCCTTCATGTGGTCTGCATACTACCTGCACCACCTATGGTCTGGACAATGTCATCAGGATATAACAATCTGAATAGCAGCAAACCTTCAACATCGTAAATCGAAAATGCATGCCAAAACGGCCGGTGGCGAATTAATTAGCGGCTACCGATTAGCGGCGTTTCTCCGCTTTGCCACAACCCTCTTCAAAGTCAGTTACATCCACTGAATTGCACACTGTTGGAATCAGAACAACATGGTCCACTCAATGATATAAAACCATTTACCATTAGCAAGACTTTAGAATTTTAGAGTTCGAGATGACCTATATTAAGCAAGCCCGTAATCGTCTTGACCTGACTCACATTCGCTTTCACGTCTGGCCCAACTATGCAGGGGTGAACCTGCCCAGTAGAATTTTTAAAATTTTACACGCTTTGAAAATCCATTTTATGCCAATTTCAGGCTTTTCCCATTAGGGCGATCAGTTTGATTTTGGGGTCTACACACTTTTCAGGCGTTCCCTTCGCCTATTTCCTGCTGCATGCTGTGGAGAGTGATTTTCTTGCGACTTGTTTATTACTGACCGGTAGTTAGTCGAAAGACAATGAGAAATATTATATATTCAACACAATGATGCATGAACGCTGAACACCAGCGTTACACAGGCACAAAGCGCACGAAGCAGAATGACTATTCAATACGTAAAACGCGGGAAACGTATAAAAGCTAACGAATGCGAAGTCGTATAACTGGTTTTGAACCAGGCATAAGCAACCAGCTTTTCAACGCGAGGATGGCGCAGGATTCGCTACACAGCGAAACGACCTTCAATGTCATTATAACAGTTCTGTTCTACTCCAGCTGCCCGCAACTTCGACACTTGCCTTTAGGATATTGCCCTATACGGATATAAGTTTTGGCGTGTTAATCGAACGTTGATCAGACATTGTTCTGTACTGCAATGGTTTTGTGCAATACAAAATGGTACATCGAGGAATGGTTCGATGAGTGACTGCGATAAGACACAAAGGGATAAAAGTGGGTGTTATTCAATCACTCAACAGAGTGTGCCACGCATTCCGTTTCTGTTGAACGTCGTAGAAGACGTTTGAGTGCGTCATTGGGATAATAGCTTGCGCGGGCCACCCGATGAGCGTGTTTACGTTCCATATTATTATGCACATCTGTCACCAATCCACCCAAGAGGTTGCTTCGTCGGCCCTAACGGTAGGAGAACGACGACGGTTAAGCGCTACAACACGAAATCGGTCCTTCTGGTGATTGCATTATAGGCGGGATTGAAAAGAAATTGGTCAAATGGCGTACCTTTGGGTGCACTTAATTAAGAGCATGCATGTTTAGACCAGTCGACATTCGACCACATCCGATGAGGTTTGCTTGTGCTTTTACGAGTATTCCAGTGCAGTGCATCAACATTGCCTCTCTTTCTTTTGACTAAAGCCACATTTTAGTCCCTGTTTTTATGTTTATTTGTTTACTTATTGCTGCACCTAAATTGCGCCATAGAAAACCAAACAAACAAAGGAAAACATAATGAGCATCAAATAACAATGCCTAGCTTAAAAGAAATAACATCAACAAAATCGTGAGCCACTTGGGAAGCATTACGAGCTGTAACGAAATGGGAGAAATGTGGCAGATTATTCAGAACACTCTGTGCAAAGCACTAAAAAAATAATTCCAAAAAACGAAAGCATAGCGGAGCAAAATAATAAATCGCGTTGTTTTAAATGAGAAAGATTAAAATCAATAAAAAATTTGTATCGGCATAAAAAGTGCAGGCGTTAGCATTCGTATAACTATGGTGAGACTATCAGTGAGTGATGAAGTCACTTTCGAGCATCATTGGCGAAGAGGAAACACCCAGGAGTCCGACCATATACCCGGTCGTACCAAGGCGAGCAAATGCTACGTTACATTACCTCTCGGCGATGCTTCCATAGGAACTATCTAGATAAGAAGATAGAGACGAAATCCACTACTGAACAAATCATTAAAAGACGCTCAATGAAGTAGGTAAATACACACTAGTCGGTATGAAAACAAAAACTTTGCACAAAATACTGCCAAGACTAATAGATGAAATGCAGACATAGTGATTCCAACAGTAGTGGGAAAAGAAGAGAGCGTATAAAAAACCAATTCAGAGCTGTCTGTGGGACTATCAACAATATGGCCTATGTTATACTCCCGCGGGAGCATCCGCGGAAAGTCCGCGGACGGAAGGTGCGCCACGGACGGCCGTCGTCGAGATGGGGCGGCTAGCATCGCATTTTAGCGGGTTTATGGAGCCCGACTCCGCGGGAAGACAGCCTTCCGCGGTGCTTTGCACCTGCTGCCAGCTCGCGGGCGGGAAGTATAAGGCCTATGGTATACTCCCGCGTCGCTCCAGCGACGGGCGTGGGGCAACCGTCAACGGCGCGGTTTCGCTGCAGTGTCGGACGGCCCAGTGGGGCGCGGTTGTCAGTTGACGCGCCATCGCTCCCGCGATGTGTCGCAGAGGGGTGTTATACCTTCGCGTCGCGGGAGTGAAACATACTCCCGTGCGACGGCCATCGCAGCCCGTCGTTCGTCGCAGTGCAGTGCACTGGTCGGTCGCGGAGGGGGGAGCGCTTGTCATGCCATATTCTATGCACTTCCGCTTACTTATTTCGACACTTCCTTGGTTCGTGACCATACCACAGCAATTTCAACACACGTTCGGTGATGTTGGGTGGTCCTGTGATGTACCTGTTGTTCTTCTAGTAGAGTTTTCGTCGTGGCTAGACTCATTTTGGTTTTTTTCGACGGCTTGAACAGCTAGTTTTTCAAGGAGATATTTTTCTAGGCTATTTTTCTCACTTTTGTGCCGATCCTCGCATTTTTCGGCTCTGAACTTTTTCGCCGGCACCGAAATCTACATTTCTGTGCCGAACAAGTCACAGGGAGGTTCTATTGACATGTTCGGCACAGAAATGTGCCAAATGAACGGCTAATTTTTTGAGGAGATATTTTCTAGGCCGTTTTTTTTTTCGAGTCAAAAGCTGATGCCAGATTCGTGATCAATGTTGTCCCGATGACCATCGAGTTGCTAGAGCGGGAGCCAAAAGCGTCTCCATTCGTCTCTGTCGCTTGCCAGAGTGCTCCAATGGATCCTCTTTGCCCTAAGGACACGAAGAGCGTCATATCGTTTGTTTAGGGCTTCCACAAAGAAGTCCGACCAACTTCTTTGTTGGTGCGCGTCTTGGTGTTCTCGGTGAAGGAATAACATCTGTTATATACTATACATCACCTTTTCACCTTGAAGCAGCTGAGATAAGAGACATTGGAACGGAGATAGAGAACCTTAAAACTATGGAAGGTCTTGCTCCAATTGGACGATTGTCCAGAGGATTGAGCGAAAGAAATGCGTTTAGAAATTTCCATAATTTATCCCAGGTTTGGGTATCCAAATGCCTTGCTAAGACGCCTCAATAGGCAAGAACAAGAGCTTCCACAGTCCCTATCTTACCCTACGCTTACGGATACGAGTGGTAACGGCAATCCCTGGTTTCTTCCTTCTGTCGAAAAAGTCCCGCCAGGATTGGTCGTCTTCCAACACGTATCCTTGCCCATTGTATACAACCCCGTCGCCGGCACATTTGTACGTCGTGTAGTCGCCGCGTTCCAAGTTCACGTCAGTCGACACCAAGGCTAGAATTCTGCAAAAGTCTCCGTCTGCAGAACTTCGTGAACTACGCCAGCTTCAGCGATGGCGACGGATCGCGACGCGCATCCGAGCCGTCGCGTCGCTGTGCACTCCCGCGTTGTTGGTAGTATGCCATAGGCCTAACAGCCGTCTCGTCGTCTGTCGGCGGTGATCCGCTGACGGCGGGAGTGGCGAGCCGCGGCGATTGGCCAGGTGAGGGATCTCGGCGCAATCCCCGCCCGCTCGCGGATGCCCCCGCGGGAGTATAACATAGGCCTATCGGATGAAGGATAGAATCACAATAGCGCATACAGCCGTTTCATGTTGAGTGGTATCGAAACCGGATTCCGAATGCCATTGCATAGAACATGCCTCAAGACACTCTATAATACTCAAGATCAGCAAAAATGATCAAAGTTAAGCAAATGAGGAAGATCTGACCACATTAGCTTGAACTTAGACTCTTTTGAAGCCCTTGCTTGGAAAACATAAGCGGGCAACTTACTTACTCGAGTTGATTATTTCCAGGTGAGCGTGACATCTACAGATTTGCCAATTGGTAAAGGAGTTTTTGTTAGAGTTTTTGTTAAATGGGGCATCAATTTACAGTTTCATATGCCAGCGGTGTAGGTCGCCATATACATGCCGTCGGAAGTAGCTCAAATTCGTGGAAGGATATAGACGCACTCATGCGGCACTTGCCTATCCTGTAAAATCTGAAATTGGTTTCGTTGTTAAAATCATTCACGGCGAATCGATCTAAAACTCGCATCCAGCCCGGGTCAGTCAAGTCCTCCGTGCCTTCAGGTTCGGTGAACTGATAAGAGACTCTGGTAAGGATGAAACTCTGACATCAGCTGGCTATCCTAAATCAGACTGTTGGCCAAACACACACTGAAACTGAATTTCTCAAGGGAACGTTCGTCGCTTGCTGCAGGGGGGGGGGGGGGGTTGACTACGTTCGAATCTTCTGTTCGTTTACTCGTTTAGCTCCTTTTAATGTGTTTGTGTGTGTTTGGGGTGGGAGGGAGTGCGAACAAATTTATTGAGTCTGTTATGGTCGAGCAACGAACGGTTTTGGTTTGCTGAAGACGGCACGGCGAGACTATGGAACCGAGGCCTGTGAAGTTTTGAACTCTAGTTTCTCGACGGTTAAAGTATAGATTTTTAGGGTCAGTGCTCGAGTGTATTCTTCTGCGTACTTTTGCAGAATCACCACAAATTTCTTCCTTCCTGAAGAAGTCGAAATCTAGACCTTTGTCCGTCAACTCTGGGGGCCAGCGATAATGGCAGTAGGTAGGATAATGGCAAAGTGTTTGCCATTCAAATTTATTTGAAGCGCTCTGCGAATCGATCACGGAGTCGTAACAGAGGGCTTCAATTGTCCCGCAAAAAAAAATCCTATGCTAAGGAGACAAAGTTAGAGACAAAGAACAAGCAGCGCCTAAACTTTTTATGGAACACAGTTTTGTTTCATGCGTTGCTTCCTTCAAGCAGAAAAATTCATTTCCAAAGTTACAAGCCTTACGTAACGGCTCTGTCATGTCACGATTCGAAGAGCGCCTCAAAAAATCTTCGCAGATACTCGAAATTTTATAGAATATAATTTTATAGAATAGAACTTAGATCTAGACATCGCACCCTTCAGGCGGCAATATGTGTCAGGCTATGACAATCTGCGAATGTCGGCGAAAAATTGACTTTATTCAGTGTTCTGATCGATCCAAAAACTGTCCTCGAAAATCTTTATTTTCAGCTTTATAACAATCAGCATTCAAAACGTTATGTTAGGTTGGCAAGTTCTGGAGTTTTGGACTGGTCCACTTTGAACGATCATGTCTTTATTCATACTCACCGGCTTCAGTTCAAATAAGCCATAAGCAGGACAAATTCTAGAAAGGCAGTTTTTGCGTGGTCCTGGTTTGCGAAGGTTCTACCAGGGAGGATGTTCTGAAAGTGCGCGCAAGGTGGAAGTCGGTTCGCGCAAGGCCTGGCGAGTACGGCGAGTGAGACAGCACTTCAACTCCCAGTTCGTTTAATTTTCGCTTAGTGATTTGCGAAGCGTGTGGACTGTCGTGCAGAAAAATGGGACCTCTTCTGTTGACCAGTGCCAGCTGCAGCTCACACATTATTCGGTACAACTCGTCATTTTCGTCACAGTGTGATGGCTCGGCAGGGTTACAGAAAGTTGTAGTGAATCACGCCAGGTGCCGAACACCACGCTGTTACCATCGTCATTTTCTGGTTGAAATTCGTCTCTGAGAAGTGCCTGTGGGATTCGTCGACTCACCCCACTGTCCTGATCGTCTTCGCTCATCGCACAGAACCCACTTTTCATCACATGTGACAACTCGATTCAAAAACGGGTCATTCTTAATCCGGAGAAGCAAAGAAGAACAAATTTCGAAACGCGACAATTTCTTGCGATCGAGTAAATCGTGGGGACCCACTTTTCGAGCTTCTTCACCTGTCCGAGGCGTTCCAAACCATATTTTACAGCAGTTTTGCTGACTCCTAGACCTTCCGCAATTTCACGGACTGCGATGGATTAGCTTTCGCGTCGTCCTGGAATGCTGTAGGGCCCCACTTCTGGGTGCGTCTTCAAGGTGGAAATCTCCACCACGAAATTTCTCGAACCACCGTTCCACGATCCTTTCTCCAACACTATTTGGCCCCACACATGGTTGACTCGCCGGGCTGTTTCGACAGTGCATTGGCCCAGTTTGAAAGTGAGATATAATGTCGTCCGGAATTGTTCCTTCGACAATTATTAAGCGCAGGTGAAGTCCAAATTAATCGAATAATTTTTAACAGTTAGAGCGAAGAATTCCGCATCAGACGTTATATAAAATTGCGAGGTAAGGTAAAAATTGGTTCAGTAATAAACAAACGAAAAGCGGTTGCACAAAAACCTCCAGAACTTTCCGACTAACCTACTTGATTTCATATTCATATTCGTATTCCATATTCTCTGTCAAAAAACCTGCGCGCAAGTCTCAATATTATCGAACCCACCTACTAGTGGTGGAAACACCCTATTGAGGCAGAGAAAAATCACAAAAAAGGATAGAGTGAAGCGAATTAGGAAAAAACCCCCAGACTTTGGCGATCATGAAGGGAAGATGCTGACATATGTAGGCTTCAATCAGCTTGGATTTTCAGAATCTCCGTTTCTGCAAACTTCGTGGCTGCTTTCAATCTGAGGCTTCCACTTTTTTTCATCTGTTTGTGTGTTTAAGTTTTTGCAACTCCTAGTTCCGTCTTATAGAATGGTTTCAGAGAGGTCGGAGTGCTTTATTCCTATGGGAAATAAAGCTTAACTTCTTTCGTGTTCGTCGTACTGTTGAGAGGCATCTCGTTTCCATTTTTGTATCAGTGTGCGTACACGCGGAGTCTTCAGAGTGGCTCTGCATTGTCGTTGATTAGTTCTTGGTTCAAGGCAGCTTGATGGGCAACAGCTCCGGTTGGAATCCGTGGGTGTGGGATTGCGGCACGAGACTGTCCAGTCATGATTCGGATTCGTTCGCGTGGCGTTACCCCCATGCCTTTGTCGTCGGCGCTTTGTTGTGGATGAATTGCGGATGCTGGCTGATTGTGCCACCTCCCGGTGGGGCCGTTCGGTTGGGTAATGAACTGACGACCGATCACCCACACTGGTCGCTATGGCAACATCAGGGACGGAGTGCTGCCAGCTCCGGTCGTCGATTCGATAGGGCACCCGGGCCCTTTACGGAATCTCCGGGTGGCGCCTCACCCACGGACGCACTAGTCCCCAAGGACGTCGTCTCCACGCGCCTCACAGCTGCTCTTCCCGAGCACTTGAGCGTGCTCGTGATTTCTTGCTGCTGCGGGACACTACCAAGAGTGCGCTGCTTTTGCTACTATCTCCTGTTCGTTTAAAAAAGCCAGTCCTTCAATGTTTCTCTTCACGTGTGGAATTTAATTCATAGGAGCATCTGATCGATTCCTCACAGATTCACGATGGAAATCTCTTTAACATTCAGGCTTCCGTTCAGTTTCCATTCAGTAAACAAACTTTTTTTTTAGCATGACAACTTAACGTTGACTGTACTTCTTATCTACTGTCATCATCTGTAAAAAACGCCCCTCCAGCCTTTTCTACTCTTCCCTTATAAAGTTGCAGACTTTATAAAGCACGAGCAAAGTATCTGTTGGATAGGGACACATCTGGGGATTGTCTAAACGAAGTCGCTTCTAACCAAAAATGTGGTTAGTTATAAAATAGTAACAACACAGTAGATAAGAATCTTTATCTACTGTGTGGTTACTATTTTATAACTAACCATTTCAACCACATTCGGTTGTGTCCCATAGAAACGGGACACCTAGCTTTTGTTCACCGACACACATTATGGTTTTGACGTTTCCTTCGGATAAGATCTCCCGCCTGGCAGTGGTGAGTGGTAGTTGACTAGCGCTAGGTCTGGGCTAAACAGGCAGTCCGTTCCCGCCAATTTCTGAAACGTTCTGCAGCCTGATTTTTACGACGCAGTGTATGTTGTTGTCTTGTAGGAAGTCGAGATCATTCCACAACAAAGCGGCGACACAGCTGAGCCGTGGTGGAGGATTTTCGCTGTTCGTGGCTGGCGCTCTGCTCTCAAAATGTGTCACCGCCTCATATTTCAAGCATATCCTCCTCCACACACGAGCTCACACGACTGGTGGACGAAACTTTTGCTTTCTGTTTTTAGAAAAATGGGCAAAATCGATCAGAAAATAACACCGCTTAGAAACTCTCCATGCTCTCTCCTCCTAGAACTTCGTCATTACATCGATGTTTTGTTTAATGCTTATTGCTATTTTATTCTTTATGTTTATTTCCATGCTCGACGAGATTACTAATACTCATATTAATATTGGTGTCAGTAATATTATTATTATCCATTCACGATACATGTCCAGCAGTATTCTCTCGCTAACACTTAACATTCCTGTATGTGTATTTAGTTAGGCGTGGCAGAAGTGTAACAAATAAGAAGAAGCTGTTGCGGTTTAGAAAAAGCTTCAGAATTTTATTTCAGCTGGAGCTGCACGAATAGTATGTATCCATTTTTACTAAATTTAGATGTGCTTACCATCGGTGTGACCTCAGAAAATTAAAGACGTCAATAACAGGCAAAAAGAAAATTCCAAAATTTTTTTAACATCATTAGCAAATTTTCCTAAAGCTAGGTCATCTATTAACAAAAATAAGATTTTAAAGTAGCTAGATTTCTCAAGGAGAAAGGAATCGTTCGGTGCAATTTAGCCTTACTGAAATAATTTTGAGCGAGGATGTACAGTTGCAGAGCGTCGATTGTGTACGAATTAGGGAAGTATTGTACAACATGTAATATGCACTTTCTGGCTGCATGTCCGGTATTGAAGTCATACATTACGCCAACTGTGGGGCATTTCCAATAGGTAGGAACGACGTAGCCGAATGCCCCGACTAGCATTTACTTCCTTTTCTTTTCTTCCTTTTACTACTGAGAGCTCCCTAACCCCCTCGCTTTCTCCTGCCAGGTGCTGCCTACCAACATTTAAACTTCGGGTGTAGGATGCTTGCAGCTCACGAATTCGGACACTTCAGGTCAGTCATTTTACTCAGAGGATCTGATCTCTCTAGAAGGGTCTCGCCATGAGGATTGGAAGACGTTGTCAGACTCTGGTAACCTTTACCTCTAACAAACTGTGAAGGGGAACACCCGAAGAACCATTGGGAACGCCTCGGATGAAGTGGCCCCAAACATTGTGCTTCGACCATTCCGCGGTGTCTACGCCAGGGTTCCGATGAACGTCTATTTTCTGTTTTCTGATTTTCCTGCCATTTTATGCATTTTTCTGTTTTTTTTTTGGCAAAACGGGCAAGTTTGGCTGGAAGACAGATATTAGGTTGCCTGGGAAGTTCTCAGTATCCGGAAAGTTTTGTGTTACTATTTGTCACTCGTCCATTATTAAGTAAAAATTCAACTTGCATTGCGTATTAATGCTACATTCTGTACAGAATTTTTTGCTCTATCCGATTGAGTAATTTGCTTCAACGTTGTTTTATATTTCTGCCCTTGTAGGGCTTATTCAAGCATGTCGAAGGAACAATTCCGATCGACATCTTATTTTAACGTCAAATTGGGACAATCCGCAGCCGAGACAGCTCGACGAATCAAGTGTGGGGAACAAATAACGTTGGAGAAAGCACTGTGCGCGAGTGGTTCAGTGAATTTCGGACCGGAGATTTCAGCCTCGAAGATGACCCCCGTAGCGGTCGAACTAGAACAATCCTTTTGAAGGAATGGTGGAAGCTGAACCATCCCAAGCAGTTCGCGGAATCGCGGAAGTGGTAGTAAAACTTTTGTTGCGGATGCTTTGAAACGCTTTGGAAAGGTGAAAAACCTCAAAAAGTGGGTGCGTCACGAGTTGAGTGCGCGGCAAAAATTGTAACGTTTCGAGATTTGTTCTTCCTTACTTTTACCCGATTAATGTGACCCGTTTTGGATCGGTTCATTACTTGTGATGAAAAGTGGATTCTGTATGATAACAGGAAACATTCCGGACAGTGGTTGGACGCCGATGAACCCCCTAGGCATTTTCCAAAGGCGAACCTCCACCAAAAAAGGTAATGGTCACCGTGTAGTGGCTGGCGGCTGGTGTGATCCACTACAACATTTTGGCACCAGGCCAAACGATCACAGCAGAGCCCTACTGTAGGGAAATCGACGAATGCACCGAAAATTGCGCCAACTTCAGCTATTATTGGTCAACGGAAGAGGCCCGACTGTTTTGCACGATAATGCCCGCTCACACTTTTCACAAATCACTTCAAAAATTGAAAGAATTTTGACGTTCTGCCTCACCTGTCATATTCTCCAGACCTCTCACCAAACGACCACCACCTTTTCAACAACTTTCAGAACTTTCTCGCTGGTGAAACATTCCACAGTCAGGACCAAGTCAACACAGCTTTCGTGGATTTTGTCGAATCTCGACCACCTTAGCTGATGGAATAAGTCGACTGGTGCCCCGTTGGCAAAAGGCGTGCTGATTCGAGCGGTTCTTATTTCGACTAAATTCGATAAGATTTGAGAAAGTCATGATAGCTCAATGTGAAGCACATAAAACGCTGAGAACTTTCCGGACAACCAAATAGTAGTATCATTGCACAGATACGTAGTTTGACCACTGAATTTGAACCACAAAAACTCAAACCATACCATAGGTTTGAGTCCTCTATAAAAAACGATGTTCTTGTGGTATCCCCAACGTTTAATATTTGGTATTCCTTTGAAATTCCACGGAATCCAGTTGGTTACGGCTCTCGCCTAGCCGTATCAGCAATACGCATTGCCTGACAGTTCTAGCTCATTTTTGACGATGTGCTCAAGCGTCGTTTATCTTCGAGCTTCGCCCAGTAAAACACTACATGTCCATCTAGCGTATTATAGCCTGCGAAAACGTCCCTCGAAGCAGGCAGTCAGGTAGAATGGGGTGGCAATGTGCAATCTGCGGTGAAAATCCTTTTCCATCGTTCATTGCCGATGAAAGATCAGTTTCTTTCTCGCTTGGATAGTCTAGTGGACAATCTCGCTAGCAGTCGAGCCTGAGTTTTTGGACGCCAGCAGGTGCATTTCAGTCTGAATATTATGTGTAAAATTTTTCCCCACTTATAAGCCATTCTGGTATTTTGGGCGCGTGTAGCGCAATCGGAGGAGGCGCGACTGCCGCGTGCACCCGATACCAGGTTCCTGGTTCGGATTTCCCGCCCAGGCCAACCAAGCCTTCCATCCCTCCGGGGTCGGTGAATTGGTACCAGACTTGTCTGGGAAGGATAAAGCGCTGACTTGTTCATTGGCTGGCCACCGCAGTTGTATGACCAAATACGCATTCATGTCGCCTCCACGACATCCCGTGCGCTGGCGCATCCCAGAAGGGATTGACTAACGCCATCCTTTATCCTTTATCCTTATAAGCCATTCAAATGTATACTTTCCTCAATCTTCCGCCCCGGCTTTTGAAGAGCCCATTCCCTTATTTTTAGTGTAGGCGGGAAGTTTTACGATTTTGAACTCGATCTTAGGGCGGTAGACGAAGTAGCGGAGCTAAGGAGGCCTCTATGGAACATTTTTGCACTGCTAAACGATCCTGTAGGATACATTGGTGAGTTGAAGTGGAAACTTGGTGCGCGAGACTAGGCTGCATACTCTCTGAGAGCTAGATGAATTAGGTTTAAATTCCAATTATGCCGGTACTGCTCTATAGATCCCTCTAGAGCTTTATAGCTCTTCAAGAGGGAGCCTCCGATGTAAATCACGCAAATAAGGTGAATGGGGTTGAAACACGCAAGCATTGGCGACGGAGCGTTCCTCATTCTTACTGGCTCTTTCTTGTTAGCGGAGCCATTAAGCAGACGAACTTTATCTTACTTAAAATCTGACCGAGACTTTGGATTTGAGTGAACACTAAACAGATGTATTCTAACCTGCACATGATAGGCAAAATCTTCTATCATACTTTATTCGACCTCCTTCCGAATGGTAATTTCGATAATTTCTTCCTATTCTTTTGTGATTTTTGTACTCTGGAGTCATTGACTTTTCTGCTTTCCAATTTCCATCCTCTGACGAGCGCAATTTCTATTTTTTTTTAGCTTTTTCCCGGCCTTGCTCCATAGTTCACATTGTCGGAGTCGGTATTGGCTCTTCATCAATAGCTACATAGCTATTGTCGTCGTCGTTTTCACGGACCCTCTGCTCTCCTGGCAGGGGATAGTGTGGCTACCACGCTCGGTTAACGGCGCTGTGGTGTTTATGTTCACGCTTATTTCATCATGCAAGTGCAACAGAAACAAAGTTATAAAAAGACAATTTTGTGATTCACCATGGAGCCTTACGTAGAGCAGCCCAGGAATTTCAATTTAGTGGTCTCCAACGAAAAGTACGCGTCGCAAGCTACAGATTCCGTCGCAAGCTCTCAAAAGCTGTGCGTGAGGCTTTTGAGAGCTTGCGACAGAATCTGTAGCTGTCGCAAGAAATGACTCTTTGCGATAAACGAGAGGAGCATAAGGTATAAAAAGAATGACGTAATGATGCAGTGAGGTGCTTGGATTTACAAAGCCCAATTTAGCTAAGCCTCAAGTCAGTGCTTGTTCCTATCAGAATGCGCTGCAGTTCATCAGCTTCGTAGGGATAGAAGTGTGATGTAGTACAGTGGTGATGGACCAGCATCCTTTCTGGAAAGCAGAGGGTGCACCTTCGAGACCTGGCGCATGAGTTTCCATCGCAACTAAACATCCATCTTACAGCTCATAGCTTCTATCACAACCGCTTTGAGCTTCAGTGAACATGTGAACTAGACCTACCCATCGTCTGATGCTCCAATGTTGTCGAAGTATCCGTTATTCTTTGAGTTACAGAGCTCATTCAGTATTTGTTTGCCCTGCACACGCACAGCCTTAAGTCCGTGTTTATCCGTATCAGAATCCGCTACTTTTCGCCGGCTCCGGAGTCAAAGAAGGCTTGGATAGCCTGGCTGAACCCAGGAGTGACTAGAAGGGCAGGTTATGGCAGACGTTTGCAAACGATTAGGTCGCTGAAGAGTACAGCTATTTCCCGTGTCTTTGAGACATCGTTCGTGGGTAACGTAGCCAGAAGTGTCAAGTGCGTTTGTTTATTTGAGAAGAGAGCGTAGAGAGAGGTTAAGTTGGTATAGCGTACCACAGAGAGTTAATATTATTATTCAGTTTGTCATGTTTTGAACGGAAACCGAGGTCCAGTGGTGTCCTGGTGATTGCTATGTCGTGTGATATCACATGTCGAGCTCTTAGCTTTAGGAATTCAATTATTAGGGGGGGGGGGGGGCAAAAGTAATGAGACAAAATGAAAAAAATCTTTATCTCTTTATAACCCAATTACAACTCAACGATGCTGAGGGGTGTATTTGCCATTAAGGGCAAGGACCTTGCTGCCATCGCTCAGCCAACTTCCTGATCCCATCCTTCCAGAACTGCTTGAGTCTGGTGTTGATCAACAGCTCGATATGGTTGTCAAGGACTGCTTGGATTCTTGTATCCCCTGTAGGCTCAAGTAGTAGTGGTAGTTGCATGGAGAGATGTCCAGCGAATACGGTGGGTGAGGCATGTGAACGTAGCCCAGCTGGGCAAGCTTATTCGTGTTTACTTGTTCCCGATGGGGTGCGGCGTTGTCGAAGAGGAGAACCTTCTTGAAGCGCTGCGAATGAATAAGAGCGAGTCGCCGGCCCGTCTCCTCTATTTCGTTCACCATGACCTTGGAGTTCATCGCGGTGCTCTTGGGAAACAGCCTCCGGTAAACCGATCCATGGGCGCAGACTCAAAAGCTCCAAAGATGCTTCTCGCCGTGAACATCTCGCCGAACGAAGGTCGGTAAAAGGACATCAGGCCTCACCCAGACTCGCTGCTTGGCAGGGTTGAGGTAGAAGACGTACTTCTCATCTTGCGTGAATATTGAGCCCAGGCTGCTCGGGGTTGGGAATTGGGGGAGATTTGCGCGACACAGGTCGAGTCGTCAGACTGGGGTTTCGGCATGAGACAGGCTGGGGTTTTTGGCATGCTTCTGGAAAGGGCGGAAGTGGTAACTTTTCAGATGCGCTTCAGTAAGTAGCATACAAACATACAAATACGATAAGCACGAAACCAGACTCCAGTCACGAGATATATGGACACGGCATGGGGTGTCTCATTACTTTTGCCCCCCCCCCCCCCTAATAAACGCAATAGATCGTTTACGTTTCCCGTTTGACACCTCCCTATAGGATTCGTACCACATGAAGGCTCTTCTATGCACAGTTGAACCAACCAAAGTTGACAATTGTGCAGCATGTTTGACATTTAATTCCTAGAAAACTCCTCGTTGATACTGCAAGTCGCTACCGGGCTCTTTCGTTTCGTATCTTTCCGGCCTTCTAAATTATTTCAATTTGTGTCTTCTAAACAAATCTTCTAAACAAGATCGTGAAGTGTTTAAAGTCAACATATGGGGTGGGATCGAATTTTTAAGTCCATATGTAAAAGATTCGATATTTATCGAAACAACAGTCACATTTTCAAAAACAAGTAGGGCGAATACAAAACCCCGGAATCGCTTTGTGCACCTCATTTTGAGTCGACTGCTATCACATATTGCTTAGGCTGAGGCGCCTTCATGCTAAGCAGACGTTCCTCGTTGTTCTGGGACGGAACTCGTTCGCTGAGTCCTGCCGATAGCAACCCGCGCAGGGTTGGCTTGAACTGCTTCGGCTCCGTCTCTGTCGAAGCAGCTGCGCTCGGCGCTTCTGCTCGACCCGGAGAGGACTCCGGGCATTCCGGTTCCACAGCTGCGGGGAGGCGACGGAAGGCGTTTTAATGCCGGGATTCCACCGAGACACCAGGAAAACCTCGCTCGCACTCAGCGGTAGCCCCGCTCTGCTCCTCGGCTGCTCTGATCCGCTCTGATATCGATCAGCTGCCGCGATTTCTCCTCCTATCGATCGACATTCCATGAAGCCTTCAATTTTGACAAGCAGCAAAGTTGTAGGGAAGGTTCTGTGGCACGGGCACAGCAGAATGGAAGCGCACTATCTAGCCGCTACCCCTCATACAGCGAGCGCTCTTGAGCATGCACCTGCCTTGTGGCATCTGCACTCATGTGGAAGCCACACTGCAAGCTGCTCCATTATAGCCTGTTAGTCATTTCCCTCCTTTCCGAAGCCGTGATATGCTTGGTTTTTTTCTTTTTTTTTGTTGAACCGCACGGGTTGGAGCCTATGCGTATCCCTTCCAATTTCCTGACCTATAGAGTTCTTAAAGAATTTAACTCTTTGCTTGGGCAGTACGATGAGCTATCGAGGATGTCTGTGCAAGCGTGTAGAGGAGCTATTGTTTGCTAACCTTGTTTGCTTTGACTAGACGTCTAGGTGCGTTGAAGATTGTTTAGAGTTTAGATGATTGACTAGTGCATATGTTTTGTGTTTTATTTAGCATTTTACTGTTTCTTTACGCTAGATTACAATCTATCCTTTGAACAAATAAATAAAATAAATAAATCCTTCCGCTACCACACCGTGCGTTTCCTTGCTGGAAGGCATGACAGCAGTAGTGCGGCCCAGCGGTCAAAGCGGAAGATGATTGCAGATTTTGTGCGACTTAACCAAGCCACAAATATTTCGGAGGAAGGCGCGCCGCACACCAGCTTATTTCTTCACGACCTACTGCATACATATGATGTTAGTTACTTTACGTTCCAGGCCATACATGAAAAAAGCATTTCGATTTCTGGCAAAGTGCGTTTAAGCTGGTCGGTGTGAGAAAACGTAGGAAACGACTGTGACTATGGACTTCAGCTGTGATTTATTATTTCAGCACAAAACCGCTGGCAGGCCACGTTTTTGGCCTGTTTTTTGCCAGATCTCAAACAGTAGGCGGGCGCTTTGTTTTCCGAAATCGTTCTTCTGTGTGGTCGGCAACCGCTGTGAGCTTCTTAAGCATGTTGTGTTCTACTGCTAGATGTGTTACGGCGTATTTCATAGCGCACTGGCCACGCAGCACCATTAGCAAACGCGAGGGGGTACTAGCTACCTCCACTGCGGCATCTGAGGTGTTTACGAATAGCCCAGACTTTGAGCAACAAGAGCCTTATCACTCCCGACGAGAGTCTAGGTTCTTTGCCTTTGAACTCATCTTAAATCTTACTGTGTTCGAGTGGACCGAGGACTTCTGCTGACTGAAAGCTGGCATCTGAACACCTCTCTCAGGAAGCAGACCTGGAAGCGCTGGACGATGAGAGTTTTGGGAGCATGACGGTTGCTAAGAACCTTTATGAGCTTAGGACCTCAGGAAGGACCTCACTATTGCCTTCATCTACCTCCGTTCGCAACATAGAAGTTGAATTTATTTGGCTCCTTATGTTTCATCTGTCTGATTGAAGGAATGTGACAAATGATATATTAGGTCGCTTCTAGATGACAAGCGGAAAAATATGCGCGGCTTATGAAACGCAGTGTCAATTTTGGAGGTGAAAATTTGCTAGAATCCGTGGGCACCTGTCGGATGCCTCTGACGCGTGAGTTGCACTGGGTGCCTCCGCTGACTTCCAAGCCGCTGGTCGCATCTTGGCAATGATTCTCCGTGGAGGGGTTCGCCGCGAATGCTTGGTCGCTATGCAAGGAGCTGGTTTTCGGGAGCGCGTGCACCTTCTGTGCGCTTCTGCGACCCGCGGCGTGAAGAGGAAGCTGGTCCAGGAGCAGGACAGCGTGGCTCCGTCTGTGCTCGTCCGTAGCTGGCGCTCCGCTCGGTCTCGAGAGATTCTCGTCGGTCAACGGCATCCGTCCGAACAGCTGACTGCGCGCTGTTTTGTTCGCTCGTTCCTGCCTGCGGACGCCTGTTCCACCCGCTCGTCGAGCGTCTTCTGAACGAGTTCGTTGCCAGCTTCTGATCGTCACTTAGCTATCTCCCAGAGTTTCGGCTACTCCCAGCTAGCTGCCTTCTGCGCCGTACCATTGGTGCCGGGTGTTGCCCGTGCAGATTACGCGCACCTTAATACTTCAACCACACCCTCTTTAATTCAGTTCATCGATAAACTGTCGACGAACGCAGGCTCTATCATTTATGGTTAACCCGTTTCCAGCAACATATGGTTCTTTGACGTTTCAGCATCTCCATCCATCAGAATTTGAATCTCCAGATCCACTTCCCTGAACTGGCCGTCCACCGAGCTGTGCCGTGCAATTGGTTCTGGAGGCCACAGAATGACCACAGATCTGCGCAGTGAGAGAGCTGGAGAAATCTTCACTCGGAAAGTACTCATTGGGGCAGCGTCCGAACCCTAGAAAGCTGCAGATTGCACCATGCCGTGGATCCTGCAGGGGAAGCGCAGTAGCTCGGAGTCGTGCTTCGCTGTAGTGCACCAGGGAGTTCATTAATAAATATGCAAATAAATGGAAAAGGAAAGAGATAGTTTGGTTTTCGTTTCGCACGGGCCCTTATACGAAAACCAAACTAAGAAGTATCCATCCCCCTGTGCTCATCAGTAAGGGAGGGGACGGATGAGCGATTTGATTAACATACCTGTATCCTTCCTAGGTAGACGTCCTGATCCTGTACCGTGTCTAAATGACGCAGTGGACTGATCTGGAACTAGTTCAACTTCCGCGACACTACACTTACAAGTCACGGGGAAAAATTGATTTCTAAGGCGAATAGAAACCGAAAGACTACTGTGTGGCGACGTACTATTATGTGTTGCGTGAACGAGCAAACGCAATAGCCAAAGAGGACGTTGAACGACTACTTCAGAAAGCTCCCTGCTGCTTTCCATGTGCAGGTGCTTACACTCTTGTTTCTCGCACACTCAGCACTACGTATCCACTCACTTTTCCGTTGCGCGCTTGAAGTTTCGACCTGTTTCTAAACCGTGATTTGATTATCGTCTGCTGCCAAAAAGTGGCTCCAAGATCACTGGGAACTCCATTTTGGGAGCACCGCGAAGAATTTCATTTTCTCCCGATCACGGTTCTTTCCGGCGTTCTCCATTCCTCTGCAGATGTGCAAATGGAATAGTCCTTCCAGTGCTACAGCCGAAAGCGAAATAGCTGACCTGCGTTAGTGAGCGAAGCTTGTCGACTTTTATAATGATGGCTTATAATGTCGACTTTATAATGTCGAAGACATCAGGCTCGAAACTTTTCGAAGCGCTTGTAAGGAACCCATTGAGGGCCGTTATGAGATAGCACGCAGAATTCCAGAGCTTGAGGACCTTTCACTTCAGTGGACAAAATATTTCGCAAGCGGCATAACTATGCATTTAACAAGGCCGCTGTTTCCACATTTTGTCACCAATTTTGTGTTTTGTTTGTCACCACTTTTGCTTTTATTTTGATTTCACCTTCAGATGACCCTTTCATTTGGTGCTGCTGGGTTTGCCAGGAGGTACAAAGTGCCGGCCTTTGTGATGGAAACTGCCGCAATTCATCGTTTGCAACTAGTACACGATGTGTTTCTATCGCATTTCAATGAAATGAATGCATGCTCCTTCCCATGGAGCCATTTCCTAAGCCCTTCATTCTCAGCCCCTTGCAGAACCGGATGAACATCTCTGCTTATGAAGGTCGTAGCCTGCCCCAGTCTGCATACAGCTTTCAAGAAACGAGCGCGCACATTCGTGCCGCTAGTTTTTAGACCGAAAGCAATCCGTCCGGGAATGAGTCGTCCGTCGGCCGAGAGAAGGCCAGCTTCGCGACTTTTTCGACAAAGTCTGTTGACATAAGTTATCTCCGGAATGATCTTGGCCGCCGAGCACTGCAGTTCCCGCCGGAGAGAACAGCAGCCGTTCGATTTCGGAGGGCAGCCGTCGTGCTGCTAGCGGAGCCAATCTGCTTCGTCCGTATCAGGAGCGGGCGAGGAGAGGCGTCTGTTCGGCAGCAGCTTCCGAGTGTCCGTGGGAATTCATCGCACACACTCAACTAATCTGCTCGTGAATCCTGCCGCGCAGAAGTCGACCCGGACGGGCAGCCGCCAACACCTCCCGCCGACCCACGCACATCTCGCCGCACTCGGCCCTCGGGCCTGTTTCGACGCCGATTCTCGGCACGTGCTGCGTTCGCCATCGAACTGGGTCGCCTCCCAATGTTCTGAGATGGGTCTCGCTCTCCGATCCCCCACCCAGAAACTCTGATTCGCAGTCTCCTGCTGCAGCTCTATGTCGTCCTACTTCCCCCGCACCAGGAAATTGGCCAAATCCATTCGGGATTACCGCATTGGGAAGCGGGGGACGGACCAAGGGAGTTCACTCCCTCGGATTCCCTCCGCTGCCGAGAGATCGGTCGCATATTGCAGCTGTTCCTCTCTCGCCTCGATGGGCTCCAGCTCCAGCCTTCTGCGGCAGCTATGCATTACATATTTCCGAGGTTTTTCGAAATCGCTCGTGATTAAGCGCGCAACCCGACGTTGCACTCGACCGACATCAATCTCCATTCTTCTGCTCGAATCAGGCCGAACTTAATCGCTCTCCTCAATTAGCGGCTAATCGCTCCCAATCGCTTCGATCGCCGTGTTTTCTTAACAGATAACAGCTGCTTGTAATCCGCATAATCAACTCCACGGCCCGATTACGGCAGCGCGTGCGCGGCCGCGAACATCTGGCTCGCGGTTGACCGTCGTCGAACTCGGTCTCGACGATGCAGATTCCTCGGGAGTTGTGCGCTTCTCCGAGGTCGTTCTGCGTCTCTCAGCATCTGCCCTCTCGCACTTGGTCCGTGCATCTTTCGGATATCGATCGTCGCGCTCACTTATCCCTCTGCTCGTTACTTTTCCCACAATGTAATAGTGACGAACTCGGAGGACTACGGACTCCGGACGTGGAGCTGCTTCGGGACGGCCTTCTGACGCTGTGCTTCCATGCAGAAGCTGCTTGCCCAATCCGAGACGAATTGGAGGCTCTTGGACTGAGCTGCTGAGGTGCGAAACAAGGAGACATCCGTTGGGAGAGACGAAATGCGTTTCCCAGAGACGAAATGCTGTCTGGGGTCGTTCGCCGAAAACCCCGCTGGCTGTCGCCAACAGGTGGATCTCGTCGCCGTTCTAGTTCCAGACCGAAACGCGCCTGCTATTGATCATGCATAAGGAACAACCACCATCTTTCGACAATCCTTCACGCTCAGTATATTTCTCTATAATCCTTTAAAGCAACAGGCCATGCCCTGTAATTTGCAGTGGACCTTCTGACCTCCTGTGTGAGGTGCTTGCTGCTTCCGTCGAGACGCCGGCTCTTCCGCAAACGGTTTTCTCCTCTGCTTTCGAAATCTTGCAAATAGGCAAGGGTTGACGAGGGCAGAGCGCACACGTCGCAGAGCCGCGGCGGGTGTCCACTTCCCTCGAATATTGATGGCCGAGCACTCCCTAAGGTCCCGGACAACCGTCGGCTTTACTTTATGGAAGTTTAATGTGGCGACGCCCTCTTGCAACCCTTGCCCATTGCACACCAACACCAGCCCTTCTGCAGTGGAGACGATGCAAGCATTTCTCACCAGAGCCTCTCCACCTCGCTCTTGTCGGCCTCCGCGCGCTGTGGGTGCTGATTTCGTGCTTGTGTCAGTTGACATCCATAAGTGCGTTTCTCGCACCAGTGCAGATGAATGCGTTGTTAGATTACCAGCGCTTAACCCGAGCCGACCCGCCCATTGGGGAACGATTTCTGATTTGCTGTTTTGTGACTCATCGTTTAAAAACTCCAAATCGTGATTGCTTCTGACTAATGAGTGGAATGAATACGCTCAGAATCCTTGCAGAAGCAACCAAAGCACACCACCTTCTCGTGCTTTCCCTTTTTTCTCATCTAGAATATTTAAGCAACGAGCACTGATCGCGAAAAATGTATTGAGGAAGGTTTTCAGACTGTCCATTCATTCTTGGCTTCCTGTGAGTCTCATTACTTCCTGAACTCACCTGCTATGAGTTCACCATCAGTAGAGCAGCCGATGCTCAGTAAGCAGTGCCAACCAGCGTTTCAGTTTTCAGTATTTGCAGCGGTCTCACGGAGGTGAGGCTCATCAAGCTCACCATCACGACTCACAGTGGCAGCGGGTAGTGCGGTTCAGAGGACGTGTGTGCTTCACGTTTCGAGTTTCGCAGCGGTACTTCGTCATTCCGGAGTGCGTCCAAAATCGGTAACGGGCTCAGTTCACAGCCAGGTCAAGCACGCGTTCCTACCTCCGATGTCGGTGAATTCGCCATAATACGAACTGCCTGTGACTAACTTGCATATCGGCTGAGCTCTGCCAATTATTGCACACGTCAAACACACATTTTGGACTCCTTGTTGGGTTGATACAAAAGTGAACGGACATTTGGGGCGCCAGATATTTTATATGCGAAACAGCCATCGGAATTGGATACTATTAACGACCATGGATGCTTTTGCTCCAGAAGGTAGAAGGTTGGATGCTGATGAACGATTTGTGTGCAGCATCGATGTCGCAGCAGATTAAGAAGTGTAGCCCTTCAACTGGTGTTGTATGTTGGAGTGAAGACGGAGTTTGGATAGCGAAAGACTTGTGGAGTATGATGCATCTGAAGTATTGTCCCGCAATACCTCAACCTCCATCGACCTCGCAATGTATGGTATAGCGCTGTCCGCTTGTAGACTGCAGATGGGTCTTCAAAATATGTGGCTTGTGAATGCGAACGCGTGGCGTCAGTGCCGTACCTCCATCGTATAGTATTCATTATAATCTGCGTACTGTGCGCTCCTCCAAAGTCCTATCGTTTTTTACGAGCACATCTGGTTTCAGGACCACTTCTGCTTCGTCTGTCTGCTCGATTCATTGCACATGGCGGCAAGCGTTAGAGCAGAATACCCTCTTCTATGAACTTGGTCAGACCGGCGGATAGCCCCTGAGTGAACCAAGTATGAGGAGAAAAAGCGAAGTACCGCTCTAGCAATACATATTGTTGGCGACGGCTTTGTATGATTTCCTTTTCGTCAGCGATGAAAGTTTTCGCAGATGTTTGAAGGAAGCGCTATAGCCTGGTCGATGATCTAGTACAGAACTCGTCTGAGAAGAGTACGTTTCTGCCTTATCCATCTGTTCTGCCATATGTCCGCTGGACCTGAGCACTTCACACCATTCTTGTGCGTGTTTATGTAGAACGGCTGGGTCAAAAATTGATTATCCTCGAGTTTTCTACGGGTTTCCAACTGCTTGCCCTATGCACCGATGAGATTCGGTGCTGGGCGGGCATTCAGACTTCAAATTATTCTGGATCAATACCTCACCGAGTTTGCTCAACGAGGTTCTCGGCGATTTCATCAGAATTTCCAAGGTACTTTGGACAGTAATCAACTCAGGAGCCTTGATTGAAATGAGCAGGTAGCAGACGACCTTCTCACTTCGCGGTTGCTTTGCTCTAAACGCGACTCGGCTACTTTGAGACGGACGGCTGCTGTCATCTTCGCTCGATTACTACCATCAGAGAGGTGGGGCAGCGTTTGAGTGATGACACAACTCCCACACGCTCCGCCACATGACCCCTTTATTCCAGCGAGACTCACCCTTGAGCAGGTTCTCGGCTCTATTGTCGTGCTTAGTGGGAGAATTTGATAAATGAGCCACTCATGACGGCTACACCGGAAAGCCATGCACGTTGAGCCGCGCAGTTTTGTTTACGATTCTGTTGACATTTCTCAACACATCATGCCTCTTTGAGTGGACGTTCCGAGCTCAGGTCTTTCTCACTTTCCAAGCAATCAGATTGTACGAACGTTGAGAGGAGTCCCAGCCGGAGCTGGTTCCAACTCGACCTAAAAACCTATAGAAATTGTCCATAGGTCTTGAAAAGATTCGATCCCGTCTAGGAAGGAGTAGACTTCGTTCTTCTTGCTGCTGAGAGCAAGTAGTTTGTGCACCTTTGTGGAGGTTTGCCTTGGATTGCAATCATAGCCAATCGAAGCGTGCCGCAGCAATGTTCAGCAGAGTCTAATGGCCAGCTGTTGCTGTCGCGCAGCATTCTCGAAGGTCCTCGTCTCCGTTGTCTCTGGATAGGAAAATTCTAGGCAATTTCCACTCATAAACCAGGTGGCATTTTAGAGTTTCCAATGCTATGCGAAGCCACTTGCAGCTAAAACGGCATGATATTCGGGCAGATAAAGCGTCCCGGACCCCACAGGGTTCGTCCCTTCTCAGGGCTGCAAGATTTTTGGGAAACTTCACGACACCAACCTCAAACTGTATTCTTTTGAGAATGAACACCTCGATCATCTACATAAGGTGCAGTACAGAAGGTCAACGCTGTGTTCGGCGGAAGAAACACATTCAAATACAAATAACAATGGTGGAGTACATATGTTAGGACCTTAGCAAAGTGGGGATGGGCCTGCTTCTTAATGATCTGGTCAAGCAGAAAGTGGGAAGAGTATGGAAATGGTAGCCAAACTGGACTGCTCACACTGTCATGTACTCAACCCGCGTTATTGGCAGCGAGAGGTCGACGGCTATGGTAAGGGGTAAGGCTGGAACACCTACGACTTCAACACTCACGGTTGCCGCCCGCCGCCCGAAAATGGAAAAGGATGCTTAGACATCCGTTTGCGTGATGCACCATGCAATCTGCTTCCACAGTAGACAATTTGAGTGCGCACTTAATTTATGCATTGAATTACTGTTTCCATGGGACGGACGACGCAGTGTTTCATCCCTTGCAGACAGCTCGCTGACCCGATGAAATGCAATGCTGGCCAGAGGAAGACCCGAAACTCGACATGACTTGGGGTCTGCGAGAGAGCAGGCGCCACCTCCAGCTGCGCCATACGCGCCACGGAAGGGAATTGTATAGAGCAGCATCAGGACGAGGATAGCACGTAAAAGTCGACTTGTGTGCCGTTTCAAGACCTTGAAAAATGGCTTCGATTCATCGTTCCCTCGCTTCGTTGCATTCCATGCCTAAGCGATAAAGGGGTTCTAGTCTACCTGCTTTAGGTCTGCGCAACGCATTCTGCTTTCATTCGGGTTATAGTGACGCAAGAAATGGAAAGAAGGGTTGCCCTGTTTCCGCTTTGGACATGCGACCCTTTCGTGGTGCTAAAATCGCGACCGCTGTTCTATATAGCCTTCGGAGGCTTCACTGCAGATACGAAAACACCTTGACTGCGTCAGCGTTTTCGTATTGCTTTAGTATTTCATTGTTTTTGTTTATTTTTTGATTAGGAGATCTCATTGCTTGCTTTCGCATATTCTACTGCAGCCAGTCTTCACGTTCCCACGCTGTTTTTTACTGGACGCCAAGCTGCAGAGCTCCCAACATTGCGCTGCGCATTTCGGCGCTTCCTATACGTGATGTTCAACACCGAAACGCCCTCTCACCTGCAGAGTTCACAGTTCCTTCGACAAACTCTAGTCGTCGTTCTTTTTACGGAGCTCGACCTCTGTGATTGATTCAATTTCCGCGTCGTCACTCCATTCAGCGCCATCGTGCTTCCGATTCTGCTAGATTTCCTATACTGTGCTATAGAATCGTATGCTTGCGAGAGTTCAGTCGTTCTGGATGCGAAAGAATACAGTGTGAAAGGCGTCAAAAGTTTGTAGCCGTCCGAGTAGGTCCCTTTTGTCAACAGTGAAATACCTTCGTATAACGTTAGTGGAGAAGTTGATGTAGTTGAGAGATGGCCAAGATCGTTTTCCCCGACTGTTGACGCCTTATTTTAGGAGCAGATTCAGCGATTTCGCTGATCTTTTGCCCCTAAAGGACCACTCAGTTCGGACTTCACGATCCTGAACAGACTTTGACGATGGTCCGAAGACAATTGCTGATAATGAGTGCCTCCTTCCCTTCACAATCACCGGTTCTCCAGTTCTGATGATTGCACTTGGAGTCGCAGCGCAAGATGTGTAGCAATCTTTGTACTAAGAATTGGCTTCGAAACTTCGTAAAATCGTTGTTTCCCTGAGCTTCATTGCTACCTTCGGTTGTGTAGTTGTGAACCTCGATTTATTCAATGCTTTAGTGGCAACAATTCGGGCTTTAAGTCCTTCTTCAGGTCTCAAAACAACGGTGCTGCAGATTACATACAACATCATACAGACGTACAACTCATCACAGAACTGGGAAACGTGGAGTAGGAGGATGGGGGGGGGGGGCAAGGGTTCTGTTGCGCGGTTTGGCCGTCAATGAAGAGCAGTGTTCTTTCTGGTGCTTATATACATTAGCGAATATTGACCGCTCTCTCACATCTCCATGTCGCCATCATTGTCAGCCGATCGCTCCGCCTGCCCCTACAGGGTGATAAGCCTGTCTCGTTGCGCACTTCATTTCCTCCCTCCTATTGATTGGCGGTTCCCAGTGCTTTATCTCAAGCGCTTCCTTGATCTCCTCTCCACCGGATCTGTGAGATTCCTGGGAAGAATCGAAACTCGCAGTTGCGGAATTGGATCACGTGTGTGCCTTAAGGTGTGGTGCTTAGAGAATGGATTGTCTGGCTACGCTTTGAGGGCTACGCAGAGCTCTTAAATGCTCATAAATTCTCTTTCCAAGTGTTTCGCCGATGTAAAATTCATCGCAGGAGGCACAGACGGCTTTGTAGACCACACCCTTCAGAAGATACATTCTGACATCTCCTTCGCAGTTCGAACAAACTGGTCTTTCACACTGATTCTCATGTGGACGTGATGATGTAAGCAGGCGTCGTAGAGATGGAGGTGGTCTGAATACGAGGCTTTAGGAAGCCCCGAACGTTTGACGACGCGGTTGACGTCCATAGCAAAGGAGTCCGTGATGAAAGGTATGACCAAAGGAGAGCCGCCAGGTGATCGTTGAGGTTTCCAAAATGAATAGTTGAGGTGTCCGAAATGTGTTCTATAAGCAAACACGAGGACTAGCAATGGGAAGCAAATTGGCACCACTGCTCGATATAATATTTATGGATTATCTCGAGCGGCCAGCCTTGTCATCGAGAGTGCTGTATTTTGGACGATATATCGAGGACATCTTCGATGTGGGAAAATCGGCTACAACACTACGGCAGACACTTGCACGTCTGAATTCAGCGTTTCCAACGATTAAACTGACATCAGAGGCTCCAGGTACAGATGGATTTCTCCCATTTCTGAACACAAAGTAAGAATATCAGAGGGTAGATTCAGTAAGGGGGCATAGAACACCGGCTTCTCACAACATTCTTCTGCATGCAAGGAGTTGTCATCCTATGTATATGAAACAGAATGTTGTTCATCATACGATAGTCACCTCTGCTGCACTACTGACATCTACTCTCGACAAGTGACGAAGTGAGGGAAGCTCTGTGCCAAAACGGATATAGCTCAAGGGGTGTCGTTGTTGGAAACCTCAACAATCACTTGGCAGCTCTCTTTTGGTCATACCTTTCATCACGGATTCCTTTGCTATGGACGTCAACCGCGTCGTCAAACGATCGGGGCTTCCTGTAAGCCTCGTACGCAGACCACCTCCATCTTTACAATTCCTGCTTACATCATCACGTCCACATGAGAATCAGTGCGAAAGACCAGATTGTTTGAACTGCGAAGGAGATGTCAGAATGTGCCATCTGAAGGGTGTGGTCTACAAAGTGGTCTGTGCCTCATGCGATGAATTTTTCATCGGCGAAACAGGAAGGGCACTTGGAAAGAGAACGGATGAGCATTTAAGAGCTCTGCGTAGCTCCCAAAGTTACCCAGACAATCCGTTCTCTAAGCACCACACCTTAAGGCACACACGTGATCCGATTCCGCAACCGCGAGTCTCGATTCTTCACAGGAATCTCACAGATTCGGTGGAGAGGAAGATCAAGGAAGCGCTTGAGATAAAACACTGGGAACCATCAATCAATAGGAGGAAGGAAATGAAGTGCGCAATGAGACAGGCTTATCACCCTATAGGGGCAGGCGGAGCGATCGGCTGAAAATGATGGCGACATGGAGATGTGAGAGAGCGGTCAATATTCGCTAATGTATATAAGCACCAGAAAGAACACTGCTCTTCATTGACGGCGAAACTGCGCAACAGAACCCCTTGCCCCCCCCCCCCCCCACCACCCTATCCTCCTACCCGACGTTTCCCAGGTCTGTGATGAGTTGTATGTCTGTATGATGTTGTATGTAATTTGCAGCACTGTTGTTTTGAGAACTGAAGAAGGACTTAAAGCCCGAAATGTTGCCACTAAAGCATTGAATAAATCGAGGTTCTCAACTACACAACCGAAGGCTTCGAAATTATCCAGCTGTGCGAGAGATGGGAATGAACTTCCCAGCAACCTTAACAGCCTTCAGGATTCTGACGTCGAGCAGATTCTGCGGTTGATCCTAAAAGGCATTTTCGCTTGTACTTGGGCTTAGAGGTACTTTCGCAATGACAGCAGTTCAGAATACAATACCACCCGCGTCGCGCGGTCAAAAAGACGGTTTGCGACGGAAAAGTCCGTCGCAAACCGTCGCATGCTTATAACTCCTTTAATCTTAGTTGCTTCAGAAACTGTTGACACCATTCGATTCGCCTCATCGAGATCTACAAAACCATATATAAAACATTACCAGGCCACGGCGTGTTCGCCGTGGGTGGCCTAAAAAAATAACTGCAGCAGGCTTTTGCGATTGGAGCACCCTATTTTCCAGGACGTACATGTGACGTGCAGTGTTTTCGGAGTATTTCAAGCATGGGGTGCATTGTCAGTGCACTGTCATGCCTGGAATGTTCCGAGAGTGCGCCGTGTACAATGCATATAAGATCGAACCTATCAATCGAATGGACAGAAGCATGTCCACTGGGTTTTTATTTTCGCTTGATGGAAAATGTAAAGCCTTCAAGACTATCTTGCATTGTTTGGAGAAATTTTCAGCCGCCCTACTCTGGAATTGCTCCAGTCTGTCCCGAAGAGACGTTAAGTGTGCGCCGCGTGCAATGCGTATAGAGATGAACCTATCAATCCAATAACCGAATGGGTTTGACAACTGGTAGAGTGAGCGTTTGGAGAGTTCTATCATAAATTTCCAGCCGCCCTACTAAGGAATTGCTCTAAGGCTGCCCAGCTAGCCTTCGGAGTGCGCCATGAAAAATGCATATAGAGTAGAACCTTTCAATCGAGGGGAGCGACCGCTTGCAAATTGCACGCGCGGGCGTGTTCGGAGCGCAATAACTCCTTCAAGTTCAAATCGTTTCATCAGCAACTCGTGGGTCTTGTAGGCAGTAAAGCGGTCTAGTAGTATGTCAAAGTAGAAGGGTGTAGCTTGGGGAGAAGCAATGTTACAGTGGTACAAATATGTAGGTGAGGCTTGTGTGACGCATTTTTTCCGATTTTGGTGGACCACTGCGAGAAGACGCGGGGAGCTAACGGCTTCAGAATGCGTATGCGAACAGAGCACTTAAGGTACTTTACGGTGACGTTCTCAGAACTCCTCAACTTTCTGAACTGCCTTAGCCTCAGCTGCCAGTTTAAACCGGCGGGAGATAGCGGTCAGAGTTTCGTGCACTCTTACTTGCCCAGATTTGATTGTTCGAACTCTCAGTGGTACCGTTCTGTTCGCCATGAAAAGCGCTGTCGAATGGTTTCAATTTCTACCGATAATGGGAATATCGGTTTTTGACAATTTCGTATCAAAGGCGAGGCGGCATAATGGCGCGGCAGTAGGTCGATGACGTCATCGAAAATCGATGTGTTCGAACTGGCCCATGCTTGATACCGTTCGATAGAGCTTCTCATGCTGAATTGAACGGTGTTATTGTGAGTAGGGGAAACTGTAACATGGGCGAGTAAGAGCGAGGAGAACATCGACCGTTGTTGTGCTAAATTAACTCTGTCATTTGTTAACCTTTCCGGCTGCAGCTTGTCGGTTTTATAGTCAATAAAGCGAACTAATAGTGCGCTGAAACACAGCAATGCAACTTATGATTGGACAAAGCTACGGCGGTGCGAAAATGCAGGTTAGCCTTCCCTGGCACGATTTTTTCCAAATTCAGTCGACACCTGCAAGAATACCGCGGTGAGCTATAGGCCCCCACAGAGTTCTGAGGCACCGCCGCTCGCCGCTATGGTTAAAGATAGGGCGGCGAGCTCTGCGTCCCTGCCCTATGATGAAGGATAGGGCAGCGGCAACGCCGCAGAAGTCTGGGAGGGGCCTTAACGGCCTACAAATGCGCAGGCGAGCAGAACACTTAAGATTCTTTAAGAGGATGTTTTAACAATTCCTTAGCTGATTAAACTGCCTTAGCACCAGCTGCCATTTTCGGGCGGCGGAGTTTTAGCGTTGAAGTTTTCTGCGCCATTATTCGTCCTGGTTTTGAGTGTTCGACACTCTCAGTGGCACTGTTCTGTTCAGCATGGAAAGCGCTATCGAATGATATCATTCTCGACCAATTTCAGAAAGATCGATTTTTTGACAATTTTCCATCGAGGAAGGGGCGCTCCAGGCCGTGCCTGCGCGAACGATAACGTCATCGAAAATCGATGTTTTCGAAATTGGCCGAATTTTCTCGTCCAAAATCATCTAGGGGTTATTTGGGGCGCTAATTACGAACCCGACGTCGGCCGATTTCGGTAGGTTTTGGATATTCTTCTGGATAATTGGAGGTGGTCGGATCAGGATCACCGATTTTGCTCAAACTTCGTATAGGGGCGGAGACTTATTCGGGGTGCCGAACAGAATGCCGAAGTTCATTCGGGCGATTACGGCAGGAGACCGCCCATACCGATAACTGAGGGTGACCGGTGATCCTGACCCGACCATTCTTAAACGGGTAGTAACCTACTGAAATCGGCGGAATTTTCAAAAACGGACGTGGGATTCGTAATCAGCGCCCCAAATAACCGCCTAGATGATCTTGGACGAAGTTTGCATAAGGAAATTTGGCCATTTTCGAATACATCGGTTTTCGATGACGTCATCGTCCGCGCTGGCCCGGCCAATGGCACCCACATCCTCGATGGGAAACTGTCAAAAAATCGATTTTTTTTGTAAATGGTCGAGAGTAACACCGTTCTATAGTGCTTTTCGTGGTAAGCAAAATGGTGGTATTGGGAGTGTCGAAAACCCAAATGTGGGCGAGTAAAAGAGCAGGAAACTTCAATCGCAAAGTCCGCCTCCCTAAAATGGCAGATGGGGCTAAGGCAGTTTAGGCAGCTGGGGAGTTGCGAGCATATCGTCTGAAAGCACTTTAGGTGTTCCCTCGCCTACACATTCGCATGCCGTTGGCTCGCCGTGTCTTCGCGCAATGGTCGAACGAAATCGGAAAAAATTCGGTCGCACAAGCCTCACCTGCATTTTCACAGCGCTGTAATTTAGTCCGTTCATCAGCTACACCGTTGTATTTTAGAGCATCAAGAACCTTGTACTGCCTACAAAGTCCTCGAGTTGCAGCCCAAACGATTTGAACTTGATAGAGTAATTACGCTACGAACTCTCCCGCTCGTGCATTTGCGAGCGGTCGTCCCACTCCATTGATAGGCTCTACTCTATATGCATTGTTCACAGCGTACTCTAAAGCCTCCACGGAACAGAATACAGCAATTCCTGAGTAGGGCGGGCTAAAATTTCAAATCTATCCTAATTTCAAACACGGCTCTATCGTATATGCATTTTGCAGGGCGCACTCTCTCTTCTCGCTTCTTAAAACCTCTCCATTTGTATAAGCTGCTGTCAATGTGTGCACTAAGCACCTAAAGAGGTTAAGCTTTGCTGTTTAGCACGACATTTGAACCGCTTCCACTCGCTCGACTGATAGGTTCGATCTTATATGCATTGTGCCCGGCGCACTCTCGGAGCATTCCAGGCATGACAGTGCACTGACAACGCACCCCCATGCTTGAAATACTCCGAAAACACTGCACGTCACATGTACGTCCCTGGAAAATAGGGTGCTCCAATCGCAAAAGCCTGCTGCAGTTATTTTTTTAGGCCACCCACGGCGAACACGCCGTGGCCTGGTAATGTTTTATAAATGGTTTTGTAGATCTCGATGAGGCGAATCGAATGGTGTCAACAGTTTCTGAAACAACTCAAGATTAAAGGAGTTATAAGCATGCGACGGTTTGCGACGGATTTTTTTTTTCAAATCGTCTTTTTGACCGCGCGACGCGGGCGGTATTGTATGCGATGTTCTCTACGCATCGCGTTGTGGCAGATCCACAAAAATGCTGCTGTTAACCTAAACAGTGATAAAATGCATAATATATGAAGGGATTAATTATTTACGCAATTGCATTGGAGATCCAAATAACGTCTGATGTCCTTGAAGTTCCGCTACGATAGGTGATAAGCGCAGGTGTTCATAAATATATGGGTACTATGCGCTCATGAACAGCACTTTCGTAATGCTTTCTTCAACCTCTGCAGAATTGCCTCCTCATCCAGGTTTCCAACATGTCCAACGTTGATGGATTCTCATTTTAATGGCTCAGCATCCCGTTCCCATTAATCTCCTCCATCATCGCTCCCACGTTCTTCCTTAGTCGTCGGAAGACCACCCTGTTCTCGATGTATTAGCTCGTGGTCGCCCCTCTTCCCGTTCTTTTCACTATGTATCCCTGGCTAAGCTCCATTGAATTGGTGCACACTTTTTCTGCCTATATAGTCAAGAAAACAGCGTACAAACTGCTCCACGGGAGCAGTCGATCATGTGTGCTGCACATCTAATTTACGTCCACGCTGGTTAGCATTCAATAAATTTGCTGGACTTGCCCTTCTACATGAACTACTGAATTGCCTAGAGACAGGCAACTCACTGCTTGAAATAAAAAGCACCTAACTGCCTTCCCTAAATTCCTATGAACAAAGGTGGGCCTGCATTAATCTCTTTGTGGAACGCACCACGATTTCTGCTCCTATGGAATGTCTGGAGGGGAATAGAAAGCATATTTGGCCTACATGGTATTTGGCGCAGTAATCAGCCGATGAACAAGCCGTTCTTTGTTTCTTCCCGAAGAAGTGTGCGGTATAGACGGGTACTAGAATCGAGTCATTTTCGTGGCAATCAATGAACGAGAAAAATCAATTTCTTGAATTTTCGAATTAAGGAGCGAAGGAGCACTTAAGTATTTTTTCGAATGAAATTCATCAGTTTTCGAGGGACCAAATAAATGTACGTGTGTGTGATAATTTATTCGAAAATTTAATTTCATTACGCCTGACGCTTCCTCGGTATCGTCCCTATCAAAAGCCTGAAAGAAGTTCGGTGGTCTGCAGAATGTACACTCATACCGTGAACTGTCCTAATTTTCCCAACCCTGCAGTACCAATGGGGTCCCAAGAGTGTCACGAAGAAAATACTCCAGTATGAGCGCAGCTCACCGCTGCTTTATCAGCGCTGGAAGACCGCCCTACCACGCGACAACGATGCAGCAAGTGAAACACACTCGGAATACAAGAGCAGACTAACTTCGAAAAAAGAAAGTTCAGGCGTAATAAAGTTGAATTTAACAAACTGCGGGGCACAGAAGAGTTGAAACTATTCTATCAAAAATGCCCAGGTTTTATGGCAGTCGATCATGGAGACTTCTTCGAAAACATGTCGAATAAACGACTTTCTGAAATCGATTACGCTTAAGATTCTATTGTGCTTCATGGTGAGATTGGGTAGGGAAGTCGAATCTCTGCATTGTCCAGCAACTCTAACATCTTTTGAGCAACGTTGTTAGCAACAGTGATCGACTCCTCTACATCGATTTGCGCCGTTCTACTAATTCGACAGAAATTCGATCCAAATCGTTCGAACATGTTGTTCAAGCCCAATCCTAGCGGTAGATGATCGTCTTGCGTGCAGCTGAGTCAGAGAGGCAGTGATAAGGACCAAGGCTAACCGTTTCTACCGTTGGGTACGCCACCCATCCTCCTCTACAGAGTATCGAGGACGTACAGACGCTTCGCGCAGGTCTTTGGGACGCACTTGCGGTAGCGAGTCGACGAATGCTCTATACTTCACACATACCTCCGGCGCTAATTCACGGATCTCGGACAGCATGTCTGCTTGACTTTTGTGCGATGCAGTCCAAGCATCGACTCTTGGTGTGGCGCGAAATCAGGCCTGCCTCCCAATACGCCACCCGCTTCCTCGAAAAAGTGCGGAGACTCTGGGCCACTTACCGTTCCTTCGCTACAGCACTGTCTATGTCCATTCCAGCCACTAACGAACACGAAAAAAGAAATTCCATGATTGGCCATGTAGCAACGTGAATAAAAAAACGCCATTCATTTCGGGTTCATTTAGTGAGGGGATACTGTCGTCAGCTTGTTACGCAGCACACTGTGTGTCTGAGGCTGCAATTTTGCAGCAAACCCGTTGTGCTCAACCAGCTGCCGTGCAGTGTTCTGAACGGATGAATGGTGTCATGTTTAAGAGGTCCAAACACGATGGCGGATTGTGTTTCTCACGTTTGTTGGGCCTAGAGCTACTGTTACTGATGTTATAAGCTGTTAGATGGATGTTCAGTTGCGACTAAAACTCTTGCAACAGGCGGCGGCCGATTATGCCATATATTATGTTGAACTGCCTGCAACATTAGGATTTTGAAAAATTCAAGAATTAGGCGGAATACTGTTTGGAAGCGCAGAGCTTATTCATATAAAAGTTAAGCGACGCTCAAAAGTATTCAAATTGTCCCTATTTTTCCTCTCTGATACGCAGAACACGTATATCGATGCTTTCATTTGTGAGTTTGAAACTGGTGGCGCGGTGGGAACGGGATCGGGAAACCTAAAACGCACTTGGACGGGGCACCATTGGCGAGTGTGCGCCGCAGCTATAGCATATGGCATTATTTATTTATTTATTTATTTATTTAGGAGTGTCAAGGACCGACACACAATGGAATTAATAAATAAAACTAAAACCAAACAGAACAGAACAGAATAGAGACTTGGGAATATAATGCCACAAACAATGAGAGATTAAGTGATGAACTCAGCAACGCGCATTTTGAACGTATTATAACTCGATGAGAAATGATGAGAACGAAGGACACGGTTGAAGGCAGTACGAACTCTGGAAGAGAAAAACTTTGTCCTGATCTGTGTATTGGCCGATGAGGTTGTAAATTTTAAGGCTGCTCCTCTGGTGCGGGAAGTTACTGGAATGAAGAAATCAGAAATTCGGAAATCAATTAATCCCTTAAAAATCTTAAACGCCATGAGGAGATCAAAGCGCTTTCTTCTCCATTCCAAAGGGGGGATACCTAAGGCATGGTTTCTAGCAGTAGAATTTGGCATATCGCTATAGGGAAGCCTGAAGCTACGCAGGAAGAGTTTCCGGGTGAAAGTGTTTTGGACTCTCTCCAGTGCAAGGATATCCTTCTTTTTGAAGGGAGAAAAGATGGTGGTACTGCTCTCCAGTATAGGGCGAATGTATAACTTATACTCCTTAAGTAGGGTGTTTTGATCCGAAGTGTGAAGAACCTTGAAAATATTATAGACTCTGCGGTGACCTTTACTTGAGATAGATTTATAGTGCGTATCGAAGTTCAGATTACTGTCATAAGAAACGCCTAAGTCCTTCACCTCGCTAACAACGTCCAGGGGAAATCCAGATAAAGTATAATGAGGATGTCTAAGAAGTTTTCCAATGGGAAGATCACGAGTTTTTTCAACTGATAGCGGGAGGCCATTTCGAGAAGACCATTCATCGACCCTGTTTATGGCCTGTTGAATGATAGGGTCCGAGTCAGTGTCCTGAACAACTTTGAAAATTTTGATATCATCCGCATACATGCAACAGGTGACATCTAGGTCTCCCAACACAAGTGGCAAGTCCGAGGTGAAGATGTTAAATAATAAAGGCGAAAGGACTCCACCCTGAGGGACACCACTTGAAACTGAATGCACTGGAGAAAGAGAAGTGCCAACTGCAACTTGAAATGTTCGGTTTGAAATGAAGGAGTTTAACCACGGAACAATCCGAGGATTGAGACCAATTGAATGCAGCTTGAGTATAAGTAAATCGTGGGGAACCTTGTCGAAAGCTTTACTAAAGTCGAAATAGACCACATCGATGGAGTAATTACTATCATAAGCCTTGGTCCACTCATTGAAACAGGAGAGTAATGAAGTTTCAACCGACATATCCTCGATTTCATCGGGAAAATTAGAGCCTTCAATTATAGCTAACAATAAGTCGTAAAAGGCTAACTGATATGTTGTTACAAGATGTTTTGTTGCGATCAAAACTGTTGCGCCAGGCGGGACTCGAACCCGCATGTTCTGCTTTCCGGGCAGCGATGTTCGCCTTACACCACCGGCGCTGTTTGACATGTAGAGGAAGTAAATGGAATAAAGCTAGAAGGGATCACTGCTAAATTAAAGAATGAAACTTGGTTTTAAATGCATATTCGTGAAATCTACTTAGGAAGAGGGAGGAGAAAGAGCGTAATAGTTGTGACACCCATGAGTTTCTTAATAAACAGGAGAAAACTTCGTAGTAGAGAAAATCCTCCTTATTTTTCGCATTGCAGGAAGGCATTTCTCAGTTTTTCTTTTATCACTGAAATTGGATCTTTTGCGAAGATAGGAGCCGTACTGGAGAAAACCGGTTGACCTATGCGATTCATGAATGGTTTCCGAAGATTAATTTGCACTCAAAAATGGTGGTGGTCCAGTGGAATACTTCGGTATAATACTCTGAAGTTCCATGAAGCAACTACAGGTAGAACATCCTCGCCCCTACTGGTTCTGCCATCAGCTGCCAAGCCCAGCGAAAGTTTAGAATAAAAAATATGAAGCGTTCAGTGATACGGTGATGTTCGACCGCGTGTTTGGAAATGGTTTCTGCTGAAATTTTCGGGCCTCTCAAGAATTAAGTACCATTTCACCAAGTGTCTCCCCAATGTCTTGCTAACAGAATAGGCTACATACTGAATTGAGCACGTGTAGCGCAGTCGGAGGAGGTGCAGGCACCCGATGCCACGTTCCTGGTTCGGATTTCGCACCCACACCAACAAAGCCTTCCTTCCATTCGAAATCTGTGAATTGATACCAGATTGTCTGGGAAGGATAATGCACTGACTTATTCATTGGCTAGCCACAGTAATTGGTGTGTATGGGGCAAGTACGCATTCAAAATCGTCTCCACGACATCCTGTAGAATACGTGGCGCATCCCAAATGGGATTAAGTAACGCCGTACTTTATCCCTTATCCTTTTGAATGCTGAATCGCAGATAAAGCTGACATCCTCGATTTCACTGATTTCAGAAGTTTAGGGTTTCGCGACGGCAATAATCCATCCGCAAGCGTTCATAACTAAAGACCTGTTGATTCTGGTAGTTTGCTAGGAAACCGGTATATAAGCGGTAATATTTGGATTTGGATGTGGCGTCTCGAGTCCAACATTACTTGTGGACCAACCTGATAATTAGGAAGAGTCCAAAAATAAATAATTTCTGATGAAAGAGCTGACCTCCTCATGATGTTTAAGATACTCACTGGTAGGGTTTCTATAAACCCACTCAACTTTTTTGGCACTAGGCTGAGAAGATACATAAGAGGGAAGCTCAGACTTTATGTTTCAGTGGCAAAATCGCGTGCTCGAGCAAGCTTTTTCACTTACAGAAATTTAAAGGAGTTTAACCACATTTTGAGCACAAATGAGGAAGTCTTAGGTCTATCCTTGCACGGTTTCAAGAAACTGCTTTTGCGTATGCAATGAGTGCCTTCGGTTGTATTCGTTTGTTTTTGATTGAGTTTGTGCGTTTTTATTCTAACATTGTATTTTCACGTGTGGCCTTAGCTCACGTCATGAATAAATAAATAAATAAATAAATAAATATAATTTTTTATTTAGTCCTTCATTTATGTGCTCTAGTGTCTGCCATATATCAATTATAGACCGCTAACAAAGAAACATCAAGTGAAATACTAAAACAGAGAGGTAGCACCCGTGATTTTCAGGATGAGGCCACTCTAGGGATAACAATGGCTGTAAAAGCCTAACAGTAGCACTAAGCAGATATGAGGAAGATGTGCTAATCCACCAAACACCGTTTTGCGGCTGATTTTTCAATTCACAGGGACAGTTATTCTACTAGTGGTCTACCCCTTCCTAACATTTTGAGAAGTGGGCAAATCCTTAGAAATGGGGCGTTCATGCTAACTGATGAGCCTGTAGTGATAGAAGTGGTTTAGAAGCGATTGACATTTAACCATAGGACAAGCGGTGCACTACATGCTTCAGTACTCACTTATCGTCTAAAAAGTCGGTCCACATGGAGAGGTGCGGATGCCCACAGGCAAGCGCCGCAAGGAACGGTCAGCTGTCTTCTGGTTTTTCTAGTCGCTAAAGAATAATTCGCCGAAGGACAGGTGAAAAACCGTCTCAACAAAACAGCACTTTGTAATAGACCACACAGGAGCGGGTGAGTTTCCCTCTGACGCCTGACCCGCAAGTCATCATACAAGTGATCTTACCCACAGCCGGTGCAAAATCCTCGCTGCTTTCTTTTCACGCTGACGTATAGAATGAACCTTAGCTATTCACCCTCAACGATGTCTTGACAGCATGCGGTTTTTCGATGCCTCGTCCTCAGAGGCAAGGGCGCCTCTTGTAAGGAAATGTGTTTCTGAACACCGACTCAGTTTTGCCAACGAGTTGCAAATGATGGGCTCACCTCAACAAGGGGAGGCCTTCTTTTGCTCCTAAGCTAAAGAAGTAGGAGGTAGCTGGTCAATGGTTTTCCTATCCCTTGGACACCATAATTCATTGCATACCGTAAGGTCCAGACATGTGCCTCAACAGTATCCCGCGTAGAGGAGCACCAAAGCTGATCTTCAGTGGGGACTCATTGGTGGCGAACCATATCGTTTTATTCATCAGCTCCTTTATCTCCGTTCATAGCTATGCACGCTTCACACCTGCCGTTGCCCGTTATTCCCTTCAAAATTGTCTGTTCCGTTTCTCGTTTGCCTATTCCCAGAGCTGTGATGCCCTCGCCCTACTTCGCCAACCTTTGGGGTTTTCCTTAGGTCTCAGCAGCCCATTGCGATCACTGCTTCCACGATCGTCCCCAGTCCCATTTACTTCAACAACGGCTGCACAATTGCCCCGAACCTGAGCACTAAGTTCCGCGAGATTTTCCCCAAGGAAGCGATTCAGTATGCGCGAGGAAAGCAGTAAGCCAAAGAAGTTAGGGTGCTCTTTGCGAACTGTGGATTGGAGCATGTCCCACAAGGCTTTCTTTTCGCAGGCGTTTCAGGACCAGTTGTTCGAGAGGCTATTATTCCCGAGTGCTGGAGTGTTTTGTTCAGCTTTCGCTGTGTTGTGATCGGTCATCCAAAAAAGGCTTCCAAGGGGCTTCCCGCGATGGTACTTCTGCAGCGGTCTTACCCTCTTTAACCCAACACAGCTGCTGCTCCGGCTCCCTTCGACCAGAAGAGTCGGTGTTTTGTTCAGCTTTCGCTGTGTTGTGATCGGTCATCCAAAAAAGGCTTCCAAGGGGCTTCCCGCGATGGTACTTCTGCAGCGGTCTTACCCTCTTTAACCCAACACAGCTGCTGCTCCGGCTCCCTTCGACCAGAAGAGTCGGTGACATAATTGGTCGTGTTTAGCAGTGGGCCTTGCAAGCAGCCAGATTGTTTACTCCTTGATTTGATGACTATGGGGCGAGGATTCCCGTGGGGCCGAGGGGTGGCGGTCGGAGTGCCCGTCGTGGTGCATGTTTTCTCTGACGCCTCGAGGCGCCGCCGGCATTCGGCTCGGCACCGCGGCCGCCACCTCGATGCCCTTTGGCTTCTCGCAGTTCTCGCTGTTCCTCACCCAGTTCCGCCACGGATCCACTCAGCTGCAGCGCAGGTGGTGCCTTTGGCCTCCTTGGGCCGTCGTGTCGACGCTCTTTTTCCTTCCGCTTTGTCGCTGCCAGCTGTGCTCGACGATAAGAGTTTCAATGTGCCGCTTTCTGCAGGGATGCAACGATAATGACGTCGTCGAGTGAGGGCGAGATCCTGCAGGTCTCGCAGGTGATCCGGGAACGATGGAAAATCGTGAGCTCTCCTTCGTGTACTTCTGTGGCTCATATTGAAGCTGCATTCATGGATCGGTGAAGTGTCCTTGCAGCAGCTGTTTTCGAGCTGTTGTATAGGGCATTTGGAAGCGGTTCTAGCTAATGTCGTGTTTTAGAAGCAAAAGATAGGTGGCGGTGGTTTTGGCGAGATCTACGAGGCAATCGACGTCCAGAACCACAACGAACGGGTAGCAGTAAAGGTGAGTTCTGCATTTTTCACAGCCAGCGTCACTCCACTCATAGACTTTTGAACCTTCTGTCTGCTCTTCAGGTTGAGTCTAGCAAAGCTGCAAAGCAGGTGCTCAAAATGGAAGTAGCAGTGCTACGCCGACTTCAGGGTGAGTCCGAACAGTTGCCGTATTTTCATGGGCTTCTCGCTTTCAAGTGACCAACTCGTAGCCGGCGCTCCGAGTGCGGCGCAGAGGGCCCGCAGTTCGCAGCACTTCGGGGATGGCCGTCCGCCACGACTGCACGTGCGACATGGCTGTCAGCGATGAAAAAGAGAAATTCGGCGAGGATGTCGTCCGATTGAATGGGCGGCTGAGAAATTCGATTTCGACTAGGTCGAGCCTCCCCGAATCGCGTTAGGCGCTTGTTGCTCTGCCGGGTGTCACACTGTGAGAATCAAAGACGATCCCACTTCGTGGGAACACCAAACACCACACGGATCCTTTGTTCTTCACATCTTGTGGTGGTAGAGGCACGCCCTGCGAGTACGTCCCTGCCCCGCCGCATTAAAACTGACGCTGGACTCCGTGGCTAGGCAGAGGCTACGTTGGATGTCAATTATCTGTCGACGCACTTCGTCCCGCGTTATGTGCGCTGACTGCACATGTAGACTAACATTCTTTAAAAACATTTTCAGGCAGCATGTGTATGCTGAAGCCTGGAAATAAACATTCAGAGAACCCTCCTATTTAGGGACGTGAACAACAGCCACCGTTTGCTCAAGTTGACTACAGGCTATTCTTGTAACCGATGCACACGACACTGCCAGCTCTGCTGGTAGCCAGAGTGCGATGGAGCTGCAGGACCGTGCTGAATTTCCTTTTTTGGAAAAAGCGTAAGAGGAAACATTGAGTAGGAAATAAAACATTTCCGCCTCAGAACACTTCCAGAATGCTTGCAGAATGCAGCTAGAAACTGCGTTTTTGTGAAGCTTTCAGAGGAGCAAAATCTTTGCCAGACCTCTTTGGAGCATGCGTGGTGAGGCATGCCTTTGCAACCTCAATCCAATGCTGCCCTCTAATCTACAGCTAACACAGTAAAGTGAAACACAAGCAGAACGCTGTCCTAGAACATTTAACAGCGTGCAGTATCTTATGGCGCGTGATAGCCCGGTCAGAGGAGGTGCCGGCTGTCGCGAGGTTCTTGGTTCGAAATTTCCGCCCATGCCAACCAAGCCTACCATCCTTCCGGGATCTGTGAATTCATAGCACACCTGTCTGGGAAGGGGAAGCGCTGACTTTCCATCGGCTGGCCATCACAAGTCATTGTACGACCGAGTACATTCAAATCGCCTCCCCGACATCCCGTGAAAGTAGAATATGTGGTGCATCCAGGAACTGATCAATGCCGTCCTTTATCCTTTATTCCTAACTTCTTCACACAGCCAGGAGACCTCTTTCAGGATAGCTCTCTTTTTGGACAGCTGCTACATAGATGCCTTTTAAAGCACAAGTTCTAGCTCATACATAGTACAACAACTCATTCTACTCAATCCAAACAACAGATTAATGTGAACATTCGGCAAGGTCTCATTAAAGAAATCTATGTCTTACCTCAATGCGTATGAAATTTGCGCCTCTAGTCAAGAACATTGACTTAACTTTGGAACGGTTGAGCAAATGGAGTAATGTTCACTGAATGTTTGCTTTGTAACGCTTCAGCACCTAACTGTAAACTTTTCGTAAATATTTCCAGCTACTGTGTAAAGTATTTTTTGACAGCAATTCAAATGTTGGATGAATTCTTAGCACATATAGCTTATATATATATATGATATATATATATGATATATATATATATATATATTATATATATATATATATATATATATATATATATATATATATGTATATATAGAAACGATTCAAATCAGTTTCATTAAGCCTCAGGTGGCTGGTATCGAGGTTGTAAGCTGTCACAACGATGTTTTGTTGCGATCAAAACTTCTAGCGCCAGGCGGGACTCGAACCCGCACCTCCCTCTAACCGGGCGGGAATGCTCTACGCCATTACACCACCGGCGCCGTTTGATCGAACGCAACATCCACACCTCGTGGGACCGATCAGCACTCACCCGTAGCCGGGATGAGCTGGCCGCTGATATCAGCATGGAACCAGTTAAGCTGACGGTCTTGATAGAAACGATTCAAATCAGTTTCATTAAGCCTCAGGTGGCTGTATATATATATATATATATATATATATATATACACCCATGGCAAGCATATTTATTGGTCAGGCGTCGTCTAATTTTTAGAAATAAGCTGCTTCAGGGGCAACAATATTTGATTTGTGGAGGAGTGTTCCTCTCAAAGTTGCATGGGAGACAGCTTTTTGAATTTATAGGTTGCTTAGCGTTCAGTGCAAAACGGGTGTTGAGTAGTGAGCACCTTCGTTTCCGTCTCCAGGTGCAATACAACGGGGCGGATGATCTATGAACTAGCCGAAGCTCAAAATTCGGAACACAGGCAAGAACGTTCCGCGCATCTCTGATCCCACAAAACAAAACAAAACCGGCGGAGCCAGTTTGTAAGCTCCCAACATAGAGAGCTTGCCTTTCGATTTGAATGTTTGCTTTCTGTTTCAGCCGTACTCGACTCTCCATTAACCTCGGCAGCCGATTGCCGGCTGACGTCTAGACTTTGAGGTTGTCAAGTGGAAGGGCAACCACTGTAACCGATTTTCTAGCTCAGATCTCCTCGGACTTTGCTGTTAATGTTTTTTTCTCGTGTTGCCTCGCCGTGGTCATAGCCTTATGCATTTTATAATGAGAAGTCAAATACAGTGATGACAAGGGTAGTGTCTTCTTGAAAAGGGATCTCTTAGCTTTACAGCGTTCCTCTTAAAGGACATGTGAAGCAGGAGTGACTAATCCTGTGTTGCAGCAGAAATCCAGTGAATGTTGGTTTCACGCCCACTCCTCTACCACCACTATATCTTCTACAGGGGTAAGCGCATCCCAAGGAATGTTGGAGTGAAGTCGAATATCATCCTCCATTCCTGTGCTATATATATATATATATATATATATATATATATATATATATATATATATATATATATATATATATATATATATATCACACTTTGCTCGCACGTTTAGTGTAATTCTACCTGTAGGTATGCCAGCCGTATGTCAGCAGACAACGGTCATTCATCAGAGAGATTGTTTTTTCGTAAACCCACGAGCCTCCGTCATGCCCTGAGGTCGGTTTGGTGCGATGAAAATGTCAGCGAAAAAATTGACGAACGCCATTCTTGCCTCCGCATCCCAAACTCCTAGTCGACATTAATTAGTTTTTTGTCTATTCTGCGAGGCGCCTGGTCTTTACCCTTTCTACTTCATCAAGCTGACAAGATGAGCTCGGCTGTACCGTAATTACAATCTGCTTCTTGTTTTTCAGCGTTTGTCATGCTCCATTGCGGGGCCCGCTTCTTGGTGCCTTGTTGCCATCTTTCCCGATCCCATGCTAGATCAGGGTGGATATCAGCTACTTTAAAGTCCTTGTGTAACGTACCAGCGTTGGTTCGGGCGCCCTCTGGGCCGCTTCCCAGACACTTCCAGGATAAGGCCTACCTTACGAACGCTGTTGTCTTCCTTTCCACGTAGAACGTGACCATGCCATCACCGGCGGGCTTCATGCATCTTGTCGGCTATCGGTGCGATACCGAACTTCTGTCGAATACATTGTTTCGGATGCGGTACCTATCGGCTGGACGACTGTTTTGTAGTTCTTCGACTTTCAGCGCTCTGGCATCTTCTTGTAGCAGAGCATTTCAGTCAACAAGGGCCAGTTAGACCAAGCTACCTTCACGTTTGAGTTCACTTCGACGAGTGAACTGCCATTGAACGCGATTGCTGATCACTTGAAGACTGAAGTTCGTAAAAGCTCACTGCCATTGACCTTAATGGAGTTGGACTGGTTCACGTCCTTGGTTAGGTACTCGGTCTTATTGACGTTCACTTTGAGCCCGAACATCCTCATGCGATCGCATCAAGCTTGCATCTGTCGCTCGAGTTCGCTTTTGTCTTCACATGCGAGCATTACGTCATCAGCATAAAGCGACGTCCATGGGACTGCCTTTTGAAGGTCTCGCGTAGTGGCGTTCATGAAACACCAAAAAGGAGTGGTGAAGGCGCGGACCCTTGGTGTAAGCCGACAAAGATGGGAAACTCCATCGAGGTGCCTGCCGCAGTTCGTACTGTATTCTTTGGACAAGAGTATGCAATCCGAACCCACTCTAAGTTCAAGGTACTGCGTCTTTCCTCGGGGCTTGCCCTACATATAACCTCACGCGATCGTGATCAATGGCCTTCTTCAAATCGCAAAAGGCAAGCTGCACCGGCTTTTGTTTCTCGCGATGCTTTTCCACCAGAACGAGGGTGTATGGCATCGATGAAGGGTGTATGGCACAATCAGCCACGAAGCCACACTGTGTATATGAAAGCTCATCGATTTCGCGAATTCGTCTACCAAGGATTCGCTCGAAGTTTTCACGCTGTGCGGAAGCAAGCAAATTGGACGGCAATATGAGGAGTCTGCAGGGCTGTCCTTCTTCCAAATCAGGATCGTCATACTTTTCTGCCAACCATCGTGCACCTTCTTCTCTGCTACAACCTTGTCGAGATGCTTGGTCAACCGCTTAGCAGAACATCACGATTTTGACTCCCATAAATCAGCTGGAGCATTCGCCTTGCCCGGCTTTACCTTCCACTGGGCCGCTTCTTGTGGACAGGACCGTGGATAGGAGCCACAGAAGAGACACACAGATGAGGAAACACTCTAGTCGAGATTCCCTCGAAATAATCACGCCATCACTTTAACGCTTCCTTGCGGTCCATATGAAGGTGGTCGTTCTCATCGTTGATGTCTGCTTCTCTACGCCCTCGTCTTGGCGATGGCGGTTCTTAGCAAGTCGGTACAAATACCGCCCACCATCGCGAGACTCGAGCTTTCATGGACATCGTTGTAATCAGTGGCTCTTGCAACGGCCACGGTCTTCTCGCCAGCTTTTTCATTTCCTGGTGCATGTGCCAGTTATCGGCTGTGTAGTCACCGAGAAACACAGGATAAATAACCTCTCTCGAACCTTTCTTTCACATCGTCAGTCCACAGACACACCTCCTTGACGACTGTTCGTCGTACCGGCTTCCTAATGCCAAGTCCGCACTTCGCAGCTTGATGTATCGCTTCGGTAGCCTTTCTCTAAGTTTAAGTTTCACTGACAGTAGTGACTGCCGATAACGTATGCGAGAAATCGCAGTCGTTTCCTTCTCTCTCTCAGTCGCCACCACTCGGTCCTTGCTGCATCGCTCGACCGGCTTCAGCCTCGGAGGGGCGATTTTTAAAGTGCAGATCAGTGGGCGATTCTTTGGGGCGACCGCTTATTATCTTAGTGTCTGTGATGAGAGTTCGGTCGTGATCTTCCACAAATACGAGGTCTGTCTACTTCATGGTGTTCCCACTATAAAGCAGGATGAGGTTAGAGTCGCGTTTACGAAACACGGTGTTCACAGTGGCGAGATGACGCGAATCCGCATACTCAAGGATACGCCCACCATGACACGCCCTCTGCGTTACGCGACCCACAGCCGAATCCACCATGACAGCTGTACTCGTTTTTCGTCGCGCCCACGTGCCCATTAAGGTCACCAGCGACTACGATGACGTCTTTCGACGGCACCTCTGCAGTCTTCTCATCAGTAGACCACAAACTCGCCCTTGGCTTGATCGAAGCAGCAGTCTGCGGAGCATACGCAGAGAAGAAGTGATAGAGTCGCTCCTCAGCGGCGACAACGATCTTCATCAATCGATCGTCAAGGCGCTCGACGCTTACAATCACCAAGCCTCTCGCCTGCACTCGAATGTCCGTGTTCGGCCGAGCTCGCAGTAGCGAGCGGTTTTCAGTGACACCGCGTAGAGGAACGGACATCACCACTTCTACCGTGATAACAATATTCTCCGTTAATTTTCTATTTTATTAATAAGCTAAGGTCAGAAGGTATGTATCAACAAGTAAAACTAGTTGCAGGCACAATTTACTGCTAACTAGTGATAGTGGCAGGGAAAGTGATGCCTAGTTCGTTATCGAAAGCAGGAAGGACAAAGCGGCATCATTCAATTTTGCTTTCAATGGTACGCTGGCACATGCATGTCCTTTGGTTAGGGGTATTTCGTTTGTGTTGCCGGTATCGTTGAATGACTACCGCCGTCACACCGACTCTCTAAGTGCGTTCATTGCTTGCGTCGCGTTAGACGACGTTCCTCTCTATATTACGACGATCACCTTGCCTTTCTCTAGCGCTTCTTGTCCCCGAATCTCGTGTGCAAGGCTTTATGGAGTGGAGTCCTTCCAAGACGCTTCGATTTCGTACTCAACACCTGTCCCAAATGCATGATTGTCACCTTGGCAGTTCGGCGTAAAGGTGAAATGGCGCGGCGGTAGCAAAAAACTCTTCGCCAGCAAAGCTCTATGTCGCTCCGGTTCTCAAAGCCCTACGTAAATCGTTTCATTTCAGGCAAAAAACATGCGTGTAAGTTCTACGGGTGTGGAAGGAACGACAAGTTTAACTATTTGGTAATGAGTCTTCAAGGAAGAAACTTGGCAGATCTCAGGCGAGAGGTTAGTCGAAGAGGTCTACGTCACGAATAGCACTGTAACACTTATGCCTCCACTTCAGGCTCCGAAGCAGTGCTTCAGCCTGAGCACTGCGATTCGTCTCGGTTTACAAATTTTGAGCGCCATCAAGGAGATTCACTCAATCGGATTTCTTCATAGGGACATCAAACCGGTGAGATAGCAACGTTTTTCGACCTATCCTACCCTACGGCAGGGAATCGTCCTGCTTTCTTCCGGTGCTGCTCACAGTTAGAAAGAGAGCCTGTTGTACCTGTAACGGAGTCTTAACTCTGCCCAATGCACTCCTAGTCGAACTTCCAACTTCGCAGATGTTCATAATTTTCGAAACGGTTCAGAGCGGCATTCTTCTTAAACACGAAGCTCTTGTTAAGGGATCGGCGTAGACCGGAGCAATTCGCTTCTGACGAGTGCTCTTGGGGCGCCAGTCAGAATTTCCTGATCATTTTAGATTTGGCAAATGCTGCCGTAACGCTAAGATGACCGCTATGTTTGATTATGGCGTTTACTAGGATGACTTGTTGGCAGCAAACATCCTCTGCAGGCCGAACTCGAATCCGCAGCCTTGCCTTCAGCTGTAACGGTTTCGGTTTTTTACGACTGGCTCAATCTGTTGCTGTACACATGTTGAGTCGTTTGCACTCATCAGTGAAGGCAGGATGAGCGGCTGCTGGTGTTACCATGAAACACCTAACCGGAGAACGGTCCGAGGCGCGTGTCTGATCGGCGAAGCCGAATACCACCGCGAGAATCTGCAGCCTTCAAATGCTATAAAGCTTCGTGTCTGGAATGCGAATGCTTGCCGACCGCTGTCGCAGGCTTGACGAGTCTCCGCTGACGCAAAGCTCTTAATTCGGCTGTGACGTAGGATTTGAGCTCCAGCAAACCTCAAGCTTGTGCTGCGTGGCTTTGAAAAATGAGGCTTGGTGGCTTAACGACACCCTAAATCCTTCAGAACGAAAGCAGTTGTTTAGATCTATGATTAATTCAGCTAAACGTCCTCAAAATTGCCAGTTCCTCTGCTTGAACTAAAATGGAAGCCCTAGAGTAGATGAGGAACAACATTATAAGAGCTTGAAGAGTTTTACAAGAACAGCATTTCATCACTATTCAAGGACATCGTTGTCAGCATGAAGAATAGGGTTCGGCAAGGGAAGCCATACCCTCCCCCCTCCCCCTCGGAAGTATTCTTCTTCAATGATCTTCTAGCATGTCTTTGCAAAATGGACCGTGACACTGGAACAGTCAGGGACTTCAGGGATTTGTGGATTTTTCTAGCTGGAAGTTTCGTTATTTGTTTACCTGGCTACAATGTTCACAGCCGATTTCACTCTTGTGCACTTCGAGCTCTGCTGGACTTCAGACGGGCTAAATACGTTCGAGCTGGTTCCTCAAATGTTGCAGTAGTAATGCACGATCGAAATGGAATAATCCCGGAAGTACCGAGAACCAAGAACCCAAGTTGAAGAGGAGAATTCTAGGCCGCAACGAGCACTCAGGCGTTCTTTCATTTCCCACTAGGCCATCATGTATTTTGCCACAGTGATTTTATTTTACATCATTGATTTGCTGCCATTTTTGCTTACTCTGTTCTACTGGCTCGCGATTTCCGGAGGCTATTGCTCCGGAAATCGCGAGCCGTTCTATACATTCCGAACAGCAAGATCTGCCAACTGGAGCTCTAATCCAACGACTGTAGTACTTTATTGTAACAACTCCAGCTCAGCTCAAATTACGACGTTTGGATATAGAATTCCTACCAGTATTAGTTTGTGCATTGTAGCGCGATGACGTACGTGTTTGCTGTATCGTTTTTTTTTCAGACCAGAGTGAATCAGAGGAATCCTTCCTTTGAGAGCACTATCTGTAGCGTTAAGGGTTACTATTGCAGTCGAACTTCGCCATGGGTCGAAGCACCGCAATGATGCGGAAGGTGTTCATGCTGGATTTCGGCTTGGCTAGGCAGTACTTGAACGCGAAAGGGGAGATCAGAAGTCCTCGGAGTGCTGCTGGGTTCCGCGGCACAGTTCGATACGCGGCTGTTTCGGCGCACAAGAACAAGGTTCGATTTCTTAGCTTCACGTCTGCTTCTCAGATTGAACTTATTGACTACGATCACATGCTTGTTAGAAGCGGATTAATGAAGGGGACGAACGGGGACGAACAGTGGTCCGTAGGACCATTCTGAATCCAAAATGTGTTGAATTTGATGGCCATTATGACCCGAGTACACGCTCCTCGCAAACACGCTGTGCAGTAACCTCCGGGGCCAACCGACGAACAGTCGGCTAGTTTGGATCCTAACTAGCTTTAAGATAACCTCCTAGCATGAAAGGGCGGACCTTTGCTTGCGATCATCGCAAATTGGATCCAAAATCGATTTCCGACTTTAAATCACCAAATCGATACCCCATGACGGATTGCTTCAATTCGAAATGAGGATGTATGTATAACCCAAGACTTATTAATAGCTTCTTTGCCATTGGAAGTGTGTGACCTTTGCATCAACAGTCATCCAACGCATCAACCATTTTCCAATTCCCTAAAGAAAACTCTTCAAAAATCGAAATTCTGTCCTGATCTTGAATGCTGTGGACACAAGACAACGGTGGACATGCAGGGGAGATGAATGAAGATCGGCTGTCGTCTTTGCGAGCGTCCTTCTTGTTCTAAAAGAAGGGTCCACGATCCTTGGATGCGCGTTTCTGTATGTAAAGTAATTGTTTGCTATGATGCTTTCTATTTTCTGTCGCTGGCTGAAGAGATGGAAGCCTTTTGCAATGTAGTAAAGAAGAAGAATAGCTGCCAAGAATGTGCCTGAGCCAAGGAGCTGGCGTTTTTCATAACGTTAGGGGATATTTGGCTGAAAAGAGTCCTGATGCTTCTTCTCGGTTGCCTGCTAACTACATCCTGCATTGCTCTCATTTATGAACACGGGTTGATGGCACGTGCTCTAGGAAATGGGCCGTCACGACGATCTTTGGTCCCTGTTCTACATGATTGCCGAGTTCCTACAAGGCCAGCTGCCGTGGAGGAAGATCAAGGACAAGGATGAGGTGCGTCCACCAGTTCACTTGGGTTTGAGTAGACTGAGCTCCTTGCTTAAAGGTGGGTCGAATGAAGGAAGACGTTGACCTGGACATGCTACTCGAGGACTGCCCCACCGAACTACACCAGTTCGCCGCTCACCTCCGAGCACTCTCCTACCCTGACCTCCCCGACTATGAACTGCTGGAGAGTCTGCTCGTTCAGATCGTCAACAAGTGCGTCGGCTTCTTAGCTTGCAGGTAGATCTCCATTCTGCGCTTTCCAGGACGCTGATTGTTTCAGAAGCGCGATTCCCATGGACGAGCCTTACGACTGGGAGCTCGGCTACGAAAATCTGTCCGGTCGAGGAAAGGCGAACGGAAACATATCGGCGCGAATGAAATCGCACACGACGGCTGTGATTCGTGACCACCGCTACGAGGACAAGAATCGGTGGGCGATGCAAACTCAGTTTCGTACTCCCAACTCTGACAGTTCCCAGTTTTTCGAGGCTGTGAGGAAAACAGCTCGATCGACGTCTCACCCGCTAAAGTCGAATCGCTAGTTTTCTATTCCTGTTGCTTTCTGCATTAGGCGCAGTTGGGTCGTGGGCCGATTAGGATGAAATGACAACCTCTCCTATAGGCATACCAGGGGTGTTCCTGTGCGTTACGTGGTTAACGTTACACGTTTGGTCGTCTTGAAAATATCACTTGCAGTGGATTGGACACACAAGCTCCGATCACCATGGGTGAGGACGAGGACGAGCAGACGAACGGCCAGTGTCCACAGATCATGCACCAGGGCGAGAGCGCTCACGAGAAACAAGAGAAGCCCAAGTATAAACGTCACGAGTTCCTTAAGTAAGTGCTTCCTTCAGTTGTCGTGAAATAATTGACGAGGTACTCCACACGGCCTATTTTTGTGAGAAAGAAACGCCAGCGGATGCGAAGCAAAGCATTCTTTCCCTAAATTTCTTCCTTCCTTCTACGAGAGAGTATAAAGCTCGGGATGCCTCCTTTGCAAAGCTACCTCATCATGGGTACGTAGCAGTTTTGGAGCCGCTGCTGGATATCCTTCTGTGATAAAATATCTCTAGCGATACTGGACACCAAAACCACAAAAACCGGAATGTTCCGCTGAATCACGTGCTTCTTGTACATTTGTGATGACTCAGAATTTAGGTGCTTCCGTAGCTCCATTTTACTTACTGTGTGGGCAACATTACCGCTTCTTTTCATTTTTTTCTCTTCCCATGCTCGGCTAGGAAGTGTCCCCGCCTCTTACCAAGCCCATCAAAAATGCTATTACCAAGCACAACAGTTTCACAACCACCATGCGGCGCAATATAAACTTCCTAAATGGCCTCATCGCTATTACTGCTATTCGGCCTGCCCTTCTTCGTACTCTGTCTTAACTTCCTGTCACGGAGACGTCTGTCACATTAGGTCTTGTTCCTCTGGTCTTCTTTCTGTGGGCGAATTCGGAGCGCAGGAAATGAGCCTCCGTCTTGTGCCGCACGCTCGCCATCGAAGTGGCACGAAGTCAAACAAACTGGTGTTTGTAGGCCCAAGTATGGCATGGTGAACATGGACGTGATCGACGCGGTAAACGCTCGTCTGGCGGCTTGTGACGACCAGCAGGGTGAAGAGAACGCCCGCGACGTTGAGGTGCCGACGCTTCGAGCATTAGGCCATCGGGAGACGCTGCGCCTAGTTTGCTGCTTTACAGGCGAACTTCAACCTCCCCTACACCATCCTTCGACCTCAGCCCGTCGAAGCTGCAGCACTGGTCAACAAAGCCGTACCGTACCCTGCCGACAAGACGAGGAGCAACAAGTCGATTACGGTACCCAACAGCAAGGACGGACACAACCGATAACTGAAACACCACAGTTCAGTTTCAGATTTCGCTGAACAAGCGGAAAAAGCTGCCGACAACCTCGACCGAGGGCGCCATCGCAGACGAGCTGTCCTGCCAAAACCAGCGGACGGCCAACACGATGCCGAGCAGGTGGCAAGGTGAGCACGGATTTCAGCACGTTCTTGACTGCTCGGGTTCGCTCGATTCGGCATCGAAGCGCTGTGTCAAAACGTTTGCACCATCATCCCGGTAAATCGGGCTTGATTGGTTCAATCGAGGCAGAAGCGTTTTTTACTAGTTCGCCAGCTTTCCTGCAAGCATTCCTCATTCCTTCTAGAACATTACCGCTGCATCGAACGAATGCAAAAATTCTCTGATGTCCTTTCGCGAGAATCTCACTCGGGAGTGTAATGGGTCATCTACCACATTCAGATTGAAATGAGTTGTTTAAGGGTTACTGTAAATGTCCACATCTTAGGTATAACTACAGATAGGATAGCCCCAAAGTTTCGAGCTCCATTAAGGTTTGAAAATCAGGTACAGTACGTAATTAGGCTAAGTCGAACGAGAGATATGACGCCCTTCACGTTCCTCGAACGACTAAATGAGCCACTCTGGCACGGGGCAGGGAAGTATAGATAAGTTGTTGGCGCCCGCTCAAAATCAAATAAGCAATCGTTGGAACGAAAAAGGCAGAATGAAGTGAACAAAATCAGTCTTTTCATGCATCAAGCTAATTTTAATTGGCAATCACATGTGGTCGCCTCATTTTGTGCTGACCATGAGAAGAAAGAATAAATGCGAACGAGTTAATGCACTCCCTCCAGGTCTGAAAACTGAAAGCTGTGTACAGCTTAGGTGCAGTGATAGCTGTATACGGAACGCTCGGCGCAGCTGCGCTTGGAAATCATATGAAACCTTACCATTTCCCTCCTTGTTCTTTTCTGACCACCTAAATACGTATGATCCTTCGTGTGGAGCGCATCGTGGTATCTCTGTTTCCATTCTGGACCAAAAGAAACGAATATGATATCATTATAGTGTGAGTATGGAGTTTACGATGGGTCTTGATTTGTTGCGGCTACGTATGTCGCAGGACGTTTGAAACAGTATCATTTTACGGACACTCTTCTCTGTGAGGGAATTTTTGGGATTACTCATTAAATAAATGCTACTGAAGCACTTGCATCGAAGACTTAACAAAATGTTTTGTACGAGGTCTTAGATAGCCTACACCAGAGGTGTGCGTAAATGAAATTCGAAATGTCGTAAATCGTAATTACGAGAAAACCGTCGTACATTATAAATCGTAAACCGTAAGTCGTAAGAGTCACCTGAACTGTAGTGCACTACAATTAAATTTCCAGAGGCTTTCTCCGCTAACGTTAATCAGATGTGACTCAATATTTACTTATTTGTCGTGTTATTGTCAGCTCAATCTGAGTAGTTTTCCTAACAAACTATTTCCTTTTTCACTGCTTCTTGCTAGTAAAACATCTTTCAAACCAAACTTTACGCGTTCCAGGAAAGTCGAAAAAACTGTAAATTCAAAAACCTTATTTAGGCCTATGCATGACATTCCAACAAAAATCTTGCATCGTTTGAATGCTCATCAAATTCCTAACTTACTACCATTTCTTTAGCTCGCATATAAATCTAGGATGTGGAACAAGCAACAGCGAAAAATTCGCTGTCAGGACTGAAAGGTCAAAACCGCTTCACCACTGACCGATCCGCCGGTGGCCTGGCCAAGCCTGCACTTGCAAGACTCGAAAACTTTATAATATTGCACTACTGTATTTGGTAATTCCCTGCACTCGCTCGGACTACCCTTGGCAGCGCCCCTAACGAACGTTTCCTCTGCCAGAACCTGAAGCATCGTAAGCGGATTAGATAGGGTGAATACGATGAACTCAATCACACCACCGAAATCGAGATCAAAACTGTAAAAACCAGTTCGACGCATTCTTGAAGCGCTACGCGCTCTTCTTTACCGCACTCTGTATATCAATTCGCCCCGCCCTATGAAGCAGTGTTACAGGGGTGTGCGCTTGACGATTAACGATTGACCGATTTACCGGATTTACCGGCATTTTAAAAGTTTTTAACGAAATTTAACGACGAAAATTTTCGTTAAATTGCATTAGTGACATTTACGTATCATTTTTGAAATTTCACTTCTTCACGGAAATACATTTTGGGCAAAATTTTTGAATGAGCTTTCGCAGTATCGTTATGATTCCAAGAAAACCCCTACCTGAATCTGTGGAAATAGGCAGTCGTTATCGCCATCACATTTTGAGAATTGTTGAAATTAAAATGCGAATGTTGTATTTGAAATTGAATTGGGTTCTTGCTCATTGACCAAATTATTTGCGTGCTCTCCCCCACCCCCCCCCCCCTTTTCTACGTAGTCGTTTCGCAGTTATGAGCTTTCTAGACCGTTTCTTAATTGCTACACAATAGTTTTTCATAATTCTAAACCAGTCAGTTTTTAACATTTTTGCGGTACTTATTTCACAAATGGGGTTGAGAAGACATAGGACACGCGAAGAAAACGCAACGAAATACAAATAAAGTGAAAAATAAGCATAAGCAATGAAACAAGGGTAGAAAACCCCTCTTCCCAGCAAGCTTTCCTGAAAGCCGGACGGTTTCTTCGTGCAGCATTAAGTGATCGTTGTAGGACTATGTTAACGCAACGTTGACCACCGCCTAGCAGATAGAGCGTGACTGCTGGTACTCTCATTGCTTCGCTTTTACCGAATTTCATGGTCTGCACGGCAACGATTTTGCTTAACCTCTTCACCTTCTTCGAGGTCTCTCTTGGAATTTTTCGTTGTGAGAAGCACAGTCAGTATATATACAGTTGGTAGTCAGTGTGCAGTCAGTCTGCATGTGAAGCAGTGAACACATGTACATAAAAGCATAAAATGAAATAAGGAAAGGAAAAAAGCCGATGACCGCTTTTCGTCAGTTCTTATATCATTACCATATATAATCGAGAGAGACATGAGTCACTGTCCGACGACATGTTTGCACTCTTATGTGAAGCCGGCCGCGCACGCTGCGATGAAGCCCGCTACGTCCGCTGTGTCTGCTGCGATCGCTGCGTCCGCTGCGATCGCTACGTCCGCTGCGTCTGCTGCGCTAAGTCCGCCGCGTCCGCTGCGCCCACCGCTTCCGAGGATGTTTACTGCTGACGGCGCATGAACTGTCAATGGTGGCATGTTGATCCCATCTAATGTGTTTATGAACAGACTGCCAAAGGGATGCAAAGCAGAGAACATTGTGCGATTGCTCACGGTACGGGTTCATTCACCTTCACCCTCCATTTTCACTTCATTTTTGCATCCGTCCCTTACTCAATTTTCGTCTGCATTTCTGTATTTTCACACTGCCGCTGACCTTTTCCTCACCCATTTTCATTTCTGTTTCAATCTATGCACATGCTATGGACTACGTTCCTAGCGTGGCCCGCCATACCCGAAGCCGGCAAACCTGGCGTGGCCCGCATGTCCAGCGTACGGCGCCGGCGAAGTCGGCTTCGGGTATGGCGGGCTACGTTCCTAGCGTGGCCCGCCATACCCCGTTTGGGCTACGTTCCTAGCGTGGCCCGCCACACCCGAAACCGGCGAAGCCGACAAGCCTGGCGCGGCCCGCATGTCCAGCGTACGGTGCCGGCGAAGTCGGCTTCGGGTATGGCGGGCTACGTTCCTAGCGTGGCCCGCCATACCCCGTTTGGGCTACGTTCCTAGCGTGGCCCGCCAAACCCGAAACCGGCGAAGCCGGCGACGGACGCTGGCTGAGGAATCATCCCTAGCTACGTTTGGGCTACGTTCCTAGCGTGGCCCGCCATACCCGAAGCCGGCAAGCCTGGCGTGGCCCGCACGGCCAGCGTACGGCGCCGGCGAGAGACCCTGGCTGAACAAGCATCCCAAACTATGTTTGGGCTACGTTCCTAGCGCCGCTCGCCACACCCGAAGCCGGCAAGCCTGGCGTGGCCCGCATGTCCAGCGTACGGACGCTGGTACGGTTATAATTGGGAAACCCAAAACACGTTCCAATCTCAAGCAAAGCATTGTGCTATACCAGGTGCTTCAATGATGAGTAGTCAATTGCTCGTAAAAGAGTGACAGGCTGTGAATTCTATTTGGAGGAATTAGGAAGGTTAAAGACAAGATGAACCACTGCTACATACAGTACCGCGCATGTCTTTTGGTCAATTCCCTAAAAAGCCGCTTTGGAGCGTTCCAAAGCGGCTTTTTTTATATAACTTTCTTTAAAATCAAGCACTTGTGAAAGGAAACATATATTTGAGCTCAGCAGGCCAAGCTCTATCTTTTGACATATAAACCAATAGAGTTGAACAATGCATCTAGGCCGGACATAATCAATCGAGTGGGCGCGATAACCTGTAGATCGAGCGAGCGACAGACTGTAGAGTGAGTGTTTAGAGAGTTTTATTAAAAACTTTCAACCTTTGGAGTGCGCCGTAAACAATGCGTACAGAATCGAACCTATCAATCGAGTGGGCGCGAGAGCCTGTAGAGTGACCGTTTCGGGAGATTTATCGGAAATTCCCAGTCGCCCTACTCAGAAATTGCTTTAGGACTGTGAAGCTTGCCTTTGGACTGCGCCGTGAACAATGCATACAGAATCGAACCTATCAATCGAGTAGGCGCGACTACTCGCAAATTGCACGCGCGAGTGTGTTCGGAGCGCAATAACTCTGTCGAGATCGAATCGTTCCGGCTGCGGCTTGTGGATTTTGTAGGTAGTAGAAAGCTTTAATAGTCCGCGAGCGTGCAGCTTTATAACTTCTAAACAAGCGAAATTATAGCGGCGCGAAAATGCAGGTTAGCCGTGTATGACACGATTTTTTCCGAATTCAGTCGACCCCTGCAGGAAGACGCGGCGTGATAACGGCATGCAAACGCGTATGCTAGTAGAACACTGAAGGTACTTTACGATGACATGCTCACCACTCCTCAGCTGCCTGAACTGCCTTGGCCTCATCTGCCAGCGACGTAAGAAAGCGGTTAGAGTTTCTTGCGCTCTTACTCACCCAGATTTGAGCTTTCGAATCTCACAATGGTACCGTTATCTCCAGCTCGAAGAGCTCTATCGAAAGGTGGTACTCTCGACCAATTTCGGAAAAATGGATTTTTCGACGATTTCCCATCGAGGACGTGGGCGCCCGAACCGAGCCTGCGAGGACGATGACGTCATAGAAAATCGATATTTTCGAAATTGGCCAAATTTTCTCGTTCAAAATCATCTAGTGGTTATTTTGTGCGCTGATTACGAATCCGACGTCCGTTTTTGAAAAATTCGTCGATTTCGGTAGGCAACCTGCCGTTTGAGGGTGGTCGGGTCAGGATCACCGATCACCTTCGGTCATCAGTATAGGTGTCTTCTGCCATAATCAGCCAAATGGACTTCTTCATCATGTTAGACATTCCGAATAACCCCTGCCCTTAGATGAAGTTTGAGGACTACGTTCGCGGACTACTAAAGCTTTCTACTACCTACAAAATCTACAAGCCGCAGCCGGAACGATTCGATCTCGACAGAGTTATTGCGCTCCGAACACACTCGCGTGTGCAATTTGCGAGTGGTCGCGCCTACTCGATTGAAGGTTCTATTCTGTACGCATTGTTTACGGCGCACTCCAAAGGCAAGCTGGACAGGCTTAGAACATTTGCTAAGGAGGACGGCGGAGAATTTCGATAAAACCTCCCAAGCGGTCACTCTACAGGTTGTCGCGCTTTCTCGACCTCACTTTGCGAGTGGGCGCGCCCACTCGATTGATAGGTTCGATTCTATATGCATTGTTCACGGCGCACTCCAAAGGCAAGCTGAACAGTCTTAAGGCAATTTCTGAGTAGGGCGGCTGGGAATTTCAATACAATTCCCCAAACTGTCACTCTACAGGCTCTCGCGCCCACTCGATTGATTATGTCCGGCCTATATGCATTGTTCAACTCTATTGATTTATATGTCAAAAGATAGAGCTCGGCCTGCTGAGCTCAAATATATGTTTCTTTTCGCAAGTGCTTGATTTTAAAGAAAGTTATATAAAAAAGCCGCTTTGGAACGCTCCAAAGCGGCTTTTTCGGGAATTAACCAAAAGGCATGCGCGGTACTGTAGTACAGGGCGAGAAGCGGCCTTTTGAATAAGCGTGAATCTTATGGACGTCCTTAGGAACACAGAGGAGAAAGAGCTTACCGATTGAGAGCAGGGTTACCTGTGTGGCGAAGACAAAATGCACAATGCAACAAATTCGATCCGGCTAAAATTCGGTCGACGGTCCGTTGCTGTTTATTTGATTCCCTGTTGTCGTCTGCAGCGAGAACAGAACCTTGGGACCAAAGGAATCATTCTGTGAAACAGGCAGATCCGTGGACTTCGAAAATGTCTTCCAAAAACGAACTGCACCAAAGAATTCGCTGCGGTCACTGCCTGACATGAATTCTGCATTAAAACATTCTATGGTTTTCCGAAACAGTTTTGGCGGTATGGAAGAATTTAGGGCTGTAACCGTCTGCTTAGCGGAACGCGTTTTTTGGGAGACGCTTTGTTGGGATAAATGAAAACGGTCAGAAATGTTGTCGTGCTATGATGCATAGCACTATGGATCTTCGCAGAAGCTGGACACTTTCCACAAGTAAATCGAACTAGGCATCGAAAGAAACTCGTTTTTTAAAAGTCTTGTTGTTGCCGTTCGTACTGGTGGTTTTGGAATATTAACGATTTTTCTCGTTTAGCGATTTTACTGTTGATAGATGAACTGCTGTTATTCTGTTGTGAAGATGAAGAGTCATGTAATTGCCACGTAGATGGTGACGAGAAAAATCAATAAAGGAAGGGAACCGGCTTTTTGCATACCAAAGTACAGCCAAACTGACTGCAGCTAAGGAATAGTTTGTTTAACGAATTCACCGATTTTAACGCAAATATTTTCGTTAAAAAACACTCGTTAAAAATACCGAAAAAATTTAACGCACCTCCCTACACTGGTACATGTCGCGGAGGTGAGCAGCATTGGTAGGAGGGAGCGCTCCAACAAATAATAACCAGAGCACTGACCGAACACATGCGAGCCAATCAGGGTACCGACTGTACACACCCTCTCTGAATGGCATGTCGATTCTATGCTTTCTGATTCGATGGGTCGTTCCCATCTCCCATTGCTGCCCGTCTTCGCGACATATACCGAGACATTAATGGTTTGTCCTTTCCACATGATCGTAGCAGTTTTCTAGATCCCGCTTCCAATCGCGAACGATGTTCGATCGTGGATTTGCGCCATCTATCCGCTGGGGTTAGCATGTATCATGTATTACAAACAAATTGACTAGACGCTATTACCAAACAGCACGTGGATCTAGAACACTCCTCTCTCTTTCTCTGTCCATAAGAAACTGCCTCAATGGCTTTCTGTGGGCTGGATGGAACACCTTCGTCAATAGGAATGATGAGTGCCTTGCTAGTTCTCGACCGGAAACGGAGGAGCCCAGCCTCGCCAGCCTCCTACACAGGAGCTTATTTTTTAATATTGTATTGCACTTGTTTCTCCTCTTGAACCTGTCTTTTCCAAACGGGAAGGCTTACAATGTTAGAAAAATTGAAAAGTTAGTTAAGCGAAAAGTGGGATTCGAGAAGCCTGTGAACAAGACGGTATTGTACAACACAGTAACATATCAGATCATCAAAATTCAACTCTAACGGGAAGTGGGAATGAGCTATAAGAGGGACCATTAGAGTGGGCGCATCTTTATAACCCAGTCCACATAAATTTGTTCGCCAGTTGGTTGTTGATCAAAGATCACATTTAGAAAATTTACAATTTACAACCCAAAGTGTCGTGAATCGTAAAGCGTAAGAAAATTGGCAAAAATAGCCATAAATCGCAAAATTGTAAATCGTGATTACGCACACCCCTTGCCTACACTATTGATGAAATTGGAAAGACGGCGAAGCAAAATTATAAAAGGCGTGAAGTGTGTTGTGAAGGAGCTCCGTGTTACACCATCAATCAATCAATCAAATCAATCAACCTCGATGAGTGCATGGCGCAGTCTTTACTTATGGACTCCCAAAACGCCACATTCTTGTAGTTTTGAATACTCTAGAGACACTATTTTGCCATGAAACGTACGATTTTATGATATTCTGTGAATTCCTGGTTATTGTATATCTGAAAAAATTTTCGGTCGCGGCTTTATTTTCTGTTTTTGATCAAATTTTGGCGAGTTCCTCAGGAAACTGAAAACAGAAACAATTGCCAGAACGGCCAGAAAATCAGAAAACAGAAAACAGAAATTCCGCCCATCCCTGATCACCATGCAACACTGTTCACTGAACAATTAATTGCTGCAGAATTAGTTTTGGGACTGCTTGACAAGCTGTTTCGATAGGGAGGCCAAGAACGGCGTGGTGGCATGTGTTAGCCTGCGCCAGAGATGCGCGGATTCCTTCCAAAGAGAAGGAATCCCCTGCCCTACAACCCCTACAAGGAAGTCGGAAGCCGGAACGGAACGGTGCCTAACAGCGGAAGCCCATGAGCTTCCCCAAAAGATTCTCAACGTGACCTATGGTCTTGTAGGGCATCTGATGAGGATCACAGAACTGTGTTTCGTTTTTTCTGTGGGCCACTGGGTGGTCCGAAAATGGCAAAAAATTATATCACTTCAGAGTGGTTGATAAGGCATAGGTGACACCTGGAATGCCCTCTCGTGCTCAGATCTTAACCTGCAAAAGATTTAAAGCTCAAAATAAGTTCGATTGTAGTAATACGATAATTTACGACATTTAGTGGGCGAAGCTGCAGCGTACATTCAAATGTTTCATTCTCATCGATGGTGGCAGCGACTGGATGGGCGAGTGGATGCGATGCGGACTTGCGGGCGGGGGGGTTAGGGTTCGATTCCGGAGAAGGTTACGGGATTTGCTCTGTGGCCTGCCTCCATTTTTGCAGCTGAAGAGCACATTTTGGCTGCGGTAAGTTACCGTATTATTGGGCAGTGATGAATAAGGGTGACGAAGTGCATTTCGCCCAGACTTCGCCTATTATTATTTAGGCTGCTGACCACGAATCTGTCACGCTTTTTCTAAATTATCACTTTGCTTGCACTACTTTCCATGGAAGGGTGGGGAATAAGTCTGATCACATTGGAGAATGAAGCGATCCCACTAACGTAGACAGCTTTACTCACCCATATCTACCGTAACCTGCCGTAATCGACCGCAGTTTTAAAAATAGGTATCATTTCCGTGATCAGCACCCCAAATAACCCCAGTGGGCGATGTTTGGGCGAAATTATTCCTTTCGTGCTCTCCTCGACCTCTGGAGTCGTGAAAGGCAGCAGTGCCGATTACTCTGCGTACATGCCGTTACTTACACACACCCATCGCAACCTTCTACCATCCATAGTTTCAACGAAAATGGTTGCCAGATTGGTGATCTGCATCCTAAATAACCCTACAGATGAATTTGGGGACGAAAAATCTTCTTCGACCTTCAGAGTTGAGGGAGTGAGTGCAAGTGCTGCTCCCATCTGCAATTCCCCGACCCGTCTCCTTAAGTGCATGGGTGGGAGAATGGTCAGGAAAAAATACACAGCTAGATAAATACCATGAGGTGCATCAAATGTGCTGTACTTGGTAACACTTCCTAGAAGAACTAGTGAAAGTTGGGAGAACAATAAATCGTACAGAAATCCGAAGAGCAATGAGCATGTCTTGATGATGGGTCAAATCAATACTTGTCGTTCGTGTTCACGATTGAGGTGACAGTGGGAAACAATTCCAAAGTAATTGAGAACATACCAAGGAGGTCATATGGGATATCATCTAACGGAACCTTCCTCAGCGAGACAGACATCGTTTAATGGACGCGCGATATCGCTCCACACAGCAAATCCAGCTTCTTCCAGATCTGACAACAGGTTGAAAGCGGAGTTAGGAAGCGAAGAAGGTACCCTACAGAAACCGAATTGTAATCTTCATTTGCAAGAACGTAAACAGTCCACCTAGGAACGCAGAAACCTCACCCCCGGAAGCGAACCTTCGACCCCCGTAAGTCCGCCTTGCTATCCTCTCGGCCATCCAGTCGCTACCGACATCGATGAGAATGAAACATTTGAATGTACGCTGCAGCTTCGCCCACCAAACGTCGTAAATTATCGTATTACTACAAGAAAAAAGTCGTAAATTATCGTATTACTACTCAAGCTTTAATTTGAGCTCCAAATCTTTTGTAGGTCAAGTCCTGAGCACGACAGGGCCATTCCAGATGTCACTTTTGCCTTACCAAGCCTCACTGAAGTGGCACCATTTTTGCCATTTCCGCACCAGCAGTGGCCCGTAGCAAAAACGAAGCACAGTCCTGTGATCCTCGTCCGATGCCCTACAAGACCATAGAAGTCACGTTGAGAATCTCTGGGGGAAGTTCGTGGCCCCCGTGTAGGCCGGAATCCGGAATGGAAAACAGGAACGGAGACAGTACAAAATATGCATTGTTATTTACACTACGGATTTGCTAGCTGATTGTTGGAAACAAACCTGGTAGACAAGATATATCCGAACACGCAAGATAGAAGGGAAATGATTTCTGATTTTTTTCCACATGATTTCCACGTTAAATTTTAGGCTTTCCAAACCAAGCTGGAGAAAGGTGAACGTCTGTTTTTCGAAAATTTTTATTCTCCTACACCAAGAAGGTGAGCACAAAATAAGAAGTTGCATAAAAACATCACCTTTCTAGAAAACGTTAATGATCTATTTTAAATTGCGAAAAAGCATCCATGTCTAGTGCATTACGAGAAGAGATCACGCCATGTAGCGATACCGCATGCCGCGATTTTCCTTTGATTGATGGCAAAAATGCTGTTTGCATAGAGTCACACAGTCAGCATAACAGAAACGGTTGCAGAAAATAGACATATCTTCACTTCGCAGTTTTACGAAAGCAGAGTTTACACTTTCAATCAAAACAAAACCGCGACGAGCTAGACGAGTGCAGGCTCGATCCTTTCTTGGGAAATATAGCTGCTTTTCTGCGATTTAAAATAAGTCTGGAGCAGTTGTTTTTTCTAGAGAAATACAAATGTATATAAAATTTCATACGCTGTTCCACCTTTTTTGGGCGGGTGAATTATGAGCATTTAAATAGAGCCGCACTACGTTTCCCACGACAAAAATTCGTCCTGACCTTCTTGGAGAGTGTCTAGTTGAATCTGCAAGGTTCGTTTTGATTTTTAAAAATTTCGCCCTCATCATAAGTGATCAGTTCGCTTTGAAAGGAGGAGTCCAGTCTGATCACTGTGTGCAGCTACATAAGCATTCAAATGCTGCACATACTAGCCTTTTATAACATGGAGCAGCAGAGTCTACTTCTGTGTCAGTGGGGGCAGTATGAAACTGTAACCGCTCGGTTTCGAATGGGAAAATGAAGGGTAAGAGGCACCGCTGGCTTCGCTGGGGAGCGTGAATGTATCAGTGAAGTTTCGTTTTGAAGAGAACTCCAAGTGCTGCCGCTGTCTCGGTCTTCGCTCCATGAGTTCTAAATAAACCACCTGGACGTGGGTCTTCATCAGTGGTAAAACAGCTTAGCAGGAACTGCCTTTCCGAAGTAATTGGGGCCCTTCCAGCCTCGTTCGACGTCTCATGCGGGGAGGATGGCCGAGAGCATGGCGGCGCTGACGCAAGGGAGCCTGACTGTGCGCAAGTCAACCGTACGTTTTCCCTCGACATGTCGCGCATTTTCCGTAACGCCCTGCCCTCCGTTGCAGACCGTGCCAACCTCCAGCCATCTGCACGTGTGGAAACCCCTCCATCGAACCGTCAATCCCAGGATGTGCTGTCACCTGCCAATCACTACTCCCCAGTGCCAGGTGAGCATGTTGTTTGTCTTGAGGACGACACCCAGCGGCGTCTATTCTTGCGATGCAACCTTACTTTGGCTCATCTAGTGGCAAGTTTCAGGCCGGCACGTATCTCGTGTAGAGAAACAGCACCCGCCGATGCATCGGACGCACAGCTGCGGAACGGCGCAGTCTTCCAGCATCATCTCCCATTTCAAGGGACTCATCAATGTAAGCATTCGTTCGTTAGATTTTCGCGGCTGGTGATCTCACCACTCTTCGGTTGCATTTCGGCGTCCTCGCCCTTCCATGTCGGTCACATGTTGTGTATGCTCCCCAAGCAATGTCGCTGTCGTCAAGCACTTGCCGGTTGAATCACTCACACACTTTTCTTACACTTCAGAGCAGCTGAACGCGATTGCTTTCCGTCTGCGATGTTGGTTGAATTCTTCCTTCTGCTGCTCACACTTTTGCTGATTTATTGGCAGCTTCACCTCTTTCCAGACGTTTAACAATCTCGGCTGCGGAAGCCGACTGAGTCGAGGTGTCTCCGTGGACGAGACGAACCGCATCGCTGCCGACCAGGACCGTGATTCCAGCTATAGTAAGTTCTTTCGCGGCGCTACAACTTTTAGATGGTGACGTATACTGCTCTTTGGGTTGTCCATCAGGTTTTTTAAATCCAAATGTTCTCCTACGGGTGCAATGCAACCACCTGGACGAGCTAAGTGCGGCTTTGATGCTACATGTGTATGCACTGAATTTATCAATCCAGCGAAGAGTCAGTGTTGAGAGAACACAATTCACTAGAAATATGAGTACAGGCGCTAGCGTTCTAGTTATTGTGTCTTTACTTCTGGACCAGAAAATACGGCGCATTCGTATTTCACCATTACGGAGGTGTTTCGTTCTGGAGCCCGCTGCTATTCCAGTGATGAAGTTTGCGCCATATGACTTCTCCGTTGTGGTAGTGCAGTGCTTGCTGGTACGTGGTTTGATGTACTTCTCGTTCGACCATCGCCGGATCTTGGCGGGCTGTTTTGAGCAGTGACGTGGACTCTCGTCAAGTTGTCGTGCCAAGATTCTTGTTCAGACTTTATTCAGTTCACGTTTCGGCGTAATCTCCTCCTTCGCATCCTGGAAAGTCAAGAGGAGCTGAAGAAACCCGTCCAAGGATCATTCCAAGTCGCGCCAGTTCAGGGCTTGTTTAGTGTGCGCGCGACGCGCGACGAGATTCATTCGTAGTGGCCAAATTGATCGAGCGACGCGATTCGGCCGCTACACGTGGCATTGCGTCGCACCTCGCGCGCACACTGCCCCGTTTATACTTTCGACGCCGAGCGACGCAACGGCATCTAAAGTGGCCAAACTGATCGATCGCGTCGCTCAATCAATATGGCCACCATACGTGGCGTCGCGTCGCTCGGCGTAGAAGTGTAAACGGGGCTTAAACGACCCCTAAGTGCTTGTGGGGCGATGGGCGAGTAAAGGCCTCCTCTCACTTTTTGCGTCAACGCGGCACGGGAAGGCTCGCAGTTTTGCCTCCTCGCAGGCAGAAAACTGCCTCGTAGGAGGCAAAACTGCTGCTTATGCGGCACTCATCCTCAGCTTTGCAGACCCACTCCATCGCCAACGCACTTTCATTATCATTATCAGTTTCCATCCTTGATCACGCCACGATCAGCTAGAGCCCAGACAGAAATTGTTGGCAGCAACGCGGCTACAACGATAAGGATGCCTTGTATCATTATTGCCGCTGCCGCTTTGACGGCGCCGGCCTGCCACTTAAGCGGCAAACTCTACTTCTCTGCTCTATGCTTAAAGATAGGGCTGACGCGTTGCAAAATTGTGCGGAGGCCTTAAGAGCCCGTTTATACTTCGACGCCGAGGGACGCGACGCCACATATTGTGGCCACATTGATCGAGCGATGCGATCGATCAATATGGCTACTATACATGGCGTCGCGTCGCTCACCGTCGAAGTATAAACGGGCTCTTAAGGCCTCCGCACACGTTTGGATAGCCTTGCGTTCCCTCTTCAAATCCAACCATGTGTTGCTGAAGCTGCTGCTACCTAAAATGATCTGAATAATTTCTACAACTCCTCTTGCCCTGTCCAGGCTCTGACAGGAAGCGACTACACCGGGATTCATGCCAAATATGGCCCTGAAAACAGTACTGGCACGAGGGATTGGCGAGGCTCGCCATCAGTGCAGATATGCTGCTCCCTTAGGCGAGGAACAGAGTCCGGCCTACAAACGGAAATCGTTCACATTCACCCAATACATATACAGAAGGAGACACTAAAAACAAGCAAACATTACGGAGTGCCCTAGAAGCGTCAGTAAGTCGAAAAAAAGCGTCTAGACGTAGTCGCGCTCCGCAGCCGGGACGGTTCGAAGTGGACCACACCTCTCAGCGGAGCACTGACGCAGTGCCAGGCACTCAGCATACTGCGCCGAGGCAACTTACCGCGGTGCAGTTCCCACCATGTAGGAGGGAAAGGACGAGTTCGCGGTGCGGTGCCGCCGAGCTCTGTTTCCACCTTGGCGTGGCAATGGGCGGAGCTGCGAATTTTCCATCCGGGCAGCCGTGCCCCAAGGAACGACGCATTTAGTCAGGTTCAAGCTGTCTGAACATCGCTGTCGGCCAAAAACTCACACTGCCCAACAGTCCGACTCTGCACCATGCCGGCGGATGTGTTTTGCGATCCACCCGATTATGATGAATTGATCGCCAGCAGAAATCCTTGTTGCCGTTCAAAGCTCCTGCTGCCAACCCTTTTCGAAAGCTCTACACGTGGTTGCGTTTCCCTTCTCCAGGGCTGATACTGATGATGTACATTATGTGCAGAACATACAGTATGACCTAGCGATATATGATGGAGCGATGCATTGCGTGTATGAAAGAGTGGTTGACTCTTGTACCGCGCTCAGCAGTCATAAAGATGTTGTTTCCACGATCAAAAGTCTTGCTCCGGGTGGGACTCAAACTCGCACCTCCTGCTGATCGAGCGGGAATGCTTTGCGCCATTACGTGGTCGGCGCTGTTTGATCGCTTCATGAGACCCATCAGCACTCACCGGTACATCGGGAGGAGCCGTTCGTGACATGGAACTAGCTAAGCTAATGGTCTTGATAGAAATGAGACCTAGGCTTGAGAAAATGAATTGAATGGCTTAACAGTCCTTTGGTATCTATTCCGAGGAGCAGCTTTATAAAAATTCGGTCTGCATGGCTGATACTCCGGTATGGTAAAACACAGACTTTTCGTCGACTGGTCAAGTATATATGCCAAATACGCATTCAAATTGCCTTCGGGATGTCTTTATCCTTTACCCTATTCAGGTTATGTTTTATTCTCACATATAAGCGAAGAAATCTATCCATGGTAATACAGTTATTTAGAATAGCTACGGGTAGAGCTCCGGTCGTACTCACAGTTCACATTCAGCGAGCCACCTCAGAATTCACTTTTGCTACCCAAAAAATCTTTACGCTTGCATGTCTCTACTAATGTTACGTGAATTTGGAGAGACCATCTTCCTAAATTCTTGTGATTTAGAATGATTACAATCACGGGGGACAGATTCGTCATCATGTTGGTTGCCGGCGAAAACGGCGACGGACGCTGGGTGAGTAAGGAATCCCATCTAGGTTTGGGCTCCGTTCTCAGCGTGGCCCACCATACCCGAAGGCGAAGCCGGCGACGGACGCTGGGTGAGTAAGGAATCCCATCTAGGTTTGGGCTCCGTTCTCAGCGTGGCCCACCATACCCGAAGCCGGCGAAGCCTGCAAGCCTGGCGTGGCCCGCACATCCCTGGTCTCCGAATGCTCCAGCTACGTGTATCTGGGTCGCGAAGTCAATATGGCCAAAGACCCAGCGCCAGAGCTGAGCAGGAGGAAACGAGCGGCTTGGGGAGCTTTCAAGAGCGTCGAAGAAGTCGCGAAGAAGACGAAGAACGTCCGACTCCGTGCCCACCTATTCGACTCTACCGTTCTTCCTGCCCTAACATACGCCTCAGAGACCTGGGCTATACGAAAGCAGGATGATCACGCGATCAGCGTCGCGCAGCGTGGAATCGAGAGGACGATGCTCGGAGTGACAGGACTCACGCAAGTGAGAGAAGGCCTCCGGAGTTCCGAGCTTCGCCGACGTTCGAAGATCAGAGACGCTGTCGCATGGGCCAAGTTGTCGAAAATTAGGTGGGCCGGCCACGTAATGCGCTTCGCAGACACCCGCTGGACGAGAGCCGTTACCGACTGGATTCCGCGGGACGTCAAGAGAACACCGGGATGCCCACCAACGCGTTGGTCGGACTTCTTCGTGAAAGCCCTGAACGACCGATATGACGCTCTTCGTGTCCCTCGAGCGAGGAGGATCCATTGGAGCACTCTGGCACGCGAGAGGAATGAATGGAGACGCTGTTGGCGCCCGCTCGAGCAAGTCGATGATCAACGGGACGACAGGTGACAGGTGAAAGTTGATCGTGGCCTACAGTGGACAGCTGCCTGGAAATGAAGCAACAGCTTACGCTATGAAGAATTAAGTGCGTCAAAAGCAGGATTCAATGATGAGAACAAACTGGAACCAGATTCTTCATCGACTTACAGCAATAACGGTGAAAATTCTGCCGAAATCTCTGATAGCGCGGCCTATCTACGAGCGAGATGGTGAAATGTTTCAATGTTTCACCATCTCGCTTGTTGATAAGCCGCGCTATCAGGGATTTTGGCAGCATTTTCACCGGTACATTGCTGTAGGTCGTTGATGAATCTGCCCTCTGGACGCCGCAGCACTGCGTGGAGGCCAAAACGGCCGAATCTGCTCTGATACGTCGATAATGGACCAGTCGAAATGGGCTTCTTAGTGGTCATCTCGAATGGTTTTAGCGGATCTATATGCATTGCTGGAGTGGAGAGCGGTTCCAGCTAGAGAGCACCATGATCGTCTGGCTGACTTAATTCTCCAGCGCTCACTTTACGAAAAAATCTCCGTATTGCTGCTTAGCTGGTCTCCAGCCACTGTTTTAACCGAGCCTCTACGGCACTTTTCACGAGAAAGACCTCCGCTTTTTAACAGACCTAGCGGTGAATCATCCGTAAAATGAGCAGCACGGCGTCAAGCTTCCACGCAAAGTTCGCAGAATATTGGCAGGTCGCTCTGCGACGCTCCGGAAGAGCATTTATTGCTACTGAGAGGTCACGTCCTGAAGCGGTTTAGAATGTGAGGGAGCGTGCTAGCGCAGTCGGAAGAGGTGCCAACTGCTGCATGCAACCGAATCGAGGGTTATTTGTTTGCCCACGACAGGCAAGCATCCAAAAGTTCTCTACGGGGTCGGTCAGTTGGTGCCGGATTTGACTGTGAGGGATAAAATACTGATCTAATCATCGGCCACTGCACGGTCAAACACGCGTTCAAACTGCCTCCTTGATATCCCACGGATGTATTATATTATAGAATGTATGAGGCATCCCATAATTGGATTGATTAGCTCTGTCCATTATTTCTTGTCCATCTTCATTCTTTTAAACTTGCATTTTTCAACCAACGCCTCTCAATCCTCATAAATTTTTCCGAATACCTCTAGTTCAGGCTGGACGCATCAGAGAATAATCTAGAAAACAGTGGGAATTCGCTAGCTGGCCTCACGGGAAATATAAAAGTAGCTGCAAAAATACGTCCAATAGGTAAGGAATAGAGGTGGAATGATAGTGACCATGACAGCAGTTAGTGCCCTAACCTAGGTCATGCCTTCCTATTAGATACGTGAAGAACCTGTTTTCATCAAGCTACGCCCAATGGCAAGTCCAGTCCGCAAGTAGTCACATCCACTCGATTTTTTGTCGGCTTTACATGCAGTGTTCACAAAGCGCACCTTGACAGCAATTAATGTCATGAATTCAATCAAGACTCAATCGGGTTGTGATGTCCCCATTACGTGGATAAGCGCCTTTTTGTGTACTTCACTTTGCAAGTGTCACGCCCTCCCGATTGATTCTGCCGGGCCTATATGCAGTGTTTGACTCGACTGGCAGTTTGTACGTCAAGAGGTGGAGCTTGAACAGGTGAACCCAAATTTGTATTCGTGAATTACGGGGCAGGAAAACGCCGCTCCTGCTCCTGGGCGGCATTTTCGTCCCAACTACCAAACCCTAAGCAAATGCGCACGAGGAGATGTGGTTGCTGGTGCTGCAAACAAGCGTCCGAGGATATTCGAGCGCGGCAAAATTCAGGCTGAACAGTGGGTGCGTGACTCAGGGAACCTTTTGTTGGAAACTAGGCGGAAGCAATTTGTAAGGAAACTGATTGAGGCCCATTGCCATACCGGACTCTGCTGTCGCGCGTATCATAAATAGGGGAGTTTGTTGGTGCTCCCGTCCCGCCCAGGGCACCTTAGCCTCCGATCCTTCCGAGGTCGATGAAATTGTGGTACTCGTTTGGGCAGGACGACGCAATAACTTACTCATCGTTTGTTCGCGCAAGACATTGTGGAGTCTAAATACGCGTTCAAACTGCCACCACGATGTCTCATAGAAGTGGAGTGTGTGGCGAATCCCAAGTAGGTATTGATTAAGGGCGGGGCTCATCCCTTTGGCGTTTGTCGTCCTTCTAAACGGAGACGTTGCAGAAATGCGTAGCAGCGCCTCGACTGGACTCCGAATCTCGCCGGCGGTGACGACGACCAAGATTGCCGCTCACGTGAACGCGCCTCTCGACGACAACGACGACGAGAAGGAGCAGCGGCGACAGCGACGTCTCAGGAGGAGAAGCGTCGAGTGCAACGTCAGGGTGAGCTTCTTCACGGTAGACCAGCGCAAGCAGCGGAGAGACTGTAGCAGCAGCGAGAGCGCCCACCTTCTGAACACCAGCGCGCTTCAAGTTCTCAGCGTTTCCGATCGTTACACTGCCTTGAGCATTTTCTGGTTCGCGTTAGCGTCCGTTCTTCCTAGCGCAACGGGCTCCTTCCAGTTTTTCCACTTTTTGGCTGACGTCGTATGTTACCGTCTCGTCTCACGAGGCGAGATAAGGTCCTTTCGGTTTTTGTTGGGCTTCAAGTTGCTTGTTTTCTTCGACCAACAAACGATCGGGCTCTTACCAAACGTCAAACTGAGGAAGACGGGCAAAGAATGGATTGCATTGATTCGGCAGTCGAATCCCGCTGACGCTAGGCGCCCAAAAGTCGCTCTTCTCACATTCGCGACTTATTTCACGATTCTTGCAGAAATCGAGACCGTACGTCAGCCCCTATCCACCGAATGGCACGCTGATCGTATGCAACGTTCAGTGCTCTCTGCAAACTCATCATTCCTAACTGACTCGTCGAGGGCCAATTTCCCTTATGCGTCCTTAACGCTCGTCACCTGCAGAGTGTTCCACCCTGGAGGGGCTTCAGCACAAATGAACCAGGCTCCATGAAGCTTAGAATGTTAGAAGGCGGCCCGTCCTCCGAAAGTTTTCTCCCACTGGCACCGAGACAATCAGTGTTCCCGCGTGTGATCATGAGGCCTTCGGAGGAAGGCGTTGTTCTCCTTCCCTCACTCAGCATGTCATTCAGCTGCCGTTGCCTCCTCCGGAAGCGCAGCCGCCGTCGTCTCCTGTTCGCCGCGGAATCGTGCAGCGGTCGGTGGTGCACGCCCCGGCGGAGAGCGTGGTGAAGATGCGCGACAACGGCGAGGACGAGGAGTTCCGTATCCCCCTCGACGACAACAACAAGCCGATCCTCTTCTACAAGTACGTCGTCTTTTCACTTCACTTGTCCTAGGTTTCAGCGTTAGGCTTTAGTTTGGTAGTTCACCTACCATCATAGCGGCTCTGGTTTTTATGCCTCACTAACGATAAGAAGGCACCTGGTGATACGTGCATGTTCGATGTGGTCTTACGATTAGAGTTGCTTACAGGTCTGAATTTCATGTTAATAACGACGCATGCATCCTTTATGTCTGTAGTGTGAAAAAGTAGAAGCGCTTTGCTATCAAAGCGGTGATGTAAAGAACATCTAAGCACCTACATTTGGGCGAAATTTGAAAGCTTGGCGCGGTTTTCAAAGCCACAGGAGAGGCTGGCTAAGCCAACCCAGCCTTGAAGTAGAAGTTGGACTATAAGGCGCTTTCCGAAAGTAGCTAGTAGCTCCAGAGATGAAGACTTTATGATGCCCCTAAGTTGGGCTATATGTAGCTTAATCATGTCCGTTGACACCCAGAGAAACGTGCCGTGTTCACATTTTTCTGCTGGCTTTTGATCGCGTTCTTGTTGCAGTTGCTCTTAACTCTCGAAGAAACCCTTGAGTTCTACCTTTGTCAGTGACCGCAACCTTTAAGAGGCACGCGATACAGCAGTAGTAGAAGGCGCAACTGTGGAATGCTTGCCGAATCGATGTTCTTAGTTCAGATCACGTCGTGGCTCACCATCCCTTTCATCCATCGGTGGTTTGGTGCAAGCCTTGTCTGGATAGAACAAAACACTGGCTTTCTCTTCGTCTGGCCACCGTTATTTTTTATAGGCCAATTCGCCTACGAAGTGCTTTCACGATATCTAGAAGTAGACTGTGTGGCATATACCAAGCAGGGAAATTAACGCCATCCTTTACCCTTTATCCTTCATGGTCTTTGGAGAGCCAAGCACAGCTACACAATCCTCCGTAACCTCCTCAAGCTGCAGTTTTCTTTAGCGGTTAGCTTGGAGGAGTAAGGGACACTAGGCCGTTCTTGCGATTTAGCTACTCCGCAGAAAGATGCGACGCGGTAGCTAGCGGCCAAGTGGTGAAATGAGAGATATAAAGCCTACAGCAAGGAGTTCACAGAATATTTAATCAGTCGCAGGGTCAGAGCTATTTTTACAGGGTACCACTAAAAATAGGTGGCAGTGAGATCCTACCAAGAGAGGCTTTCAACTTCTCTGTACGCTTCAGTACTGTTAAAAGGATTGAGGTTCTGTACATCGAAAGCTTAATCCCGGCAGGGGCACCATTTGCCCGTGGCGGCTATGAAAGGCTATTTTGGAGGTGTGACCGCTTTCACGCAGTGCGGCGGAAATAGCCATGAAAAATCCGCCTAATCCACTGGGACAGAATCGAGTACACGGCCATGGCGACACAATGAATGAGGTGGCCGCCACGAGCGTCGCTGCCAGTGCTGTGGCACGCTTGAGGATTTTCTGGTTGTGGATGAATCGGAGGTCGACCAGAAGAGGGAGTGGCTTCATAGTCGTACACGACCGTCACGGTTAGGCGTTGAGCATGAGGTCTTTTCTTTCTCTTTTATGATACTAGCTACGTATTGTTTGCATTCCGCTTTATGGTACTTGAAAGCGCAACATCCACATTTTTCTTTCACTTTTCCGTGAGTTTGAGAATGCCAAAAAGCATGTGGAAAAATTGATTCTTCGATAAGCAAGGGATACCTTAGGGGTGCGCGCAACCTTGGGACATTCATTTAGATTGAGGTCAGAAAGTTAGCACGAATTGAAACATATGCAAGTAGTGTATCCTCCCTCACTCAACCTGTGTAGCAAACTCAAGACTGATGAGACCCTGTGTGCAAGCCTTGTTGGACGGCAAGAGTTCTGCTGCCTTCGGTTGCTTCTGATCATGCTCTTGAATCGCACTCCGACATTGGGCCTTTCTGACAAGGGAGGAGGGATACCAAGTCAGCACTTTGGGATTACATGTGTACCGTCGGTGTGAGCTTCGAGCGTTGACTTTAAAGTCTTTCTTATCTGTAGGAATGGAACGGAGTCACAGACATTCGGCACTTTGCCTAGCCTGTGCCCAGGGTTGGTCAACCTCAAGCGCCGAGCACAACTAGGCTGCAAACATCGCTAAAGGTCACAAGAGGGGAGGAGTGCATATCATGTCCGTGATCAACGCCTTACATATCCTCGTGCGTGACCATTTCACGAAGTGTACGGTCGATACGTCACCGAGGAGTCGATACACAAACCTTGTGCCTCTCGGCGTACCTCTTCTCTATCCGCTGCGCCTCCACTGTTTATGTCCCCGTCGTCGCCGTTTGCGGCCTTATTCGACTTTCGTCTATGATTTGCTCGAGCGCAAGCAAGGCGAAGTGTGAAATGACCCGTAACCCCGTCCCTTGATGTCCGTTGGTGTGGAATACAAGTTTAGAATCAGCGCTTTGCACCGCATTGTGTTCCAAAGTGTAAATCGCCGCCGCGGCCTGGCATCCTTCTCTTGCGACTAGAAGTCACTAAGTTTCAGACCGAAGCCAAATTCAGATACCCTCTTTGCCAGAACTGCAAAGAAATACATGTACTACTTGATTTGCCAAAAAAAAATTCATCACTTCTGCTGCAGTAAGGTTTTATAGCTTACTCTATAGGGCATCAAAGCGAAAATCCTCTGGTCCGTTAAATGATGAGATCTCTCCGCGCGCTCGTTCAACGTTTTGCGAGTATTTTTAGATTGGAATTGTGCGCAAAGGTGGTTTAGTTGTAATTTTTTGATAAACGTTTGCATGGGTCCTGTGCATAACATTTGAAAACCTTCAGCTTGGTCTGGGTTTTGCTTGCGATTACTACCAAAACTGTGATTCCTAACTGCGGCTTCGAGGGGAACTAAAACGTTAGGAATCCGCATTGGTCCTCGTTCAAGGATTTATTATTATTTATTATTTATTACAATGCACATACTTGTGCGCCATAAATAATATATATGCAGATATAGATATGTAGATATATAGGCAGTATAGTCGTTATAATTGCGAGAACAGTCGAGCAATATGGATAGATAGTTCGTCGTTATAGTCCGCGAGAACAACACTGTCAATATAAATATCGGAGCCCATGAGCGTAATAGAGCAACGCCGGGAACGTCTAAAGAATTAGTATTATTTGTCTATAATAGGATGCTAGAGTTATGTAATAATAATAAGGTAGTCCATCTCGGGTATTGAGCTAGAACGGTATAATTATTGTAGCCTGTCTTCTTCTTTTAATGATTTCTTGTTTTCTTCGTGTAGCAGTATAAATAGAGAGCAAACGTCATGCTTCATATGTCGGGACAATCAAGATCTCTTCTTCCTGAACTTCATTGATCTTAGGTGCATATATTATACGTATTATACATATGATAAAAGTTGTCGCCACGTCAGATAGATTTGTCGGGATAGTCCGGAACCAGAAACCATCACACATCCTAAAAAATGTGACGTTTGTTCTATTTAGTTAAGGGTTTATTCGACAAAATTTCTAAAACTGCAACATCACTTGAACTAGTGTTAGTAATCAGAAGAAGTGAAAACAGACCATTTAGTTCACATCCTCAATCCGAAGTATTTGTAAAACATTTAATTTGCGCAGCTTATTTCTGAAGTCCTTAGAATTTCTACATGAAATCAAATGCTGTGGAAGTTGATTAAGCCATCTAGCAGTTCGCAAAAAGAATGAATTAAATGCAATGTTTCCGATAGGACGGTTAAATCTACGGTGCTGTATTGCTAGAACTGTTGCTCTTCCACGACTTGGCCTAAATATCCAGTATTTACTGGCCCTCAATTTAACTTCCATGCGAAAAATGCGAAAGGAAAATACTAAATCTTTAACAATCCTTCTGTATTTCAGGCTTTTTAGGCCGAGAAAGTGAAGCCGTTCTCTGTAGGATGGTAAAGTTCGCGGGTAATTTGGATCGGGAAATGCTCTATAGTAAACTATTCTGGTGAAAATTTTTTGAACTTTTTCTAATTGCTGCAGGTATTTCTTAACGAAAGGATTCCAAATAGTAGAGCCGTACTCTAAGTGTGGTAATACATACATTTTATACAATTTGACCAGAAAAGGGGGGTCGTTGCACTGTATATTCCTTAGAATTAGGAAAAGCGATGATAGTGCCTTTCTGGTAACGGTTTCTATATGCTTGCTGAACTTTAAGGAAGAGTCAACCATAACACCCAGATCTCTAACATATTCGTCCTGTCTTAGCACAAAGTTGTTGAAACTGTATCTGGGTATTGGAGGAGGACCTAAATGTAAATGAACTGTTTTACTGAGGTTAACAGGAATTTCCCACTTGTCAGACCATTCCATCATTTTCCGAACAGATTCTGAAATATAGTCGTTAGCCAACTTTTGGTCACAAGGCTGGTAGGCATAGTAAATTCTTATGTCATCCGCAAACATCTTAACCTCCAAATTTGGATGAACTTTTAGGGTTTTCGGTACATCAGCAGTATAGGCTAAAAACAATAGGGGAGATAGCACTCCACCCTGAGGGACTCCGCTAGTACACGAATGTCGATCAGAATAACTATTACCCACCTTTACTGTCATGTGCCGGTCCCGCAAGTATGATGATAACCATTTTAAGAGTTGACCTCTTATGCCAAAGTATTCAAGTTTTCGCAGCAGTTTAGTGTGCGGCACCTTATCAAACGCCTTGGAGAGATCGAAGAAAATGATTTCAACCGATCTGCCATCATTTATTGCAGTTAACCAATCATACAAAGAGTCCGAAAGCAGTGTTTCAGTTGATGCCGCTGACACGAAACCATGTTGTTCTTTTGGTATTATATCATGCCTCGAAAACCAATAACAAAGTTTATCTCTTATAATTTTTTCCAAGATTTTGCTTGCTGTCGAACATATGCTGATAGGTCTAAAGTCAGATAATGTCGACGCATCTGTGTTTTTGGGAATTGGGGTCACCAAAGAGTCTTACCAAATGTCTGGAACTTGTCCCAGTGCCAACGATGTGTTGTAGATCATAGCTAGTGGGTATTGCAATGTGTGAGCACATCTACGAAAGATCATTTGAGGGATACCATCATATGTGGCCGATAGAGAGGGTTTGAGCTTCTTCATAACACACAGAATCTCTGAGGGGTCAATTGTTGAAATGTCGGCATAGGATTCAGACAGGTATGGCAGATGTAAAACACCGCATCTGTCACTCGACGGGTAATCACATGTAATAGAATTAAAAACACTGGCAAAATAATTACCAAGTGCCCTGGCTTTGTCCTGATTTGACCTGAGAATACCTCCATTCCCATCCTTTAGGACTGGAAGATCACAAGCGGCTTTAACCTTCATTCTGAGGTAATTGAAAAATGCCTTCTTACTTAACGCGTGCAATCGACGCTCTCGGTAAGCTATGTATCTTTTAATATGATGGTTTATGTCAGAGCATACTTTCTTATATAACGGGTGCGCTAATGGATTCCTTAGACTACAGAAAAGACGACTTTTTTGAGCGAATAGGTTCCTAATATGAGTTGGGTACTGGTGTAGTTGTGCCTTTCTGTATCGAAATGGAACAAGTTCACCAAATAATTGATATAGTATCAGACAAAACCGATAGTAGATATCATTGATGTCCGTATAACCACTGAAAACCTGAAACCAATCAATACTTCCAAGATAATAGTTGAGTTTATCATAATCCACTCGGTTATATAGAGGTACAGGTAGATACAACGATTCGTCCTGAAGGCAGCTCAACTGGAAAAATATCATGTTATGATCAGAGTTACCAAAAGGAGGAGCTATTCCAACATTGTCGACTATTGGATCGGAACACAAGACTAAGTCGAGGATAGAATCGTGTCGTGTAGGATGCAAAACCATTTGTGTAAGCTTGCAGTCAGTAAATACTAATCTGAACCTTTCATCACTCTGTGATTCACCACGACATCTTATCCAGTCAATGTCAAGATTAAAATCACCCACTAGTACCACAGGTGTAGGAGCAGAACATAAATCATAAAGCACATCAATCAATTTATCGTCTTCTTCAACAGCAGATCTTGGAGGACGATACAGCAAAATCATTCTGATAGAAGCAGAACTGCCAGAACGGTCAGAAATGATATCCATACAAATTATGTCTGAAATAAGCTGTTCAGCAATAGCTATTGGATTAAAAATCAGCCCATTCTTTATCAGGCAACATACACCTCCACCTCTCTGTGAGCTTCGATCTGATCGTATAACATTATACGGATAGCCTCCCACTATTTCTGCATTCAATATTTTTGAATTTAACCAAGTTTCAGTTATAAAAACAATATCAGGGCTGTTACTACAAACAAAGGAGTGTAACAAAAGTAATTTATTAACAATGCTCCGAGAGTTAAACAAAAAGCAATTTAGCTTAGGCTGTGGACCGCGCAACTCTAGTGGTTTCCCACCGAGCGTCTAGCTGCAAGTTCGCTTACACCTCTAAGTTCCCCTCTATAAACTACCCACTCTTTTGAGCTTTTTCCTTCATTTAACTCGCGTGCTCGCTGTCGAAGTCTGTAATCCTGCTCTCGCTCATCCCTCGTCATACTCTTGCGCACAAACACATTAGTATAACCAGACAGACGCAAACGACGAGTATTAGCTATAGCCTGTTGCCAGTGGAATCTAGAGGGCAAGACAACCTTAACAAGGCGAATTTTATCCTCTGAGTAAGACCCCAGGCGAAAAACAGATTCCGGTCGGCATTCAACCTGAAGGGTGTCGAGCACACGAGTTACCTTATCCTCTAGATCGACCTGTTGCAGAGCGACTCCATTTAACCTTACGAGTCCCGTGTCACACCACTGGTTGACCATAAAGTGCGTTTTGGACACATTCATGCCCAATCCAATCTTCATACCTGCCACATTGAGCTCGTTCAGCATTTCCTCGACTTCTGCCGTGCTGGTAGAGATGAGAACAATAACGTCGGCGAAGCGAAGGTTGCTGATCCGTTTACCGTCGACAAGGTAGCCTTTATCGTCCCAGTTCAAGTCTTTCATGGCATCCTGGAGTGCCGTTGTGAACAGCATAGGATAAATCGTGTCTCTCTGCCGTACTCCTTTCCCGATAGGAATTTTAAGCTTTCGATCGAACAGCTGGATGGTAGTCGATGTGTTCGAGAAGCATTCGTCGAGAAGTCGGATGTAGGGCGACGGTATACCAGCGTGCACAAGTGCGTTCAAAACGGCGTTGATTTCCACAGAGTCGAACGCTTTCCGATAATCCACGAAGACAAGGACAAGTGGGAGGTGGTATTCGCGGCTCCTTTCGATGAGCTGTGAGACAGTCTGAATATGGTCCATGCAGGAGAAATCCTTGCAAAACCCTGCTTGCTCCACTGGCTGATATTCATCCAAGCAACGCTCCATGCGGTTAAGCAGTATCTTGGTGAAGATCTTGTACACAACCGAGAGAAGACTGATGGGTCGATAGTTGTTGATATCCTCCTGCTGACCTTTTTTGAAGATTAAAACTGTTTTCGACTCCTTCCATGAGTCCGGAATCCTACCAAGTCGAAGGTAGTGGTTGAAGTGCTTGGCAAGAAGTGAGCAGACGGCACTGCCACCCGCACGAAGGAGATCAGCAGAAATGCCGTCCGGTCCGGGAGCAGTGCCCGGCTTCATCCTTCTGATAGAGCAACTTCTGATTCCAGAATGGGAGGTACTTCCTCAGCTGGTGGCATCAAGCATTTCGGGACAGTGATGGAAGAACGGAACAGATCTGTGTAGAATTCCTGAACGATGGCCTCCATCGCTCTTCGAGACGTTTGCGTTGTTCCATCCTTATCCACAAGGGCTGACATTATTGCCTTCTGATCGCAGAGATCTCGTTTGCAGCGCTTTATGCTTGAACCTTTCCCAGCCGCTTCTAACAGCTTCAATCTTCTGTAGGCTTGAATGGACTCCTTCACTGCAATTCGACAGGCCTTCGAGATGGTGACTTTTTCCAGATGGGAAGCATTAGGATCCAGTTTAACAGCTCTTCTTTGCTCCAAGAGTTTAATCGCATGTGCGTTGAGTCTTGAAGCAGACGGCGATGTGGCTTCGCAAGAGCTGCTAGCACATTTCAACAGTCCTTTGGAGAGAAGGTCGTAGTCTTCCGATGGATCTTCAAGAAGATTCCAATCATACGACTTTATCGCATATTCCAACTCCTCAGACTTGAATGTGGGGATCCTCACCGGTGCCGGTTTATGGGTGTCACGCTTGAACATTCTCTTTTTGAGAGTCAGCTTCGCACGGACAAGACGGTGATCCGAGCCGGTGTTAAATGAAGGCCGTGAACATTAGATTTGGTAAAACACCTATCCAGTCTTAGTCTCGATATACATGGCGTGTGCATTATAAAGTTCCATAGAAAAACCAGTTACGAAATGCTAAAGAGATGTCATGTTGAAATTAATGCTTTAAACTTCTGTTAAAAGATCTCTCGTCTATCTAGTTGGAATCGTCATGCAATTTTAGCCTGGAAGCAAGTCTCGCAGTTCTGTTAAAAGATCTCTTGTCTATCTATTTGGAATCGTCATGCAATTTTAGCCTGGAATTTTAACAGAAGTTTAAAGCATTAGTTTCAACATGACATCCCTTTAGCATTTCGTAACTGGTTTCTTTCTATGGAACTTTATAATGCACACGCCATGTATATCGAGACTAAGACTGGATAGGTGTTTTACCAAATCTAATGTTCACGGTGAATAAATTTCATCACACAATACTTCAAATTGCTCGTCCAGTCGTTTGTGGCTTCTAGCAGTTTTTTGACCTCGCGTTCCACTAGCAATGTACCTGCACAGCCAATGTCTCCTCCACCAATTAGCGAGTTAGGAAACACTCATGAAATGCATTAAAAAAAACTGGGGTACTTCGGTTTCCTAGGAAGTCCACCGACTATCAAATCGAGCTCGTTGGGCAATTTCAGACTGTGAACATGCTCTACGCATTGAAGGACCGTAATGTCGTTTTCAAGAAAATTTAGCATTTGGGGTGCTCTTAGAAGGTCCCTCGTCTATCTAACTATACTCCTCGCTCAATTTCAGCCTGGAAGCATGCCTCGCAATTAATTCTCATATAAATAAAAACTGAGGAAAACTCAAGGAAAATAAACAACGCCTAAAAGCCGCCTTAATAGTTATTTAGACAGGATATAATTTCTAGCTCATTCGATAGAAAACGAAATCCGAATACAGGAGATGGTAGAATTCACATCAGTAGCCTGTAAGCATGCCTCGTAGTTTATTCTGATATAAATAAAAACTGATATGTAACGAAAGTTAAACAGCGCCTGAAAAAATTGCTTCAGGGGCTATTGAGGCAAGATTCTTTCCTGGCTCATTCGAAGTTTGAAATTCTGATATAGAAGATGGTAGGGTTCAGATCAGTCCCATATTCTGGACTGTCAATGCAAGTCGTCTGAGCCTCCTATCCCTCTATCGACTGTAATCACACCAAATCTGGTCGACCTACAGGCTCCCGTGGTTGGCTGGGTCAGCATCGCCTCCGCGGCGAGGGCTGTCTGGCTGAGCGCGAAGCGGTGGGTGTCACTGCGTGAGTCGACGCTAATTGTCTCTCAGGCACTGTCCCGCGTCTTTGCCCGCGCCGCTTTCAGGCAGAACGCCCCCTCCCCTGTACCTTACCTGTAGAGCTGTGCTGTGGAAAGAGCTCCACGCCTGGATGTCTGAGGTGGGTAATAACAAGGAGAATCGGGTGAAATGACTGGATGCCCGAAGTAATTGATTAGTCGCTGTCGCGCTGAAGATGCCCGTGGAGTGAGGTAGTCGTTGCTCTTCAGGGCGCAGTGACGATGCTGGCGTTTTCGAGAGAGCGCTCACCGTGTTCGTGTTTTCTTCACCGATACAACCGCTCCGTTTAGGCGAAAGCGCTACCAGTTCCTGAACTTCCCGAGAGCCTCCTCCAAGTCGTAGCAGTGCAGCGACCGCTCGAACTCTGGATAGCAGTTGAGCGTCGGCCGCTGAGCGACCCTCGGTCGCCACCCTTCTCTCACTTACGTCGCGGTCGGCCAGCGATCCATTGTTGCCTTGTGCTCCTCCCACGTGCTCCAGTCCCCTGTCTTGGTGTTTCCCACTTGAACGGCTCACTTAGAGCCCCTCATTCGCTGCCTCGTCGCCTCTCCGAATTGTGCCACATCACTACGGTCATGCTCTGTTGAAATGTTGCCAAAATGCTTTGTTCAGTTCTCGTCGCAGCCACTTGCTCTCTAGTCACACTCTTCTCAGTCATCTTTCGGTCTTATGATTTTTCGCGTTATTATCGTCATCATGATTATTGCTCAGTCATTATTTTCTGTTTGTCGGAATTGATAAAGAATTTATGAACCACCCATTTTTCTGTAGCTGTAGTGATATTGAGCAGGATTACAAATAGCGAATTCGCAGCGAACAATGGATATGATGGTGCACTTCTGCAGTCATTCAGCGGCTCGAGATAATTTCAAAGGCTTTAAAAATAAAAATTCCGGGCAGTTTTGAGCGCTTGCTTGTGTGACGATGGAACTCTGCTGTGGGTATAATGGTCCTGAAATTGTCCGCATCCAATTTTCCATAAATCTTGGCAAATAAATCGCTAGCTTCAAATGTGATCACGTTGGTTCAGGACTGATCGACCAAAATTGGTATCGCCTTCTATTTGGCTAACGCTTCGGCGTTGCAGCCTCGTTAGATCCTGTAAAGTCTAGGAAACGATTAGCAATTAGCCACTCGCCTAAGCACATCGGTTGTACTCGGAGCCCGACCACTGCTCCCGAACCCATTTGGCGCGACCACGTAGCCCGCAGCGGCCGTCATAAGGTGCCACAGCTCTTGTGTCACTGCGTTTCAGTCCGCTTGCGGTTGATTTTGTCGAGCGCGCTGCGTACCGAGTTGCTCCGCTCCTTGCCGAAGGCCAAGATCGTGACGGCCACCTCAACCGCTGTGTTTCCACCACTCTAGGCCGGACCCAGCACTCTCCCAAAGGAGGCAACATTTGGGGCTTTGGCAGTCCGCGTTTGCCTATGCAAGGCAGGGCCTGACGAGAGTGGTTGAGGTTCCCTCCACACTCCTAAAGGGAAACTGGACCGAAACTGGCTGTGCCACAGGCATGCACCTCGTCTTCCCGTGTTATCTGTCCGTGCCGAAGTGAGGGAGGTGCAGTGGTTGAGGTGGCCGTGACGATCTGAAAACGCGTACGCGACATCTCGGCCACACTCAAGGCGTTCTGCAGAACGTGGTCTGAAAACCAAAAATCGACTGCAAGGAGGAGCTCATCGCTGTGACGCAGGAGCCGGCGCCCTACATATTATATGTATTGACCATTTCGTTAAGATGGTCTTTTACCTCTTTCGGTAAGTTGAAAAGTCCATGTTCGAAGAAACCTGGATTTCAAAAAGGGAACAACAGGTGCAACTCATTTTTAACAGCTTGATCGAAATCAAAAGCTTTACCATTTTGAAGAAAAATGGTGACCTGATGACCGACGCCTTCGCGATTGGCCAGTTTAGGGCGTTTTGTCTTGATTTCCTCGTTTAATTTCGATGGTTGACGACAGTAGGCATTCGAATCAACAGTTGGTTTCTTGGAAGCAGCTTAAAGTAGACTAAACCCTTGCACATGTTCATGTGTTTGGTGAGGTGGATTTCCTCTAATTCGTGCGGAACCAAAACGTCCAGTTTGTTCACGTAACCAAACTGTTGTCAGTGCAAGGACGGTTGGATTCGATATGCTGGTCAGTTTCGATTAACGCCTTTATTTGTCTTATTTGTCCTAGAGAGTGTACTATCAGCACGTAGTGCATCTTGCACATTAAAATTTTCAGAACCAAAGTGAGCAAACCAACGCTGACACTGGCGTTGTAAGGCAGTACTCACCGCAAACTTCCGAGCTCGAACCGCATTTTTGTCCTTTCGGAAGTAAAACAATAAAATATGCCGATAATGCTCTCCTCGTCTGTACATCTTCAACTTAATTCTTTACCAACTTGTTTTTACTAATGACGCTTAGTTTTTGATAGAAGATAGTCCAACGTCTGACCTTGAACAAAGCTTATAATAACGTAAGCTAGGCAGTCACCAGTACATAAAAATATATGTACAGTTCACGTCATCTATGAGAAACGGCAGAAAAAAGAGAAAAAACGACAGTTATCGACAGTTACTATAATCATCGAACAACCCAGTATAAACTCGCCAACCACACCTCACTTACTAGCTTAGGGTGACTGGTGGTACAGCACGAGTTCCACACGCTAGGGCTCACTGTGTTGGTTTCTATGACCTTGAATCTTCACTCCTCTCTTCGATTTAAAATCAAAATGTGAGAGCGGCCGAAACGCAGCCTCTGTGTTAGGTAGAGGGATCTGCCATTCATAGGCGTGCATAGCGATGGATCGTTTTGACTCTGAATTGAACATGTTTTCCTAGGAGTATGGTAGCAGAGCTTATTCCTCAGTGGGTATAAATTAAATGTCCACTGCTAACCTTGTATCCAAGAACATCAATGGTACTTGGTGGGCTGGGGCCTTCGTACCACCTTGAAAAGGTATGTCCGATCAGCGACATCCAGGAGATCCTTCCATTGCCCAGTTCTGTGCTCGTCGCGAGTAATTGCAATTCCACTTCACTGAAAGTCCAGAAGAAGCGTTTTTCGTCAGGACTAAATATGTAGGCTCCTTCTGGACAAGATGTTGTCATCTGTCGTTCCTTTGATAATCGAGTTGCTCGAGTGCGCGCCAGCGACGTCTCCATTCTTCCCTGTCGCGTGCCAGAATACTCTGCCAGAATACAATGGATCCACCTCGCTCGAGAGACACGAAGAGCGTCATGCCATCCGTTCATGGCTTTCGCGAAGAAGTCCGACTAAGGCGCCGGTGGTCGCCCTAGTTCTGCCGACATCCCACGAAATCCGCGCGGTGACGGCTCTCGTCCAGCGGGTTTCTGGGAATGCATTACGTGGCCAACCCATCTAGTTTTCGACGACTCGGCCCATGTGACAGCATCTTTGACCTTCTGGCGTCGAGGAAGCTCAGAAGATGCTAGCTAGAGAAATTGATCCTCAATAGAGGAATATGATCTGTTGTTTTTTTTTGTAAAACGCGGCCTCGTTTCGATGGTACGGCCATCAAATTGATACGACATGCTGGATCAGAATTATAAGAGAGGAATAAAAAATTCTTATCTTCATAGTGTCCCATCTGAAGTGCTACGAAATTAAGAAATCAGAGAGAGAGAAAGAGAGAGAGAGGAAAGAACCACCAGCAGGTGTAGAGGAGTCGTTCAAAGAAAAACTTTTCATAACTGAGCAGCTTTTGAAAAACGTTATGCTAGAAGATTGTGATGAATTTGCACTGAGGTCGAGGATCAATTAGTGCGGTCCAAATTTCACGACCCGCTGTAGATGGTGTGATGGAGCTGCGACGACTCGCGACGAAAAATTCTGGAAGTTCTGACTGCAAACAAATTAAGGATAAGGATAAAGGACGGCGTTACTCAATCCCTTTTGGGATGCGCCAGCGCATTCTACTTCTACGGGATGTCGTGGAGGCGATATGAATGCGCATTTGGCCATACAATGACGTCCATCTTTCGCAAACAAATTAGGGACAGTCGTTGCACTGCACGCGCTCAAGCTGAAGCTCAACCAGAGCTTTTGCGTCTTGGCACATTCTGCATGGCGACAATTTATTGAAGCAGAGCTGCAGAGAATGATCGCCTTTCGCGATCTGCGCAGTCTTCCAGCGATACAGGGTGGAAACACCACTCCTACCAGCAGTTTTCGGAGGAAAGGAAGAAGAACAATGTGCGTACGCAGGATATGTATTATTTGAGTACAATTCTTCCATCCCACACGAGATAACATGCAATCACCGCTAATCCCGATGAATTCAAGAAGAAATTGTCATGGGATAACTGGGACGCGTACATCAGGGGAAACCCTCACAATAAATATCACTTCAAATGCGAAGAAAAGTCAAAGGCATTGACTACAGTGGAGATCGCGTGAACGGGAATACTTGGAGCATATGGTTAGAGAGCCAAAAGGAATGGTACGAGTGAAAGAACAAAGGCAACACGGATAGGCTATTCAGTTGGAGCACTTCAGATAGAATCGAAACGTTAAAGCAGTTCATGAGGACATAGGTCACAGGGAATGGTCTTCAAACGAAGCTGAGGTCACATAATCTCGGTGGATTGGGGTCTCTGGACGATCAGCTGCTGTATTTGGTCTCCGCACGAGGGCCGTCCTCCCAGAAGATCCAATGGCTGCCGCTTCAGGGCTTCGCTCTGTTCTTCTTCTGCACCCGGAATGAGGTTCGGAGCCGGCTGAGGTCATCCTTAAAGAGATCGCCCGACTGCAGCGCGTTGATGATTTGATCGAAGTCCCGCTCATTCTCGCGCCGACGCGTGGCTGAAGTGCAAAGTTTAGCTAGCTTTTGGGAGAGATCTCCCGAAAAAAATGACGAAGAGGTAAGGAGCAGTATGTGCCCTGGCTACTTTTTCTGAGACTGAGTCAGCACATGCCTCAAAATTTTGTGAGAGACAGCCTTTTCCGCGACGTCTTTCCTTGAAAGGATGCGTGCCTACTTTTCTTGGCGAAGTAGCTCCTGGCAATGGTCTGCCGCTTCACTTGCTCCTTCTGCTCGTTTTCGGTCCACAACTGCTGCTGAGCGTCGCACAACGCAGTGAGGAATCTGGCCACGCAGGTGAACATCTCCTCGGGGTTGAGCGAGTCGAAACAGAACTGAGCGGCGCATGCCGAGAACTGCAAAACATCGCCTCGTTGAAGCGACCGTGAACTGGCCAGCTCCTTAGACTGCTCACCTTAGCTTTCATTTCGCTGTGCTGCTTCTCCAGCACGCGGTACTGCTCGGTTGCAGACGTCACGAACTGCTTCGCCACACTCTCGAATACGTCCTGAATGTCTCTCCATAAGCACTGCTCTAGGAAGCGTAAAAATAGAAGCAACCTTCGAGCGCTCCTCGTCGGTTAGCTCGTTCGCGGGCGACTCAGCTGTTGCCGCTTCTGTAACGAAAGCCAGCTCCGTACGAACCGCGGCGATGGACTGCTCCAGACTCCGAATCTCGGCAACGACTTCGTTTCGGCTGAAAGCGAAGAACAGCGCATGTCGACGTCGAAGCGAATGAGGAGTAAAGCCACCTACTTGTATCTGGCAGCGTCGTACACGGCGGCGAGCTCCCTCCTCAACTTCAGCAGGTCGGGGAGACGGTTCTCGGCCACTTGCACGATGTAGTGCAGCAGGTTGCGATCGGAGCGGTGCGCGAACTTGACGTCGGCTAGCCGATTCAAAGACGACAAATCGAATCCTGCGACAGACTTCTTTAGGCTGCGATGAGTTCAATAAAGCGAGCCTTCTCCGACTGAGTTTGATAATTTGTTATTATTCCTTGTCGAACAGACAAGCACCCATGTGAACGTCTGGTCTCCCAACCCGAATAAAGGACTGTGTTGCTATGTTATGTTAATGGAGAGAACTTGGCAAGTTTTGAGAAGCCGCTACAACTTGCCACAACCCTTGACTTATGGACACAAGGTAGCAAGCTATTGCAGGCCTGCGGTTCGATAGTTGTCGACAGTAGACAGCGAAGCTGCGCTTCTTGAGGCTTTAGATTCCCATGGTCCGCACCTGTATCTTTGCGCAGGTGAAAATATAATTTCTTGCATGCACGGCTACCGAGAATAGAGAAACACACGCTTCAGGAACTCTAGTTGTTTCCTCTTTCCCAGGCGTCAAGCTTTCCGCCTTTCCTTGAATATTCTACTCTTCCGACTAAAAAAACCTTGTTCATGAGAGCGGACACTTTTGGCAAATCACTTTGGAACGAAGTTGTCCCTAGCGACATCCGCTACCTCGTATATCCTATCCCATGAGGACGTGTGGAAAGTCTATTCCCGTAATACGTCTCCAGAACAATTGACGAACTGGCAAAAGAATCACTACGTGGCAACAATATCCATTCTCTCTGCACAACAACGATGCCGACAACATCTCCAGAATTTGTATTGAAATGGCCAGTTCAACACGTTATGAATAACGATTCGTAGAGAGTTGACGTCCAACAGGGATGGGTCACATCTCGGGATTCCTGGAAGGCACCAGAGCGAGAGTGGACACCAATGTTAGAGAAAGAGGCAGCGATCCGTGAAGTGACTAGGTAGATGGCGCAGTCATTGTCTGGACACAAAATACTATGTATTTCCAACCCAGCGCGTTGGGCGCAGTCGGAGAAGTTGTCGGCTGTCGCCTGCCCACAATACAGGTTCTTGGTTCGGATTTCCCACCCAGGCCAACCAAGCGCTGCATCCCTCCGGAGTCGGTGAATCGAGACAAGAATGGTCTGGGAAGGGTAAACCACTGACCTGTTCATCGTCTGGCCTCTACATGTCATTGCGTAGGCCAAATACGCATTCAAATCGCCTCCACGACATCCCAAATAAATAGAATATCAAGGGGGATTGAGTAACGCTACCCTTTAAGCTTTACTGGGTAAACTTTGGAATCAAGACTGCCGACTAAACTTACGATTCCTGAAAACCGAACACAAAAGCGCGTGCAATTCTGGCGATTGAGGAAACCTAATCTCCTTCCTCCCTATTCTTCTTCTTCAGTGTTTACACCTCTTACAAGGAAAGGTTCCCAACTCAAGGTTAGCTTCTGCGATGCTATTTTGAGGGAATGTACGGCCCTGTGAGCGGTGTCCAGAGCCACAGTTGGCTTTTGCTGAACGCTTTTTTAAAGACGTGAAAAGGAGGTCTGAAAGCGTGCATGCAACTATCATCAACCCCTACGACACTCACGTGAGATGTGCCTCGACGGCGCAGCTGGTAAAAGTACCACCTCATGGAAGCACGCCGGTGGGGTTTTGAATTGGAGTGCGCGTACTGCTGATATTTTTGCACGTATTAGTTTGTTGTTATTGCACTTTCTCACGAGCACAGCAGTCAATTTAATCATCAGTGCTTAAAACAAATCAAAGCGGTCTGTTTGCGCCTCCATGTGTGCTAGTTTTTCAGCAGTACCATATCATTTCCCTGGAAATAAAAAGTCCTGCCTTGCTCTCCCCTTTTAGTTAACAGCTATGGTACAAATCAATGAAACACGTAAAACACAAACGCATGTCACATCAACAGCATCTTAAACGAAAGCCACTAAGGAACAATCTTCTCCCTGCTTCTCCCTGACAGGGAATGACCACTTGCTCTTCGTTGAACGCGTAACCTGTGGGTGTCGTGAAGGGTCCTGGGTGAACATCGACGTATCCAGCTGCTACCCAAGCGTATAACGCCGGAGCGAAAGAGAACGACATCCTTCCTCTGTCCCACGATAGGAACTAAGGGCCTGCTGCAACTGTACGAACGATAACCACTCTACAATCAGTGGTGTGAGAAATTACAAGGGGATGCTCTTGCACACGACCTTTTCTTCCGCAACGTGCTTGCCGTCAAAGAGGACGGATTTCTCTAACAATGATTTCTCACTGTTGTCTTTCTCCTCACAGTCATCGTCAGGTGTCCAGTCGACATGCACCTCCTCATCGAAACACACCTATGAAACCAAGTGATACATGTAGAAAAGTCCCATTTCCATTATACTTCCTCTAACCTGAAGTGCACTTCTTCCTGACAGTCGGTATCTCCATATATGGCGTCCAAGAGGAGTCCTTTTATGGCATCCGCAACCGTAATCTCTCTCCTTGTCGGATAAGTGAAATCCGGTGTGAAAGTGGCAGTAGTCGGACGACAACACGTTCAGGTGAAAACAACATGTTTAGCACACTTATGTACCAATATGGCCCGGGTCCATAATATTTAATTATAAGGCATGCGTATTTGTGTGCAGTTACGGCATTATTGGTTATATTGTATGATATGGCGGTGGTGCAGATAGGCATTGTTGAAACGCTAGCACATGGGAAGGCGCAAATAGACAGCCTTCTTGATTTGTGAACATTCATGGTCTAAAATTGACTCCTGTGATCGTGAGAAAGCGTAATAACAACAAAGTAATATGTGCAAAAATGTCGGGTGTACGCGAACTCGAACTCAAAACCCCATCGGTGCCGTAGGGGTTGATGATAGTTGCGCGCACGCTTTCAGACCTCCTTTTCAGATCTTTAAAAAAGCGTTGAACAAAAACTAACTGTGGTTCTGGACTCCACTCAAGGAGCGCTACATCCTGTCAAAATAGCATCGCAAAAGCTTACCTTGAATTGTGAACCTTTCCTTGTTAGTAAGGGGGGGGGGGGAGTTCGATTTCGTTGGCACCACCTTTCCCGATCAAAGGTTGGGGGGGGGGAGCAATCTGGTCATCTTCTTCCTGATTAAGTCCTAATGAGGGAGACGTGGAGTGTTGGACACAAGTGCCTGTCGCCTGTCCCTGGGGAGACAAGCATCAATGCCGTCCCGATTGAGGGACACGTTTTCGAAATAAGATGAGTTATGTAAGCACCGAGATTTTGTCGGCGAGGACATTCACTCACTGATCTGTAAAATTATTTCATTCTTCTTAGTACACATGCTTCCTGCTTTAAAAAACATATACAAGCCGTTTTAAGCGGCAAGTATATGCACAATAGACAAATACATGAAGTTCATATGCGCACTCAAATGGTACCTTATACTTTTAAGGTGCTTGAAATTAAGCAAATGAAAAAGGAACATCCTTTGAAAAGCAAGACTGATGTGAGGCTGCAGATCCCTCTTTCAACTGGTCAACGACACTGTACAACTGACACTAGAACTTGCCGTACCAAATGCGTTCCCACTCCTTTTGCCGTAGTTGAGGTGATTTCCGAGCGCGAGAACAAGTGCTAGCATCTGCTTGAACTTCTTGCTCGACGAAATCGACGTAGACGCTTTTGCCACACCTGAAACAGCAGATCAGCTCACGATTGTTGGTTGTTCCGAGACAGCCTAGTTCCCTTACACCTACGAAGGCAAACACGTTCGCCACGACGGCAATGGTTACTCACTCTGAATGTGCGGTATGAGGATGTCGAATCTCTCTTGGAACGTCCTGATTATGTACAGCGAGCGAAGCCGCTGCTCGAATCGTGGAATCCTGAACAGGAGCTCAACGACAATTCGCTGATTTTGTGGTACAGAGGCCACTTACTGAGCCATTTCGTAGAGGTAGCGATCGGCCAACGCGAGGATGGACAGCGAGCTGTGGCGGCTGACGGCGCTCTTCAGAAGGGCAACCTCTTCCTTGCTGGGGACGAACTTCAGCATCTGAAACCGCGAAGGATCCTTGTTCTTCACAAAGTAAAATATGAACGGATGAACTTCGAGTAGCGCCCGCTCTCTCGAGTTCACTCAAGGTTCGTCTGTCTATCAAACCTTATATCATTGGGTTTTGGAGTACCGGTGTCAGACTTCTCTGCGAAGGGCGAAACACCGAAAAGCCTTTGTCTGGTAACTGAGAATCACAGTGTGGAGCCAAATACACAAAAGGACAGACTAACCCGGACCTTTATTACGGTCCCTGTGAATTTTAGTTCTGAGCTGCTCCACCGGTTCCGTTTCATATGGGGATGCAAAACTATGAGACGATTACTCTTCAGAACCAAATCCCAGAAGCGGCAGAAGAGGTGCCGGCTATAAAAACCCTCCGGGGATATGCATCTGAAGTATTCCACCTGGTACATATGAGCCGTAAAAATAACACCAACCTGTTCAAGCATATCCTTCGGAAGCTTGCCCTTGTCGTCCATCGCTAGCAGTGCACTGCGAATTTCCCGGTGGGACAGCTTCAACTTGGATAGCATGATCGTGCAATTTTGGTAGCGCCGCGGCTCAATTACAGACACCTGAAGATCAGCTACACAACTGAGCACATTCTCTCCATGCTGGCGACCTACCTGCGTATCTCTCGTCCTTCTAGAAATCGTGTTGTAGAGGTCAGACTCGTCGTCTTTCTGTGAACTCGATGCAAACGTTGTGGCGATGTGTTCGAGATCCAGCTAAATAATATGCGATGCGGTATGAGACAGAAACGCCGTGCCAGATCAATCTAGCCTTTTTTCGCAGCGAAAACGCAGATCAGAGCAGTAATTTCCCGAAAAAGCCGAGATTGCACCGTTCATTAAATTATTCCTAAGTGTCTGCCAAGGCTGACTCTTTTTAGTGTGTTCTTCTTCCCACTGACGTTCCAGCGTATCGTGAAACATCCAGAAAGAGAGGCGCTTAGCACTGTGCTTTTCGTGAACGACATCGTCCTTGTAGTTGACATGAAAGAGGAATTGGAGAACATGCATCTGTGACAGAAAAGCCTGACGTCGAAAGTCTTCTGCAAGTTGCATGCCCAAACTTCTTCCAGGAGGTGCTCGTCTCTCGGCGGAGTTGGCTACATAGGAGCGAGTTTCGGTCTGTTTGGTGGATCTTGGACACGTCTTCGTTTGCTTCGAACAGTGCTCTAGACCTACCCTGAATAGCTAAGGAGGGGACCATCGAGGAAGAGCAGGACCTTCAATATTGAAGGAGTGAGGGACCATCGAGCAAGAGCAGGACCTTTAATATTGAAGGAGTGATCTATCTCAGGAACAGTGGGATCCTCGCGCCATGCTGCGTGTGTGAATGAACGAATAAACACAATGTCACTCCAGTGCAAGGAGCATTGTGGAATTCTATGTTGGCAGTAAATACTCCAGGTAGTCAGTAGCAAGCTTTATACAGGGGCCTGCCCTTCTCTACGGTAGTGATTGGTGGGCCTCGAACAAGGCCCAGGATCGATAGCTGCATGCTGTTGAAACGAGATTCTTGACATTGGCATACTCCTCACACGACGGGATAAAAAAGGGAGTGGAGAGTACAGGCGGAATCAAGTCGAAATTAAGGGAGCTTCGTCTGGTGTGGCAGAAGAACATCTTGAGAAGACCATGACGATAAAAGCGAGGCTGCCTTAGACATCGTGCCACGCAGGTGGCAACCGAAGAGGCTCAAAGACGAGACGAGAAAGAGGACCTTATCAAGAGAGGTCCGTCTAAGGTAACGCTGTGGAACAAAGCGCTCCTATTCGATCCATCATCTGGATTTTGGAAAGTTCGTAGGACGTGGAGATACAAATTTAGGTGAGCACTGCACAGCGCACTCTTCGACGACTCCCCGTTTTAATGTTGAAGGAGGGACGAAGCTGTAGATTCCCAACGCAGATGGCCTATGACGACAGGATGTGGGGCTCCATTTCATCAACCGCTGATCGGGGAATAGCCCTTGGCGATGAGGATTGGATTCCAAACCTGGAGCAACAAACGGAAGGTAGCATCAAGCGACCTGATAAAATGGCTGGCAGGGTAGGTGGAGAGATGAAAGAATGCCTCCAGCATACATCGATAGAACCTCATCTACTTCGGTTTCGTCCTTTATACATGTTACCCACTACATAATTCGACAGGTGTTGTGCTGCACTATGTAGTGAAGTGGAAACGAAGCCTGAAAGTCTTCCGGAAATAACACCGCCAAACACTTTCAGTGTCATGATTGATACCATAAGGATAAGGTGTTCTACCATCTGAACGTCGCGTGTGTCTTCGTCTTGAAAGGCCGGGATACATGGAGCTGATTCCAACCCACCCTTCTACGCCAGTATTGGTGAGGATCCCAACTGGCATTTATTACCAACATTTCTCGTCTCCCCTTCATGTGTCACCTCATCGCGGTGAATGGGTGAACACCACTTAGTGATGGCTAACGGCACAAATGGTCACGCAGTACACGAGGCTTTGTCGTGTATGGGCGGCTCTCATGTATCCCTGGCCAGGAACATGTCCGTAACCAGACCACAGCCACGGCTCAAACAACTAAACCCGCGCCCTAGTCCTCCGCGCGCCGGAGGTGGACTTCTATGACGTCGGTTGCATCCACCTCCGGCGAGGGGCCATCTAATCTCGGAGTTAAGCTATTAGGACGTCATTGGAACGGACTACCGGAAACTCCCACCACGACACAGAAACTGCCTATTCGTCTGTACTTATAACTGTCGTTCGATCGCATCTGAGCAGGATCTTCGGACACTACTTTACAGAAGCCGCAACATCAAATACGACGTTATCAGGAAACGTAAGGTCTAACGGAAACCATAAGGAGGACCGACCACAATGAGCTTCTCATTATCGGAGCAAAGGTGGACAGAAAGGATATGGGCGGAGTTGGATTTCTCGTCACGTCGGCAGTGCACCACCTAGTAGACTTTTACAAGATCATCAGTCCGCGAGAAGCTGTTCTTCATCTGGAAACCAAAGATCAAGGAACCATCTCCATCATAAATGGATATGCTGCAACATCTGCGGTAACAGATGAAGAAAAGGAGGAATTCTACAAGCTATTCGAAAGGACTGTCAACGACGAGAAGAGCTACTACAAGGTTGTCGTTGGCAACTTTAACGCCATCGTCGGTACGAATAATCACGACGAATGGAGGCTAGGACCACATGGAACTTCCTCAAGGAACGAAAACGAAGAGCGCCTGATAGACTTCCTATCCGCGTGCCGTCTCTACCATAGAAATTCTATGTTTAAGAAGCCTTCAAACCGACGATGGACCTGGGAAAGCCCAAATGGAGAAACACGTTCGGAGATCGACCATGTTCTTACAAACAGACGCTGGAGTCTGTTCGACGTCTCCGTGCTGCTTTCATTTGACACCGGCTCGGATCACCGTCTTGTCCGTGCGAAGCTGACTCTCAAAAAGAGGAGGTTCAAGCGTGACACTCATAAACCGGCACCGGTGAGGATCCCCACATTCAAGTCTGAGGAGTTGGAATATGCAATAAAGTCATATGATTGGAATCTTCTTGAGGATCCATCGGAAGTCTACGACCTTCTCTCCAAAGGACTGTTGAAATGTGCTAGCAGCTCTCGCGAAGCCGTCTGCTTCAAGACTCAACGCACATACGATTATACTATTGGAGCAAAGAAGAGCTGTTAAACTGGATCCTAATGCTTCCCATCTGGAAAAAGTCACATCTCGAAGGCCTGTCGAATTGAGTGAAGAAGTCCATTCAAGCCTACAGAAGATTGAAGCTGTTAGAAGCCGCCGGGAAAGGTTCAAGCATAAAGCGCTGCAAACGAGATCTCTGCGACCAGAAGGCAATAATGTCAGCCCTTAAGGATAAGGATGGAACAACGCAAACGTCTCGAAGAGCGATGGAGACCATCGTTCAAGCATTCTACACAGATCTGTTTCGTTCTTCCAGCACTGTCCCGAAATGCTTGATGCCACCAGCTGAGGAAGTACCTCCCATTCTGGAATCAGAAGTTGCTCATGCCATCAGAAGGATGAAGCCAGGCACTGCTCCCGGACCGGACGGCATTTCTGCTGACCTCCTTCGTGCGGGTGGCAGTGCCCTCTGCTCACTTCTTGCCAAGCACTTCAACCACTACCTCCGACTTGGTAGGATTCCGGATTCATGGAAGGAGTAGAAAAGAGTTCTAATCTTCAAAAAAGTCAGCAGGAGGATATCAACAACTATCGACCCATCAGTCCTCTCTCGGTTGTGTACAAGGTTAAATGGAGTCGCTCTACAACAGGTCGACTCCTACGTCTATCTGGGAAGAGAGCTGAACATGGATAACGACCTCGCTCCTGAAATCGCCCGCAGGAGACGCGCAGCATGGGCAGCCTTCAGTTCGATTCGCGAAGTCACCGATCAGGTTAAGGATGCCAGCCCCAGGGCCTCGATATTCAACGCCTCTGTACCGCCTGCGGTGTGTTACGCGACAGAAACCTGGCCTGTGTGGGCTTCCGTTGCCTCTGACACAAAATTATTGAATAATCCGTTTATTCGTAATTGTACAACTAAAGGCGAGCTAGCAGGGTGGAGGAACTCAACAAGACTTAGCCCGCGAGGGCGGTCCTTCTAGAATACAAAGGAGACGTCTTGTACTTTCTGTTTTCAAGGAATGAGACACTGTAGGCGAACTGTGAATGCACTATTTCTTTGTCCGTCTGAGGTCTCGCGGGTGAGAACTCATGAAAAAGTAGCGGCAGCTGGTGCTTGCCGCGACACTCCCGGGCGCAAAACTTTTAAAAGTACCTTGTAACAATGAGTAATGCATAGCAATGGGTATACATTCGATTATCAAGTCAGATGAGCAAACGAGTAGTGAATAAGTAAATGACTGTAACTGTTGATACGAGGAGTAACGACGCGGAATAATACTCACTTGTTTTTGTTTATTTTTGTTGCTCCCCGCGGTCGAATGACCCACAAAGACTAGAGCGGCCACGACTGGCTCCACCACCGATTTTGTTAGTGACAGACGTGTTTGCTGCGTAATTAGACGCGCCTGTACGAGGCTAAAGACGCCGACAAAGGTAGAACTAAGTGATGGGGTGATCCTCACCAGCCGTTTATGGGACTACCTAGTTGATGTGGGTGACTCGTGGCGGAGGAGTGTGCGTGAGGTGTGAATGATGATTCCGCGTTTACAATGTAATAAATACAGGAGCATACAATGCGAATATTTAGAGGGACAATTTTTGCCATCTTATGCATTGAAAAAATATATGAAATACAGAGGAGTGGCGTATTACAATGGAATATTGAAAGGAATATCAGTGCTAGCTGACAGGAAAGATACAAAATACTTGTAAAAGGAAAAGGGAATAAAGAGAAATATTGTAGGGAACAACTGCGTCAATGTACTGTACGCCCGTTGCAGAATATGGGCGTGTGGTATGAGTGAGTATGGTATTCGCTTTGCTCTCCAGTGCTACCAGCTTAGCTGGAAGATCCTGTATGTTATCATTAGGAACAGATGATTCCACTGACACTCGATTAAAAGGAAGTGCACCGTGTTGGCACGTTATTGGATCTGAGCGGTCTTGGACGCTGAGTATGATGGAGAGCAACAAATAAAGTAATATTCTTGAGAATATGCTGAAGCTGCTAGATGTCGTTAGTTCTTCACAGAGCTTCCGTTCTTTAATGTTACAGCACTTGGCTCCTTGCTTTGCTTTCATTGAAAGCAAGGTCCCCTGAGGAGGTTGTAACATGTTATCTAAGTCAGGTGCCTTCTTAATTTCTGGAAGGCCATTTGTCCCTCGAACCTCGTGAGGAATCTGCTTCAGTAAGGTGTCTTTTACCAGATCTTGAGCATATTCTAAAGACGGGTTGCTGCATGGAACAGGCGATTCATATTGTCTGTGTTCAATGTCATTCACCTCTAGTGAAAGACGTGACGCGTGTTTCCGTTTATCTTCGAACGTTTTATCATAAGCTTCCTTTCTTACATCAACAATCTGTGGGGATGCTACCACAGAGAGGTGGAAATGCCGTGCTTTCGGTTGTGTTGTATTTGAAGATCCGAATAGTGCTGGTCCGAAAACGGTGTTTTGTGCAAGTAGTCCTGACGGTAGTCTTACAGGCGGGTGGTTTAACATCACGATTTGGTCGTATGATTCAACTCCGATCAGAATTCGCGGCTTTACGAATTCTCCGCTCGTAGTGGTATTCGGCAAGAAAATGCACTTGTCTCTTAGAAACTGTTCGTCTGAACTTGTCAATGTGGCTGCAGGAAAAGCATTTGTGAGCACTGATTTGGTGGTAAGCGGGAGTGAAATGGTATCTTCGAACCGCGTTCTGAAAACGGCAGATGTCCGTTGAGTCAAATAAGTCTCACTGCTTCCTCCAATACCATGCATTGTGCACTGATATGGCTCACTTAATTGAAGTCCCAGCGTGCTCGCGAGGTTGGCTTCAATTAGGTTGCACTGTGCACCCAAGTCTAGGAGAACCACCACATTTTCAAACGTATTGGTGTGATTATTTCGTATTTGTGCCTCCGCAGTCATGAGAACATACTCTTTCTAAGTGATCTTTTCGTGTTCTGTATTTGAGAAACTTGCAGCCAGATATCCATTATGTTCTTGTGGGGCAGATTGCTGGCTTTTATTCACCACATTATAGCTCGATTGACTGCGAGAGGAATTAACTTCATTTGGCCTAGTATTTGTATTCTGGCTAATAGAGCAACGTTGACTATTTCCTGGTGTATTACCACATTCCTGAGGCTGTAGGACGTCCTCCTTTATACATAGTGTGACATCGTGATCTCCTTTGCATTTTGGGCAACACTCGAAGGCGCAGTCACGGCTTCTGTGGTCGTGTGCGAAGCATTTCCAACACACTGACAGACCCCTCAGTGCGTTTCTGCGATCGATTGCAGTCCGAACTGTACGGCACTCCTTGGTTTGGTGGTTGGATCTGCGGCAAAACAGGCATTGTTCCGCCACAGACGGTTTCTGGCATCGTGAGGGTTCGGTATTGTTTATTTGATTTCCCCTCAACGATTCGAATCGGCGCTCGAAGCGAGCTCTCGAAGAAACTTCCTCGCCGAGCTCTTCCAGCAGTTTGCCTACGGTTAATTGTGAGCTTTCTGTTTCCCTTTTCATGCAGTCCTTTATAATTTCATAGGGAAATTTTGCAAGAATGGTGTCTATCCATAGCGGGTCGTGCCTTTTTCTCACGTCGTACCCCGTGGCGACCATTTGGAAGACAAGATCATTGATCTGTTCGAGGGTTTCGACACATTTTTCACCCCCTGTATTTGCAGCTGGTAGCGCCAGTAGGCGCTGTACGATCTGTGATCTGTTATTTCCTTTGTTTCCATATTTTTTATGTAATACATCTACAATTAGACTGTAATTGGAAGCCTTCATTGGGATGCTTCTGATGGCATTTTGTGCCTTTCCGCGTATGGCGTCCTTAAGGTAGAGAATTTTCTCTAATTCTCCTAATTGTGCATTTTGATCGACTATGAGGGAATATGCATCCCAGAATTCGTCCCATGAGTCGTTTTCTCCATCAAAATGCGGTAGTTTGATTTGCGGGTACTTGATCTTCAACGCCGGCGATAGGACCATCTGTTCTGGGTCTTGCTCATGCGAATCAAGACCCGAGTGAGCTGTCCTCTGTGGCTGCGTCAGCGGTCGGTTACTTTGAAGTAGACCACATGGATCGATTTCCTCATATGCGTCCCCGCTGTCGAGGTCTCCTCTGCTTTCGGGACCGTTTCGACCCAGTGGGGTACGAGCAATTTGCAGAATTTCCCATTGAGTCTGTATTTCTCGAGTTCTGGTTTTTAGAGCCATCACTACAGTTTCCGCTTCTTGTTTGAGTGAACGGAAATTGATTTTCTGTTTGAGTTCCTCTATTTCTGCTAACATTTCCTTTTTCTCTCCTTTTGAGGCCTCTGAATAGGTGCTCATTATGTTCTGGTAGACGTCTTGCATTGACAACAGTTTCCTTTCGACGTTTTCCAGTGCCGTTTGCAATTCACATAGTCTTTCCTGACAGTAGACTTGTATTTTTTGATCCTCTGTGGGTGGTTTATTAGGCTCTGTGGTGGCCTTGTAATATTCAATCACTTCTTTGAGGATAGTCGATTCATCCTCCAGAGATTGGAGGAGAAGGGTAATTTTACTCATTTTGCTGTTCAGCGTTGAGTTTCTTTTTTCTTTAGAATATCAGCGGTTCTTAGCCTTATGAGGGAGAACAAGCTGATTTGAAGATGCCACGCGGGACTTTATTATTGGTGCCTGGTAAATGGCCGATGCACCAGAAATTTTGTGTGGGCTTCCGTTGCCTCTGACACAAAATTATTAAATAATCCGTTTATTCGTAATTGTACAACTAAAGACGAGCTAGCGGGGTGGAGGAACTCAACAAGACTGAGCCCGCGAGGGCGGTCCTTCTAGAATACAAAGGAGACGTCTTGTACTTTCTGTTTTCAAGGGAGGAGACACTGTAGGCGAACTGTGAATGCACTATTTCTTTGTCCGTCTGAGGTCTCGCGGGTGAGAACTCATGAAAAAGTAGCGGCAGCTGGTGCTTGCCGCGACATGGCCCGACAACAAGACAATCGCCAGAGCACTACGCATCGTGCACTGGAGAGATGCCTTCTGAGGACAAGCCTTCGTCAGCAATGGCAAGAAGGCCTACGAAGCTCGGAGCTACGGGAGAAGTCGCAATTAGCAGACCCGCTGCAGAACATGAAGAAATCCAAATATCGCTGGGCCGGACACCTGCTTCGACGAAAGAACGATAGATGGAGTCTCCGTGTCACAGAATGGCTCCCAAGAGACCATAAGAGACCACTGGGACGACCGTCAACGCGATGGACAGACTCATTCTCAAGATCTTTCAGAGAGCGGAGCCTGCCTCACTGGATGCAAGCAGCCAGAGATCGAGCGGTCTGGAAGAGTTGTGGTCCCCGCTGAGAAGACCTCCAGCCGACAAAAGGACCATCAAAGTATCAAAGTAAGTATTTCTCGTATTTCCACAACAGGTCTTTTGTTTCGCAGGATTTGGCCTGATGGAATAGAATGATACATGAGTAACATTCATTCGTAACTCCATTGCCCAAAAAGGCGCCTTTTAATGTGGCTAGTAACTATAGAGCAATTAGTATTACTTCTATTTTTTGCCGACTTTTCGAAAAGATTTTAAAGAAGAGAATTGTGAGGCATCTGGATAAATTTCACATTATTCCTGAAGGTCAACATGGATTTAGAAAAGGAAAATCCACCGTTAGTCAGATGCTTGAAACTTTGAATGATTGGACTTCAGCTGTAGACAATAGATACTCAGTGTATGCTGTCTACTTCGATTTTACAAAAGCCTTCGATAAGGTTTCTCATAATTTGCTTATCAAAAAACTTGACATAGTTGGAATTCACCCTAGAATTGTAGCTCGGATAAAGGCTTTTTTGAGCGGTCGCACGTTCCAAGTACGAGTCAAGGATTCTCTTTCTAACATTAAACCTATATTCAGCGGTGTACCGCAAGGAGGTGTTTTATCCCCCATTCTCTTTAATATTTACACTTTCGATTTGCCCGAAAAGGTTGGTAGTGATGTCGTTTGTAAAATGTTTGCTGATGACGTAAAAGTATACAAAACAGTCGATTGTAATTTAGATGTAATGGCGATTCAGCAAGCGGTTGATAATGTATATTCTTGGTCTTAACAATGGGGTTTACCTCACTTGAAAAGACTAAAGTCCTTCACTTGGGTTCCAACAACTCTGAAGCGGATTACACGATAGGAAACCATATTCTGACGAAAGCTGCTGAGTTGAAGGACCTCGGATTTCTGATAAATCATAGGCTTTCTTTTGATATGCATTGTAAAGTGTTGCCTCAAAAGCTGAGCAAAGAGTGTTCCTACTCTTTAAGGCGTTGCGCAGCAGAGATCCTTGCGTATTGTTAAATGCTTATAAAATGTACGTTAGGCCTCTTGTCGAGTATGGAACTTGCATATTTTATCCACACAAAAAGAATATAATACAAAGGTTAGAACAAGTTCAAAATAACTTTACAAGGAAGCTCTTAATTAGAGCTCTAGGTTTCACATACAAGAGCATTCCACGGGGTGCCACCAGAAACAAGATTCTCAACCTTGAACCTTTACTGAGAAGGAGGGTAAAAAATGATTATGTAATGGTCCACAAGATTTTGCATGGGAACATTGGGCTGAAGCGTCCGGAATTCTTTGGTCTGGAGTCATCTAATACTAGAGGTGGGTCTTACAAACTTCACGTAAAAACGTCAAAAACGTCTCAACGTCGCAACTTCTTCACAGTTCGTGCAGGCCTGGAGTACGCTAGGTTGAACAAAAGAATTCATTTCTCAATAGCTTTAAAAAAGTTCTCGATAAACACTTGAAGTGATTCTGTAGTAGTTCCTGAGTTAGTGTTGTAGCAATGTTCTCTGTTTCTTTTCCTTTTTTGTAGGTACGTTCTCTTCATCTGTGTTGTTTTGTATTCCGTGTTGTTTGCTGTTACGTATAGGATCACCGGTACTTCTTGGTTCTTTTATTACCTCACATGCGCTATGTGCATGTAATAAAGTTGAAAAGAGATCCTACGTCTCAAGCTCACCACAAAAAGCGGTTATCCTTAGCGGTTATTCTCAAAGTAATAAGTGCAAAGGCATCTTCATCCGTACTGAAATAGACAAAGTCGCGCTTACAACGAGCCTTCCATGTGCTGGTTTGAATGAATAACCATTTTGAAACGAAACAGGAGCACTGTTTCGAATTCCCAGTTTGCTTTTACACCATAGAATGCCAGCTTTGTCGGCATTTCCCGTATCGTTGCTCGAGCCATAAGCGGGAAATAAGGTCAGCCAATCGAAACATAAAGCTGACCTGCTTGAACATCTTCTCGTCCTCGATAAACTCCCAGGCTGTTCCCTTCACCTTGGCTTCGGTTAGTTTCAACCAGTTGAACGACTTCAACGGTCCTGCAGGTTTCGGCACTCGTTTCTGCGTCTGGAAAGAGCAGCTTGCTGCGTCCATTGCTCGAATAGTTTAAATTAACTGGTGAAAATCTGTTTTTCTTTACAAGCACATTTGAGACCGTATGCTCGGCTTGTACGAATACGCATAAGGGGCACCTCGTCAGCCTTGATCGTCCCCAGTCCAAGGGGTGGAGGAGGCGGTGGAGGTGCAGCAGCCGGAGGGCAAACTGGCGGCAGAGGAGACACCGAGGGGCACGGATCCGAAGGGGACGACGAGGTGCTCGAGATTCTGAAGAGACAAAACCCACTTCTTCCGCGATCAAAGGAAAGACGTTGGGCTAAGCACCTGCTGGAAAGGCTGTCCCTGCCGTCGCTGAGGTCAGCGATCCGATTGTCGAGCTCCAGGGCTCGCATCCGTTCCTGGTCCAGTTCTTCCTTGATGCGCTCCATCTCACCCTCCAAGCGTTCGTAGTCGCACTCTGTACGCAACCTGTGGCCAAATGCTGTGACCTTATCCATCGGGTCAGCCGCTTGCAAGCAACAGCACTCACCTCGTCAGAATCTCGTCCATGCTCATTGCAAACGTGAAGGCCTCTTGAACGTCGTTCATTCCTTGGACTGTGGCCTGGAGGGTCAGGTGCTGCAGAATGAGATCGAAGAGTCGCCACAGTGGCAGATGCTTCTCGTCGGATGGGACCTAGGAAACGGATAGGCATGTTGCCACTTCATAGTATCGTTCACTGTGTGTTAAAGGATTCCACCTAAAGGAATCGCGGACGGATTTACTCCTAATGCGAGATTTTAGAGCTCGTCTAATCACAAGTAGTACTTATTGCAGAAAAATAATGATCCTGCCATCGAGACGAAAGCGCTTTTTGAGGAGGAAATTCAGCTGAAATGGGCTGAGATGTCTGCGGGATATACATATTGTTAGAAGAATCTATGACTTATCCGCACCCGCACCCCTGTTCGACATTCATCACAACAGGGAGAGCAGTTCCTATTTATTCGATTTGGAAATAAAGCAATCAACGATGGGGCTCTGCAAGTTGACAGTGGTTAGTTTTGGTGGAGCGGAGTGTCAAAAGGATGACACACAACACCTCAATGCTCTAAATGAGGAATCTCTAAATCTATAAAGGTCGGGTATGTCTATGTGGTGAGGTGGGCCAAGAGCGTTTAAGTAGGGCGAACTCCTACAAGATAAGGGTCTGAACGGGGGAAGCGAGCGAAGGGTTGTTTCTTGTAAGCCGCGATGCCGCCTCGGCCAGGTGGCTCGTGGCGCAGTGGCTAGTAGCGTTGCCTCATGCGAGAGGAGTGCGTCCTTTTCCCCTGTGTTGTGGTGTTTTTGCATCTCAACTGACTAGTTGAGCTTTCAATGGTGCTGACATCTGCATGTCTTTCAGGCGTTTTCTCTGTATTTTCCAGCTGTTTGCTGTGGAGAGCAACTTTAATGCGACTAGCTTGTTTCTGACTGGTTGTTAACTACATACAAGGCAATGAGAACGGTACACAACATAATGATGTATGGACGTTCAGCGACAGGAATATACATCCGCTGCAGACACTTCACAGCTTGTTTCCCTACATAGACCGATGTCTTCGGGAAAAACCGTTCTGCTCGGATTTTCAAAGAGACCAGGATGTGATAGAGATAGTTAGAATGTGAAATTAGGTTCGGGGATCTCGCAAATTGACCTAAGCTGCGATGAATACACTCTTTCCCTTATCTTTGTCTGTCACCTGGAACTTGAGCCTAGACTATACACTTTTCGGACAGTTTCAGGATAAAAGTGGCCGATTTGGTCACAAAACGGTATCTTCCAGACGAATAGACTTTTCATCGTGACAGGTTATTCACATGACGGCTCAAAGTATGCTCTCTTTCTTCTAGCATGTCTTCGCCCAACAGATGATAGCTTACTAGTATTGTAGACTCTTGGGCCGGCTTCTTGAATCTCGTGACGATTCGCGTTACTATACGCCGAGGACCTTGAGTATTCGGACTGTACATTCGACTGCCACTGGCCATATTCAGCCAACCGCCGCGGGTTTCTTCAGTTATATGAAGTTGCTCATGAAGCGATTCCACTCCCACGTCATTGTACACGGTCTCCCTTTCGATATGCAAAAAAGGACTGGATAAGTGTCGAAGTTGCGGGTAGCTGAAGGACGGATTTTCTGAAATGCGAATGAATGTCGTGTCGCTGGTATACCGAATCCCAGGCCTCGTCTCGTTAAAAAGCTGGTTGCTTATGCCTGGTTCAAAGATGGTTATACGACGTCGCATCCTGGCCTCTTAGAAAATCCGAGCAGGATGATTTCTCCAAAGTGCTTTCTATTGTGACCAGCTCTTCTGCTCCATGCACTTGGTGCTTGTGCATCACTGGTGTTGAATGAATCATTATGTTGAATACCTTTCTCTTTACCTTTAGGCTGAAAACTGGTCATCAATGAACAAGTCGCAAAAAGTTACTCTCAACAGAATACAGCCAAAAAGCGCACAGAAAGTGCCTGAAAATTGCGTAGATGTCAGGCCCTCAAATCTCCACCGGTCAATTGAAATGCAAGAACTATTCTCCTCTCGCCACTATCCACCTCTTGCACCGCATGCTGCCTGACCGGAGCCGCATCGAGGGCTTACAGGAGACAACCCGGCGCTAGTGAGGCACTGATTCCATAATAACTTCAAGGACCCTCTACTGCTTTGGTCTAACGACATGGCAAAGGAAACACATTTTTATACCGAGGGGTAGAGATTCTTCCTACATGACTCGCTTTCCCCGGTCAGACATGCGCTCCAGACTCTACTCTTGTTAGAGAAGAGCAGCCATATAGAACTTTTCAGCTGCTCAATTCAATTAACATTCCAAGAAACTAGAAGACTTGGGACGATCAAAAGATGCAAAACTGGCATAATAAGCGAAAGAAAGAAAAGTCGTAAAATTTCGTTGTGAAAGATTCGAAATGTTCGAAGCGAGATTGATGTGAATGATTCACTGAAAAGGACAGGGTTACGTCTGCGGGAGATTCAAAAGAAGAAAAAACTCGAAAGGTAGAAAGTTACCATGAACAGGTGCTGCAGAAGAGACATGAAATGCGGAAGAGCTGGCGAGCTTCTCAGCTTCGAGTGAAGGGCTTCGGCAATGTCACTGGCGCTCTCGAGATTCACTGGTGACGACGCTCCCGAGTCCTCCGAATTACCTCTGAACTCGAAGAATAGTGAAGAATCGTAGTGAAACCACAGCCACCTGTTTCATATAACAGATACCCTTTACAACTAATGAGTGCCGGAAATTGTTACATAGTTAGATGCAAAGGATTCACAGTAGCAGGAAGACGCTTACCCGGAGAGCACGATCTCGTCCTCCTTCCGCATCATTTCGAAGAGGTCCAGATGATCGAGAAGGCGATGCGAGGCCTCAGGTCGGATCAGAGCCGCAGCCCGGGCCACGCCGAGCATGAGCATCTCGCAGCGCAGGTGCACTCTGAACTCGAGCGACAACTGAAAGCGGACGATTTGAGAGTGCCCATCGACCTCTACACCCCGCTTGGATTAGTCGCTGTGAAAACCAGGGCAAACAATCGCCTCCAAAAATAATTTTGAAGCCTTCAGAGCTGCCTTGTGGACGTGCCTTGAATTCATTCGACAGACTAGTCTGGAGATAGGGTTCACATGTGTTGGGAAATGAACGCATAAGGACCGAGTGGTTACGGGACGTTGTGCTCGGCCGGCTGGAAAGCAAGGCATTCCTGAAGATGAACGCATGCGGCGAAGAGAGCTGCCCGTCGCTGCGTTCTTTTCGGGGGGAAAAACAGGAACCACAAAGGTGCGCCTTCCTGACGCTTTGTCACTGCTCGACTGCAAATAGTCCGTGCCGCTTTTTGCGAGAACTTCTCCGTGGAAGCGACCGAATCGTCGGCCTTTGTTAATGCACTGCGTCTCCATCGCAAACTTTCCTATCTGGGAGTGTTTTACAAAAGCCACTCGACTCCACTTCGAGAATCTTCTCACTTGAGCCCAGAAGCAAGTTCTGATTTGGTGCGAGCCTACCTGGACAGGCTTGCGATCGGAAACAAGTGCATATTAACATAACAGCCTGCTCAAAAGACTCCGATCTTCGGTAGCGTCTCCAATACACAGAGATCAAAGGTGCACGAAGAGCTTGGCCGACGAGGGCGTTACCACGGTGGTTAGACGGCACGCGGATCGCCAAGGTATGGGATGGGGTGAGGCAAAGGCTGACTGTGAGACCGCCGATCATCAACCGAATCGTCTCCAGTGTTCCTCTATTTTGGACCTGGGCGAAGAGGTTGGTAATACATGTATTTTTGGATGCACTGTGCGAGACGGAAAGAACGTTCCAAAGATTGGAGAAATTTCAATTATTTTTAAAAGGTATGTAATGCCTTGCAGGAGCCAAACATGCGCTTTCAATTATACACTACACCCTCCAAATTCTTTAAAAATCTTCATGCTATAGGCAATCGAGTAGAGAGTAGCAATGTTGGAAGTTATTTTTGAACTAACTGAATAGCTCAAGTACGATCATCATTCGATGGTTTTATTCACTGGGAAGGCTTTTATTCATTAAAGCACAACAGAGGGATGCACCGCATGTGCAGAACAGCTGACCTTCTTGCCAAATCGGCTGCCACGAACGCCTTCATAAATCATTCATGGTTTGTGGCCGTCCGGCTGTGTATCCCGTCTTAGTGTATTACTATGCCGAAAACAAGCGCCGAACGTGATTTTACAAAGGGTGGCGATGAGAATCTGAGGCGCTGTTTTAGGAGCTCAAAGAGATTGGATGGGCGAAGAAATCGCTAACCTCAGCATGTCCCGTCCGAAGCAAGGCGTTGATCAATCCAAGAATTGCGATCCGACAGCGATCTGTCTCCTTCTCGGATTTGTAACTGAATCAGGAGAATCAATCAGGGACTTCGCATGATCATTCAACTAACACCAAGGCCATTCTGTGAACGAGATGCGCCAGACTTTTCCGTTGATTCAGTTCTTATGAAGCTCCCAAACCAGCACGTTTTAATGGAGAGCGGTATTGCTTGGAAAGCGAGCGAGTAGCGGTTTCACCTCTCGTATGACGCAACTGCTTAGATGTCTACCTAGTTCTATTATCATTTTCGAGACAGTCGTACTCTCACAGAGAAATGCTTCTTGGAACTGATCGCGAAAAGGGAACTGACGGTGAGCGTCATCAAGCGGCCCTAACTTGTCAACAGGCAGATAATGATTAATTGTAGGAGGCAATCCAAAATTTTCGAAATTCTTGACAGCAAACTTAATAGAAATCACGAAGGGAAGAAACGTTCACTTGCAGTGAGTAGGCAAATTTTATATTTGAAGCAATATGGTGCAATATGAGAGCGAATTCAGAAGATAAAGTGAAAAATCTCTTACAGCGGAACAATCCGAGCAAGGAAAAAGGACAAGAAGTTAAATATGTGATAAACGTATAATGCTTAACAAACTGAGAAGGTGCTTGAGTGTTACAGTCAAGGTATGTAGTCGGCTAAAATTTAATGAAAGTGTCCACCTAAATGGAGGACATGAAGAAATTTCCCAAAGAAATTCTAAACGACTTGGACGATAGTCGTGTTGCAGGTTGGCACTTTCTGACGAGTAGGCGATTACGACGGACCAAGTTACTAACCATCGAAGTGAGAGAATACAGCGAGTACAATAGAAGAATCTAACGGCGCTGAAAGAATTCTTGGGAAAGGTGGACACGACAGTTGAGTAATGGTTTGGTAAGCCATCACGTCGGACGGGAGATACGAAAGGTTTTTGTGGAAGAAAGAGAGAAAGCAAGCCAATATGCCAACTCGTAATGACAGCTGAGGGCCGTCTGGGCCTAAACAACATCCACAAAAACCTCCCTTATACACTAAGCACGACAGTTCGCCAGCCGACGAGGTCGGTGCGGCGCTGTCCGCCGCGCTTTTTAAGGCATATGTACCTGTTGGTTCATACCTAGACCTCGCATCCTTTTTTGAACCCGTTGGGTCAGCGTTTGAAGGAAAAGATTGCTATGAAATCCTGATGAAATCCGCACTGAGCAATATCCCTAGATTTCTTATTTGCCTAATTCTAAGCACAAAGCATGTGCGAGAAACAGGCAGCAATTAAAACAGCACTTACAGTCAAACTTCTTGGAGATACAGTCCCTAAGATCTAGGCGCTACAAATCTGTAACGAATCTCAACCTTGTCAGTCACGCCGGAAACGTTGAAGTGTTTGGAGCGCCTCTCGACTTCTTCCATCCCTGACAGAAGCCTCCTGTCTTTTATTTTCCACTTCCACTGAGTTCTCGTCTATGAAATGATCTTTGTTGCATAATACAAGATGCTGAGTGTCTTTGTATGGGTTAAGTGAGAAATGCCAGCGTGAGCATAAGAAGGCTTACGACTGAATTGTGGATGATTTTTTCAACACGCTACAATTATCATTCACCATCATCATCATCTTCATCATCTTCTTTTTCTTCCGCGTCTGTCCCCGTTCGTTGCAAGGACCACTTTTCTGATGCTCTGGCGCCATCCTTCTCGATCCAGAGCTAGGTCAGGGTGGACACGAGAAAAAACCCATCTTGCGGACGCTGCCTTCGTTTCCGCGAAGAACATGGCCGTACCATCGCAGCCGAGCTTCTCGCATTTTGTCAGCTATCGGTGCTACACCAAACCGCTGCGTGGGCCCTACTGGTCGGAGCTGCTTTGTAGATTTTCGACTTGATGCGCTACGGCTTCTTCCTATTGCGAGGCATACCAGTCAGAGAGGACGACCTGTACTAAGCAGCGCTCACGCGTGGCTTCACTTCAACCTACAGACTGCCATTAGACCCTAATGTCGATCCCGGGTACTTAAAAACCGAAGTATGTGAAAGCTCGGTGTCGTTACCTTCGATGGAGCAGGACTAGTTCAGGTCCGTCGTCAGGTATCAGTCTTCTTAGCGTTCAAATAGAGTCCAATCCGCTCTTAACGATCACACCAAGTTTGCAGCTCTTCCTCGAGCTCACCTTTATCTTGGCAAGCGAGCATTACCTCGTCAGAATAGCGGAACCTCCAAAGTACTGATTTCTGAGGATCTCGTATGATGGCATCCATGGCGACAACAAAGAGGAGTGGCGAAAGCGCAGAACCCTGCACTCCGACAGATGGGAAACTCCATTGAGGTTCCACGTGCAGCTTGAACTCGACTCTTTGGGCAGCAGTAGAGCATCCGCACCCACTCTATGAACTCGTCAGGAATTCCATGACGTCGCAAGGCGTATCATACCACTTCACGCTGTAAGCGATTGAAGCCCTTCTCCAAGTCGAGGAAGGCGACATGCACTGGCCTCTGTTTCTCGCGGTGATTCTCTAACAGGAGGCCGACGACGTGTATGGCATCAATGGAGCGACAGCCAGTTACGAGGAAGCACTGATTACTGCTAAGCTCCACGATGTCACGAATTCGTCCACCGACAATTCACTCGAAGGTGTTCAAGCAATGCAGAGTAGCGAAGTGGTCGGCAACCGGAGCAACCGGCTAGATCACCCTTCTTCTTCCAAATTCGAGTCGCCGTACATGTTACCAACACTCGGGTACTGTCTTCTCCTCTACGACTTGACTAAAGAACTTTCACTTGCGTAAATCAGCCACCACCTCGTGGAACACTATGCCCGGCATAGTGATGATTTTCGACGGTGGTCCAGCCTCTACTCGTCAAGCAAGGACGCAAGCAAAAATTGTGGAAAAAATTCGGAACCGAGTTTATCAGCCAAATGTTGTCCTAAGATTAATTGATTTCGATCGGAAACCCGTTGGGTGATCCAAGTTCGCGCCTTTCATTGCAATTAGTATCATGCATCACCATAAGTTGCGGGCCAATAACACGCAAAACTGGCGTCTGCAATACCTTTGTCGTGCTCATAAATAATCCTGCAAAAGGTTTGGAACTTGAGTCGTTGCGGCAACCTGAGATTTTAAATATGCATTCCTAATAGACGCGAGAAAACACAGTCACGGGAGGCATCCGCCAGGAATTCAACAGCACACCAACGATTGGATCGCCGAGTGAATAGCACGTTGGGCTTGCGAGAGGGTGGTCAAGGAATCGGTTCCGGGGGTGAGGTCTATGCATTGCTAGTAGGGTTTTCTGCATTTTTATCAATGTAGAGTGCATTTTGGTCTCGGCAGAATTTAGTGTTCGCGTTTCAACGTCTTTCTAACCTCTTGCAAGACGTGTCTAGCCTTCATAAACCAGAGATACGCATCTGGCCATTAAACCATGTTTATGTTGTTGAGAAGCCTTCGTTACATGCTATCCATGTGCGTTAGCTTTGTACTGTGTTCTATAAGTTTTGGAAGTGTGTCTCGTAGTAACCTCATTGCGAACATGATCGACAACTATTAAGTTAGCTGATCGCGCTTCAGATTTCTGGAGGGCGCTTTGTCGCTTTCTCTTGTTGTTCTGTGTTTGGAGCTCTTGACAGTTGGCAGTTTCAGACCTTTTGCAGGATTATTTCTGAGCTAGACGAGGGTATTCAGGCGTCAGTTTCGCGTTATCAGCCCACACCGAAGCGCCCACAGTTTTTGAAAAATTGCACGCAATCTGATGAGGGTGTGGGAGGTTTGCTACGCCCACAGTTGTGGTGTTGTAAGGCGGAGAGCATAGTCGAGAACAAATCACTTCGATGCAGAGGACTCCTCTGCTAGGATACCTTCACCTTCACTGAACTCTCAAAGACAGGGTGAATTGAGTAAAAAAATAGAGTAATGGGGTCGCTTTAGCTTGACAATTAGGTCGATTTTTCCATGGTTCCAAAGGCTAAGGTCCAGCATCTCGCGGCCTAGTAAGGCCCAATATTCATCCTATATTCAGCATACCGACCTGGGACAACATATTTTATGTATGTGTGGAAAACACCAAACCTTCTGTGCAACTCGCTGATGAGCGTCTGGAAACGGGTGCGTTCGCCGAGTACAGTCGAAACCTGAGACAGAGGCATGGGTTGGTGTCTCGCACTCGAGCGGGAATTGAGCATACCTGAGTGAGTGCTGTGAGGACCTTTTTGTGCCCGTCTTCTGGAACGAAGCAAAGACCGGAGAGGATTTCCACGGCGAGAATCTAAAAGAAGATTTGTCACGAGCATGCTCCGCTTATGGATCCAAGCCATCGCCTCATAGTTCACAGTTCGTTTTTGCTGTGCTTCAGCCATGAGCAAACTTTTATCCAACCAAATTATCCAATTTGTCCCACGTTGGGCCCTGTTCGTGCTTCTCGTGTGTGTCTGGCCTTGCAGTGCTCTGTTTCAGTTTGCCGTTCATCAGAAGCCAATCCAAAAAGCGCGGAAATTCCACGCGCCTCTCACCTTGCACCTGCAGTCGCGTAGGTCTATCGCTCTTGCGATCAGCAGCAGCGTCTCCTCGTCCTGCAGGACCGCAACACGACCTTTCTGTAAATCGAAGAAGATTGTGGGCTGACGCGATGGCTAGCAGGAGATGTCCACCACGGCAGTACAGCTCAGCTTTTTGCTTCTTCCTCTGACGAACGAACTGACAAAAAAGCGCCATTTAAATTTTCGAGTAATCGAGCAAAGAAATAACACGATTTTTTGAAATTTAGAATAAAGAACAATCTCGAAACGAATAACTCCACCCTTGAATTCTCGAACAGTCGAGCTAACGTTGTTCGAAAAGTACTGCAAGTGAACGATTTTCTGGACACTTATTGGAGGAGGCTGTGCACTTTGAATACAACCTATGATCTTTCATAAAATTTTTGCTCCTTATAAAAAATTGCTCTTAGGCGTATCTTAAAGTGCATAAAAACAATTTTTCAGAATGCCGTAGAAAAAGATCGCACTCGTTTAGCACCGAGGCCTTCGTTTAATTGACAGCAAAAATTCTGTTGTAGAAAGCAGAAAACATTGCAACAAAAAGTGGCCGAAAACACACACACGCCACGGCGCAGCAGATCAGCACTTCTATATAAAATTGCCTTGAATCACGCAGTTTCAGATCCTCTAATGCTTCTGAGGAGCAGTGACTTACTGGAAATGGGTAACACAGTTGGTAATTCTGCGTGTGTTAAAGCCCCGTTTACAATAAATAAATACGAAAGAAGCTGGATGTACTTTCTTTTGATGGAATATCTGAGCAAGAAAAGGGCGTTGAATTCCACGCACATCTTTGCCTGCGCATTAGGGGAGGATCTGGGGTATGAAATTCTCAACAAACTTCTTAACAGATTGGCGCAGCCTAGAAACAATTCACTTTCTGTTTTTCTTGAGGTTCCCTTCGATCCCTCTCTCGGGATTCCACGAGATATCACGATCATCTTATTAGCTTTATTTAGCAAACTCCTCACTCTTCTTGTGGTCGAAGTGCTCTGCCTCCCTCGCTGTCCATCTCCAGCATAACTAGAGTGGTGGTTATAAAACTCACAATTTCTGTACAGAAGATGCTCAAGAAATCTATGTCTGACCGTATTACCGGGTAATTCATGTTATGTCAGAGAAGTAAGAACTAAGGAATTGCTAGAGAGAAGTGTTTCGTGGTTGCTTGAGTGAACTCATAATATAAGCGATGCAGGAGATTATAAGGCTTATGTTAGTTTTTATTGAAAACGAAACAACTACTGATTGAAAAAGCATCTCTGCGCCATTGGTCAGCATCTGTCGGAAGGTATACACTGCGCTGTAAGAGCACCTGCCCGCAAGGGTCACGTCGCTTTTACAGGGGCTGAGTTGTTGTAGAAGCGACAACAGAGCTTACTGCGAGCCCATTCCCTTTCGCCTCAGTATGATGCATTGCAGCGTCACATGCGGAAACAACAAAGAATCGTCCAAAATGGCGTTCCCCCACAGACAAGGGAGGACTCGCGCAGTGGGTGCCAAAACATAAGAGAATGAAGGACGTTGGAGATAGAGATCGAGGCTGAGTTCCGGAATTTCGCCTCACGAGCCTTGCACAGAGGAAGTTTCTCAGGATGGGAAGGGGAAGGCTGCAGAAGCCCATTCGCAGACCCTGACCAGCGAATCATCCACCTGCATGAAGTACTCAGCACATTACACTCAAGTGGTCTTGAGTGTTCCACTTCGGGTTTGTCGAAATAGCTTCGGAGCTGTGTGCAGGACAACCCAGTTCTGCTAGGTCTTCATCGTGGAGGTGAAGTCCCGCAATGTGAATAGAAAACTTTGTCACCACTACCACACCGACACTTTCGTGCCCAACTCCAAAAAACCACTGGATATCTCATGGCCCCATGGGCAACAGCATGGATTTATGCCGAGGAAGTCTATTCAAGCTAACTTGCTAGAGTGTCTAAATGATTGGACGGAGGCAATTGACTGTCCTTGCGATGTCGAAGTAAACGACATCGCAAAGGCGTTTGACAGAGTGCCGTATGAAAAGCTAAAATTTAAGCTGGAGAAGTAAAAGTTTCATTCGACACTATCTCATGGCCCCATGGGCAACAGCAGGATAGCCCAGTATCTCTCTGGTAGAACATTTCAGGCTAAGGTAGATTCCTCGTTTTCAACTGTGAGACGAGCAATCAGCGGAGTTCCACAAGGAGGGGTTCCTTCCCCTCTGCTTTTCAACGTGTTTACTGCTGAGGTTCGAGAGATAATGGGACAATGTAATGTCACAACGAAGATGTTCGCTGACGACATAAAGATCTATAGGACAGTCGCTTGCCCTTCCGATGCGTTAGTGTTTCAACAGGCAATACATTTATTAGCAGAATGGGCCAATGTGTGGCAGTTACACCTTCCCCTCAAAAAACTGTTGTTCTACATCTAAACTCTGGAATATCAGGACAGTATCATGATTATGCCATTAATCAATCTACTTTATCGGCAGTAGACTCGGTTAGAGATTTCGGTTTTTACTATGACAAGAGTCTTGATTTTGGGAAACACATCCGGACAACGTGTAACTCAACTATGTTACGGACATCAAATATCTTCAGGGCTTTGGCAAGTAGACAAAAATGAGATTTTTTGTCTACTTGCTAAAGCCTTGAAGATATATAAAACTTATATACGTCCTCTCGTTGAGTCTAATGTATTTATATTATTATTTATATTTATATTTATATTTATTTATATTATATTTATTTATACTTATATATTTCACCATATAAAAAGAAAGACATCTTTGCCATAGAAAAGGTTCAAAACAACTTCACCCGCAAGCTTCTTCTTCGAACAGGCAGTTTTTTATTTACTCGAGTTGCGAGAGCGTCAATGAGAAACAAATACCTTGGACTTCCGTCTTAGGAATCCGCCGCAAATTTCTTGACGTCCGCCTCATTCACAAGCTTCTGCATAATACACCTGATTCCGGACCTTGCAAGTTCTTTAGGATGAAAAATTCTCACACTGGAGGCAGTGTTGCCAAATTATACCTGCCTCGTCCTAAAACTACGAGCAATGCCGCTTGCCTACAGAGCGGGTGGCCTGTACTCTAAAATAGCCAAAAACATTCAGTCCCTGCTAACACCGGGACAGATGAAGAGCTGAAAACCATGTTGTAGAGACATGATTTTTCCTGAGCACGCTAATCGCCTTGCATCATGCCAACTTCCTTTTGATTGCTGATGTGCGTTTTCTGTTTTTCGTTGTACCTTGTTCTTTCTTTCTCTAACGTTTGCCTTATGCATCCGTAATAAACATGACATACCGTAACCAACGATTCTAATCGTGGTCCTAGCACTGATGCCCTCTCAAATGTTTTTGCTGATTTATTTGTTTACTTATTCTGATACCGGTACCGCGAGTGAAGAGGTTGGTTTACATCTCGAGAGCATTGCGATGACGACAGCCACTGCAAGCAGATTAGTGCAGGTGCTCCACTCATGCTCAACACGGCGACATTGTTCAGGAAATAACGAAAAATAAGCGGCTTGTTAACATTTTAGGACATCAAGATTGAAGGGTAAGATGAACGAGAGCCTCTTTACTGCTCCTTATTATTATTATTATTTGTTTTATTCCTCAACACGCTATTTCTTTTCAGCGCGATCGAGGACAAGACAGTCTGAATTAGTTTCGAAAGCGTTTAGCTGTTTCCTGGGCGTGCCTAAGTTGTTAGGAACTGAATGAAGTGAGAAACTTATGCGCGCCGCTAGGAGACCATATCCTGATTAACCAAAGTAAAGTGTGTATGTGTTCTGTGCCCTCCAGCACGTATTCAAATCCAGCGCTATGTAGGTAAGCACGAAGAAAAGCCGTGCATGAACAGGAGACTGCTATAAACCATGTGAATGCAATCCTGCAAGTGACGGAACAGATTCAAAGCACCGAACCTTTTACGACGCTTGAAGGTCAGAAGAGGATGGTACCCTTCACATATAGATCACCTGTATCACCTGTATCACCTGTCGTCCCGTTGATCATCGACTTGCTCGAGCGGGCGCCAGCAGCGTCTCCATTCGTCCCTGTCGCGTGCCAGAGTGGTCCAATGGATCCTCCTCGCTCGAGGAACACGAAGAGCGTCATATCGGTCGTTCAGGGCTTTCACGAAGAAGTCTGACCAACGCGTTGGTGGGCGTCCTGGTGTTCTTTTGACATCCCGCGGAATCCAGTCTGTGACGGCTCTCGTCCAGCGGGTGTCTGCGAATCGCATTACGTGGCCGGCCCACCTAATTTTCGACGACTTGGCCCATGCGACAGCGTCTCTGATCTTCGAACGTCGGCGAAGCTCGGAACTCCGGAGGCCTTCTCTCACTTGCGTGAGTCGTGTCACTCCGAGCATCGTCCTCTCGATTCCACGCTGCGCGACGCTGATCGCGTGTTCATCCTGCTTTCGTATAGCCCAGGTCTCTGAGGCGTATGTTAAAGCAGGAAGAACAGTGGAGTCGAATAGGTGGGCACGGAGTCGGACGTTCTTCGTTTTCTTCACGACTTCTTCGACGCTCTTGAAAGCTCCCCAAGCCGCTCGTTTCCTCCTGCTCAGCTCTGGTGCTAGGTCGTTGGCCATGTTGACTTCGCGACCCAGATACACATAGCTGGAGCATTCGGAGATGTTCGTTCCGTTGAGCGAGAATGGGGCATCAGAAACCCATCCGTTCTTCATGAACATCGTCTTCGTAAGATTCAGCTGCAGTCCAACGCTTCCACATACACGATCGAAGTCGGCCAGCATTCGCTCCGCTTGACTGATGCTCGGTGTTATGAGAACGATGTCGTCAGCGAAGCGAAGATGGTGCAGTTGCCGGCCGTCGACCTTCACTCCCATGTCGTCCCATTCTAGTTCGCGCATGACGTTTTCGAGGGTGGCGCTGAAGAGCTTCGGGGATATGGTATCCCCTTGTCGAACCCCTCTCTTCACGTCAATGACGACGTCGTTGTAGAATGGTGAGATCTTGGTCGTGAATCCACTGTACAGCTCTCGAAGGACTCTGATGTACTGAGTAGGAACGCCCTGGGTGAGCAGGGCTTCCATGACCGCTTCAGTCTCGATGGAGTCGAATGCCTTCTTCAGGTCAATGAACGTAAGGCACAGCGGCAGCTTGTACTCTCGCGACACTTCGATGAGCTTCGTAATGGTGTGTATGTGGTCGATCGTGCTGAATCCTCTCCGAAATCCTGCTTGTTCGCATGGCTGTCCTTCGTCCAGCGTTCTACTAATCCTATTCAGGATGACTCGAGTAAACAGCTTGTAGACTACGGACAGCAGGCAGATCGGGCGATAGTTGCCAATGTCGTGCACGTCTCCCTTCTTGTACAGCAATACGGTCTTGCTGGTCTTCCACTGAGATGGAACCTTGCACTCCGACAGGTAGCGTGTGAAGAGCCGCGCCAAGATGTTGATGAGCGCTGGCGGGAGGTTCTTCAGGTGTTCAGCTCTGATCCTGTCAGGACCGGGTGCTGTACGTTTCTTCACCGACGAGATGGCGTGTCGGATCTCGGAAGGGAGAACAGAGGGGATGACGTATCCATCCTGCGGAAGATGGCGTAGGGGCAGGTGGACGTGGCTATCGAAGAGATCGGAGTAGAAGTCGTGGATGACTTTCTCCATGGTCCTTCTGGAAGAGGTGACGGTTCCGTCAGGACGTCGGAGAGCGGTCATCTTGGTCTTGAAGTTGGCGAAGTTCCGGCGGGCATTGCGGATGCTCAGCCCTGCCTCTGCTGCTTCAGCCAACACTTCCGCCCTTCTCTCCTTCAGATCTTCCTTTATCGCCGCTCTGCATAGCTTTGCAAGCTCGGACGTCAGTTGATAGTTGCCTGACGCTCGTGCTGCTCCACGCTGGCGTATCAGCTCGAGAGTTTCCGGAGACAGGCGTCTCTTGGTGGTCTTCAAGCCCTCGGCTCCCTTAGCACTATCGTGGAGATGGTGCACGAAGCGATCGTATTCCTCGTCGACGTTGTCCATGACGGCATCTTCCCAAAGGCCGACAAGAGAGGTGTAGAGTTCCCAGTTGATGGTCGTTCTGGGACTCCTCTTCTTGAACTTCGCGGCCCTCTCTCCTTGACGCGAAAAGCGGAACCTCGCGCGAAGGAGGCGGTGGTCCGATCCCGTGTAGAACTTGGGGACAACGGAGACATCGGTCAGGCAATACTTGCGATTGAAGATGATGTGGTCGATCTCGTTGTGGAACTGGCCACCGGGGGATTCCCAGGTCCATCGTAGGGAGGGAGGCTTCTGGAACTGCGAGTTTCCATGGATGGTCTTGGTCGACATGATAAACTCAGACAGCCTTTCACCTTGCTCGTTCCACTCCAAACCGTGGGTTCCGATGTGAGGTTCTTCCGGCGACCTTCGTGGCCCGATCTTGGCGTTGAAGTCGCCGACGATCACCTTGTAGAAGGTGTGATCTTCCTTATAGAACTTCTCCAGCTCCACGTAGAAGGCCTCGACGTCTTCGCCGTCGTAGTCGGATGTTGGGGCATACGCGACGAACACAGTCAAGGCTGGCACGGAGCCACATCGCTTCAGTCGCAGACGTCCGATTCGGCTTGTCAGACACTCGTACGAATCGATGTTCATGGCCAAGTGCGTGTTGACGAGGACACCAACGCCGCCTACTCCCCTGCTGTCGCATGTTCCGAGGAACAGTTCTTCTCCGGAGTCGTAGGCGGCGTGTAGGGGGTGGTGTCTTCTCGTCTCGGTCAGTCCGATGACGTCGTACTTGATCTTCCTGGCTTGCATCATCAGGTCCTCGACGGATGCTTCCGACGCAAGCGTGCGGGCGTTGTAAGTACAGATCGTCATCCTAGTCCTTCTCAATTTGCGCAGCCTGGTTAGGCCCTGAGATTTTAGCAGCCTCTCCGTACTCGTCCTTCCCATCGCTGCAGAAATGGGGGCTCTTTCGGGGTCAGGGGAATGAGGCCCTTTAGTGCTGCTGTGTTTGACTGGAATACAACACGGGTAGCTAGTCAGGCTCTGTCGTGCGGGCGGGGTACTCCGGGCAGCCAGCCAGACTGCCCGAAGGGACGGAGCGAGACTTAAGGCGGCCTCGAATCGCCTTACATGTACTCCCAGTCTACCGAGTGCAAGCTTTTGGCCGAGCCGACACAGTTACAATCCGCACAGTCACGGACACATCCACGCACACAGTGCACAAACATGCCGCTCCCACGCACAAGGAACGCATCGACCCGACACAGCAGGAGCAAGGAGTCCATCCCCTGCATCCCACCTGCGTCTCTGGGCAGTACACGGTCGCATTTGGTTCGCGTTTAATTCCCCTATCCAACACCCGAGGACGCGCCACGTGGCCCTGCGACAAGCGGCCCGAGATCCCTCTTAACAAGAGAGCCCGAAGGCTCTATCGAGGGAGATCCGTGGACATATAGATCACTGTCACAAATTAGGTGGGTCGGTCACAAAAACTGACTAGATCGAGGAGCCAAGAGAACTCCATAACGTCGCCAATAGGTCGGTTGAACTTTTAGGCAGATTTTCGTCGAGCAATGTATTTTACCCTACTCATTCATTTCAGTAAAGACAACAGAGCCTACCTTGCCGTGTGACAGAAAGGGTGCGGGATTCAACCCACTAAGCTTTGTAGAAATTAAGAAATACTGGTCGGGCCAGCGCCTCTTCTCGGATCCGCCATTTGATGTCATGGGTGGATCACCGAGGGTAAGAGCGAGCAAAGGCAACAGCCCAACACCTCGCACAAGAGGTGTGCGTTCACCATGGTAGGTGGGATGAAAATGGATCGACCTAACCTCGGGCGGGCGGGATGGAGGGACTATAAGCACGAATGGCTCGATGTGCCAGCAAATGCTCCTCTGACATGCACATCTATCGCTCCTTTGTATTTCGTTCATCCCTTTGCCGCCTCTCTCAGCCTTTGAGTTTCGTGGAACGTGCCTCTCAGAAGACAGCTCGGAAACTAACAATAGCAGTGGCTTTGTTGACTTAAGAAAGACCAAGAGGCGGCTTAGCAATGGGTGATGTGGAGGCCGCTTCAGAGAGAAGTGTGAACGGACACAAAGACCGAAACAAGTAAGGGAAGTTGGACCAAAAATGATGTGAATGAGCTATTCGCTCTTTCTTAAGAAAATATCCGCATTAGACAAGCAGTGTCTTAGGCACAGGAAATCCCTCATCATCATCTCTTAGCTTAATTAGGAAGCAGAGCCGGTTTTCCAGAGAATAAATCCAGACAATCAATGAGGTGTAGAGTCGCGCAATGTCCTTGGAAGAGCTGGCAAGAGCCAAGCACAAGAACGAGGAGGCTGGGCCGAATGCATAGCAAAGGTAAGCCGTGTGGCTGAAGATTAATGGCCATACGACGCTCGACACCTCAATTAGCGGCGTGTTTGCTCCCACCAGATACGGTATCAAGGAACCCAGAAATACACGCACACGTCCCACTTCACAATCCACAACGGGGGAGGACGAAGCGTAGTGGACTGGATAGCCCCACTGCATTTACAGTTGCAACAAATCGTCTATGAACGCCCGCTAGGCATCTGATTCATGGTTTCTTGGATTAAGAAGAGTCCAACTCTTGGAGCAGTTGACTGTATGGTCGAAGGCTGATCCAGATCATGTGCACTGCCTCTTCATGGCATGCGAAAACTGGCCAGATCCAGAGAGAGGGGCACTATGTAACTGGCCGGCTTTCCGAGTGTTTCCTATCCACTCAATGCTGCCCATATCATGTTACCGCTGGCGGGACGGCTCTTTGATTCCACAGAAGGACCCCTCCTCGCTCCAAACCCGAGAATGCATGAGGTATTGGGTGGTAACGGCCCTTGTCTTCGATATGCTCGTCCCGCCCACGAAGCAGAATTCAGGAAAGGCGGCTCATTGACCGTGCGGACATCTTCTGAGCAAGTCCTGACTAATCGGCGTTTCTCTGTAAGGGATCACGCCAAGGAATGCATTGAACAGGTTAGCTCAATGCATTCCTTGGCGTGAATGTTACCGATCCTCATTCATAAAGAATGTAACATAAGAATGGAGAAACCTTCCTTAGGAGCATGAGATATTGATAAATAGCATTTGCTCTTAAGAACTAAAGCTCAACGAGTCGATAAGGGGAAATTCCATAAGGAAAGTGAGGTAGAAGAACGACAAACCGTACATATCGATCAGAATCGCCCTAGGGGCTCATATGCGATACCCCAATGTCAGTTCGGAAAGGAGTTCCAATTTCGAAAAAAAAATGATGAGAAACGTCCGGTCGTTATCGCGTTTTTGATATACATCAGTATGTAGCCCTTACTTTGTGTATGTATGTATGTATGTATGTATGTATGTACGTATGCATGTATTAGGTTGTCCCATAAGCCTTCGCTGTTTTTTTTTCAACGATTCACTGCAGATTTCGCCGGCGGTCTCCTGCATAGCGCTGCATAGCTTTCGAAAGAAAATGATTTGCTCTATCAGAACATGTATTGCATTTCTTTCTACATCATGAATTTTGTCAATTTTTAGATCGTTGAATGAAAGGTGAAAAAGTGAAAAAGTAGCCATTTGCGCACTTGTTCTCTCCGCTTAGGTTTGTAATTTTTAGCGCGGTTTTTTGATCATTTGGAAGACAATGTTCTGTACTACAAGAATATGTGTTAGTGCTATTTGCTCATTTGTCCTTTATTGATTTTTAGGCCATCAAATTGGGACGTCCGAAGGAGGATGGTTATTTTTGCCGACAACTCCTGCTCTGTGGTTGGACTTTTTGGGTTGGTGTTATATGTCATTCTAAAGAGAATGTCTTGCTCTACAAGAACATTTGTCGCGTTTATTGATTTCTTTTGAATGTCAACAAAATGCCAAAAAGAGAAAAATCGTCTTCACCAACAACTCCTTCTCCTTCTTCAGTTGTTGCTATTCGGCAAAAATCAGCGTGAGCCAATAAACGCGACACAAATTCTTACTGAGCAAGACATCCTCTTCCAAACGACATAAGACACCAAGCAAAAAAGTCCAACCACAGAACCGGAGTTTTGGTGAAAATTCGGACGAAAAGTCCCCAATCTGATGGACTAAAAATCAATAAAGGGCAAGTGAGAAAATAGGACCAACACATATTCTTATAGTACAGAACATTGTCTTCCAAGTGCTATAAAAAACTGCGCCAAAAATTGGAAACCTAAGCGGAGAGAACAAGTGCGCAAATGGCTACTTTTTCACTTTTTCACTTTTCACTTCAACGACTTAAAAATTGACAAAGTCTATGATGAAAAAAGAAATGCAATACATGTTCTGATAGAGCAAATCATTCTCTTTCGAAAGCTATGCAGCGCTATGCAAGAGACCGCCGGCGAGATCTGCAGTGAATCGTTGAAAAAAACGGCGGGGACTTATGGGACAACCTAATATGTATGTATGTACGTATGCATGTATGTATTTATGTATGTATGTATGTGTGTATGTATGTATGTTATGTTTGTATGTATCAAAACTTTGTTGCTAAGGTCTGTACAAAGATGTTCGTGCTGAATAATGTTGCTGCAATTTCAGTGCTCTAATGGTAAGACGAGCCAAACGAGTGAAGGGGAGAGTGCCATTTTTCTAGCGAACAGAGATGAAAACCCTTTTCGTAACCGCTCGCCGGATGCATCGTGGGCTTGTTGTTTTATCAAAAAGCAGTGAGTGCAGTTGCAAAGGACATTAAATATTTGCTATCTTTCTATTCAGTGTTGGACTGCGCCCACACAAAAAGCCAAGGCGATTTAACAACTGGGTAAAGAGCAAAGGCATGGAGAAGACGTGTTCACTTCTTCTCCATGCCTTTGCTTGGCATCTTCCCTCTAGAAAGGGACCTCGAAAGTTGTTTGTAAATGTGCTGTGTCTAACACGAGGTATTCGGGTCGACTAAGTCGGACGCCTTTTCACCGTCCAACGTCTTGACATTGCATCGCCTCTAGAGAGTAAGGACGATGATAGAGTGGCCTTTGAAGGAAGCGGAAAACGGAAACTAAATCAAAATCGAAAACCTCGTGAGTACGCCTCATGCGTACAACGACTTAATCAACCAATCGAACAGCTGCTGTAGGCTGAGAAAGAACTGGCAAAGTTATCCGCAGCACTAAATACATATGAGCAGCCGAGGAACAGCCGCACAGAGCTACAGTATAGTATAGTTATAGCATATTTCGAACAACCCGATATTCATTACATTTGCCTTGAAGAACTATGTGACAGGAACGGTTTCGAAGAACCTTCGAAGATTTTTCAGAATCCTAAGGAGCATAGCTAATTCAGATCGCTGCCAACGTAGAAAACTGGCAGCTTGAGGCGACATTCGATAGAAATCGACCTTAAGCATTCGGTCCGCCAGGTTGCTTTCAAAAGATTCCCTCGTCGCGTTGAGGACCAGTGTGCATGAGTGTTATCAAAGAGATTATGTTGCTGGTCATCGTTCGACTTTTCAGCGTCCATGCTAAGTCCGACTTTGCAGAGCCTCGGAAGCCCATGACCATGTTCCAGAAGAATTTGAGCTGTGTCAATTCATCAAGGAGCTCGGTTGACTCTGAGGAAGGCGGCAACGACACGGACTGCATCGCTCGCCCATCCATCACTCTTACAGTTCCGTCCACTCTCCAGCGTTACTAGGCCGAGCTGTAATACTACCGTAACGCAGTACCACCTACAACGTTGCTATAGCTGTAATACTACCGTGACGCATTGATTGCCTTCTGCATATTTGATGATTTTGAGTGAGGCGTGTTCTAGGCAGGTCTGTTCAAAACTTAGTCTGGAACGGTGAGAGTTCTTCCAACATACGGAAGTTGCTCTACCAGCTCCATCGTCTGTGGGTGCCTTCACAATCACGTAGAAACCGAAGTGTCCCAACCTTCCTAGTGATAAAGAGTTGAGGTCGTTTTCCTGTCTGGGGCCAGATTCATCAACGACACCTCCGGTGTCATCTTACGGCGAATTCACCATATCGGCCTATGTAGTAAGTGATGCAGAGAGATAGAGAGACACAGATACGATAACCGATATACCGTTACCAGCCGGAAAGCGGTTGATGAACCTGGCCCCTGGTCTCCAGCTGAGACACTGCGATAAAGAATCTGATGAAAACGCTTGCATTCTGCTATTTCTGTCAGAGGGACGAAGGGCTTTTGTGAGAGCTGCATGCGGACCAGTTTCGCTGAAAGCCGCCGTCAGGACACCTCTTTGTAAATATAGACCAGGGGCTAGATTTATCAACCGCTTTCCCCCTCTAATAGTGAAAATATAGCCAGACCTGATGCTGATGAATGTCTTATCAGGAGGTGTTTGGCGGTATTTTCACCGTTAGAGGGCGGTAAATGGTGGATGAATCTCACCCCAGATGAAAGGAACTCCTACACAATGGAAGTGAGCAAATTTAACACTGATAATAATTGGGAAGGGACGCTGACCAACCGTTGAATTTAGAAGCGCTCTGAAGGCTCCAAGAAGGCAAAGAGTTTGTTGCTCCTGTCCCGGATCGAGCTGAGATCGCAACAAAAGCGTGGAGAGAAGCCGAACACCGTCTGCGGCCACGAACTGTTCGACGAAGCTAAAATGGGCATGAGCAGTGTAATGTAGTGTAGTGTGAAAAATAGAGCGATTTGGTCGTATAAGAAAGCGTTTCCTTGTGGTCTAAGGCCGGTGGATACACTAGTACGGCAGTCTTCTTTCGCAGCACGAAAAAACGAGGATTCCTACCAATAGCATCAGGTATAAATCAGGTCGTTATATCATCATACGATGATATACGACCAGATTTATAAGAAATTCCCCGCGCTTCGGAGCTTCTCACGCTGCCTTCAACTCGTCTCGCTTCAGGTAGCGAACAAGGCGACGGCAATGTCTTCGGATAGAGCAAGCTCTGCCGTGTTTGAAAGGCTAAGGCTGAATGCTGGGTAGGGCTCAACTGGAACCAGTCGCCACCGTGTGATGGCGACCGGCGACTCGTATAAACAGAACACGCGGCGCAATATGCTGGACCGGGAGGACCGTCAGTTGATTGTATAGAGCGATGCGAGAGCTCCACAGGGCACCGAAATATACTCAGGGTGATCACCGTCTCACCAGTAGGTGTACACGCGGCTACAGCCAGCCCGAAGTCCTCAGCAGAGGTGAAACACGTTTCGGAGTAAGCTTTGAAGGCATCCTTATGTTTTACTGTGTGCTGAGAGTCCTTTCAGTTTCGCAGCTAATCCTTAGCTCGGCAGCAGTTCAGGGCATAATTTCCCCTGACAAGGGGTCTAATTGTACGGAAAATTTTAGGTCGTTATAGCTCTGTTCGGTGAACGAATTCATTTGTACCGAGGATCTCTAAAGGCGGCTTTTGCATGACGACCATTGAAGTGTTTGAGCCCGTCTAGCGGCGTGAAAGAAAAAGAACTGAACCCTCCCGGACCACAAGTCTCGAGCAAAGTTCTTCAAATCTATTACAGCCATTCCTTCCTTCCGGTTACTGTGTGGTAGTAACGTGAACTGAAATAAAGAAGAAGAAATCGAAGAAGAAGAAATCAGTCAGGGTGTGGAACATCGGACAGCGATCAGTAGTGCGCTAGCCTACAGAAGAAACTGGAAGAACCTTAACTGCAAGTAAATCCATTGAGAATTCAGCCACGTCCTGGAGCGTTTGTTTTTCGTCACAGGTTGTCTTCTAAAACTGCTGCTATGAGCATTTCTCGCCTAATTTTTTAGGTGTCTGAATAAAGATAACAAACAAACAAACAATTATAAAATAACAAACATTGGTCTGCCTACCGGCACGCCTCCCCTCTTCCAGAGCACTCACTAAATAACGCTTCAATCTATTTATAAATAAGTAAATAAATAAATAAATGGTAAAAGCTGCTCACGAAGCGCTTTCATTTTCGCTCGCTTTCCTCTTTTGGCTGCCACCGCTGCTTTCTACTAACTCATGACCTTTGAGGCATGATGGTGCAAAAAGAACCGCAGTAACCGTATTTCAACCGTTTACATTGAGCAGGGGTTATTTCGCGAAGGCAAAAGCACTGACAGGACTTTTCTCAGCCTTTTTGAACCACTGTCAACCGCAACACACTTTAGCTTTAGCACACTGACCAATCTTGCCATAAGATTTGTGAATGAAGATCTATTTCTGAGGCCAGATTCGTCAAATCTCTACCCCTCATACCCGGTTTAATTGTTGACCCCCGGTCAGGCCCCTGGTCGACATTGGCGATAATCGAATCGTTGATATCTTCACTCAGATTTTGTTACCAACGTGAAATGAACATTCGGATCTGTCCTAGTCGGAGGGGGGAGGGGGAAGACATATGTTGCTTTAACTCACAATTCCCTTCCTTGAGCTTGTCCGAGAGCTTCACTTGCTTTGAAATTGACGGCTCTTGAGCAAATTCAAATGAGGTGGCGGTAGGATAATGCGGACACAACTGTCACCATACGGTTGCTCCCTCCCAACTATGATAGATCCGAAAACTAACAATAGGAACGGAAAACACTCTCTACGCCGCCTTAATGGGCCCTATTGTCTTTTCGTTCTTATTGTTGTTAGTTTTCGGATCTATAGGTGAATACGCAGTATCAACATATAAAGAAGTACGGACAGAAATTTCTGCTTTCTGAGTTACTCAGGATAGCTCACAGACTAACCTGCATCACTATAGATTTGTGAAGCTATTAGAACACCAAAGCAATTAGATGCCATACCTCGAATGCTTCTTGGCCGTGAGGATAAGAGTGTAGCATTTTTCAGATGTCTCCAAAACCCCAGCTATAGTTGGAGAGCGGAGTATAAAGCACATGAAGTGATAAAAAATGTGAACCTTCAAAGCGAACTCGATGATTCACATCGTCCCCATCCTCATGTGGGCTTTTGTTATAAGGCGGCAAAATTTTTCCTGAACCAGATGGAGAAGGCCTCAGTGCTTTTGATTTCGATGAAGAAAAGAGAGTTCCCAGTTGGTCTCGCTTCAGCGTCAAGGGTGATAATGTGTAGCACCAAAGGTTAGAAAAACGTCAATTCTCTACACATCGAATTGTGACGTTCCTACAAATTTATTCTTGAGCACATACGGCTTCGTCGCCGACCAATTCGACTGCAATCGTAAGGGTTGCCTGCCAGCAGCCGGTCAGTGAAGAATCTCATTTAAAATGCGGTATCGGTCTTCGATTCACCTCTCCACAGTCTGTCCATGAAGAATAACTTTGGCAAAGTCAGCACTTCGACAAATCTCACCTTTAGTACAGTGTTTATCAACATCTTTCTATGCTTTTAGCTTTTCGCCCAAGATTTCATGCAGCGCTTGATAACTAGCCTGAAGAAACAACGAGACCAATAGGAAAAATTACAAGTTCCTGTTGTTCTATAAAGCGAAGTACAGTAAATGCCCACGGATCTCTCTTGATAGAGAGCTTTCGGGCTCTCTTGTTAAGAGGGATCTCAGGCCGCTTGTCGCAAGGCCACGGGGCGCGTCGCCGGGTGGTGGATAGGGGAATTAAACGCGAACCAAATGCGACCGTGTACTGTCCAGAAACGCAGGTGGGATGCAGGGGATGGACTCCTTGCTCCTGCTGTGTCGGGTCGACGCGTTCCTTGTGCGTGGGAGCAGCATGTTCATATACAGTGTGCATGGATGTGTCCGTGACTGTGCGGATTGTAACTGTGTCGGCTCGGCCAAAAGCTTGCACTCGGTAGACTGGGAGTACATCGTAAGGCGATTCGAGGCCGCTTTAAGTCTCGCTCCGTCCCTTCGGGCAGTCTGGCTGGCTGCCCGGAGTTCTTCGCCCGCACGACAGAGCCTGACTAGCTACCGTGTGTACTGGAGTCAAGTTAGGCTGCGCAAATTGAGAAAGACTAGGATGACGATCTCTACTTACAACGCTGCATCGGAAGCATCCGTCGAGGACCTGATGATGCAAGCCAGGAAGATCAAGTACGACGTCATCGAACTGACCGAGGTGAGAAGACACCACCCCCTACACGTCGCCTGCGACTTCAGAGAAGAACTATTCCTCGGAACATGCGACATAGGGGAGTAGGCGGCGTTGGTGTCCTCATCAACACGCACTTAGCCATGAACATCGATTCGTACGAGTCTCTGACAACCCGAATCGGACGTCCGCGAGAAGCGATGTAGTTCCGTGTCAGCTTTGACTGTGTTCTTCGCATATGCCCCAACATCCGACTACGACGACGAAGAGGTCGAAGCCTTCTACGTGCAGCTGGAGAAGTTCTATAAAGAAGATCACACCTTCTACAAGGTGATCGTCGGCGACTTCAAGGCCAAGATCGAGCCGCGAAGGTTGCCGGAAGAACTTCACATCGGATCCCACGGTTTGGAGAGGAACGGGCAAGGTGAAAGGCTGTCTGAGTTTATCATGTCGACCAAGACCGTTTGGAAACCCACAGTTCCAGAAGCCTCCCGCCCTACGGTGGACCTGGGAATCTCCCGGTGGCCAGTTCCACAACGAGATCATCAATGAACCACATCATCTTCAATCGCAAGTATTGCCTGACCGACGTTTCCGTTGTCCCCAAGTTCTACACGGGATCGGACCACCGCCTCCTTCGCGCGAGGTTCCGCTTTTCGCGTCAAGGAGAGAAGGCCGCGAAGTTCAAGAAGAGGAGACCCGGAACAACCATCAACTGGGACATGTACACCTCTCTTGCCGGCCTTTGGGAAGATGGAAAACATCGACGAGGAATACGACCGCTTCATGCACCATCTCCGCGATAGTTCTAAGGGAGCCGAGAGCTTGAAGACCACCAAGAGACGTCTGTCTCCGGAAACTCTCGAGCTGATACGCCAGCGTGGAGCAGCACGAGCGTCAGGCAACTACCAACTGACGTCCGAGCTTGCGAAGCTATGCAGAGAGGCGATAAAGGAGGATCTTAAGGAGAGAAGGGCGGAAGTGTTGGCTAAAGCTGCAGAGGCAGGTTTGAGCATCAGCAATGCCCGCCGGAACTTCGCCAACTTCAAGACCAAGATGACCGCTCTCCGACGTCCTGGCAGAACCGTCACCTCTTCCAGAAGGACCATGGAGAAGGTCATCCACGACTTCTACTCCGATCTCTTCGATAGCCACGTCCACCTGCCACCATGCCATCTTCCGCAGGATGGATACGTCGTTCCCTCCGTTCTCCCTTCCGAGATCCGACAAGCCATCTCGTCGGTGAAGAAGCGTACTACAGCACCCGATCCCGACAGGATCAGACCCGAAGAATCTCCCGCCAACGCTCATCAACACCTTGGCGCGGCTCTTCACACGCTACCTGTCGGAGTGCAAGGTTCCATCTCAGTGGAAGACCAGCAAGACCGTCTTGCTGTACAAGAAGGGAGACGTGCACGACATTGGCAACTATCATCCGATCGCCAGCTATTCGTAGTCTACAAGCTGTTCACTCGAGTCATCCTGAATAGGATCAGCAGAACGCTGGACGAAGGACAGCCACGCGAACAAGCAGGATTTCGGAGAAAATTCAGCGCGATCGACCACATACACATCATTACGAAGCTCATCGAAGTGTCGCGAGAGTACAAGCTCCGCTGTGCCTTACGTTCATTGACCTGAGGAAGGCATTCGACTCCGTCGAAACTGAAGCGGTCATCACCGCCCTGCTCACTCAGGGTGTTCCTACTCAGTACATCAGAGTCCTTCGAGAGCTGTACAATGGATTCACGACCAAAATCTCTCCATTCTACAACGACGTCGTCATCGACGTGAAGACAGGGGTTCGGCAAGGGGATACCATATCCCCGAAGCTCTTCAGCGCCACCCTCGAAAACGTCATGCGCGAACTGGAATGGGAGGACATGGGAGTGAAAGTCGACGGCCAGCCGCTGCACCATCTTCGTTTCGCTGACGACATCGTGCTCATAACACCGAGCATCAGCCAGGCGGAGCGAATGCTGGCCGACTTCGATCGTGTATGTGGGAACGTTCGATTGCAGCTGAATCTTACGAAGACGATGTTCATGAGAAACGGACAAGTTTCTGATGCTCCATTCTCGCTCATAGGAACGAACATCTCCGAATGCTCCAGCTACGTGTATCTGGGTCGCGAAGTCAATATGGCCAACGACCTAGCGCCAGAGCTGAGCAGGAGGAAACGAGCGGCTTGGGGAGCTTTCAAGAGCGTCGAAGAAGTCGCGAAGAAGACGAAGAACGTCCGACTCCGTGCCCACCTATTCGACTCCACTGTTCTTCCTGCTTTAACATACGCCTCAGAGACCTGGGCTATACGAAAGCAGGATGAACACGCGATCAGCTTCGCGCAGTGTGAATCGAGAGGACTATGCTCGGAGTGACACGACTCACGCAAGTGAGAGAAGGCCTCCGGAGTTCCGAGCTTCACCGGCGTTCGAAGATCAGAGACGCTGTCACGTGGGCCAGGTTGTCGAAAATTAGGTGGGCCGGCCACGTAATGCGCTTCGCAGACACTCGCTGGACGAGGGCCGTTACCGACTGGATTCCGCGGGATGTCAAGAGAACACCAGAACGCCCACCAACGCGTTGGTCGGACTTCTTCGCGAAAGCCCTGAACGACCGATATGACGCTCTTCGTGTCCCTCGAGCGAGGAGGATCCATTGGAGCACTCTGGCACACGAGAGGGACGAATGGAGGCGCTGCTGGCGCCCGCTCGAGCAACTCGATGATCAACGGGACGACAGGTGATACAGGTGATATAGTAAATGCGTTGTTCTAGACAGGAAAGGACTCCTCAGACTGAGGTGGTGGGCATCAGGATTTACAGTGAAACCTATAAGTGAGATGACTTTGGATCCTCCGATACATACGAGGTGAGCTACTCTCCTCCAATCAAGAAAGGAACGGATTGGCAGAGACACGTTTTAAAGAACATCGCCATCATTTCCACTGGCGTCTGTCCAGCATGATGGTGGATCCTGGTGTCGTGACGCCAATTCCGCCGATCCAATGCATGATCGGGATAGATGCCGGCTACAACTGCTATGCATCTAGCCAACCTCTGTCCGGATCCATTGGGACTTTCACGTTCAGGTTTCACATCTTACGAACGGTGCCGCCGTTCGTGTGAAGAACGTGGCCCTACCATCGAAAGCGACCTTTGCGCAAGTCGTGCGACTTTGAACTCTGTCGCACGGCGTCGCTGCGAGCGCGGTCCACACTCGCAACTCTAACCGTACACCTTACGATGCGCATTTTCGTCCCCATTATACTCGAGCGGCTTCCGATTACCTAGATCGCGAGTCAGCACTGTGCAGCATACGACGATACTGGACGGTAGACAGTTCTATAAGCCCCTGATTTGAGAACTCAGGTATGGCCTTGTGAAAGAAGCAACAAGTCAATAAATGGCGCTGGGACCACGCCGCACTCCCACTGCATTCAACTCCAACTTTGAGCTGCAGACAGACTGTTGATACAAAATGCTTGAAGTGTGTAGCTGGTGAGTGGTCACGAGGGACGTCTGTGAACCTACCGCAACAGCCCTCCATAGGACCTATATGGTCTTGTAGGGCATCTAACAAGGGACACAGTGGCGTGTACCGTTTCTGCAGTGAGCCGTTGGGTGGTCCAGAAATAGCGAAGATTGGTCGCCTAGTAACTCGTGGAGCGGGGCTCGGAGGTACACATCCCCCCCCCCCAACTAGTGCTGGTCGCTTTGCAGCGCTCACTTTTAGTCAATTCGTGTAAGCTTTCCTGTAATTTTATCCCAAATGTGGGCCAGAATTTTTTCGAGAGACGGGTTATCTCGGTGGTCTCCATTCCACCCGAGCCCGCTGCAAGTGGAAACGGGTTTACTAGGCGACAATTGTTTCTATTTTTGTACCATCCAGTAGCCCGTAGTGAAAACGAACTTTGCCACTGTAACTGACCCCTTCTTAGATGCCCTCCAAAGCCATATAGGTCTTGTTGAGAATCGTTCGGGTAAGTTCACCGTTCACAAATTCGTCCCTTGTCACTGCTGCTGATCTTAATGGATTCATGCTTATTCACACGCCCCCCCCCCCTGACTGGCTCTGATTTCTGTACATTCGCTTAAAACTAAACTAGTTCATTGTTTTTGATGGAAGTAGCAAGTTGAAGGAGTAGCCAAAGATAGGTGCGAAGTGCTTCAAATCGGCCGCTGGCTGGAGATGAGCAGGACTACCTCCGCCGCTCTCGGTTCAGGAATGTATTTCAGGGTTGCTTTGCCGTTGTCGGTTTTTCTCAGCTCTTGCGAGCTGGACTAATTTAGCAGCATCGTCAACAACATTGGCCGACTTCCTCTCCACTTCAAGGAATTCAAAGTGCATAAGCGCGAATAAAAGCAGATCAAATTTAAACGAAAGATGAAAGTTCGAACCGACCTTGAGCACTGTGTTCTTAGAGTAATGGCGACGTCCTGCAGGGTACTGACTGAAGGCGCAACCAGTTCGGCCTTCTTCTCTTCAAAGGAGCGAAGCAGCGAAATCAACTTGTCGCAGTCCTCTTCCGGTCGAAACTGAAAGATCTTCTGAATACGACGAGATGCACCAGGAGGAGCAGATCCTTGGAGAGCAGGGGACTCGCTGGCTCTGGCGGTAAGCGGACCGACTGTGGGAAGGCCCGAAAAGCCGGGTCGAACGACGCGGTGTGAAGAGGTGAGTACCGAACGTCTCAATTACCCATGATCCTCAAACAGAAGCGCGCGCTCGATGCGTTTATCACCGAGCAAACAGTACCGTCCACGCTACATCTCCATGCTTCGCCTTCTTCTTCGGCTCCACGAAGGGGGAGTGGGGTGCACCGGTTCTCACCATCAGTCAAACGCCGGCATTCACTTAATAGGGAAGTCCACTAACTCCGTCCGATGGACTCCAAACTTTTCTCCATCTACTCTGATCCAGGTGGATTCCATCGCAACAGAGGAGTCGCGGTTCTGGAATGACCTCTAGCAGTCCATGAGATCCCAAACATTCTTCGAAAAGCAAATTGCTTTCCAGCTCGAACGTTCCATCATTCCATCGAAAACGGTGGGAGGTCTTTGGGAGAACGTAGCTTGGATATAACACCGCCTCATTATCCAAACTTCGCCTATGGACCAGGGATGAGCGGATTAACCGTTGTCCGTTATCCGGTTTCCGGCGGGTTTCGGCCCATCCGTTTTATTGTTCGCGATCCGGTGGTTTTTGGCCGGATAACGAACAACAAAATCTGGTCCCCTTATGATTTCTTTGTTGAATATAAAGACAATTTTTAAAAATCGTTTTGTGTTTTTTCCACTGATGGTCGAGATACGTTTGCTATGCTAGGTCGGTGCCTTCTCTAAGTATTTAACGACATAATTAGGCCAAACTATCAACCTGCTCATAGCGCGTTCTGAAATGCAGAACACTGCCTTGCTCATTTCTATTTGTGGGGTTTTCACCAAAATTCCTTCTAGCATAATGTACTGTCTGGAAAAAACCTGCCGGTTGGAGGAGAAAGGAATAAACCTTCATACGAATCACTTCTTTTTAAGGATGTGCCAGATATTCGTTCTCTATGTACACGATCTTTTGGCGCATTGAAACTGTTTGGGCATAACTTCCGAGGGTGGGTGGAAAACCAGTACTTTAATATCCTACCCTATCCTACTATATATATATATATAAGCGTTAGTGCGTTTGTCCGTGTGTGTGTGTATGTGTTTCACAAGCCTGTGTGAACCAACAAAAAACATGCCAAACGTGTAAAGATGGCCTGCACGTGTATGTAAAACCTGTGAAGGCTATCCTCATGCGCAATGGATGGAAATGAACCAAGATTAGCGGGAAATGACCAGTTTGGACGAATGAGTGGAAGTATTCGAACGGACAACCACTATTGATCGATAGCATCGATTTTCGATTGGAGTTATCGTTCAACATCCCGATTTGACCAATCGAGATGCGATTATGATTATGCCGGATGAGGAGACCAATATTAATCGATGGTATCGATTTTTCGACTGCAGTTATAGGTTTTGCCCAAATTTGACCAATTGGAATGGGAGTCACACGACAGTTTCTTCGAGAGAATTATTCCCGCTTGCAGGAAATACTCCAAAGAGATCCAGCAGACAGTTTTTAGAACAAGATAGCAGTATCGATTGACCGAATAACCGACCGGCTATCAATTTTTCTGCAGATTAGATCCTTCGGAGTGGGAATAGCATTAATGCGGTGGGCAGGGAACAAGGCTTACGTCAATCGCTTTGGGGATCTTCCCTTACTCTATTCTGTGTAATAAGCAAGATTGGTTTTTCTTCACTAATGGGACCGAATGGTCAATAAACCGTCGTGTCCAAGGGGTTTTGTTTTCGGAGTTTGGGCCGAAGTCCCAACCAGACGTTTTGAGGCCGATAGGGCAGTAGAAGCAGCTGTTGACGAGCTGCGGGTTCAATACTGGTATACGTACTTCGCCAATGACTTGTGGTGACCAGCCGATGGACAAGTCAATGCATTAACATTCCCGTGCAATCCTGATACCTATACTGGAAATCCGAACCAAGAGCATTGAATTGGAGTGCATGCGAAAGTCGGCGCCTTCCCAGAGTGCGCTACTTCGCGCCTCGAAGAAAAACGCCGATAAGAAGGTTAAAGGTGGCTCACTTGACATGTGGCGAGGACAATATTAGAAATCCCGACCTATTAATAGAGAAAGAATGGTTTAAAATTAGTTTTAATTTTTGTTGTTTGTTCGTTATCCGTTTTTCCGTTGTCCGGCCATTTTTGGGAAAAATTATCCGTTATCCGTTATCCGTGTTTCAAAATTTTGTTATCCGCTCATCCCTGCTATGGACCCTTTCGTGGAGAAGGTGACGATTTTCGCTCAATTCCTCGTTTACACGAAGGAAGTTCTGCAGTGATAGTGTGGGGGCTTTCAGCCTGTTTCAACAAGAGCAATCCATCGAAGCGTTTCCCAGGGACGCGGAAATCAACGGATTTCGGACAACAGCCGTTAGTAACGAAAAAAACTCCGCTACATCGACCGGGACGACGACGTCACGAAAAAAACTTCCCCGTTAACACAAGGGAATGCGCTACAAAGGTGAAATTTGAGAGAGGAGCGGTTGCTCGTTTCAGCAAAAACTAAAAAAATCGTTCTGGTGCTAGCGTGCGACCCCGCACTTCTTGTTCGGGGTCGTTCATGGGTTTTTTCGCAATATTTTGGCGGCTCACGCCAACCAAGCGCTTCCGATGAGTCCGACGAAAACTGAAGAACTCTTCGCCTTCGAATCAGCAGCGCTACTTTAATAGCAACACGTAACGATGCAGCCATCCTAACTACCTTCGGTCATCGCTGAGGCTCACTGCCAAAGAGTCGTTTCTGTCTGCTTTGTTTTTAGAGTAGGCGTGCCCTACGCTCGCGAGTATAAAAGCTAGAAAGTTAAGAGAAGAATCGTGAGCCATTCTCCCCTCATGCGGCTCGTCAATATTCGAATATTGCTCATCATCTTGCGACGGGAAGGCACACGGTGCATGGCGCAGCCGACTGAAGGGAGAGACCTCGTGAGCACCACCAGCCGATCCTAGCTTTGTTCCCTGATTTCACGAGGCATCTACATACCTCTCTGGGATCGGTGACTGCAGCGAAGCCCATTTGCAGCGAAGGATGATCCACTATCCCGCGCTTGCAATCCAATCGCACCATTTATTCATTTTTACCACCTGCGCTAGTTTGACGCCAATATTTATGCGATTTCGCTACTACAGAGTGAATATTTTTATCATGGGGACCTATATCTATGTAGGTCTGGCTGACTCACAGCGAAATTGCAGTGACAAAATGCAAGCAGCTCTGCTACGAATTTCACGCATATTTTGAACACTTTCTTATGGCACGTTTAGCCTTCCATGTTTTCGTGATCCCAGTGAAGCGTCGTACCTAGAGAATTCAATGCTCGCCAATTCAATCCAGTTTCGGCACCAGTTCTCCAAATTTATGCCCATTTGAAACCGTTGCTGATCCAACTAAATCTGAATACCTTGTAAGGTCTACTGGTTTTAGTTCTTTTTCCGATTCCACCAACATGGAAAGTTGCTCTTGCACTACATACCTTCGAGTAATAACTTATATCTCCGAGGTGTTTGGCTACCGACAAGATCGCTCTGCTAGAGCTTAAAAATATTCGGAGATTTCGAAATCCACACCTTTTCGAAGTTCCATCTTGAAACATGAAAATTGACAGAAGCAGATCATGAAGTGCGAGAAATGCTGACACTCTAAGAAGAAGAAGAACCTGGCGCCCAGACGTGCAGAGCAACAGCACTGACAGCCGCTATCGGAAGTGGTGCTGCTCTTTTTTCGTCGTGCACTCTGCTGTTGGCTCCATGCACCTTCGTTGTCCTTGCCTTCAGAAAATGTCGGCTGGTGGTGGCTCAGAATTGGATAATCGACCGCGGACAGAGAAGGCGTGACCACGCCAAGCACACCGAGCAGCCTATCCCGACCCTGGTTCACTGCGTTATCGCTGCTCCGCTTTTCACGAGGTGGTGACACTGCTGACCTTCGCCAACGTACATTAAACCTACTGCGTTTTCGGCTAATGGGCTTCGCTCAGAGCAGAAGCATCGCACTTCGGCGGGGGACCGGAGGGAATGAAGGTTGATCCTACTCCTTCAGGATTGCGCATCGCAATTTACCTCTACGAGTGAGACAAACTCCTGTCCCAATGTCGACGAGTGACTGCCGTGTCACTGTAGTGAAAGGTCTGCTGAAACTGGAAGCAAACATAGAAACACTTAGCTGGATTAACATTGGAATAATCACCAAAAAAACTTCGCACAACGGGAAGCCGAGCCTTCCTGCTCATCGTGCTGTTGCATATCTCGAAGGCTACAGATGAACGACTTGGACATTGACGTCTTTTTACCCCTGCCTCCTTTTCTAGTGGCAGCTTCAATTTGCACGCAGCAAACAGCCTTCGAGTGCCTTTCCAATGGTCGAGTTTCAAAGTTGCGGTTTAATTTGAAACACTGCCCTTGTATGCGAGAGGATTCGTTCGAGCTATATAACCAGTCGATGCCCACGGTTCTCGAAGAACGTTGAGGAATGGAGGGTGTATGTAGCGTGTGGTGTGCACGATGTCCTCGCCTCCCTGGATTGGATTGCACAATATGGCGTTCACAACGCAAGCATTCGCCTACGCAAGCCCATACAATTGCAGAACAGTAGAAAGGTCGGTGGCATTTGATGTTTCAATAAATTGCCTGGTGTTCTATAAGCACCTGAACACTTCTAGCAGAAAAGCGAGCAAAATGAGGAAGGATGACCAGAGTGTGCAGAAAATGACTACTCTTATTAGTATGGATTTAAAGCGCGTTCCTCAGTCAATAAAACTAGTCCATGGAGAAGCAAAGAGTGAGACCTATGGGGCAAACCAACAAAACAAAGGATAAAACACGAGCATCCATTACTCATGGTATATGGAGGCTTGCCTGGAATTCGCTACTGCGGTTCTGCAATAACTCATTCTATAAATTCCGCCGCGGCGGCAACGTCAGCAGCACGGAGCACCGGAATTCGATGCTCTATCAACTCCCAGCACTCGGAGTGAGATGAGTTTCACTTCGGTGCAGTTTCAGCCCGCTTTTGACGCTCCCAGTCTCCGTTCGACCTTCATCGGGAATTGGAAATGGTAGCGACACCCCTTAGAAGTCAATCACAATGCACTACAGAAAAATTCGCAGTCAGTCATCGCATCTGCTGCGCATGGCCTAGGTCGCCATCTAACAGGCGATGCTGTTTTCTAAATGGTACGCCCACCTTAAATGGAATGGGGTAGCTATTACAGGAGCGAGTTCAAGGAGAGCATCTCCTCCTCCAAGGTTGTCGAAATTTTGGTGCCGTTATTCCGCAGATAAGCCCTTTTGTGTCGCATCACCCGAGAACCTGCCTCGCTCGCTCGATAGTGAAATTCGCTTTGCTTCTACGTTGCTGACGTAAAGGAACTTGGCTAGGCGGCACACGGCCATTCAAGACGGCCGACCGCTTTACATATAATGATCATCCGACTATCAGGTGCTGAGGCATCGCGTCATCATCTCATAATCTGGCCGGAATTTATGTGTGCTAAACCAATTGGGCCAGTGTAGGGAAAGCAAAATGAATCCGTTGTAGAAGTAAGGAAAATTTGGTTCGGATTCCAGAAAAAACGTTGACTGCTATTAGGTTGAGTCATAAGTTTTGCAACAAAATTTGTCTTCCAGCAAAAATAAGATTACACCACAACAGAAAAATGACTGACTTAAACGAAGTAATTGCTGTTATTCCCAATGAATTTCTTTCGCCTTTGGTGAACTGAGTGCATTACATCTCTGTAGAAATTGATCGGTTTCGACCTGAAGAAGTCATGTACCACCGCCATGACTTCATCGACTTCGGCGAAGCGTCTACTATGGAGGAAGTGACCCATCGACCGAAGCAGATGACCGTCATACGGCGCAATGTCCGGGGTGTATTGTATTAGGTTGTAACGAAATAAATGGCACTGAACCACTGTAAATTTAAACAGTTAATATCTCGGCTTGTAGGCAAGTTTATTAATCGAAATGAAAACCTTCTGATTCTACACATCTTTGCCAACGTGGCACAAGCTTTTTTATCCCAGTAGCATAAAAATCAGAAGTTCTGGAATTGACGAAATCTTCGAAGGCACTTTCGGCATCCTGTTGGTATTTGAATATTTTCCCTACCAAGAAGTCGCCAAGATGCTCGAAGAAATGGTAGTCTGTTGGGGAGAGGTCGGGAGAAAACGGAGGATGTGGTAGAGTTTCAATGCTCAGTTCATTCAATTTCTGCAACGTCATTCGTGCTACATGGGGGCGAGCATTGTCGTGCAGAAGGAGAACTCGCCTTCGGTTTACCAAGGCCGGCCGGATATCCTTCAACTTTTTCATCATTTCTTCAATTTCAATGCAGTACTTCTCTGCCGTGATGGATTCACCGGGAGGGAGGAAGCTGCGGTGAATAATTCCCAGCAAACACCACCATACTGTCACCATTACTTTCTTTTGGTGCAATTCCGGCTTCGCAAAAACCTTGGGGCTCTCATCGCTGTCTACCCTCTGTGCCGATCGTCGCCTGTTGTCGTACATTATCCATTTCTCGTCACAGGTTACGATGCGATCAAGGAATGGGTCCGTTTCGTTCCGTAGAAGCAGTGCGGACGAGATCTCATATCGTCGGTTTCTTTGCTCCTCAGACAGCTCGTGAGGCACCCATCTTTCCAGCTTTTTGGTCTTTCCAACTTCCTTCAGATGCCGGGCAGCTGTGTTGTGACTGACGCCAAGAACCTTCGCTATCTCCCTGGTACCTTTGTGTGGATCCTCCTCTACCACATCTCTCAGCTTGCCCTCATCAACATCACTATGCCTCCCACGACCTTCATGTTCTTCCAAGCTCTCATCTCCATTCCGGAACTTCTGATACCAACGATACGCCGTCCGAATTGTGGAACATCCTTGACCGAATGCGGCGTTGATGTTCTCGTCCGCCTCCTTAGCTGTAGTGCCCAGCTTGAATTCATACAAGTAAGTGCCTCGGATTACCCTTTTGTCCATCTGCAAAAAAGTCAATAAAACTCTAAAGTTTTCCCACTTTTACATAGGAAATTTGGTACTCTCCGGTAGAGCAAAGTTTGCGCTTCTATATGATATGCCACATGTTACGGTTTGTTCTTGATCAAACGCGTAAAGACGCGCCAAAAAAATGGCGCGAGCCAGTGCCATTTAATTCGTTACAACCTAATAGTTGCTTGATTTTACTCCAGTTCAATTCCTAGATTTTTGCCAGCGTCTGAAGTGCCGTAAGTGGTCGGCTGTTGCCCTGGTGGAAGAAACATTGGCTCGTACCGACTTCTTTCTCCACTAATTTTAGCTCGATCTGGTCGAGCTGTTGGCAAAAGCGGGCGTCGAGGATGGTTTGACTACGTGGAGCAGGTCGTGGTGCACTGCATCGCTACACATTCACCAAACGTACAGCAGGACCTTCTTTCGGTGGAGCCCCAATTTTGACGTCAAAAACCCCAGCTCGTTGCGTTCCAGCTATTGCTTTCCGGCTTCAAAGTTGCAGTGAAGCATCCGCTTTTCATCGCTGGTAAGGATTCGATCCAGGCTCCCTCGCCTCAACCAGTGCCGGAACTCTCGCCAGTGACAAGCACAGCAATGGGTTTCCGTCCACTCATGAGGCACTGACGAAGGCAATTTTAGTGAGCTTCCGGTCTTCTTCAGCAGACGAGCGGTGGTTCACTGGGAGGTGTGGAGTTCAGCGGTCAGTTAGCATGCTTTGAGAAGAATTCGACTTGATGAATTTGCGCAGGCCCTGTTTGTTTACAGCAGTTGGTCTTCCAGAGAGTGGTTTGTCTTTGTTGCCCTTCTGGGCGGGAAGGAATTTCTGATAGTATCTCCAATAATTTATTCGGCTTGGAGTGAACCTGCCGGTGACTTCCTGAATGTGCTTCACCCCCGCCGCTGGGTTGCTGCCGAGCTTGAACTACTTGAAAATGAAATCACACACTTTTTCACTTTGAGTGGTCATCGTTTTAGTGAATAAAACTTTTCAACAACGCAAGGAAAATTAACGATTCATAGCCCAAATGATCGTTAAGAAACAAGCTTTCAAACGGAATACAATAATTCAGCGGGTTTGCTTTGAATTCCAGAAAAAACAGAAGTGTTGCAAAATTTATGACTCAACCTAATCTTTTTCAGCTTTCAGCCAAAGGGAACTCGGGGATAATCGCGGAATAACCGCCTTTTGTCTTAACTATGAAAATGCTATACTTAAGCAACACATACATGGCCAAAAAAGGTGTTTGATTGTGCTCAGGAGCGGCTGTGGTGAAAAAAATACAGCCCATGTGCGATTACAGCAGATGTCAGCAACTCAGACTTTCCAGGTCTTTTTCGAGCTACGCTACGAGCAAGCCGAGGCATTTAGAATTAGACATACCAAGAGGTATTTACCAGAGGGATAACCGTGGAGAAGGAAATTACATAACAAATGCGAGCAGCAATGTTTGCTGAAAGAACGGGTAGCATTCTCAGCTTCAAAGAGAATTCAAAAGAATTCAACGCGCTGTTTGAGGTACCAATTCTTGAATGCGGTAAGACAAATGTTAGCGCTCGGAAGCTGCGTCCTAGAAACCATCCTACTTCTTCCCTCTTCCACCCCCTCCCCCTCCCCCAAAATGAAAGTTAGTGGCTCACCGTCTGTGTGTTGAGCATGATGAGCTTCTTCTCCCGCGAATACGACCTGAGCTCGGCTCTTCGCTCCTCGCTCAGACCACATTCTTCCTGCAACGATTGCATTTCTCATCTCCCACTGACGACGCTCACCTATAGGAGGCTTACCACCAGCTTCTCGAAGTCCTTCTCGAGTTTGACGTCGTCAAGCAGTCCTACAGCATCAAGGTAAAACAAAGGCTGTCGAGCACTTCTGTTCACTGAATCATCATCATCCTTCGCTCTGTTGAAGCAGGAGAGAATACTCTCCATGCAGTCTTCGATGAAGTCCATCTGGAATTCCCAGATTACAGTGTGATGCTGTTCATGAAACTGTCAGTGTTTGCAGGAACTGCGAATGGTGCACATCTGTTGAGATTTGTGTGTGGAAGAAGGAAGTGACCATGGTTCTGGATTGTAGAGTACCAGAATATTTAACAATGTCCACTCGAAGAAATGAGATCTATCCCGTCTTTGAAAAGGCTAATGTCATTTCGTCCGAGAGTTCGCAGGTCTCTGGAAAATTCTAACCATAAGAGATAAAGGATAAAGATCGGCGCCAGTACAAAATATTCTTTGCGGAATGCACCGCTCATTCTACTTCCACGGAATATCGTTGAAGGGAATTTGGCGTATGAATACAATGACTTGCGGTGGCCAGTCGATGGACAAGTCAGTGTTTTGTCCCTATCGGACATGTATGGTATCAATTTACCGATTCCGGATGTACGGAGGGTTTGGTTGGCCTGGGCGGGAACTCCGAACTAGGAACCAATTATAAAACAGGAGTGCACGCAACGCTCTTCGGAGAAAGTGCCCGAGTCTGACGGTGAATATGTACAGCCCCTCCCGTTATAACGCCTCCGGATAAGACGCGGCTCTCGATATAACGTAGATTTCCTCCGGCCCGCCCAGCTTACCTTTACGCCAGTACAAACCAACTCCGCTTAAGAAGTTACTCCCGTTATAGCGCGGTTTTGGGAGGAACACTGCCTTCAAAATGACTCCCTTTGTAACGCGGCCCGATCTCAGTTCCGGTCCCACACAGAAAATGAGGAGGAGCAAGATTCTGAGAGCATCTGCGATCAGACCTACCCTTCGTTGCCTCGTTGGATGCGTGTCGGCCCACAAAAGTGTTCAAGGTCAGTAATGTGTCGAGCACAGTATGAGTAGCGGTAGCCGTTAGAAGTGCCGTAAATTGAAGGGTTTTTTCTAACAGCAGATGTGGATTAAAGCTCAGATTACTCGAAACAATATCCAACATATTTGTTTTAAGCCTAGAGCAACTGCTATAGAGGCTATGTACAGTCACATATAATGGTTTGTTTTTCATCAGAATTCCCGCGCTATGCAGAACTTTTACATGCACCCTCTGCTTTCTGAGCAGGGTTACAGCGCTGTTTGATCACACGCAACATGCACCCGATACCAGGTTCCTGGTTCGGATTTCCCGCCCACGCCAACCAAGCCCTATATGGTCTGTGAATTGGTTCCAGACTTGTCTGGGAAGGATAAAGCGCTGACTTGTTCATCGGCTGGCCACCGCAAGTCATTGCATGGCCAAATACGCATTCAACTCGCCTCCACGGTATCCCGTATAAGTGGAATGCGTGGCGCGTCCCAAAGGTATATATATATATATATATATATATATATATATATATATATCCATCCATCCATCCATCCATCCATCTCCTACCCCTAGGTAATTGCGCTTGTTCGTAACTAACAAGTAGGCGTAAGCCGGTTGTTCCCTTGAGGCTTATCATGCGTGGCTGGCATGCAGAAGTGTGTGGACGCCTTAAGTTCGAGACACACTGACAGGTTCACACCGGGTTCGCACGTTAGGTGGCTCTCTCGATTACGCTAGCATGGTCGCCCACCCCGATTACGGTAGGGTAAATGGCTACTGATCCCGCCTCGGACGAGTTTTCGCACACCGTTCACTTTCGGCTGTGTAGCGAATTTTTGCGCCACAGAGCCGGAACGATTGGATTTATTCGTTTATTGCACTTTTCTACTATTTTCACGCATTTTGAGACCGCTAAGCGGCCCATGGAGGGACCGTAACACATTTCGCCTGTTCAGCAACCAAATGACGAAATGGAATGAAAGAAGCCTGATGCAAAAAAGAGAAACAGAAAAAGAAGAGGAGAACAAAAAATAAAAATAAAGAAGCAACATTAATACGACGTATTTAGTGGTTCGACTATCATAACAATCAGCGCAATAGAGATCAAGAAAATCCTACCTTTACAAGAAACTGGATCTGAAGAAGAGCTTTCGAATCCAGCTTTGTCGTTAACGATACTACTACCAACAGGGGCGCAACATAATGGGGCGGAACATATATTCAAAAGTCTAGAATTACATAAAAACACACATGAGCTAGTAAGCAGAGCGGACATAGCGTTTACTTATTGTGTAATATCCGTTCTGTACGAAAAGTCGTACAAAAAGTTGCCTTTGAGGAACGTACACACCACTGTACTTTTGAGGCGGGTGGAATTTACTTTCACTGACGGCTGTTTCATGGGGAAATCAAATGCGCGAAGGCATCGGTTTTTCTGAAAGTCGGAACAAGTTCTTGGTGAGAAACGAAAGCAGCGTAAGAAGCGAGAGGGCAAAATTGGAATAACCTTCCTGGGAAAATAGAGGAGAATCGTATGGAGATGACGTAGTACATAGATCGAACCGAGAGTCCGACGTTTTGCTGTTGCGAAGGTTCTCACCTCTTCAAGCGTTACCGCCTCAATACGGACAGTTTTCAATCAGCATGTTGCAAAAATATCATGATTTGTGCTGCTTACGAAACATTTGATGCCTTAAGCGTGCAGAATACAAGCCACTTTAAGCAAAAAGCCAGATTCTCGTGTCCTGACGCCTTCTGGCTTGGATCCCTAGCAGACTTGAGTCTAGATTTCGGCATGACCCTGGGATGAGACTATCTACAAGAGCGGAAAGGCAATGTTAAAATACCGGCTCGGGACATATAGAACAGAAAGAACTAGGTATAACCGAGAATTGGGAAAAGTTGTTCGCAGGACAGATGTTTGCACAAGTCAAGAGTTCGAAAAGGGTTTAGCTGACCCTCTGATAATTTTGGGCGAGGACTACTGCATTAAAAAAATACATACTATATAAAACTACCCTCTTGTGACTGGAAGAACCGGTGATTCACCTATTCGCTCCTCAATAGTCTAGGGCTTCGGTGGACGGTAGCACTAATGGAAGTCTGCCGTTTGTTACCTTTTTTGTTGAAGAAATCAAGGAGCTTTCTTCGTTAGGATAGCGGTGTTATTACAACGCAAGTGATTTGAAATAGATGCCTGCAGAAAACTTCGATGAGAGCTACCCTTCTTGAACCACTGAAAACTAGTCGCATTGGAAGCACCATTTTTCGTGTTTATAGTTACCGTGGTTTATCGTGAAATGCTAGAAGTTGGCTACAATGCATCAAGGGGGTCACCTCAGGTCACCACGCTGGTAGAGCGGCGGTAGCCCTAGTCGTGGCTCGGACCGCACCCAGCAGTCAGGCGAGCAATCACAGACTTTCAGAAAATGGTTAAAATAATGGACAGGTTTAGAAACTAACATTATTCCACTCACACCGAAATGGTGCTTAACGGCTCCAACGAATCTTGGCCGCTTGTTTACATGTGTTACAATCCAGTACCAAGCCGAGAAGACCACAGGTGGATGGTGACAGAGCACCACCCTGAAACTCATTTTGCGGTCCGCCTTCCTGGAAACGAGACTTCGATCGTCCACTTGATTTGGCAAAAATCACATCTCCCATCAACAATTAACCCTGTAGGTGAGTTTCGCAGCTGATAATTTCCGAATCGCTTTATTGTTATTGCTTTCTCTAACCTATCTTGCGGATTATCCTTAGCTCAGCTGAATACTGAACTTTGAGTTTTCGAAGCCGAGACCAAGTGGGAGCCCATGAAATCGGACGATATCCAAAAATCTGGCGGCTCAGACGAGGAAATTTTGGCAAAGAAGTGGATTAAAATGATCATAATTTTTTACCTGAAAGGTGCACCATTCAGATCGTACCACAAGTGGAAGACGAGAAATTCACTTAAAATTGCTTATTCTGACCAGCTCGTGAGGTATTCCCTGTGGGAGCAATTATCTCGAGCGGCCAAGGAAGGCCGCCGCCGTCGACACTATATAGTTCACTGAAACTTTTTGAAGAACCACTGAATGCTACCTACATCATTGGATAGATCATCCAGAGAAGATTCGAATGGTTGCAATTATTTTCTGATCAAAGCACTTTGAAGGGAGTTATGGAAAAGCGGCGGAAACGGCGGTTTTTCCGTCTATTCCGCCCAAAAACCAAAAGACAGGTGCGGTATTGTAGTCTACAGTAACAGAGCTCGCTAACTGCAGAGTGCGCCATAAATATGGTTTTTCAATAAAAATCGAATTACTCATGAGGAATTGAACAGGAAACAGCGATACTTCGTCAACAATTTACCAACAAACTAGACAACAAGCATAGAGGATACCATCCAGTATAGCCTCCGCACGAATGACAACCTTCAAACACTTAGGGTAGGACTCACTGTCGGCACGCAGGGTTGCTTGGGAAATTTACTTAAATGCTTTTTCCAGTGGGGATTTCAGGCCATGAATCGTAGTGAGCATTTTAGTGCGGGCATATTTTCCTCTAGAATAGACCTAATGCAGTAACATTGTGGACATCTTGATAGATAGGTGTTATCAAGATGTCCACAATGTTCAAACCTGGCCAGTTGGCTGGCCATTCAGAAGCAGGACTGAAGCTGGGAAGATTCCTCTTTTTCGAAATATCATTAAGGTAGATATCGGTATTGATCCTGGCTTCTTTTTCAACAACAACCAATGGTATCCATCCTGTTGGACAAACTTCAGTCCAAACCATTACAGAAGCTGTATGAGAGTTACTGTGAACAATTCTCCCATTCTGTCTGCATCTTCAATACCTTCAGTCAAAACCCTCGTTCTCCGACGGTCAAGGGACTGAAAAAGCATGGAAGGAAATTCCGTGAGCAACCCTGTGTGCCGCCGTTGAGTCCCACCCTTAGCGTCTGAAGGCTGCCATTCGTTAACGGAGGCCATATTGAGAAACGATCAATTCCGCATGAGTAATTCGCTCTTTATTGAGTGACGATATTTGTGGCGCACCCTATTGTATTCGAGGAAAACTGCGGAAATGCCTTCCATATGGGTGATGTCGTGGATGGCGTGAAAGTGCCTCTCCTTTTCCATCGCATTAGGAAATGATACATCGCGAAAATACCCGTTTAAAAATGAAGAGATTCAGCGGCTAGAGCTTCATTTTCTCCTTCGAAAGCTCCAGAGCTATTATTTGCACGATATTGTTTTTTTTGGATTTGGAGAAAAGCTCCGATGGAAAAAATGCAGCCGTGATTTCCAGCATGACAAGAATGTCTGCCGACAATTTATGAGCTCTAGCCGCTGAATTAAACGACCAAGGGCACCTGGAAGAGCAGTCGCAGCAAGTGCTGTTGCATGCACCAGATTCTAGGTGCCTGATTTGGATTTCCTGCCCAAGCCTTCCATCCCTCCGGGGCCTTTGCATTGGCACCACACTCGTCTAAAAAGGACAAATACTGAACTGTGAACAGGGCAGCCACTGCAAGTCACTGTATAAGCCAAATACGCATTCAAATTGCCCCCACGACATCCAGTAGCAGTAGAGTCCGCGTCCAAAAATGGGTTGATTAGCGCCGTCCTCTATCGTCCTTTCAACTGCTCAAATTTGCTGTCGGAAACACTGAAGGTGCACGTGTTTTCTACTAATTTCTTTGGCAGAAATATGCATAGATTTTACCAAAATGCTTAGAAAAGCTGCTGCAATTAATAAGCCATCAAATGAAGAGGGCCAAAACGACGGAGGACTTCTTTAGCCTGGAGACAAACCGAACCTACATTCGAGAGAGCTGCTCGCGTGCGCCGTTCACCTTGTCGACTGCACTTCACTCGTCGTTAAAATGAGTGGGTGATGCAACAAGGAGAATTTTGGAGAGCTTGGAAGAAATAGACGGAGAGGTGCAGAAGTTTACAAGCTCCGCAGCAAACGCAGGAAGTGGAGCGAAATGAACGCTATAGGACGAACGGAGGGCAGAGAGTGAGGTCGTCGTGCACAAGAAATTAGGCGAAATGTGGCGTAAGGATATTGACGCATCTTAACAAGGGCTGCTAAATGGAACGAACGGAGGGTGCCAAAACGCACAGGTGAAGAAATCATGAACAACCAATGCGAAAAATGTTGCCTTTGTTGTTGCTGCCATTATAACTGTTGCTATCACAGCTCCAACTTGTACGATTCATATCGTGTTTGTCATGGAACAGGGAAGCACGCAGACGGCCAATTCATTCCAGTAGCTATGACCAGATGGATGACTATAGCGGAAGTAATGAACGCTTTTGCCTACGAATCCCCTATGAGGAGCAACGCGCGTCGACACACACACACACACACACAGTGCACTCATTTCCTGGCCGGAACCTGACAACGCGCCGAAATAGAGCTGCACCGCTGCCCGCTAATGACTCGGTCTTGTTCTGATAGGGCACTTCGCCCCCGGGGTCAGGACGAAGGTCACTCGAGGAGGACGGAGCAGGTTAGACAAGAGGGAGAAGAACGGCGCCGCTGAGGTCACTAACTGCTCTCCCGCCTGCTCACGGCCATCTCTGGTGAAGGCGGACTGTGAAACGCAGCCACGCAGGACGGGGAGGACGACACTAACTGTTCCAACCAGGAGAAGGTGAGCGAATTCCTACAAAACTGGGTCAGCGAGCGTGGGGATGCTGTCGGCGGAGACGAAGTGCTAGCGCTGCAGCTGAACAACGCTGTCCCGTATCCCCGTTGCAACATTGGAGATTAGTTGTTGGACGCGAGTACAGAGAAACGGATAGCGGTGATTAATTACGGGATAGTAGGTGGGCGGGGTCGCGAGGTGGGTAGATGTTGTACGCGGGGGGGGGGGGGGCGACAGGGTCGACAGCAGCGGCTCGCAGTCGGCACCGAAGAGATGGGCGCGAGGACAGTACTGGTTTCACGCGCTCTCCCTCCACTGGAGGGAGCTGTACAATTCGCCACCCCACGCCCTCCGATGAGCGGCCGAAGGGTGGCGCTCAGATGTGAGCTGTCAGGACGACTGCAGAAGCGCGTAGAGGAGCGTGAATCCATTCGACAACCAGAGACAACTTGCTGGACCGAGTTCATTCGAATCCGGAACGCATGGCAAAACTACGGGAAAAGATTGCAGCCGTGAAAAAAGCTCACGAAACTGAACTGGAAAGGAATTTTCGAGAGGGCCATCGGAACCAGGTCCGGATTCGATACTGTCCACATGTAATCCAAGAACTGTATTGATAGAAATGGACACCCCTCGTCTCAGGTGTCTTAGTATCCACGACACATCTTACCGACAAATCGGGAATAGGTATAGCCGGCCTGTGCCTTAATGGCCCAACAACCTGATGTGAGTGAGTGTTGTCTTAAAATAAAAGAAAGCGCTCGCGGAGAGAACGCAGTTACTTCGCTGCACAAGAAGAGTTCTCTGATCGACATCGTGCCGAGAGATGTTGAGAGTTCGGTTCCGCATATCGGTCAAGCCCGTTGCCAAGGACCTGTCAGAGGAGGACTGCTTCTGAAACGGCTCTTGTTTGCTGTAGAAGGAAGCGCATAGGTCACAGATTGAGCTTCCTCGACACTTCAAACCCTTGTTACTCCCAGTTACGGGATCGGAACGCCCAGTTAAAAATACTGGCACTGCTGATTCCTATCGTGTCGACGACACTGCGGAACCAAATGATCCGGGCACCGGTTGAGGGAATTCTGCCAACCACTCTTCCGCTGGGCCTCGCCCGATCTGGAATAGAAGCCGCCTTCTCAAAATCTTCAGCTCCCAAACTTCGAACAAAAAGCGGCGGAAAATGAGAAACCCTTCCAGCCGTTAAGGCTCGAGGAGGCTCGAGATCAGGTGAACGCAAAAGCAGTTCTGCTGCGGTGTAAGACACGTAATAATGGGACAAGGCAATCAAGCAGCAAGAACAGAAACTGTATCAAACCCAGCATCACAACATTTTAATCTGATCATTGGATTCGCAAGCACCGAAAGAGAGCAGGAGCAGCCAATGAGAGCACAAATTGAGCCTCCCCCTCCTTATTCGCTTGCCACAATCCTTCCGCAACCCTCATCGTACGAAGTCAAACTAACTATAAGATGTTGAGGTTAGGAATTACGATATTTCTGTAGCACTTCGATGGGCAGATGGAACTGCACAAATGTGTTTGCTAAGGCGTTCGATGAGTGCCCCACTCCTTGAATAAATCTCGGATTCCTTGTGTCTCTGTAGAGAGTATGCTTGCATCCTGTGACCGGATAGACATGCAACGCATCTCTGATTTGGGAGATTGAAGGCTTTTCAACCTGCTTCAGAGAACGCTGTCGGAGGAGGTGCCGGCTGCCACGCGATCCGAATAGAACCAGGTCCGATTCAGCCGAGTCAAGTCTTCCATCCCTCCGAGGTTAACGAATTTCAGCAAGGCTTGACTGATGGTGAGGTGGATAAAACAATTTCACCACCCTCGGCTAGTCGCCGCAAGAAGTTGTGTAGGCCGAACACTTACACCAACTTCCACAATGAGTTCTAGAAAAAGTATAATAAGTGACGCACCCCAGCAAAGAAGCTCACGAACGCCGACCGCTATCCTTTCAACCTGTGAGCTGCCGGATGGCTGACTGACATCAACGCTCGGCAACCTCGTGACTACCCGAGGCGAGTGCAGAGGTCATCGCCGCAATTTAGATGGCTGCTCGAGTTCCTCGTTCGAGTTCGACAACAAACTGTTGAGGCCATTCGCCACGTTCGGGTACCACTCCAGTAGTTTTTCCTGAATGAGTCGTGTCATATTGCACGAGGGCCACCGAGCGCAGAGGAGGTGTGTGCTATGATGGACATCCGCTTCAGCTACGCCTCATGTTGGCTCTTCGTATCGTAGGAACCAGAAGGCACTTCAGTGGTTGAGGGAGAAATTGAAAGCTCCTATGTTCTCTACGGTTTTGCAGGAGCAGTTGGCGGCGAAGCTATGAACTCAGGTAGTCTGCCCCTGAGTCGGAGATTCGATGAGGTCGGTCGGAGGCTTGTGGAATTGTGAGTGGTGCATGCCAATGGACTAACTGATGCATCTATAATGCCCTTAAGGCTTAGTAGTAATCTCTGGCTCCTTTTCCTTTGACCGAGAAAGTCTTTCGCCTTTTACTTAAGATTTCCGGGCAAAGTTCAAACACAGAATTCCGTTCAGGTTCAAAAATGACATCCGGTCCTGCGTAGTCTAAAGGCCCCCACACACTTCTGCGGCAACGCCGCGGCCGCGAGCCCTTCCGCAAGCGGCGGGGCGACGGCAGACTGTCCGCGCTCTAGCCCTTCGATGAGTCATGCCGATCAGCGGCGCCCGCGGCCGCCGCTGAGCGGAATGACTGGTCGTCTTCGCCGTCCGCCGCTCGCCGCAAAAGTGTGCGAAGGCCTTAAGGCCCCCCTCCCAGACTTCTGCGGCGTTGCCGCTGCCCTATCCTTCATCATAGGGCAGGGACGCAGAGCTCGCCGCCAGCGGCGCCGGGAGAGTCTGTCTGCGCTATGCCCTTTCGCGGCGGGGTCCCGACTAGAAAGACTACAGTACCTCGCCGTCGCCGCTGGCCGGCCGACAGCCGCCGTTGAGCGGCGTGACTCATCGATTTCGCCGTCCGCCACCCGCCGCTGGCCGCAGAAGTCTGCGGGGGCCTTTAAGTCCTATCCATCCAGTATCGTAAAATAATCTGGGAGAAGCGAAAATGGTGAGTACATGTAGTGAATTCTTCTGACAGTACTTTTTACTGTCAGGGTTTCACTACATCTTGTAAGTGTAAGTGACCTCGCAACTTAACCAAGGGCTATAAAGTCACGAAATGGAATAAGCCGGTCTCTGCTTGCTTAATGGAAGAGACAAAGTCGCCTAGCTGAAGTACGGTACTGAGCACCCTTCCTAGGAGCACGGATGATTCAAAACTCGCTTGGCAAGTGAGGCTGCGAGAAGAAGTTTGGAGGCGTTGTGTTTCGCGGCCGACTCGAAGACCGCTCCCGCGCTGTGTTCATCCATGATATGTGGCACTGAAAAGAGTGGACGCAAGCTTGCGACCTTCCTTGGTAAGCCACGAAGCACCTATGGGTAGGCTGAATCCCACAGGTTACGGAATAGGTCGAAAATGCGCATGCAAAGAGTCTCCACAATATTCCGTAAAAGTACAACGCATGACGCATTCCAAGACGACCCTTTTCACCTTTCTCGTCCACCCTTTAACTGGGGAGTGGAGAGCTTCGTTGCAAACGGAGCTGTGGGGTAATGGAAAAAAACGAAGGCACATGTCGCGAAGACGTACCGTGGGATGCGGGAACGTACAGAGGCGGATGAGGGGGGCAGGAATGTGCCGTTGCTCCTACCTAATCGCGACGTAATCGTGTGCCTTGCCAGTGCGGCTCAGCCGGGCCTGATTGGCTGCAGCGGTTACTGTGGGATCAAGGGCGCGCTCCCGCACCCCCACGCTGCATCTTCATAATCTGTACTGGAACATGTATTGGAGACAGCCAGGTGCGCTCTTTCAAAGGAGAGGAACTCGATTGCAACTGGAGCTAGGCAGGATCTGTTAAAAAAGAATAAATGACAAAGGACGGCGTTACTCAATCCGTTTTGGATGCGCCACGCATTGCATCTCTACGGAATGCCGTGGAGGCGATTAGAACGCGTATTTGGCCATACAATGCTTTGCGGCGGCCGACCAATGAACAAGTCAGCGCGTTATCCTTTCCAGACAAATCTGGTACCAACCCTTCTTCCCCTTCCCGGGAGTGATGGAGGGCTGGGTTGGCCTGGGCGAGAAATCCTAACCAGAAACCTCGTATCGGGTGCACGCAACAGCTGGCACATCCTCCGGCAGCGCTACACGCTCTAAGTCCTTCCCCAGGGTCTTTTATGATGTTAAGAACAGAAAGTGCTATGGAACAACGTGAAGAAGCACATCTCAGGATAGAGAATAAATAAATCGAAGCCCGTCATCAAATGCACGTGCGCCTCCTGCGTATACAGGCTGACGCTCGTACACTTAATGTGACCATTTTCAAAAAATGTCGTCGACGATTTTTGTCTTACGCTTAGGTGAACAAAGGTTGGTATCTGAAGGTGTCATACGCCACAAATTGTACTTCATGCGCATCAAAGCATTCAAATCCCAAAACAATCGCAAAAGCTTGAAATTAGCACCGGTCATCTCGCTACAGTGGCTCTAACACAATTTGAATGCGGCTACGAAGCACCTGATTTGAATCCAAGAAGTCACATTTGCTAGGAAATGGGATGTCGATTGGCATCAAGGAGAGGACGAGAACTCAACTGAAAGGACTCTGAATTGGAGGGAGAAGGGCGTGACACAATTCAGCCGGCTGTAGACCGACTCTTTCATCGCTTTACGCAGCACGGGTGAGGCTATCGTCATGCCAAGCAGTTACTCAATAAAACGCAGGTGTTGCGGCTTCTGCTTGCTACAGTTTGTTCTGCACCTCCTTGGTGAGGAGCTGTTTAAGCACGATTACTGTCGCTGCGATATTTCAAGTGTGCTGATGAGTGAACCTTTTGGAAGCGAATCGCAGAAATGCGTCATCCCTCTAACCATAAGCATTGCCTGCATCAAAAACATCGTCTCTGCAGTGCATCAAAATTTTACTGGTGTAAATCGGGTTGTTGTCAAAAATGGAAATCACTCGACTTGTTTCCATATGCCTCCTATGTTATGAAAGAAGAAGCATAAACTCGTCGTCATATTTGAAGTGTGTATAAAGAGAGGCACGTGTAGTGCAGTCGGAGATGGTTCCGGCTGTCGCGTGCACCTGATACGAGTAGTTCGGATTTATCGCCTAGGCCAATCAAGCCTACTACACCTCAATTGATACCAGGGTTGTCTGGGAAAGGCGCTGAATTCTTCATCGGCTGGCCATCGCAAGTCAATTTTGTACGGCCAATTTCGCATTCAAACCGCCTTCACGACATCCCGTAGAAGTAGAATGCGTGGCTTATCCCGAAATGGATTGAGTAACGTCGTCCTTCATCCTTTTATCCAAACTGTGGTATCGACGATTGCTACTGATATACATATATCAAGTTTAATAGGCAAATAAAACATCGTTTGGTTATCGCTGAAGGTTAAGCAGGAAAGGAATGCTGAAATTGCCTAGCATGTAGGAAATACGTATGGGGATTTCTAGAATGCGAATGTTGCCCATACTCCACAAAAAGGATAGGACTTCACATATACATACCCTTTTCAAGAAAACAGTAGCCCCTGAAAGCTTAAGGCTATAAAAAACAGTTGAATCCTAGTACATCTTTGACATGTATACTTCGACAATACTTCGGCAGTTCATACGAGAAATGAGGCTACTTCATAAACATTTGCTATTCTTTTTCAATTTGTACAGTTAGCTCTGTTTTCAAGAAAATTTCCATGAAAAAGCTTATCTCTAAAGCCCTCTTTCAAAAATCTAAAAAATTTAAAAATCTTTGTTGACAAAGATCTCTTCGAGCTTTGTCAAACGTTACATGCTGCAACATCGAACTCTACTCGTTCGCCCGCTTTGCGGCCTATGATTTGATCAAAAAGAAATCGGAACCTACCGTCACTCCTTCACATGAGAGATGTGAAATTTTGCAGACAGCTTAATTTAGTCATAGAAGAATACTCCAACGCCCATAGTGGAAGAGTTTTATAGAACGTAATCGAAACTTCTGACGTTGGAATATGACCACTAGCGGTGGCCTGAACATTGTGGCTCTGGGCTTTGCTGGTACAGTTCGTATCGGCCGATATCCCTGGATTATTGGCTTAATGTCTCTTCAGCGAATCGGAAGTCGATTCATTCCCTCGCTTCGCTGAGGGACCACAGACATTCGGAGCTGCTAAGACGATCTCGTCAATGTTTAGGTGCCACTTAACTCACGCTCGACTGAGCAGTTCGCTTGAGAAATAATGGCAATTTGAGAATATCTTGGTAGAACTCAAAGGCACAACCCATTCGAAACTTTGAAGAAGAATTTAAAAAGAAAAGTCAGATAGCAGGTGTGGGTGTCTTTCTTTCTTTTTTCCTTGGCCTCTACGATAAGCTGTTCTATGCACTGCGCCAACATGGCTCGGCAGCCACAGTTGTTTTCAGCCTACTTGAGCTCGTCTTCTTGTGGTTGGTGGACTCTGCGAGCAGAGAGTGGGTCAGAAGGCAGACTGAAAATGCTCAACTCCGCTAACAACTCCCTCAGCAGATATGGGACACATATTTGAAATCAGCGCTCCAATCCGCATTCAGTGATATGCAACTGATCGTAAGGTGCCACGGTGACCTGGTGTCCTTCCCATGTCAGTATGAGCTTCTTCACTCCAAAGTTTTCAGCGATATGATCGTCTTTAGGTGCTTTATGTCGTGGAAAGGTTCCGATGTGGAATTTGCGAGAGGAGGAGACATTTGAATTTGGAATCTACGCGTCCGTCAATAACCTAAACTGATCTAATGGTTTTTCGGACTATGTAATCCGGATTCAACAATTCGACTCTTACCAGCAAGCAAAAGAAAGACTAAGACGAGACGAGGAGACATTTGAATTCCAGGCTAACCAATGATAGGCTATACAAATGAAAAGTTCAGCAATAGTTTAGGTATGTTTTATAATCACGAGAAAGCTCCGTATTGGAGATAGCCGTCAAAAGGCCAAGCGGCCTTTAATGAAATGATTTTTGTCTTCAGATTTTTTATTTCCTCCTGCCAGAACGTAGTGCAAGTACTTCATCGCCCCTGGTAGCAAACATCCAAGAGCTCTCTCTCTCTCTCAGCTGCTTTGCCATGTGCCGTTTATATTTCTGGGAAACCCTTTTATTTCGCTATTTCTCCAATTCTATGAGTGGTCAGTCATAATTTGCTTGGAACTTTTGCTGTTCCTTGCAGAATACCTTTGTTTATGTCGTTTAACAGCTTCGCAATTACAGACAACATGGAGTGCAGTGCAGGAAAGTGTGGTGTTCAGAACACCCTTTCTTCCACACCCATATACAGCTCCATCGTGTGTCGCCATACGCTCATTATAGATGTTATGTCCCTTTGCCTACGCCAAAGTCCAATTTTGTGAGGTAAACGAGTTTTCTAGGAAACTATCTAGCTCTAACGCAAATCTCACAGTGAAATGAAATTGTAGAGCGGAGTTATCCTTTTCATCCAGAAAGGAGCTGCATTGGGGGGTTGGCGAGCAGCTAACGATAGACGGAGTGTGTGTCTTTGTGATCGACACCGATCATTACCGATGAATGCACGAGAGGCTGAGGTTGAAATTGGCAACTCGAGGAGAGTCGAGAAGTCAGTCATGGAGAGGAACCAGGACGACACCATCCTAGCAGCGTGGCAAAGCACATCAACAGCATTTGCTGTAAAATGAGATCGCAAAGAGGAAAAGCGAGAGGTCTGTCGGAGGAAGAAGCTCGTAATAGAGGCGTCGGAAAAGTGGGACGACCCAATCGCTGTGAATGCTTCGCTCTTTTGCGTTCGAATCGCGCGCAGTTGACTGGGGGCTCCGAAGATTCTTGACGGCACTGACGTCTTCAGTTCTGGCCTTCACATTCGATCATCCGAATGAGTGCGAACGCGGTGGGTCGTGATTCGACGCCCGCCTGCGCTAAACGATCTGAATATGGCGATTCGTATTTGGCGCCTAACAAAAGACAGCGAGGCTGTTTGAGGTAACAGCAGGTGGCTGGAGGGGGGGGGGGGGGGGAGGGAGCAGAGGTGGGGCCAGTGCGCGAAACGCCGCTCTGACCTTGACTAGGGGTATTCTCGCAGGATTAACAAAGCAAAAGCCGCACAGATTTGCATGCCGAATCGCCCTCCGAGAAGACGAGGAGTGCGCAGACCGTGCAGGCTAATCCCGATCCTCAACAGCAACTTGCCAAAAAACCGCCAAACACGAGGGTGATCGACTCGGCTGAAGTCGGCTGATGCTTTTCGGGCTCTGAAAACACTAGCGACACGGCCGAGTCGAGGCCACAAAGCACGACTTAGCCCTGCTCACGACCATGGCCGAAAACCTGCTCCGCTCTCCGCCCGCACAACCTGCGCCACTGATCCGGCGCCTAATTCCGAAATTGGTCAGCTGAGCCGTCGGGTGACGCCATCGTTTGCGGATCGCCGTCATATGCCGAAATTACAGGGCGATTCTGGCTAAGAAGGAGAGGAGAATGCGGGAGGCAAGACTTGGGGCCATGAGACATCGCTTGGGAAGGGCAGACAATGGTGGGATAAGAATCAGCGGCTGGAACCTCTGTGAAGCTCTGCTCCTTCTCTCCTTCTCCCACGCGTTGTAATGGCAGTCTACAGCATCTTGAACGCGGCGGCAAAATGCAGTTCTTCCTGTAGCATTGTTAGATCTAGCCCTAATAGTTCGTTTATAATGATTCATTAGAATCTGGTATTCCACTGAGATTTGCTCTCCAGGAAACGGGAATAATTTTATTTTCAAAGAAAATGTTTGCTAAGCTTCGTTTTGGTCTTACTCAAGGTGTCTGCTGCCTATCTCCTTTGTTATGACCATTTTTACCCTTCCGTAGAAATAGACGACTATTTTTTATGGAGATATCGGATCCCCTCAGCACTTCTGGCAGCGGAGTGGCATCATGTGGCACTGTCTTCACCAGTGTGAATACTCGGACAACATTTTGTTTTGCAATGAATGATCGTCATAGAACAATCATAAGAATCATTCAAGAGCCTTCATACCGATTCTACACCAGTGAAATAGATAATCCCGTGGGAATTGGGACACACATCATCTGCCGCTTACATAATCGCAACGAAAAAAAACAACGAAAGAATATTTTGAGCTTTGGGACAGGTAAAGGCTTCGTACATTAGCGGATAATTATGGTGAAGCAAAATTGCAAAGAAAGCTAAAGAATGGAGTAAAAAGCTTCAGCAAAGAAAATAGTTCCCAGGAGCAGTAGTCTAGTCGTAAGGAGGTTCTCTGAGGGCTTTTCCAACAAGTTCGTGAGTCCGGCCAACATCTTTATTCGGATCTAGGGGCACATTAGTTTTGCAATATGCTATTGCTTACGGTTAGGAAAGGTTCATCACAGAAACTACGACAGCCTTAAGGTTGGAATAGGAACACTTTAAGTTTGTCAAAATACCCGTTGTTTTATAATCGGATCAAATCACCCTCGTTGCCTGTCGTTAACCATAAAACAATTCTTTGAAAACCATCTGATTTTTTAGTGAAACCATTTAAATACCGGGAATTGCAATCCGAGAGTTCATGGAGGAATTAACGGCTGTCGTAAATGTGACAGCGACGCATTGGAACTTCGGCGGTGCAGTTCAAACCAACCACCGGCACCTGCAGGGAACTCATGGTCAGATTGATTCGCCCGGTTTTCGTGGAAGTACAAACAGTGTGGTAGGAGAGCGTCGCTCAATGAAGCGGTGAACTTTCCATATGCTAGGTCAGCTGTCGGTCATAAAGCACACGTAATAGTACACGAAAGCACATTCTGTGACCCCTTTTAGTCTAAGCATTCCCATTACTCTTGAGGACGAAAGGTACTAAACAAGTTCTGAAGAGCTCCAGGGGCAATGCGCAAAGTGAGTGCAGAACGCCAGCAGGCCCGAATACGTGAGGAGCGTGACTACTTTCTGCGGATCCTATGGGAAGTAGTGCTCTGTGGACAAGAACCACGTCCCGTCTCGGTATTTTTGAGCAAATACCGACGCTCGAGCGGGAACTGGGACCGGCGAGGGACACACCTTGCGAGCGGCACAGCACTGGTTATCCTCAGCTCAAACGTGTGTAGCGCCGCTCAAACCATATCAGGAGTTTCATCTTCATCCTGTGGCCGGCAGTGAGTTGTTTCCGAAGAGAAGGAAGGCCCTGACGGTTCCTGCATTTAAACGCAACATGTGGCGGGCGCTGGATGACCAGCGCGAGGGCACAGAATGATGAGCTGCACATGTTTTCGCTTAGGTTTCTTGCGCCTTCAGTGTTCAAAAGGTATCGTTTGTGAAGTAGCCCGCCCCTCTATGGTGAGTTTATACTAGACGTGTTTGCAGGGGATAAAACTTCAGTTGTTTATTGCCTCAGAATAGCATGGGATCTACGCATTTAAATTGCCTCCACGATATCCCGTAGAATTAGAATGCGTGATGGACCCCACAGAGAAATGGGTAAATGAATACCTTCATCTCCATTATGAGGTAATAACCCACCACCTTAATGAGCAGAACAAGGCGCTATAAGACAGACGTAGACCTCCTTTTCCATGCATAGTGCAGTACCTTGAAAATGATTAGAACGGCATGGCTAGCATACGCATTCATTACATCCTTGGGCCAGATTCATCAATCGCTTACCGACCGGTATATCGGTTATATTATCCGTGTCTCTGTATTTCTCTGCATCACTCACTACGTAGGCTATTATGGTGAATCCTCAACGAGATGGTACCGGCGGTATCGTTGATGAATCTGGCCCCTGGTTGCCTAGTGAAATGGCCATCTGTTCGAGACCACAACGACCCTAAACTCGCAAACCTTCTTCGAAAATCTGAACCAATTGGCTGCGCTGCGAAAATTCCTCGTTGAATGAATATGCTGCTGTAATTGTCTACTAAACACTTAGATAAGCGTTTTATGATAGAGCCTTCTAGAATCTAATGGAAGGACTTCCGGAGTTATACAACGGCAGCAAATGCAGCAACTAATGAAGCGAGTTCCGGCGTCACTTTCGTTAATAGTTGTCATCCTCACGCAATCCTGACGCCGTTCCATTGCCTCATCGATCAAATACCCAGAGCCACTGGGCCGGATGAGTGCAAGCGGATTGAAGGAGAAGTTGGAAGTGGCTAAGCGGTGACAGGCGGAATGGATCGAAATGCGATGGAGTCGTCCTGCTCGACGCCAGATCGCTCGAAACCAGCCGGCGGAGTCGTTTGGTCCCACTGCCTCCCCGTCAATCAGCGCATTTGTCATCTTCGGATTCTCGTCTGAAGAGTCCACACCTCGTGAATAGGCGACGTCCACGGAAGCCCTCGCAGCCTCCGGTTCCCCACAAAAACCGCCGTACCGTCTTTGCCTAGCTGCTTACGTCCGAACACTCTCCACATAAGGCGGAAGCACCACGTATTCTGTACAGATCGCTGCGAACCGTCACCGCTGAACTGCAAGGGAAAGCGTGTACCAAAAACGAGACCTCATTTTAATTTGCATACACTATTTGAAGGGGTCTCCCTCGATAGAGAGCCTTCTGGCTCTCTTGTTAAGAGGGATCTCGGGCCGCTTGTCGCAGGGCCACGTGGCGCGTCCCCGGGTGGTGGATAGGGGAATTAAACGCGAACCAAATGCGACCGTGTACTGCCCAGAGACGCAGGTGGGATGCAGGGGATGGACTCCTTGCTCCTGCTGTGTCGGGTCGATGCGTTCCTTGTGCGTGGGAGCGGCATGTTCGTGCACAGTGTGCGTGGATGTGTCCGTGACTGTGCGGAATGTAACTGTGTCGGCTCGGCCAAAAGCTTGCACTCGGTAGACTGGGAGTACATGTAAGGCGATTCGAGGCCGCCTTAAGTCTCGCCCCGTCCCTTCGGGCAGTCTGGCTGGCTGCCCGGAGTACCCCGCCCGCACGACAGAGCCTGACTAGCTACCCGTGTTGTATTCCAGTCAAACACAGCAGCACTAAAGGGCCTCATTCCCCTGACCCCGAAAGAGCCCCCATTTCTGCAGCGATGGGAAGGACGAGTACGGAGAGGCTGCTAAAATCTCAGGGCCTAACCAGGCTGCGCAAATTGAGAAGGACTAGGATGACGATCTGTACTTACAACGCCCGCACGCTTGCGTCGGAAGCATCCGTCGAGGACCTGATGATGCAAGCCAGGAAGATCAAGTACGACGTCATCGGACTGACCGAGACGAGAAGACACCACCCCCTACACGCCGCCTACGACTCCGGAGAAGAACTGTTCCTCGGAACATGCGACAGCAGGGGAGTAGGCGGCGTTGGTGTCCTCGTCAACACGCACTTGGCCATGAACATCGATTCGTACGAGTCTCTGACAAGCCGAATCGGACGTCTGCGACTGAAGCGATGTGGCTCCGTGCCAGCCTTGACTGTGTTCGTCGCGTATGCCCCAACATCCGACTACGACGACGAAGACGTCGAGGCCTTCTACGTGGAGCTGGAGAAGTTCTATAAAGAAGATCACACCTTCTACAAGGTGATCGTCGGCGACTTCAACGCCAAGATCGGGCCACGAAGGTCGCCGGAAGAACCTCACATCGGAACCCACGGTTTGGAGTGGAACGAGCAAGGTGAAAGGCTGTCTGAGTTTATCATGTCGACCAAGACCATCCATGGAAACTCGCAGTTCCAGAAGCCTCCCTCCCTACGATGGACCTGGGAATCCCCCGGTGGCCAGTTCCACAACGAGATCGACCACATCATCTTCAATCGCAAGTATTGCCTGACCGATGTCTCCGTTGTCCCCAAGTTCTACACGGGATCGGACCACCGCCTACTTCGCGCGAGGTTCCGCTTTTCGCGTCAAGGAGAGAAGGCCGCGAAGTTCAAGAAGAGGAGTCCCAGAACGACCATCAACTGGGATCTCTACACCTCTCTTGTCGGCCTTTGGGAAGATGCCGTCATGGACAACGTCGACGAGGAATACGATCGCTTCGTGCACCATCTCCACGATAGTGCTAAGGGAGCCGAGAGCTTGAAGACCACCAAGAGACGCCTGTCTCCGGAAACTCTCGAGCTGATACGCCAGCGTGGAGCAGCACGAGCGTCAGGCAACTATCAACTGACGTCCGAGCTTGCAAAGCTATGCAGAGCGGCGATAAAGGAAGATCTGAAGGAGAGAAGGGCGGAAGTGTTGGCTGAAGCAGCAGAGGCAGGGCTGAGCATCCGCAATGCCCGCCGGAACTTCGCCAACTTCAAGACCAAGATGACCGCTCTCCGACGTCCTGACGGAACCGTCACCTCTTCCAGAAGGACCATGGAGAAAGTCATCCACGACTTCTACTCCGATCTCTTCGATAGCCACGTCCACCTGCCCCTACGCCATCTTCCGCAGGATGGATACGTCGTCCCCTCTGTTCTCCCTTCCGAGATCCGACACGCCATCTCGTCGGTGAAGAAACGTACAGCACCCGGTCCCGACAGGATCAGACCCGAACACCTGAAGAACCTCCCGCCAGCGCTCATCAACACCCTGGCGCGGCTCTTCACACGTTACCTGTCGGAGTGCAAGGTTCCATCTCAGTGGAAGACCAGCAGGACCGTCTTGCTGTACAAGAAGGGAGACGTGCACGACATTGGCAACTATCGCCCGATCTGCCTGCTGTCCGTAGTCTACAAGCTGTTTACTCGAGTCATCCTGAATAGGATTAGTAGAACGCTGGACGAAGGACAGCCATGCGAACAAGCAGGATTTCGGAGAGGATTCAGCACGATCGACCACATACACACCATTACGAAGCTCATCGAAGTGTCGCGAGAGTACAAGCTGCCGCTGTGCCTTACGTTCATTGACCTGAAGAAGGCATTCGACTCCGTCGAGACTGAAGCGGTCATGGAAGCCCTGCTCACCCAGGGCGTTCCTACTCAGTACATCAGAGTCCTTCGAGAGCTGTACAGTGGATTCACGACCAAGATCTCTCCATTCTACAACGACGTCGTCATCGACGTAAGGAGAGGGGTTCGGCAAGGGGATACCATATCCCCGAAGCTCTTCAGCGCCACCCTCGAAAACGTCATGCGCGAACTAGAATGGGAAGACATGGGAGTGAAGGTCGACGGCCGGCAACTGCACCATCTTCGCTTCGCTGACGACATCGTTCTCATAACACCGAGCATCAGTCAGGCGGAGCGAATGCTGGCCGACTTCGATCGTGTATGTGGAAGCGTTGGACTGCAGCTGAATCTTACGAAGACGATGTTCATGAAGAACGGATGGGTTTCTGATGCCCCATTCTCGCTCAACGGAACGAACATCTCCGAATGCTCCAGCTATGTGTATCTGGGTCGCGAAGTCAACATGGCCAACGACCTAGCACCAGAGCTGAGCAGGAGGAAACGAGCGGCTTGGGGAGCTTTCAAGAGCGTCGAAGAAGTCGTGAAGAAAACGAAGAACGTCCGACTCCGTGCCCACCTATTCGACTCCACTGTTCTTCCTGCCCTAACATACGCCTCAGAGACCTGGGCTATACGAAAGCAGGATGAACACGCGATCAGCGTCGCGCAGCGTGGAATCGAGAGGACGATGCTCGGAGTGACACGACTCACGCAAGTGAGAGAAGGCCTCCGGAGTTCCGAGCTTCGCCGACGTTCGAAGATCAGAGACGCTGTCGCATGGGCCAAGTCGTCGAAAATTAGGTGGGCCGGCCACGTAATGCGATTCGCAGACACCCGCTGGACGAGAGCCGTCACAGACTGGATTCCGCGGGATGTCAAAAGAACACCAGGACGCCCACCAACGCGTTGGTCGGACTTCTTCGTGAAAGCCCTGAACGACCGATATGACGCTCTTCGTGTCCCTCGAGCGAGGAGGATCCATTGGACCACTCTGGCACGCGACAGGGACGAATGGAGACGCTGCTGGCGCCCGCTCGAGCAAGTCGATGATCAACGGGACGACAGGTGACAGGTGATTTGAAGGGGTCTTCGAAGCAGTCGCGGTTCGCGCTAGGCTAAACTCTTCCATACAAAGCAGTCTTGACGGAGTGTTCCATGTCTTGCAGTTTTGAGCCAAGGAGGGTAATCGAGGGTCTCTAACAGCAAGTCTTTGCATCGCATAATAAAGTGATGTTATTAGAGGTCTACATAGTGTCTACGACCACTACTTTTTGCGAGCTAACAGTTGCACACCACAATGCATCTGAGCAAAGAAAAACATCTTCAACACTGAAAGATTCCTTTATCACCCGCCACTTTTTAATAATCGACAAATGAAACAGCTGAAAACAAATATAGCCGACTGGGAGACAGCGGGAAATTCAGCCTTCTGTTAGAACCTACAGGAGTTTCTGGTTATATTAATTCCACCCGAAACATTCACTGCCTTCGAATAACTCTACTCTTTGATTAGCTTCCTCGCTTTTTGTGAAGGGGATATAATTCCTTCAAGATGTGCTTGGAGACTCGCAGAACTTCTGGCTTACTTTGTCATACACGGACCGCACTTAGGCTCGTGCCGTATAAGAGTTCAAAGAATTAGAGCGTGTCAAACTCAGCGTCAGATTCTCCATGGGACGCCTCGTCGGTTATGACCGCTACGATTCATATGTAAATTCCGTAGTTGGCGCCGCGTCAAACGGCCGTATTCAGGAATAACTTGGCCATCGAGCGCAAGTAGCGCGACCAGTCTTGAAAGGTGGTACGTTGTGAAAGCCGCACGGGCTATGGGTGTAATGAGAGTGCCGGCCGAAGAGTCGGAATCAGCCGAAACCAGCCTCCTCTCCTGCGGCCTCTAAGGGACCGTGAGCACATCCAATACTTGTCAATTTTAGCCACAACGCAAAGCTTGAAGAAGCCAAAGCCACTAAATAAAGCAGAGGCCACACACTACCCCAATGGACATAAAGCATCCCTAGAAAGTCATTCGCTCTGTGGCAGGGGTGTGCGTAGATGAAATTCGAAATATCGTAGATCGTAAATCGTAATTACGAAAAAATCGTCGTAAATCGTAATTCGTAAACCGTAAATCGTAGGAGTAACCTGACGTGTAGTGCAGTACAACTGAATTTCTATAGGTTTTTCTGCTAACCTTACTACAAGGTGATCCAGAATTTATTTATCGTGCTATCTTTAGCAGTTTTCTTGCCAATTTTCCATTTTTTTAGTTTGACTTTTCCTTCTGATTAGACACCATTCAAACTAAACTCTACATGTTTTAAGAAAAAACTTTACCTTAACCATGCTGTTTCAACAAAAAGCTTTCATCGTTTGGATGATCGTTAAGTTTCCACCTTGAGCTAACGCGGGTGCAACTCTATCCTGTCGAACAAAAAGATCGTACCGGAGCAGGGACTCAGGCGGAAATGGATAGTAGTGCGAAGACCTCCACCATTCATATAATAGAAAACATGATTCATTTTTGCTGAGTCCTTAGACACAAGCAGCTATATACAGGCCCTCGAAGTTGGGAACAGTATTGCACCGTTCGCGCATGCCCACGAGAATACGTGCGCATGCACTGACATACGTGGCGAAAGGCTCTGCCACAAGCGAAGCGGTGGCTCAGCAGGGTGCGACGCTGCTTCACAGGTAAGTAGTTTTTTTACTAACGATAAGCTGTCGGAAAAGCACTGCAAAGTTTCCAAGCATTTCTTAATTTAACAACGGTACAGTCTGGCTCAGTTCTACATTCTTACAGCTCGAACACTCTAGAACATAATGCCATGCATTGCAGAGTATTCTAGAGTACAATATTTTGGTCTCCACTTGAATAGCCAACGATCTGCGCGACTCGGACCGATAGTCGCGACCAGGATGTGCGTTAAATTTTTTTTCGGAAAATTTTTAATTACAAATTTTAACGAAAAAAAATGCGTTAAAATCGGTAAATTCGTTAAATAAAATTTTCCTCAGCTGCAGTCAGTTTGGCTGTATTTTAGTATGTAAAAAGTGAGATCTTTTTTTTATTCATTTTTCGACTCCACGGCAATTATACGTATGGCTGGCCTTCGTCTTCACAACAAATAACAGCAGTCCATCCATCATCAATAGAATTGCTAAACAAGAAAAATCGTCAAGATTCTAAAACCAAACAGTAACAACAAGACTTCTAAAGAAACAAATTTCTTACTTACGTAGTTCGTGTAGCTTGTGGAAAGTCGTCCAGTTTCTGGGAAGGTCCAAAGTGCTATGCACCTTAACAAGGCTGATCGTTTTTAATTTGTTCTGATAACATTTTTTACAGAACTTGCGCTCGCTAAGTCGATTTTACAGCCTAAGATTATTTTATAGTACTACAATTGTTTTGTATGTTACAATCCCTTCTCTCAATGAACAATCTCTTAATGAAGAATTCAGGTAAGAAGGCAGTGATCATCGATTCTTTGGCACAGTTCGTCTTCGGAAGATATTTACGAAGTTCAGAGATCGCCTGTGAACTCAGAATTGTCAGAAGCAGAGAATCTAGAACAACAGACGTTGACAAATTTTTTAATCGAATTGAATTTTTCCGCATTGAGTATTTTTGTCTCTGCCACCCAAATATCGTAGATTTAAATTGTTAATCTCTTTCTCTTCTGTATTCCAAGGAAATTCATAAGGAACACGCGCACGTATATACTGACTGTGCTTCTCCCAAAAGTAACTGCCAAGAGAGATCTCAAATAGGACGAAAAGAATAAGCAGAATCGTTGACATGCACAGTATGAAGTTCAATAAGAGCGAAGCAGTGACAGTACCAGCAGCCGAGCCCTAACAGTTTATTTGTGTTTCGTCACGTCTTCATCACATTTTCTATTCCTTTTGAACCCCACCTATGAAACAAATATCTCAAAAAACTGTGAAATCAACTGACCGGTTAATAAGTATTAAGAACTAGTATGTAGCACGCTAGCCGAGAATGGACTAATAAGTAAAAAATGCGAAACTTCTGCAGGGAAATGTTGGGCGCACGAAAATAAATTGGTAAAGGAGCAAGAAAAATGCCAGCAATTCTCGAAATATAAGGACGATATCGACTGCCTATCTCCAAGAAAGTAGAAGACTTCCTCGGTATCGCAACGATACCGCGAAAGCTCATCCAAAAAATTCGTCCAAAGTGCGTTTACATGAAGAAGTAAAATTTTTAAAAATGGCGTGTAAAATGTCGTTATTGCAAGTTAGCGGAAATTTTCGTCGTTATATTTCGTTAAAATGTTTTTTTAACGAAAAATGCCTGTAAATCCGGTAAATTGGTAAAACGTTAATCGTTAAACCCACACCCCTGGTCGCGACTCAGCACCGTTCAGTCTCTCGTTCTCCGCTTTCGTATTAAGGGCTTTCTGATAAACGTGATCACGGGGGATGAGTTCACCGTCTTCTACGTCAACTGGTCCAGAAGGCGCTCAACGAACAACCTATGAAGCAGTCAAAGCCCGACCTCCACCAGAAGAAGGTCATGCTGTGCTGTTGGTGGGACTCCCATGAAGTGCTCTACACGTGTTCCTTAAAACCGGCACACCAGCGAACATTTACGCTGTCCAACTGCAAAAGTTGAGCAAGGCCACGCAGCGAAACGACCAGAACGGAAAATGTCTATCTTCTTAACGATAACGCTCGGTCACATGTTGCAAACAAGTCACGCCAAAAATTTCAGAAATGTTAAGTTGAACTCGAAAAGACTGCGCACGACACGGCGACACCTGTTGTGGTGCCACATAAGGCATTAAAAAACCACGCTAAAACGGTGCAGAAGTGAGCTACTAGAGGAAGGAGAGTGGGCACATCTTGCTAACCCTGGCTGCACCACGTCTTTTGCACGTCGGTTGCCCGTAGCTGGATAACATTTACGAGAATTTACGATTTACGACCAAAAATGTCGTAAAGCGTAAATCGTAAGAAAACTGCCAAAAATCGCCGTAAATCGTAAAATTGTAAATCTTAAATCGTAATTACGCACACCCCTGCTCTGTGGTGAAAACCATTTGTACTTAGAGCAATAGGACGTCGTATAATTCAACCTTTCAGAGATGTTTCAGAAAGATAAATTGCTGGACAGACCTGCAACGGCAACTTGAACCCATCCGCTTTAGTGTTTTCTCAAGTAGGAACTTCCGAGGTGGGTTACCACACTTGCTATCCCACGGTGTAACCGAGAAGCTTAAGTTATTCCGGTACTTCTAAGGTGAGTGTAGCGGCTGCCACCTACAGCATCAGTAATTCCATGGGTGTAATCGGTCCATGCTTAGCAGCCCTAAAATTACACTCAACATAGGAGTGGACATCGGTAACTAAGGATTGAACTCTCCTCAATGCTCAAGTAACCTAATGTTGCTGTTTGCGAGTTCGAGATCTATGGTAGCAAGAACTTCGACAACTCGCCAAACAATTCAGTCAAGCTGTGTCAGACGAACATGCATCTCTGCGCCTATCATAGGTTGTTCAACAACGGAGGTCAAACCAATGAAAGGTTTCAACTTCCCGTGGAGTTTTGAATAGAGTGGTAGGTAGCTGAGTGGGGCCGAGTGATGATGCCGATTACAAAAATGTAGGTTGACATTGCACGCATTTGCTGGTCGAGTTCTGACCCGCCATTGTTTACCGTGTGTTTACCGATGCTTAGTTTGGTTGGCTGAGAAAATTAATCTCAAGTTAAGACAGCTCAAAAAAGAATGCCAGATTCATGAGTGGTACCCGAAATAACGTTCACACGCAAAGGTGAGGCGAAATCAATGCCCCTCGTCGTCCTTGCTTACTCATACCTTTGGTCGTTAATAAACTTCTGTCGTCTGTGATTTTGAATATGCCTACTAAACGTGTTGCATATACATTTTTTGAAAACGCATTTTCTTCTCTATTTTGCAGAACTTTTGCTTTGGTTTCAATGTATATATTAAACTTTCCGGAGCTCATAAAAAGTCATGGACAAGAGGCCAATCGTCTTATTTTTTGTCCAAGTTCAAACGTGGGCGTAAAGAACCGGCAACGGCTCGACACATAAACGCTGCATTTGGACCAGAAAGCGCGTGGAGCGGTGACGCAAAAAATTCCGTGACGTTGACGAAAGGCTTGAAGATGAGCAACGCAGCGGACGGCCTTCGGACACGACGTCCAGTTAAGAACCTTAGTCGAAGCGAGCCCGCATGCAGCTCTGCCGGTCCATCATAGCGTTCTCAATCCTGGTGAAACTTTCACGGCTGAAGAGTGCTGTCGACAGCTCGTCGAGATCGACAGGAAACTCCTACAAATGTATCCAGCATTGGCCAACAGAAGGGTTCCGATACTTCACGCAAACCAAGTCGCACGTATCCATGATCATCAGGCAGAGACAAAACGGTGCAGAATGTAAAGGCTTTTATTTCAACCAATATAGTTATGCTTAGGCCGAGATATTCACATTTGAAGTTCGAGGTCAAAAAACGACAGAGCTTTGGTAGCGGTCAAAAAACGACAGAGCTTTGGTAGCGACCCAAACAAAGCGTGGGCGAAATCGGTTGCCATAACCCCACATCCTTCACATGCAATTCATCATTCTTACCTCGACAGCCATGGAAGCACAGTAGTGCCGTCGAAGGTTTGTTGGCCATAGATTTTGCTGCGTTAGAACGTTCCATCAGCATCTGCAAAGAGAAAGCCCAATATGTTCAGTAATATACAAGACAGCGCGCCTAGTTGACTCGTGCTTTTCTTTGACACCTTCCTTAGACATGTATAGGCTGATTTTTCGACGAGCATAGGATTTATGGCCTGTAGTACCCTTTCACCATTTGAAAGAGTACATTCACTGTCCTACTTTCATGACTTCTGAGCCCTACACCATTATAGATGGGTTGTTTGAAGACATGGGTAAGCACGGGTGAGGATGACGGTCCGGGCCACCGATTTTGCCCTAATTTTATGTAAACAACCAGCAGAGGAGAGGTGTTTAGCAGGCTAATCTCGAACATAGCATTCGTTTTTGACATCTTTCTCGTCGTTTCACCTGTTCTATAGCACCTTTTCGTCTGAAAGCTCCCTAGGAAAGTATTCAATAGTTGCTCTCATGTGTTTGAACAAATGTGTTGAAGATGGGGAGTGTTGTAGCGACGACAAGTCACAGCACCAACGGAGCACAGCAGTGGGAATAGAACGCACGGCCTATTCCTCCAGAAAACACCACCCTACACACCTCTGCACTACCTCGGCCGGAAGTGGAATGATAAGCTGCGCTGATTCGACTACCCAGGGTCGACATGGCAGACGATGACCGGTCAGAACTCGTCCAGGAGATCCCTCTTCCAATTTTAGGCCTCATACTTATAGTCGCCGTCTCAGGCTCCATCTAGCGACCAGGGTCTCCATTCAATGCTCTATGGGTAGTCGAAATCCCTCCGTGGAGTAAGTCTTGATGTAGTGGTTGTCTCGCTTGGAGAGCATGTGTTGCAATGTAAAAGAAAAAAACAACGACAAACCTGTGGCGACGGACATATGATGCCCTTTCTACATGATTTCCGTACATGTAGTTAAAATGGAAAGAATTCAAATTCAGCTGTCGCAGCATGACTAGGAAGCAGAAAAGCGTGCGAGGCAACACCTGCTTCATGACTGTTAGCATCGCAAAGAGACGATTTCTTGGCCGAGCCACGTTTGATGAGAGCCTCGGGTTCTAAGACACCAAGATAGGTTCCGCATAAACGTTTTGCTTCGCAGCTCACAAACGGATTGCAGCAGACAACTTGGGCGTTTCGACGGTGCATTTCAGCTTCCGAACATATTGTCATTAGATGTCCCTGCCGCGTTCTTCACTACTCTCTGCCGGAGATGTAGACTAACGTCCCAAGAGTGGTTATGCTCCAATTGTGGTCTTTGGTCAAAACTTGGCTGGTTGAAGTGTACTGATTAAGCAACGCACTGACGAGTATTGCCAGTCGTTCTAGCCCACGCGGCAGTACAAGACTGCTTGTGGGTAGTGAACAAGAAGGTTCTTGGGGGGGGGGGGGGGGCGGAACTTTTGCCCACTTTTGGCCGCGCCGCGGGCGCGACGTCGCCAGCCATCCGCTGGTGGTGCGCAGAAATCTACTCACAAGAGTTCCATCAGAGAGCTTTCTGCTGTCTAGTATTGCATTAACGTGCGAACAGGAACTGGCTACTGCGAATTGTTGCTGTTACTAACAGCAAACTAACTAACACTAACAGCTGACTATTGTAACTACTGTTGTGATAAGGACCTTACTATTAGTAGGAAGTTAGTGATATTAGTATATCTGATAGTCTATTATCATTGGTAAAAACCTTATTTATACGATTTTTAAAATATGACCCTTCTCACGTCGAATCGAGAATTATTCTAGACAAGCATGATGCTTTACAAACCAATGTGAACACTTTCCAAAACAAAGCTACCGTCTTTCGGACAAACTAGAGGATCTCTAAGAAGAGCAGAACAATTGCCTGTTCAAGGAAATCTTGGTGTAATTTTCTTTGAAATTTTTTTAGTTGCCCGAATGAGCGTAATAATTTTTTAAACATTTTCATATTTGAGATTCAATTTTGTTTTATAGCGCAATAAGGCAGCAATCATTTAGTACATTAAAAAGGGTTCGCGCCATGCATCCGATTAGCTCTTCGCATTTTTCATTTGATTGAGAGTATGAATGACGCTTACATGAAGTTTCAAGGTGAAGATGTGTGCTTGTTACTTGTTTTTGTTGTGTATTACAGGTATGAAATTGCATACAAGCAGAAATTTTGCTATCAATCAACAAAACATCGCGACGTCTTAGACGAGGGCATGGCATAATCTCTTTTTATGGAACAAAAATCGCCGCCTTTCTGCTCTTTAGAACAAGCTTTAAACCATTATTTTTCTCAAAAAAAGGAAACTGTAAAATTTCAAACAATGTCGTCGCTTATTGAGCAGGTAAACTAAATATTAAAGAAATCATTCTAAAAATTTTCCTTGAACAAACATTATTCTAACCATTTTGTAGAGTCTCCAGTGCGACGTGGAAGGAACTCATTTTGAATTGGAAGAGGTTCAGCTTTTCTCTTTTTTTCTATTCAAAAGCGTTGGACCTGTTTAGAATAGAGTCCAATTTGGCGTGATAATGGTATGTACAGACTGCAACATGGTTCAACAGTAAACAGTCAGCAGGGCCGGGACGACGATTGGCAATTTGCCAGCCGTCGATAATCGGTGCAGGACCCACGCGCACGGAGCTAGCAAACCGTACGTGTTTTCGCCGCGCCATCACGGGCTTGCCGCGCACGGAGGTGTCACGCCCGAAGGGCCGGCCGAAACTGGGTAAAAGTTGTCGCACCCAGGCTCAGGCACGCACTCGAATCCAAGCGTCCATTTCACCGCTGTATTCAAAACGCAGCCTCGATTCACAAAGTAGTGGAAGGCATGAGACCTCCCAAAAAAGTGCACTATCAATATGCTCAATACTCCATCCTCAATACACAGATCCACTGCGTTTGGGATTTGAGAAGGACATGGCAGCAGGAATGATGCATTTAGACACCTAACCAGCCTAAGGGAGATTCGCGTAGTTTGCACTATTACCTGGCTTGTATGACCTAGACAGCCCTAAAACGAATTGCGCCGATGTCCTCTCAACACTCGTTTTTCTTCCAAGTGATCAACATCGAAACTGGAGCAATATCAGACAATCCGTGTCAAATTCCTCCGCGTCACGATTTTCCGATCAACAAGGACGAACCGAATGATGGATGCTTCTTCAGCTTCTCTCCTGACAAAACCTTCACTCAGGGAGTGGCGTGCTAGTTTCGAACCCCTGTTCGATGGGGCGACTGGTAAAGACCACGTGATGGATGACGGCGAAACGCAGATTCTGCATCAGTGCTGTTCGTGTCGGAAGGATTAAGCTACCAGGTAGGCAGAATCCTAACGAGCACGTAACAGCTTGCTTTTGCGGAGAGATCGAGCTGAGACCGGCTAGTGAAGCGCCATGATTCCACTGGCACTCGTGATGCACCACATACCTCGCCACCTATTAGGACGTAAGAAACAAGGGAAGTGAGAACCCAAGTACGGCTAAGTACGGCTGAAGAGTACATTTACTGTAGAGAACTGTATGGGATGTCTAGTCGTGTCGTCAAGCAAAAAAAAAAAACGTTTGAAGGGATTTTCAAGGACGCTTTTATTATTCGTGGAAGAATGTATTGAGATTGCGCGGTTTGGGGTACCATTCTTCGGAAGGACAATCTACATGCGCTGGAGCGAGCGATCTGTAAGAAATGGATCTACCTCTAGAAAGGGACTTGGGAAAACAAGAACAACAAAAAGGCTCGAAACCTTGACAGCAACAGAAGCAGACAACGAAACAAGTGTTAGATAATCCAACTGATCTCGAACAGAGCATGCGTCCCTCGAGTGCTCCACGACGGACGATCTCTACAAATTCGTAAATAGAGAATGCTCCTTACTTGCTGCTATTAATGCGTTCAGGCTTACAAAGGCGTATTAAATGCACTTTAGCCAGGATGTCAACAGTCTTCATTCGTCTCGCATTTTGTCGATTGGCCTTTTCCGGACCTCGGACGACTTTCTTGTTTGAGCAGGAGCCTATCAGGCGCAACTTTTATTTAGAAGCATGCTCAATTTTTAAAAGATCAAGGAAGTGAGGAAGAGAGTTAGGACTAGAGGTCAGCTACCACCGTCACCTCAAGGTATAAACTGGGTGGTTGCCATAGAAGTTAATGAGACCATCCACCTTAAGGATGAACGCCGAAGAAAGAAAGAAAATCCTTTTGAAGAAGCATAAATAGTAAAGTACTTGTTCTGCAAGTGAAGAAGAGTAGCGGAACATTTTTACATGCCCAACTCGCTAACGATCGCACACTCTATGCTTCCTTCCTTTCGTGCTGCATTATGCTTCGGAAGCTTAGCATTCACTTAGTTCACTGCAAAATTCTATGCGAACACCGCAGAATTCCATGCGCATTTCACATCTAGGAAATTCTCCTCCTGTACCTTTCTGATGAACTAACTGAGCTAAGCTCCGATCCTCGTTTTTAGACCCGTTATAGTGTCAGCGGTAATGCGTCCAAGTAGTGCTTTCTTTAGAACGTCCGTCAATGGGCACGATGTCGATCAAATGGAAGCGCAGCGCGCTGACCCATCGCAAATTCCCTGTCAGGTAGTTCTTTTCGTTCCGCGAAGGTAAACTGTGTCAGGAGATTTTTTTCGAAGATGATGAAACGACGCCATGGTAGGGCGAAAAAAATTCGGAAAACTGGAATGAAGAAAGCGCTCGAGCGATTGATTCGGACGGAGACGCACAGTCGAGAAGCGACTGTTCTTGGAGGTGAACCAACAAGGGGGCGTCCAAGCAATGATTCCCGAGGCCGGATTCATCAACAATTAAACCCGTGGGTACGCGTGGTATAAGGAGTAGAGATAAGGGATCTATCCTAGCCCGGGGGGCCACATAAGTAAAAAGTATTATGTGTAACAAATCCACTTGAGACATACCGAGCGGCCTCTACGGAACAACATGGGACCTAAACAAGAAAAGTCACAAGGACAAAACGAAAAAATTACATTTGTTGCGGTTGTAAGCAGGCAAAATTGTGTGCCCTCCTCACCATGTTAGATCCTGGTTCTAACATGTCAGGCGGCGATCAGCACACGGCATGCCTCTATTCCGTCGCTCTCTGCTCGCCGAGACGGTTGTAAATCGCGGCGATTTTTTTATTTCTTTTGTTTGTCGTTCATTTTTTGGTTTCTTTTGGGTTTCACCTCGTTCTCTAGGAGCCGCTCGGGTAAGCCTCAACTCATTTTGTTACCTACTTTTTAGTTATGTTCCCCCCGGACTAGGATAGATCCGAGATAAGATAAGAGTCAGGTAGAGATACGGTAAGAGTCAGAGACGCAGGCTTCGTGAGTATCTCTACCTCCTATACCTGCGGGTTAGTCGTATACCTTCGCCCTTTTCGAATTTCGAATAAATTCGAATTTCGAGCATTCGAATATTCGACTATTCGAACAAAGTCCGATATTCGAATTATTCGTTTATTAGAATATTCGAGAAAGTCCAATATTCGAATTATTCGTTTATTAGAATATTCGAGAAAGTCCAATATTCGAATTATTCGTTTATTAGAATATTCGAAGGCTTCGAATTTTGAATAATCGAATATCGAATATTCTTTATCAACATCTTAACAAGTTAATGGCATTCCTCTTCGAAAACCAGGGAATTGTGACCGTTTGATAAGAACGATGTTTTGTTTCGCGCGTCATTCAAAGTGGCCGAATTGTGTGTATGCAATCTGACAAGGGAAGGGCCTGGAGGTATGTCTGAAAGGGGAGAGCGAGTCATATAGGGAGAATCCCCACCCTCAATTAGTGTAAAAATGGGTTTATTTTTGACAAGTCGTTAAACACAAGGAGTAGGGAGTCTGTTACGGTGGCGATGTCTGTTCCTCCACGTGGTGCCACTGATAACTGCTTGCTGTGGGAGCTAAGCTAATCACGGACATTCGAATGCAGGCGACAGGCCCTTGTGACAGGCCGGCCTACGAAGACCCATGTCACATCACATGGTTCATGATAGTTCAAGTTTCTCGACACAGTGCTACGACGTCCGCGGGAGCCGACGCGCACTCGCAAAGCCCGGCGAGTGTGAGAAGTATGCGAGGGTCCCTGACGCGAGGACGGCATCGGGGGGGGGGGGGGACAACTGAGCTCGTCCGAAAGTCCCGTAACGTAAGCAGAACCCGCGTAGCAACGCTGAATGTGGGTACGTTGACGGGCAGATCGTGCGAGTTGGTTTGAGCGCTGGAGCGTAGAAGAGTTGATTTCTGTGCGATGCATGAGACAGGGTGGTCCTGCAGCAAGTCAAGGGACATAGGACTTGGCCTTAAGGCCGTTCTATGTGGAAGTTCCCGGACCGCCAGCGGTGTCGGAATAATCGTCTTCGAACGATTTCGTGACTCGATTGTGTCGTGCGCTTTAACGATCGATTGATTGGTAATCGTTGTCGCCGCTAAGGAGCGACTCTATCACTTCTTCTCTGCGTATGCTGCGCAAAGTGGCTGCTACGATCAAGCCAAGGAATAGTTTTGGAGCCAGCTTGATGAGAAGACAGTAGAGGTACCACCGAAAGGTCTTATCATAGTCGCTAGTGACCTTAACGGGCACGTTGGTGCTACGAAGGACGGGTACAGTTGTCATGGTGGTTTCGGATACGGGTCTCGTAACGCCGATGGTGAGCGTATTCTTGAGTATGCGGAATCGCATAGCCTCACCATTGTGAATACCGTCTTCCGAAAACGCGAATCCCACCTCATCTCATATTAAAGTGGGAGCTCCAAGTCTCAGATAGACTTTGTGCTTGTGAAGGATCGCGACCGAAATCTCGTCACAGACGCGAAGATCGTGCCGTATGAAACGGTCGCCCCACAGCATCGTCCGCTGATCTGCACTTTGAAGATCGCCTCTCCGAGGCTGAAGCAGGTCGCGCGATGCGGTGCTGCAAGAATCAAGTGGTGGCGAATGAAAGAGAAGGAAGCAGCTGTGATTTCTCGCGTGCGGTTACCGACAGTTACGACTGTCGATGAAACTTGGAAGAAAGCAACCGACGCGATACGCCAAGCTGCAAGGTTGGAACTCGGCACTACGAAGCCTGGACGACGCAAAGTCGACAAGCAGACATGGCTGTGGACAGACGATGTGAAGGCGAAGGTTCGAGAGAAGAAGTCGCTGTATCATGTGTTTCTCGGCGACAGAACAGCCGACAACTGGCAGGAGTATCAGAAGGCGAAGAAGGCTGCAAAGAAAGCCTTGGCTGTTGCGAAAGCCACTCATTATGGTGATGTCTACCGAAAGCTCAAGTCGCGCGATGGTGAGCGGTATTTGTACCGACTTGCTAAGACCCGTATTCGCCAAACCGAGGACAATGAAAAGTTTGTTGGCATCAATGATGAGAGCGGCCATCTTCTGACAGACCGCAAAAAGGCGCTGAAGCGATGGCGTGATTACTTTGAGGAAACTTCCACTATGGAATTTCCTCATCCGGCCATCCCTTCTGTGGCTTCTGTTCACGGTCCCGTTCGCAAGATCACCGTGGAGGAAACAGAAGCGGCTCTAATAAAAATGAAGCCCGGTAAGGCGACAGGGCCGGATGATCTGGCAGCCGATGTTTGGAAGTCGAAGCTCTGGTATCCTGCTGAGTGGTTGCTGAGTTCTTCAACCAGGTAGTAAAGGAGAAGAAAGTACCGGAGTGTTGGCACAACAGTACGACGATTCCGATTTGGAAGAAGAAGGGCAGTCCTGCGGACTGCTTCAATTACCGTCCGATTCGCTTGCTTTCGCACAGCATGAAGATCTTCGAGCGAATCCTCGATAGACGAATCCGTGAAATCGTTAAGCTATCCGACAACCAGTGCGGCTTTGTGTCTGGTTGTGGGACCATTGATGCTATACACGCCGCCCACCTCCTGGTGGAGAAGCATCGCGAGAGACAGAAGCCGGTGCATATAGCCTTTCTCGACTTGGAGAAGGCCTTCGACCGCGTACCGCGTGAGCTTATATGGTACGCCTTGCGACGACACAACGTACCTGAGGAACTTATAGAGTGGGTGCGGATGCTCTACTCTTGCCCAAAGAGTAGAGTGCAAGCTGCAGCTGGAACCTCAATGGAGTTTCCCATCTCTGTTGGGATGCACCAGGGTTCTGCGCTTTCTCCACTCCTCTTTGTTGTCGTCATGGATGCCATTACGCGAGATCTTCAGCAGCCTGTTCCAGGGACGCTGCTTTATGCTGATGACGTGATGCTCGCTTGCGAAGAGAAAGACGATCTCGAGCAGCAGGTGCAAGCTTGGTGCGACCGTCTGGCGAGGTTCGGACTCAAACTGAACGTCAAGAAGACCGAGTACCTAACGACTGACGTGAACGAGTCCGGCTCCATTAAGATTAACGGTACTGAACTTGCACGCACTTCGGTGTTTAAATACCTGGGATCAGCAATAGCGTCTGACGGCGGTCTGATGGTTGAAGTGAACTCACGCGTGAGTGCAGCTTGGTCCAAGTGGCGTTCGCTGACTGGCGTGCTCTGCGATAGGAGGATACCAGAGCACCTGAAGTCGAAGATTTACAGAGCCGTCGTGCGCCCGGTAGCGATGTACGGCGCTGAGTGTTGGCCTGCGACTAAGGAAGTTGAAACACGCCTCAGTGTCATAGAGACGAAGATGCTGCGCTGGACGGCTGGAGTCACGCGCATGGACCGCATCAGAAATGATGCTATTCGGCAAAAGTTCGGTGTCGCGCCGATAGCGGACAAGATGCGCGAAGCTCGCTTGCGATGGTACGGCCACGTTCTGCGTGGGAAAGAAGACAGCCTCCGCAAGATTGGCCTTGAGTTGGAAGTATCTGGAAAGCGGCCTAGAGGACGCCCGAAGCAGCGTTGGTCCGATACGTTACACACGGACATGAAAGTAGCTGGTGTCCACCCTGATCAAGCGCAGGATCGGGAAAGGTGGCGTCGTAACACCAGAAGAGCGGACCCCGCGACGATGCGGACAAACGCTGAAGAATAAGAATAAGAAGAAGAAGTAGGGAGTCTGTTACAATGGAATTCGTGGGTATTGTACGCCCGGCAAGTGGCTCGGAGCGCAGTGGATAGAGACGTTGTTTCATGGGTGGGAGGTCGAGGGTTCGATTCTTCTGCTCTGGTGGGAGGTCGTGGGTTCGATTCTCCGGCTCTGCTGCGTTTTTGCATTTCATATGTTTGGTTAAGAGTTGAACGATTCTGACATCTATATTATTTTCAGATGTTTTTGCCTAATTTTCCAGTTGTACGCCGAGAAGAAATTTCTTGCCACTTGTTTATTACTGACCGGTTTTTTAACTACAAGGCAATGAGAAAGCTACTCAGCGATGTATAAACGTTCAACACCAGTGATGCACAGGCCCAAAGTGCATGAAACAGAAGCTCTGGTCACAGTCGGGCAGCGTATGAAAGCTGCAGGCTCCTCACAGGTATACCAGCGACACCACCTTCAATGTTATTATAAAAGATCCGTTCTCCTTCAGCTACTCGCAGCTTCGACATTTATCTTAAGGATGTTGTCCCGTTTTTGCAGGTCAAAAGCAGGATCGTGCACAATGACGTGGGAGTGAAATCATTCCACCCGAAACGTTATCATATGTCCACTGCTTACAGGCCTCACCACATCCAGCTGTTCGTCTTCGTCAACTTCAAGTTGACGTGCTTCGAAATCCTTGAGTATGCTGGCCATCCGTTCGGCCAGCTTGATTTCTTCCCTCGAAGGTTCCGTGCCTAAAGGTGGGCCCCACTTCAGCGTAAGCAGGTGGATCACCACTCCAACATCGGCGGACATTGTTGGCGCTAGGTTTTAGGAAACCTCTAGCGAACCTCTGATTTCCAGTTGACAGGCAAAGATGAGGGAAAGAGTGTATCGATGGTCGTCAGTTTGCGGGATCCACAGACCTCGTTTCTTCCTTGGAACCACTTGCGACGTCACGTCCTGGTTTTTGAAAATCCGAGCAGAATGGTTTTTCCCGAGGTCATCGGTCCATCTAGGGAAACAAACTGTGAGGAGCCTGTAGCCTTTATACGCCGTCCGTATTGTGACCAGTGCTTCTTCTTCATGCACGTTGTGCCTGTGTATCACTGATGTTGAACGTTTATACATCATTATGTTGAATACCACTGCATGCAGCTGGAAAATTTAGTAGAAAACCTCTGAAATGGTATAGACGTCAGAATCCATCAAATCAGAATCCATCAAAAGTGCAGCAGCGCAGGAGAGTTGGTACCCTCGATCTCCCTCGCATGAAGCAACGTCTCTATCCACTGCCCTGCGACCCGCTTGCGGGAGAGGCATCGCGGGCATACAAGACCGCCGAACTCGTGAGGCGCTGATTACATTTTAACTACAACAACCAACTACTCCTTGGGTTTAGCGACTTGGCAAAAAATAAACACATTTTTATACTAAATGAGGGGAAGGGATTCTCCCTGTATGACTCGCTCTTTCCGTTCAGACATACGCTTCAGACACTTCCCTTGTTAGTCGACGCGAGGTAAGCGCGGGCAAACGCGGACCTCCGCTGCGTCCCTGCTTTCTTCGAACGCCATTGAGGGTCCTGCGGCCAGTCACGTGAGTCGGTGAGTAACAAATGAATCGGATTACGGCTGTTCAGTGACGCTTTTTCTTTCGGTATACTACGGGAGGATCTCCGTTTTGTATTTCTACCCCAAGTACAACGACGGAACGATTTGAGCCGGAAGGAGCCTCAGTAGGGAGGTAGCACTTCCTGGAGCCTGGGAACTCCTGCTTTCTGCCAGCAAAGACGTTAAAGAAGAGAGTAAGAGCAAGCAAAGTAAGAGCAAGCAAGCGCTATGGAGTGCAAGAGCCAGTAATACTCCGTTTCCTATGAAAGCGAATCATCCACATTTTTGCAATAACACTACCCAAGTCGTAGTGTCTTATCAGATTAGGTTACAACCATGGACTTCGGGTCCGTTTGCTTACAAGTGAAGCGAAGCTCTTAAACGGAGCCAGAACACAGACTGAACCATTCAGGAGCCTCCAATCTGCCTTTTCCGCACCAGATCGCCTCTGTGTTACTTCTTCGTCCGTGCTAGCCATTCTTTTACCACCTAGAAGCTTCGGTATAACCCAAGGAAAGACAGCAAGCCTAGGGAGCAAGATCTATAACAATCTAGCTCTGAATATCCAAGGTGTTTCTCTCTTCTCGGGGCACGAATTCTTAGGAAAGCAAGGGTGCTCCATTATAATGGATTATATAAATGGATGGAGCAGCCTTCGCGACGCTTGAACAACGGCATCTGAGCCTGGACACCGACTTGCACAGCCTCGGTTCGGTACTCCAATCCTTTTCGCAATTAACCAACTGGTACAAGAGTAATGACAATCTGAAGCCTTCGTATATGCCGTTCTGTCGAACGCAGTTTACAGTGGGTAACAAAAAATAAGTAAATGTCAATCATTGGATGACCACAATAAGTAAGATGTTCATTTGATTATTTGAATATTCGACAGTTCGAAATTCGATTATTAGAAACCAGCGTCCGTTGCCGGCTTCGCCGGCGACTGACGCTGGATGTGCGGGCCACGCCGGGCTTGCCGGGTTCGCCGGCTTCGGGTATGTTGGGCCGCGCTGAGAACGGAGCCCAAACCTAGATGGGATTCCTTACTCACCCAGCGTCCGTCGCAGGCTTCGCCGGCGACTGATGCTGGATGTGCGGGCCACGTCGCCGGCTTCGCCGGCAACCAACGCTGGGTAAGGAAGCATCCCTAGCGTCGAAGTCGAACACGTAGAAACGCACGCCTGCTACAGATTGATGCCTTGTTGTGCACCACTCACATCCTGTATAGCATTCAGGAAAACGCCCACAGCACTCCTGCTTTGTCTGGAGTCGTGTTCACAACCTATTGCAGCTCGTCAGGCCTAATCGAACGCCTGACCGTTTCCGTCCAGCCGCCGTGCCTTATGCGACGACGTGTGACGATCCTCGGAACAGGTGACTTCGGACAAAAATACTGTCCTCCTCTGCATACAGTGCTAATGGAAATTGGTCAATGCACTGCAGAAAATTGGGACTTAGCGGCAAGACTTGGTTGAAAGCGTATACGAACCATGCGTGAGTCCAACGAACTTCCTTCGCTGAGCTGTCCTGGTCCACCGCATAAAATTCGAGGACCTGGGCAGGTATAAATAGCTTAGTAACCCAGCCCGCGAAGTTAGTATGCATCAAAGTGAACAATTTCCAAATCAAAAAGAGCGTCTTCCAGATTATGACATTGACCGCTAATTTTGAGGAGACGTACGGGAAGAATTATACTCGAGAGCCTGGTGTAGTCGAAATATTGGGGAGGGGGAAGGTGGGAACATTGTTTTTGCTATTGAAGAACCACTACAGAAACTGACTCATGTCATCCTCCATTATATATTATGAGAGTTTCCGTCTCTATTTGAACTGCCTGATCCAGATAATAGGATATTGATTGCCAGAGCTAAGGACGCAACACCCGCCCCGATAAATTTGATAGTCAACAGCGGCGGTCATGGCTGCCTGGATAGTAAACACCGGCGGTCATGGCTGCCTGCCATGCTGCCATGTTGTGGTGTTTGCGGTTGGCGGCGGCGATACGACGAACGGCTGGGTCTAGCGACAGCTGTCGGCAGAAAGCGACAGAAGTCTCCCGTCAGTGATTCATGCCTCTCTGCTTTATATAATAGGATTACAAATTTTGAAAATCGAATATTATTCGACCATTTGAAATTCGAAATTTTGAAAATCGAATATTATTCGACCATTTGAAATTCGAAATTTTGAGAATCGAATAAGATTCGATCATTCGAAATTCGAAATTTTGAAAATCGAATATTATTCGATCATTCGAAATTCGAAGTTTTTTCCCAAGGACAAAGGTATAGTTAGTCGTTGATGAATCCCGGCCCCGAAGTCTGGTGCTGGCACTATCTTGTACTAAATCATCATGATTTGAAATCGAGAAACCCAACATTCCACAAGCCCCGTATCAATGGCAGGGTCGCGTATTGCTTCTGGCAGAAGAGGCCATCCGTAACAACCGTACATGCACCTGCTCTCGTGTACCTGCTCGCTGCTCTCAATATTATTCCACTCACTGCGTTGGCACTTAAGATAAAGCAGAACTTCTGAAAGTGCCTTCAGTGTAGAGATCTGCCGGCACTCGCATGCCTTTTTGACATATTTTGAAGGCAGTATCAGGGCATCCGAAGCTGTAGCGTTGCTTGAGAGACTTCTGCATTGCTTTTGAACAGCTGACAGTCGTTAGCTTCCATATGATGCTCACTTGTGCCAGAAGTGGCGCTCATGTTTAGCGACGAACCGTCGTCTTATAGCATCCGTTGAAGCAACCAACACTTTATTCAAGAACAGTCTACAATGTCTACACATTACAAATTAAATGTTGTTGTTATATGGCATTTACAATAGTACGAATGATCAGCAGATTGACGAGAGGTTAAAGAATCGGAAACGCAGTCGGAATGGTCCGAGAGCGATAGTTCTGCTACGACGGAGACTGCCGCCGCTCACTGAAGCACGAGGCGTTTAGAAAGGTGCATCCTTGATCAGACCTACGACCTACACGCCTGTCACTTCGTCGTCCATGGCTGTCGACACGACAACTCGCTTAAATCGCATCTGATTCGTGGGCTCCTCGTAGCTGAAAAGTCCCTCATGACAGTGAGCGTCGAGAACCCCGTATTTTATACTCCGGAAGCGCTCTGCCAGCACCGACCGTTTCGAACGGATGTTTTCTGACTTATGTGGCTGTGTCGACAGTCGCAACAAAAATAACAAGTAAAGGTCGGCATGGTCACGCCTTTGTGGGATATGCCGCGCAGTTTTATGTTTTCGGGAAGGCAATGCAGATTTTCTGCCCCGATGTTTCTCTGTTTTGTTGGCGGAACGAATCTGTCGTTGTATGACCGTTTGTATGCCGTCTTATGATGACCCATGTGCTCTTCCACCCCTATCCTGGTGCCACGCACTTGCGCGCCTCGAGCGAACTCATTGCGTAACCAACCTGGGATCACCATGGCACCCGATCTGATTAATATAAATTCCTGGTAATATGAAGAGCCATTTCGTAAGTGTTAAGGTCTTCTAAGCTTGTGCTACTTTCTCTAAGATGAGCTGCCTCCGTTTGCGACATGAAGCCAGATGTGGTGGCTCAGTTCTCATACAGATTGTTCGATTTGATCGCCAAGGAAAAAAGGTGAAGAGTTTGCACCTTATTTATTGGTAATCTTTGCACGAAGGATTTGAACTGCACCTTTATTTAAGAACTGATGTTTTGTGCGTTGATATGTGTCCACTGTCACAAGATTTATTCCTGTCTACTGCTCATATAATTCGTATGCCATTGATGATGACTCGCTGCTTGAAGAACTTCAAGCTTTGCTCGTCTTTGGTGAGTACCGTTTTGCTTTGGTTTGGTTTCAATCTAATGGTTAGCTGGACAGATGGTGGACCACTCGACTCTACCTCCTCCAATATCTCAGCACGAGAGGACGAGGGGCAATAGTGGTAGAAACGGGTGTCAGTACGGGGGCTGCTACCCCCGTACTGACACCCGTTTCTACCACTATTGCCCCTCGTCTCTCGTGCTCATGTACAATTCTACGATCACCTAATAGGTGATACGGTTCGCGTGTTCGTAGGGCAACCACACACTACACGCAAAGCTGGAAGGAACAAGTTGGTCCAAGTGCTCCCACTCTTTAAGAATACCTTCGAAAGTCTCTACCATTCCCTCGCCCTTATTTCCGTATCCCGCGTCGCTACCTGATCTTTCATCAAGAGTCGCTGCATTAAACTTGAGCTTCTTCAAGTATTTGACGAGCACAAGAACCGGCCTATGACCGTGGACCAACAGATCGAATTAGTTGGTTTTCGCAACACCTCATGTCGCCGTTACTTTCGTATGTACCAGCACACCCAAGGAATGCGCAACAATTCTTTGAACAACTGATCTAATGCAATTTCAATTGGGAAGAGCGAGTAGAATATCAATGCTTCGACGTGGTTGCATTGTAACGAGCGTGGATGCCCGAAGATCTGTTGAAGCCTGTTTACAACTTTTACTGCAGCACTAACAGACCATACAGCTTTTTGGGTTACGAGAAAAGAAATTGAAGAGCTTTTACGAAACATGTTGGGAGTGAGCACATTCCTTTTCGCATTGTGTTCTACAAGCAAATACGAGGTCTTGCAATGGAAAGCAGGTTGGCACCGCTGCTCACCATTATACATATTTATCGAATTAGCCTTATCTCCAACACCGTTATATTTTAGGCGATACATCGACGACATCTTTGTTGTAGGTAAATTGCAAGAAACATCACGACAAATACTCAGACAATTCAGCATTTCCTACGATCCAACTAACATCAGAAACTTTTGCTTCAGATGGATTTCTGCCATTTTTGAATACGGAAGTGAGAATTTCGGAAGGTGGAGCAAGTTGCATGTGGCGCAGGAAACCGGAATCTCATAACCTCCATATACATGTGCGGAGTTGCAAAGTATGTATATGAAGCGAAATGTCGTTCATCATGCAATAACCGCATCTACAGACATCACCACTATGAATCCTCAAGAGGTGGAAGATCAATTCAGGAAAATCCTGCGGCAGAACGGATATGGCACAAAGCTGTGTCGTTGATGGAAACCTCAGCGATGAGCTGGTAGTTCTCCCTTGATTATTCCTTTCGTCACGTATTCACACACTTTTTACATGTCTTGTGGGTCATAAATCTACAATGAACCCAAAATTAAATCTATTGCTGCCTCCTCCCACAAGGCAGAATGGTCGTCGCTAGGATATGTTAACGTAGGTATGTGCAGGTGAGCGTTAAGCGTACCTAATGCAACATATCCTCGCTAGTTGGCTGAACTTGCAAAAACGGACGTCCGATTCATCATGAGCACCAAAATAACCTCCTAGACGAAGCTTTGGCTACATCGGACCCACTCTTTCCGTCCCCTTACGTAACGCTACCTATTGCTAATGTGAGATCTGTGACCAACACCTCAAATAACCTCTCAGAGTTCGAACGAAGTTCGGCAAAGTCGTGATACTGATGCGTCCACCCTAGCTAACGACGTGGGGGAGGGGTAACCGGCCGTAGCTGTTGAGACGAACATTAGCATCGTGTTTGGCATCCAAAACTTATTCTTACACGAAGTTTGGGTGACGGTATGTCGCGTCACATTTGTGCGGCACTCTTACTCCCACGCGCCAGAAACGCGAAAATTATTCTCGTCTTCAAAGTGTTCAACAACGAACGAATCAAATGCAGTACTCTGATTTACTGATAGAAAACTATGTTCTACAAAATCAGTGTTTCTCAATTCTTTGATCCTAAACATTGGTGAATTCTCTCCCCGAATATTGAGACCGTCGCAAACTTATAGTCAGCAACTGGAGATAGAGTGCCATGAATGCTGTCGTAACAACATGAAGATGAATAGGCAGATGGTTAGAAATAAAATTTTGGTGAAATATGCGCACTTTTGCGCCGTTGGATCACTACTAAACCTCTACATAACCTGAAACGACATGAGAGAGCTTTGAAATGAAGGTGGAAACTGTAAAGACAATGCTTTACATATTGCTGGCTGAGAACCTCTATAGTGCTTCGCAAAACTCTTGTATAATTTACAACTAGAATCAGGAAGAGTAACCTCAAATATCGTGAGCTTTCTTAATGTGGTGATTCTTCTCAAAACTGAATTGCAGAACAACAGGGACAGCCTTTGAAGTTATACCCCGTGGTCGGTATTTGCAAGCTAACTTGGCGCTGCTAACTTTCCATATCGCTGTAACCAAAGCCTCTTTCCAATGTGCATTGAGCTTATAGAAAAGGTCAAAACTAGCTCACGAGCTTTTGATTCCTTCTAACATATACTGGAGAACTTTTCGTGGATGCGCGGGATACTAGGCGCCACTCTTTGTTATCCAACGATCTTTTGAGGTGGTAGTCCATATCCAAACACACCTTCCTGTGTAGTCGATGTTGCACACGATTGAAGTAGTTGAACGAAGACTCACCTTCTGTTGGAGTAGGTTGAGTATGTCCTGCAATATTTTGACGAAAAGGGCTTTTTGATTCTGATTGGTATTAATTTTTCCAACAGTCATAAAGTACAGCAAAAAACCTTCTGTAGAGATCCGTTTTAAGTCGTACGTCTTGAAATATTGAATGAAAACAGAATAATCTCAGCCCATCATCTTTACCAAGATATTTGTTAAGTGAACGGTAGTTAGTGTTAAGAAAATCAAGTTTTGCCAGTGGAGTACATGTATTTTGATGTGCGAGTATGTTGAACAGAACAATGTTATGCTCTGACCATGAGCTAGATATTGCTGAGGATGATGGCGACATTGAGAGACGAGAGACCGGTCCCTCCCTGCGACAGCACAAAAACTCCTGCACCTTACTTTCGGTCAAGCCACGCCACTCGAAGTCCCTGCCCCTCCCCTTCTTCCTTCCCTTGCAACCGGCCAGATTTGCAGTGCCTAGTTGTTTTCTTGCTGTTGAGCGCATATTGTGTAATGTAAACCGTATCGGCAACATGGTTGTTTTAGATCTGAAGAGGGGCTTAAGGCCCGGAACGTCGTTCAATAAATATTCGACTACATCGAGCCTCACTACTCTGGTAACGAAGAAACACATATTATCTTGTTATCCTTACAACCTCTGATACCAAACTCAGCCTTCCTCCATCCTTTGTCTAGCTCATGGTCAGAGCACAACATTGTTTGGTTCAACATGCTCGCACATCAAAATACCTGTACTCCACTGGCAAAACTTGATTTTCTTAACACTAACTACCGTTCACTTAATAAATATCTTGGTGAAGATGAAGGGCTAAGATTATTTTGTTTTCATTCAATGTTTCAAGACGTACGACTTAAAAACGGGTCTCTACAGAAGGTTTTGTGCTGTACTTTTTGACGCGTTGGAAAAATGCATATGTACCAATCAGAATCAAAAAGCCCTTTTCGTCAAAATATTGCAGGACATACTCAACCTACTCCAACAGAAGGTGAGTCTTCGTTCAATTACTTTAATCGTGTGAAACATCGACTACACAGGAAGGTGTGTTTGGATATGGACTACCACCTCAAAAGATCATTGGATCACAAAGAGTGGCGCCGAGTATCCCGCGCATCCTCGAAAAGTCTTCCAGCATATGTTAGAAGGAATCAAGAGCTCATGAGCTAGTTTTGACCTTTTCTATAAGCTCAATGCACATTACCAAATTTTATAAGAAACTCACTTGGAAACATCTCTGCAAGTGCGTTTAAAATAGAATCTGATGAAGTATTTGAATTTGTCGCTAGCACATAAACTCAAGAGCATTGGCGCGTTCATCTGCAATTCCTAACCGATCCATATGGTGATACAACCTATGTTCCAAAAATGTGCTCTTTCCCTTTCCAAACCCCTTGCAAACATCTTCAATGTTTCTTTCGTGCTAGAAGAAGTCCCAGAAATTTGGAAGGAGGCTTTGGTTACAGCGATATGGAAAGTTAGCAGCGCCAAGTTAGCTTGCAAATACCGACCACGGGGTATAACTTCAAAGGCTGTCCCTGTTGTTTTGCAATTCAGTTTTGAGAAGAATCACCACATTAAGAAAGCTCACGATATTTGAGGTTACTCTTCCTGATTCAAGCAGTGATTCAACAATGATGCTGACATTAGGTAAGATTTGTTTCCAGCTTCTCAAATAACTCTTACACAGGGTTTGGGTAAAATCGGTGGTCCTGACACGACTACCGATTAAGAAAGAAGAGGCCGTAATCGTCCAAAAGGACATCGACATCGTGTTCAGTATCCTGAACAACATTTCTGGACGAAGTTTGGATGGAAGGAATATCATTCTTTTCAAAATATTACATCGTCGCGCACCACTGAGCGACATTGTCCCACGAGACAGACTGGCTGTAGCGCACCATTGAGCGATATTGTCGTCAACGTCTTAAGATCCACAAATCGCGCAATAAGTGATTGAAATTAAATGAGTCATAAAGAAACCCGGACAAACTTCGGAAATTTAACCTGCACCAAGATGCCGCATGATTGCGGTTTGAAGATTAAATTAAGCCAAGATATTAGGTTGTCCGGAAAGCTCTGGCTGTTTTTGCGCCATCGTTTTTCGTTCGCTCCATCTGACGGAATAATCTGTGTCTCGTTTATGCTTACAGGGTGAGTAAAAGTATTGACACACTGAACGTAAACGTTACAAATAACAACACATCATAAAATTTAATAAGTTTATAAACATAATATCAGCAATGATCTAGCGAGCAGAATAGCATCACCTGAACTTTATATGGGCTTCTTTGCTGCGAATGGAGGGGCGAAGACGACGGGGAAAGTCACCGACGGCGTACCGCAAGTAATCCATCTCGATTTCGTTCTATGCTTTAACACCACAGTTTGTGCATTCATCACAAGCGACTCTCTTTTTTGTGGATACAGAAATGAAAATAAAACAGTACAACTATGTGTATTGATGTCCTAAAGAAGTGAGTAATTTCTTAGCTTGAATCACATCTCGAGAGTAAGCCGCATGTCTTCCAGCAGGATTAGACTCCTGCGCAGAGTCGAGGATTGTTCAGAACTGGTGCCGCGCCCACTTGAAGGACTTCTTTTCGGCAGAGGAATGACCTCCGTATGGACCGGATTTGAATTCGCTGAATTACTATATATGCGAAGTTTTGGAGAACAAGGCTTGCACTACTTCCCATAAAAGTATGAAGTCAGTGAGGGATGACCTGATCAAAGCATGTAGCGAAATTGAAATGGACTACTTGCGGCGCATCGTCGATGTCCTTCCTCGCCGTCTTCGCCCCTGCATTCGCAGCAAAGAAGTCCATATAAAATACAAGTGATGCTATTTTGCTCGCTAGATCATTGTTGACACTTCGTATATAAACTTGTTAAATTTAATAATGTGTTGTTATTTCTAAAGTTTACATTTAGTGCCTCAATACTTCTTACGCACCCTGTAGTGTGTTTCTTCGATTACCTACTGAAGTGTGTCGAAAGAGCAATTCCGAATGGTATTTTAATCTAATTCCAAACTGGGAAATCTGCCGTCGAAACAGCCCGGCAAATAAACCATGTGTGGGAGCCAGATAGCGTTGGAGAAAGGATCATGCAACTTAGCTCGAGAAATTTCGTCCCACAAGGCGTCACAGTTATAAAGAGCTACAGAGCTACCGGGTTCAGAGAACACGTGAAGATTGGAAGAGGTCTGCGCCGCGGCACGGCCTAGATCCTGTTCGTTACTGTTTCCCTGCTAGGTCGCTATGTGTTGCTGTTAGCGTGTACTTATTCCTTCAGCTCCCTGCTCACAACAGCTTTTGTTGCATGCACATCCGTTGTCCTCTGTTCATAATACATTGGATATGATCGAAAATCGAGGATTGGATGATTTGCATAATGCTAAATTCGCGGACCCCGGGTAATCATCCATCTTTTGAGCGGTGCTGTCGAATTTCTTTGAGATTTACCCGATCAAGGTGGGTGTTGCGTGATTAAGCTGGCTTACGAAAAGGCTTCACTACATGGAGAAGTTTCGATCAGGCAGTCAATATCTATCAATATTATCGACCTTTTGAGCGGTACTGTAGTTTTTCTCTCAAACCTACCCGATCGGGTAGGGTGTCGCGTGATTGTATTATCCGGCGGAGGCTTCACACAGGGGCCCGATTTATCAACGACTTACAGCAATTTGACAGAGAAATTATAGGCGAGATTCCTGATAGCGCGGTTTATCGCTCACCATATCGCTTGATAAGCCGCGCTACCAAGGATTTCAGCTGCAGCTTTGTTCGTTAAATTGCTGTCAGTCATTGAGGAATCCGGCCCAAGGTAGGTAGGTTTCGATCAGGCAGCCAATATCGGTCGATATTGTCGATCTTCTGAACGCGATATTGAATTTCTCTCAGATGCATTGAAAGAACGAAGATCAATTAGAGACAGAAAATCCTACCATAGAAATAATGGAGGAAGGATTGAATGTCTGTAGTGAGCCCGACAACAGCGGAAATCAAGTTCAGTTTTCGACTGCACCAGACCCTTTCCTAATCTTTCCCGTACCAGGGATGAGCGGATTAACCGTTACCCGTTATCCGGTTTCCGGGGATTCTGGCCTATCCGTTTTGTTATTCGTTATCCGGTGAATTTACGCCGGATAACGAACAACAATAGTAAAACTTTCAATATTTCAACATGGTGTTTAAAGGATTAGATAGAAGATTATCTGAAACCGTAAATGTAGTCGTGAACAATAATAGCAGGCACTATATATGTTTCGCTTACCACCTCAGGTGGATCTCAAGAAGGCTTCGCGCTCCGGGCAGCTCAGTCCATCCGGGTCGGTATATGGATCTGTACTGTACGTCTCTAAGAAATGCTACACATTGGATTGTTTATCGCCGTGGGTCAGTATGCAGACTTGACTCCGGATCCTATATCGATTTGGTTTCAAAAACGGTTAAGAGGTTTGTGCAAATAATGGCATAATGGCATCCCTAGAAAGGCTCGCATCTTGGGATGGTTCATATAAGAGTAACCTTAAAAAAGGATTTTCTTATGGTGCGTATAATTGATTTATCTTTAGATCTCAAATAGGAAATCCGGGTTGCACAGAGCATTAGGTTTCTGACTAAAATCAGATACCTAAACTATCCAAGAATTCGACCTGAGGCCAGATTCATTAACCGCTTACCGGCCGGTAACGGTGAAAAGTACCGCCAAACCTGATGCTGGTAAATCTCATATCAGGGGGTTTAGCGGTACTTTTCATCGTTACCGCCCGGTAAGCGGTTGATGAATCTGGCCCTGCTGAGAACCACACCTACCTAAATCGCCCCAAGATCAGGGCTTTCAAAAAAACCATTGTTCGCACAAACCGTTTAACCAGTGTGTTAAAAATGGAGGGTCTGAATTATCCGAATGGGCGTTCGTCCCAAAGTCTAGAGCAGACCAAGTACGATACAGCTTGCCTCCACGATATTAACAATCGCTAAACGTAAAATGCCTAAGATGAAATGATTTGCGCCAACCTTTGAGTCCCACGTTTATTCACGGTTCCAGGACCGTGGTGCGATGGATGCAGAGAAAGCGTTCCAGTACTTTGCTAAAGCATGTCATTAACCTAGGTATCCTACGTTATCCAGAGGTTCTAGCAAGATATCAAACAAGTACCGCAATTTATCTTTGTGAAAAACGCAATCAAAAAGCAGAATAAAGGGCAAAAACAGCGCTTGTAACTAGCATTCCATGGCACATTTTGAAATACAAAGCGCATTGAAGCCCGTTTCGATTTCTCACTTTTCAAAAAAAAAGGAACTCCAAAGATTTTCATATCTTACTACATATAAAAGGGTAAGCGGTTGTTCCGTCTGTCCGTCCGTCCACCTGGCTTTTCGTAAACGTCGAGTAGTAGCCACCCGGGATCAAGCGAGGTGTTTCCTACGTCGTGTTGGGAAGGGCAGAAGACGTGTCGTCGATGTCACGCAAAGGGCGTGCGAGTTCCGAACATGTGTCATCGACGTTGTGAAAGCGAGCGTCCGAGTTCAGAAGAGGTGTCACCGACGTCGTTCAACAGGCATATGGGTTCAGAAGACATGCCACCAATGTCCCTCAGAGGACGTCCGGGTTGAACAGAAGTGTCACCGACGTCGCGCCAAGGGTTTCGGATTCACATGACGTGTCAACGATGTCGCGCAAAGCACGTCCGGCTTGAGAAGACATGTCACCGACGTCGTTCATCAGGTGCCTGGGTTCAGAAGAAGTGTCACCGATGTCGCGCCAGGGGTTCCGGATTTCACACTCGTGTTACCAGTGAAGGTGGGACCAGGTGAAGGGGGAACGGTGAAGGGAGGGAGGGGTCCAGTGAAGGGAGCGGAGGGGGGGGGGGACCGGGAAAGGGTTGGTGAAGAGGGACCAGTAATGGGACCAGTGAGGGTGGGACCGGTGAACGAGGAGGCGGATCCAGTGAAGGAGGAACTGTAAAGGGTTGACCAATAAAGGGGAGAGCAGTGAAGGTGGGACCAGTAATAGTTAGCGGTGAAGAGGAGAGGCCCAGTAAAGGGGACCAATAAATGGGGTACCAGTGAATAACCAGTCAAGAGGGGACCAGTAACGGAGCCTATAAAGGGAAGGCCATTTGAGGGGGTTCAGTAAAGGGTCCAGTAATGCAGTAATAGAACCATTAAAGGGGGCCAGTAAAAGGGACTATTGAAGGGAATCAATGTTTAAATGTGATGCAATAACTTGCATTGATCAGTTGTCAACGACTCGACTGACTCTTCGGTGGAACCGTCTTCTAGGGGATTGAAGAAACAACGAAAGCCGGAGTAGTTATTAGTCCAAGGACGACGTCATTTTACAACAGATTCAGAAGCTTGTGGGAATCAAGGCGAAGGGTGAAACACCAAACCATCATAACAACCCAACTGACCATATGAAAACAGCCCACTCCCTGATGAAGAGAAATGTGAATTAGTAAGAGGTAAAGAGTGCGACATCTGAGGTTGACTATTCAGTCTTTCGACTGTTTTCACAGAGGTAATGTCTTACCTCCCGCACTCTTCTTTGCGCATTCGCACTATCGTTTAACACTGCTGTGGTATGAAACTATTCTTGGGCGAGTGGCCTTTAAAGGTTCCCTTGTCTTTCAAGGACTGTGTAAAAGGCAGTGATGCTAAAATGGCAGTTGAGCAGAGTCCTCATAATTAAACAAATAAATAAATAAATAAATAAATAAATAAATAAATAAAAGCATTGTTTTAGCAACTAGAGGAATTGTCACTTTCCTTTCTTTTTGAATTTGGTCTGTAGAGCGCACAAAAAGCCGTTCTGCCCCAACATTCTCTGAGACTTCTATAAAGTTCTCATATTATAGTGACCTCAATAATGGAATATGTCGCCAGTTGCTCTCATCTTGAAAATCGGCTTTTAGGCGGCGGTTACTTAGAGAAGTTTGAAGTGGATCTTTATTTAGCGTGGCCTCACGCTTCAACTTCGTCTGCAGAAGCCAATTTGATCCACCGCGAGGTGGGATGCTAGTTGATCAGTTGGGGAGAAAGATGAACCTCAAAACCTTGTGTGGCACAAGTTCTACTAGCTAACTAAGGAGAGGTTTATATTCAATGAGTCTAAACCTAGTTTTATTTTTCGTTGTTTGTTCGTTATCCGTTTTCCGTTATTCGGCCATTTTGGAGCAAAATTATCCGTTATCCAATTTTCAAAATTTCATTATCCGCCCATCCCTGTTCCGTACGTCCCTTCAAAATCAGTGACCAATGGTGTCTACTTACATCGCGCGATGGATTACTATTCTTTTCCTACCTGCCCAGGTCCTCCAATTTTTGGCGGTTGCCAGAAAGTTGTTGTAACCCGCGCTCGGATAGGCTACGTATTCAATCAAGTCTTTCCAGTCGGTCCTCAATATTCAGCAGTGGGTTGACCAGTTTGCAAACTAGTATATACATAGGAGGTCCTAAATCATCTTTTTGTCCTAAGCACTTTTTTCTGAAATTCATCACATCACGTGACTCAAGACACGATGACTGGACAGAATGTCAGACATTCTGTCCAGAATGCTATACTGGGATGTGAGTGGCACTCAACAAAGAATCAATCTGGAGTAGACGCATTCAAGGCAAGTGATGCTTCCTTACACAGCGTGACAGGGTAGCCCGTTATACCCGACGCCGGCGAAGCCGGCGAGACGTTCACCGTTGGGCGCCGGCGAAGCCGACGATGACGCTGGTTGATTACAACTTTCTGGAACCAGACCGAGCCATCTCCGCAGAGTCCCACTCGGACGAAGTCGACGAGATGTACAGGAAATTGTGTGAGCTGCAGCTGACACTGGTTAACAGAAGAGGTCCCATTCCTCTGCACCAGGGGTGTGCGTTAAATTTTTTCGGAAAATTTTTAACGACCATTTTTTAACGAAAAATTTTTGCGTTAAAATCGGTAAATTCGGTAAATTCGTTAAATAAAAGTTCCTTTAGCTGCAGTTTGTTGGGCTGTATTATGGTATGTAAAAAGCCAGATCTTTTACTTTATTGATTTTTTCGACTCCACATACATGACAATATGACATGTCTACAGCGAATTATGGATCTATCCTAGTCGGAGTGGGGTGCAACACCAAAGTGCCAATTCCCTAGGCCATCCTGTGCCACACAATCATATCCACTGAAGTTAAACAAATACCCTCGCATTATGGGACAGCAGCTGAAGCTCTCGAACCGCTACGTAGTGAAGAGAGACGCAAAACTGTGTACGCCCCCTCCGACTAGGAGAGATCCCAATTCTTTGGTACAGTTCGTTTTTGAAGTGGTCCTTTTGCCCCAAAAAGTTCTGTTCTTACTGCAGCCAATAGCAGAGAATCAAATAAACGGCCACGGACCGTTGGCCAATCCCATTTTAATCGAATCGAATTCTATTGCATTGAGTATTTTTGTCATTGCCATCCAAGTAACGCTTTTAAATTGTTAGGCCTTTTCTCCTCTGCCTCATGAAGGAAACACATATGGAGCACGCGTATCTATAAGAGTTTCTTGCCCTATATTGGCAGTGTTCTACCTTCTCCTTTTTCCTCCTTCTCCAAATAGAATTTGAAACTACCCATCACTCTTTTACCACTTTCCAGAAATTGACTATTCTATTGTTTTCTTAAAGCACGTGATGCCATACTGTGCAGCACATTTGCTTGAGGTTCGAAGTGCATTGACTTTCCCAATTTCATCCTATTTTTGTAGAGCACATTTGATATTGAAGAAGTGTTATAGTAAGTCCGCAAATTAGGTGAAGGAATCCGCAGACACAAGGGGACTTGCAACAGCCAAGCCTGCACCTGTAAAGATATACCTTTTTCGAAAACTGTAAAAATCCTAATGCAATAGACCACTTAAAGTGGCAGTTTTTATAAAACCTCATATATAATACTTGACGAAGAGTGGTCATATCTTTCTCTTTTTTATTTAATTTTATTCCTTTCATGTAAATTTGTTCACTATTTCATGTGCATACTTACTATGCTTCTCCAAAAGAAAATTGCCACGAGAGCCCTTGAAGAGACGAAAAGGTTGAACAAAATCGTTGACATGCATGGCATGAAATTTAATTTAATTTAAAAACGGAGCTGTGACAGTACCAGCGGCCACGCTTTATCTATCAGACGGTGTCCAATGTTGCCTTGATGTAATCCCCTAAAATCATCACCTCATTCTGCACGAAGAACCGGTCCTATCTTCAGAAAACTTGCGAAGAAGGAGGAAAGAGTTCAGAAGAAGGAGGTCTTGTTCATCCATAGTTACGCTTCCTATCCTTGTTGTTACGTTTTGAAACGTTTTCATCGCGTTTTCTATGTCCTTTGAAAATCACTTTTGAAACAGGTATCACAAAAAACTGTGAAAAAATTGACTGGTTGTCAAGTATGAAGAACTAATATGTAGCAACCAAACGCCAAAAATGGCCAAGGAAGTCCAAAAACGCGAAACTACGGCAGAGAAAAACAGGAGGCGCAGGCAAATAAATCGGTCAGGAGCAAGAAAAATGCCAACAATTCTCGAAATACGAGGGCGATATTGACTGCCTATTTCCACTGGCTCAAGTAAGTAAGGGGTTTCCTCGCTATCGAAATGATACTTCAAAAACTATACCAAAAAATCGTCCAAAGAAAAAAATCTAATGCTCTGTGCAACCCGGATTTCCTATTTGCATGAAAGAAACGCAAAATTTCAAAATTTGGAGTGCTAAACGTCGTTAATGCAATTTAACGGAAATTTTCTTCGTTAAATTTCATTAAAAAGTTTTAACGAAAAATGCCGGTAAATCCGGTAAATCGGTAAATCGTTAATCGTTAATCGTCACACCCCTGCTCTGCACTACAACGCCCGCGCACACGTTTCGCAAATCGCCATGCGAAAATTAATCAAATGGATTTGAAGATCTTCCTCATCCGCCATAGCCACTAGAACTTGCGCCAACCAACTACCACCTTTTTAAGCACTTTTAGAACTTGGTAAACCCTTCAAAAATCAGGGCCACGCAAAAACAGCTCTTCTGGAATTTGACGGTACTCGATCAGCCAGTTTTTTCGCCGATGGAACTATTCAACCAGCGCCGCATTGAAAAATATGTGCCTATTCGAATCGTGCTTATTTCCACTGAATTCGGGGTGAATGAAGAAGTTATGATCGCTAAAAGTATAACTTTTCAGCAAACCTAATATTTCGCGGTACTTGTGAAGCAGAGGGCCTGTGGTGCCGTGGGGCTGCCGGGAAACATGTTAACGCGGCAACCCACGGAACCCAAGGACGGGTGCTTCGTAAGTACCAGCACCGTAGTGCCGTTGGTTTGCCGCGTTAACGTGTTCCCCGGCAACCCCACGGCACCACGGGCCCTTTGCTTCAAAAGTACCTATTTCGCTTTAATCATGAAGACCGAAAAATCCATTTTCTTTTCGGACAAAATGGAATTTTTCGGTGGAGACTGCTAACAAGACTAGGTTGGTTTGCATAGGTAACAATTCCCGTTCATTTGAATACCACATCAGCTCCGACATCTTAGAAAGAGTGCACAAGGCAACGGATTTAGGATTCCGTTTCAATGATAAACTTTCTTTCGAGACCACTATACAGTGTCACGCATGTCCTTTGGTCAATTGCCGAAAAAGCCGCTTTGGAGCGTTCAAAAGCGGCTTTTTAGAATACCTTTTTTAAAAATCAAGTGCTTGTGAAAAGAAGCATATATTTGAGCTCAGCAGCTTAAGCCCTATCTTCTGACATATAAATCTTAGTAGAGTTGAACAATGCATGTAGGCCCGACACAATCAATGGAGTGGGCGCGACAACCTGTAGATCGAGCGAGCGACAGACTCTAGAGTGAGTGTTTAGAGAGTTTCATTAAAAACTATCAACCGCTCTTCCTAAGAATTGCTCTAAGACTATCCAGCTTTTTTCGGAGTGCGCCGTGAACAATGCGTTTAGAATCGAATCTATCAATCATGTGGGCACGGCAGCCTGTAGAGTGAGCGTTTGGAGAGTTTTATCGGAAATTCCCAGTCGCTTCTTCTAGATATTGCTTTAAGACTGTTCAGCTTGCCTTTGGAGTGCGCTGGAAACAATGTATATACTACCGAACCTATCAGTCGAGGGGGTGACCGCTCGCAAATTGCACGCGCGGGCGTGTTCGGAGCGCAATAACTCTGTACAGTTCGAATCGCTTCGGCTGCAACTCGTGGGTATTGTAGGCAGTAAAACTGTCAAGTAGAGCTTCAAAGTAGAGCGGTGTAGCTTAGGAAGAGGCAATGTTACAACGCTGTGAAATGCAGGTGAGGCTTTTGTGAGGCATTTTCCGATTTCGGCGTTCCACTGCGGGAAGTCGCGGCGAGCTAACGGCCTTAAAATGCGCAGGCTAAGAGAGCGCTTAAGGTAATTTACGATAACGTGCGCTCTGAACTCGTCAGCTGCCTAAACTGCCTCGGCCTCAGCTCCCAGTTTCAAGCGGCGAAAGCTAGCGGTTAGAGGTTCTTGCGCACTTACTCGCCCAGGTTTGAGTTTTTGACACTCGCAATGACACAATGATACTCGCAATGACGCAATGCATGAAAAGCGCTATCGAATGGTGTTAATTTCGACCAATTTTGGAAACATCGATTTTTTGACAGTTTCGCATCGGAAACGGGGCTGATCGAGGCCGCGGCAGACGGCCGATGGTTTCATCGAAAAATCGATATCTCCGAATTGGGCTATGCTCGATACCATTTCATAGAGCTTTTCATGCTGAATTGAACGATGTTATTGAAGATAGGGAAAATTGTAATCTGGGCGAGTAGGAGCGAGAAGAACATTGACCGTTGTCGTGCTAAACTGCACGCGCATGCGTGTTCTGAGTGCGATAGCTCTGTGAAGTGCGAACCTTTCCGATTTCAGCTTGTGATCTTTGTAGGCAGTAAAATGTTCTAGTAATCCGTAGGAACACAGCAATGTAGTTTATGGATGGACAAAGTTACAGCGGTGTGAAAATGTAGGTTAGCCTTGTGTGATACGATTTTTCCCAATTTCAGTCGCCCCCTGCTGGAAAACGCCGAGAGCTAACGGCCTACAAATGATCAGGCAAGCAGAACACTTAAGGTGCTTGGTGGATGACATGCTCACAACTCCCTAGCTAATTAAACTGCCTTCACCACAGCTGCCATTTTTGGGCGGCGGATCTGACGGTTTCCTGCGAACTTACTCGCCCATGTTCGAGTGTTCGACATTCGCAATAACACCTTTAGCTTCAGCGCGAAAAGGTCTATCGAAAAATGTCAATCACGACCAATTTCAGTAAAAATCGATTTTTTGAAAATTTCCCATAGAGGACGGGGGCGCTTTAGGCCGAGCCTGCGCGGACGCCGACGTCGTCGAAAATCGATATTTTCGAAGAGGTGGTCGGGTAAGGATCACCGATTTTGCTCAAACTTCGTATAGGGGCGGGAACTTATTCGGGATGACGAACACGGACGAGGAAGTTTTGTCAATTTCGAAAATATCGATTTTTGATGAAGTCGTCGTCCGCGCCGGCTCGGCCTAAGGCGCCCGCGCCCTCGATGGGAAATTGTCGAAAAACCGATTTCTCTGAAATTGATCGTGATTAAAATCATTCGATAGAGCTTTTTGCACTGAACAGAGCGGTACCATTGTGAGTATCGAAAACGCAAATCTGGGCGAGTAAGGGCGGAAGAAACTTCACTGCTGCCCTTCGCCGCTCTAAAGTGGTGGTTGGGACTAAGGCAGGTTAGGAAGCTGGAAAGTTGTGAACATTTCTTCGTGAAGCACCTGAAGTGGTCTCTTTGTCTACGCACTCGTAGGCCGTTAGCTCATCGCGTCTTCCCACAGTGGACGACTGAATTCGGAAAGAATTGTGTCACACAAAGCTAAACGGCATTTTCGCACCGATATAATTTCGCCTGTTTAGAAGCTACATAACTGTACTTTTGGAATCTGCTAAAAATCTTTGCTGCCTACAAAACCGCCATCGTAGCCGGAACGATTTGATCTCGACAGAGTTATTGCGCTCCGAACACGCCGCGCGTGCAAGTTGTGAGCTGTGGCGCCCTCTCGATTGATAGGTTCAATTCTATAGCATTATTCACGGCGCACTCCAAAGACAAGCTGGACAGTCTTAGAGCAATATCCAGAAAAGGGCGCTGGGAATTTCTGATAAAACTCCCCAAACGCTCATTCTACAGGCTGCCGTGCCCACTCGATTGATAGGTTCGATTCTGTATGCACTGCTCATGGCGCACTCCGAAGGCAAGCTGGACAATCTTAGAGCAATATCTGGGAAAGGCGGTTAGAAATTTCCGATAAAACACTCTAAACACTCACTCTACAGTCTGTCGCTCGCTCGCTCTACAGGTTGTCGCTGGCACTCGATTGATTGTCTCGGGCCTACATGCATTGTTCAACCCTACTAAGATTTATATGTCAGAAGATAGGGCTTGTACTGCTGAGCTCAAATGTATGCTTCTTTTTACAAGTACTTGATTTTTAAAAAAGTTTTTTAAAAAGCCGCTTTGGAACGCTCCAAAGCGGCTTTTTTCGGCAAATGACAAAGGACATGCGTGGTACTGTAAATTTATATCCTCACTGGCGATCCGTAGAACGTATATTTACGGCCTTAGGGAGCGGGAATGCAAGAACAGTTGCTAATGGATACAAGAGCTATGTAAGACCATCTGCCGAAACGTCTGTGTTTAGCCTTTATAAAAGAAGAACATCGCCTTTTCATAGTGTGTGCAAATTAACTTCACTCCTAAGCTGGTCATGAGGTGCTCTGGCCCGGGCTATCAGTTCGTTCCTAATGATGTTTACAGGCGTCATTTGTGCGGTTTGCAGAGTTTAAAAAGTAGAAGATTGAGGAATGACCCTATTATGGCCTTCGAAACTTTAACGGGAAGGGCTTCATAAAAAAATGAAGAATTTTTCTCCTCAGCAGTGTCTAGAACTGTCGAGGGACTAACCAGCGAGTGCCACTAAATTGAGGGTCCCATCCGCCAGGACACAGGTACGTGCTAACTTTTTCTCTGTCAGAGCAGTGCCACAGCTCAATAAAATTTGGTCTCCAGAGTTGACGAACATGCCCTTGCACAGTTTTAGGAGTTGGGCAGATACGCTGGTATACATAGAAGATTCCCAATAGCTGCATGTTTGATTTTATTTCTTTTCATGCTATATGTTTTAGTGTTCACTGCTATTCTGAATCATTGGGCAGTTTTATTTATCACGTTCTTTATTTTATTACTCGTTCTTTTTTGTACTGTCTTAAAATCCCTTACTTTTTTGGCTATTCTTGGCTTTGCTGTTCTCCACATAGGCTTTGTCTACGTCAATAAATACAATACAACACAATACAACCATGTATGCAGCAGTGGACACTCGAGAGTGAGCGCCTCCAACTGCGCCACTATCCTTCAGAAGAAATGAGATCGTACAACGCAGCTGCTCAAGGGACATTGTGAATACATGTGTGTCCAATATATAGAAGATGGGTGGACGAGGACAGTCGTGGGGTTTTCCTGATGCATTCTTCGCGCGGCTCAACCCTGTGATCTTCGTGTGCTTGATGTCGCTCCCTCTGCCAACTACGCCGCGCGTCTGCATCTTCCGAAAAGCTTCGACTACGACGCCCTTTGGGGAGCGTTCAGGGTAAACCAGCGTGCGCTCTGCAACGACGTTGAAGGACAACACAGTACGGTTTTCTACGTAAACCATCCGGGCTTAGGGCCTGTTCATACTTCTCGACAAGAGCGACTCGTCGCCCGTGTCCATACACGAGCGCCGGCGCCGTCGCTCCAGTCGCTCTTGTCGCTCTTGTCGCTCTTGTCGCTCTTGTCGCTCTTGTCGCCTGTTCATACTTCGCACCGGCGCCGGGAGGGACTGAAGCGACTGGGGCGACGAACGGAGTGTGGAAGGCGCACTAATGCTGGAAGGAAACGATTCCTGTTCGGACGTTCTTCACACAAAGGTAAGGAGCGCGTTTATGTCTATTTTGAGTGCCAGACTGACGATGTAGGTAATATGATTGTTCGCTTCTGTCAGTTTCAGATTCTAACAACTTTTTTGACTAAAAGTATGTCTGTTTGCTTGTGTTTGTCTCAGTTTCCGGAAACTTTTCACTAATATAACTGTTTGCTTGTGTCTGCTTCAGTTTCCAAAAACTAATGCAATTGTAGTTGAAGTTAGACGTGAAGACCTCTATTCACTTGATATTTTAGGCCACTAAGTAGACGTTGTGGTGCAATTACGTACAACACACTACGCCCGACGCCCCAGTCGCTCTTGTCGCTCTTGTCGCCTGTTCATACTTCCGCGCGCTACGTACGCTGCGCACGCCACGCGCGCTGCGCTCTTGTCGCTGCTGTCGCAGGCCCTTAGGCCTATGTCATACCTTCGCTCACCCCGAGCGAGTGCGACGAACAGAGCGATGAGCGAAGTCTCTTCGCTAGCGTGAAGCTAGCGAATAGGCGCGCAGTTAATAGCGTTGTGTGCAGCTGCGTCGTAGCATCGCTACCGATGCTGCCCGACGCTCTGCTCAGCTCAGCGACGCGATCGCATCGGTAGCGATGCCGTATCGCTCGGAAGTATGACACCCTGCTAGCGAGGTTTCGCTAGCGGTGGATCGGATAACTGCTACAGGCGTCTGCCCCTCCACAACGTCTGATACCGTCCCTTCCCCAATGATGTTAGTTGTCCATCGCCTTCGCTAGCGAAGAGCGATGGTATGACATAGGCCTTACGCCTACCTTGGACAAAGGTTCTTGAATGCATGCATGACGATTAGTCAACCATTCCTGACGATTAGTCAATAACCTATCTTATCTCGTCTTTCCTTGAAGTAGTAATGAGTGAAATCAAAAGATAAGGAGCAACACCTACCGTATTTCAAAGTGCATTCCATCCTCGATAGTGGTTTTCAGAGGGAACAGCCAGAGGCCCCAGCCAAACACCTGAAATCGTATTGCGTTTATCGCTGTCTGTCCTCGAGCATTTTCACTCGTAAGGACTGCTGGCTGCTACTCAGCATAGCGTTAGCTAGCGCTCATGCGATAGTATGATTGCGCACCTGCTGAAAGTTCTTCTCCCTGCCCAAATTGTAATCTGCTTTGAAATCAAACCTGAAGCAAAACACATCGTCGCTTAACTAGAGAAGCGCTGTAGAAACAATTACCCACTTCAGAACAGCTGGCTTTGCCTGTTCACAGGTGGTCTCGTTGATCGAAAGTAGACCATAATGAAAGATGAGCATTTCGCCAAGTGGGAAATAGCTGAAGGACGTTCAGTGTTGAAGGTGGTGACGATACTTGTGGACGATCGAGACTGACGAACCCAAACACGCCGAAGGAGGCAACCACAATTATCAATAATGAAAGGGGAATAGCATCCTCCAACCAGTTAGCGTTTGTGAAAAATCGAATGAAGCACTCGAACGAGGTGATGAGGAACCTAAACCACTCCTTGCACACTCGGTAGTAATATCTTGCCTGAGCCGCTGAAGCTTCCAATAATAATGCAAAAGCTCGCATGCAGGGCTTGGCAACTGCCCCTCTGTCAAAGGGTAGGGTGTTAGGAATAAGCGAAGGAGTGCGGCTGGCAACAGTTGAACTAGTTCATCAGAGCGATCTGCACTGCGCACTCGCTCGCAGCAGCTGACCTCAAAGCAGAACCCACCATATGACGATCAGCGTGCTGTAGAATATGTACAGAAGGAACGGCTTGTAGTTGTTGTAGTTGACGCACTGATTGATCCACGGGCAGTGGTGGTCGAATTTCACGACGCATCTGCCGCAGGACGAGCAGTGATGCGACCGGTCTGGCTTCAGCGTCTGACAGATGTAGCAGTACCTGCAAAGGTGTCTCTGCAGAGCGGGCGAGACGACATCCTGCCTGTCTGCTCACTTGTTCCGTCCGGCTTGGTCACACTCCGCCTGTACGACTCCCAGCTGCGCAGCCGCTTTGGTCAGAATCCGGTGCTGCTTCACCGTCTGGAAATGCAGCCGCATAAGGGAACTGCTGCTTTCTATTGGAGCACAGCACCTGCTCAGGGGTCGACTTATCCACCACATATCTTCCGCTCTCACACGGAGTGCAGCGCTTCAACATTGTGTCCACCTCTGCTGACACCTAAACCGGAGCGGTTATCTGGGTCCCCAGAGCACGACATGACTAACTGACTCATCTGGCAGAGAGGAGTCGGCTTCATCTCACTAATCCGGGGGCACGTCTATGTGAATGATAACGGCGGAAATTCAGGGCCGACAAGGCCAACCAAGTAGCACCATCGCTGCTCAACATGGATAAAGGATAAAGGATAAAGGATAAAGGACGGCGTTATTCAATCCCTTCTGGGATGCGCCAGCGCATTCTACTTCTACGGGATGTCGTGGAGGCGACATGAATGCGTATTTGGCCATACAATGACTTGCGGTGGCCAGCCGATGAACAAGTCAGCGCTCTATCCTTCCCAGACAAGTCTGGTACCAATTCACCGACCCCGGAGGGATGGAAGGCTTGGTTGGCCTGGGCGGGAAATCCGAACCAGGAACCTGGTATCGGGTGCACGCGACAGTCGCGCCTCCTCCGACTGCGCTACACGCGCCCCAACATGATGGGATGCAAACGTCGTGCCACAACACTTTATTCCTGCCGGACCTTGTCTTTTTCCACGACACTGCTATGTGGCAATGAATGATCGTGACAGATTTGCTCCGAGTTTTGCACATTTTCTCAGCAATGGCCGAAGGGATAACGGTGCTATTGCACTGTGGTGGCGGTCAGCCTTCGAGGTTTCATAAAACGACGAGATCAGCGGTGCACGTACAAAATACGCTGCCACTGATGAAGAGAAGAAGGCAATGTCATTGCTGGGTTCCGTGCTCTCTCGCGCTGAAATTGAAAAGCGCAGAAAACCATGTAGAACAGCAAATCTAGGATGCGGCCCAACTAACGCGCCCGTATTAAGATACATCCATGCCCGAGTTCCTTCCCTTGCCACATGAACTCAAAACGGGGCCTAGTGGTCGAAATGAAGAGATGAGAGTGCATTGGGGTGAGCTGTAGGTGCCACGAGCATTTGAACATTGCCGAAGTGACCCTGCGAAGACCATAACGCCGCAACTGGTCCTCGAAATTTATCTTGTTCCAACATCACTCCTTCCCCGAGAGATCCGGTAGCCTTCCTGATATTTCGTGCTATACTTTCTGACGTACATTATCCCTCTCCCACCGAGCACATTTCGAATCGCTCTCCTTTCTCTGACTAGGTTCTTGTAAGTAAACTGTGTCCTTATATATTTTTATTCTATCACCTTATTATCCACGGATCTCCCTCGATAGAGAGCCTTCGGGCTCTCTTGTTAAGAGGGATCTCGGGCCGCTTGTCGCAGGGCCACGTGGCCGTTCCCGGGTGGTGGGAATTAAACGCGAACCAAATGTGGCCGTGTACTGCCCAGAGACGCAGGTGGGATGCAGGGGATGGACTCCTTGCTCCTGCTGTGTCGGATCGACGCGTACCTTGTGCGTGGGAGCGGCATGTTCGTGCACAGTGTGCGTGGATGTGTCCGTGACTGTGCGGATTGTAACTGTGTCGGCTCGGCCAAAAGCTTGCACTCGGTAGACTGGGAGTACATCGTAAGGCCATCGTATTCGAGGCGGCCTTAAGTCTCGCCCCGTCCCTTCGGACAGTCGGGCTGGCTGCCCGGAGTTCTTCGCCCACACGACAGAGCCTGACTAGCTACCCGTGTTGTATGGAAGTCAAATACAGCAGCACTAAAGGGCCTCATTCCCCTGACCCCGAAAGAGCCCGCATTTCTGCAGCGATGGGAAGGACGAGTACGGAGAGGCTGCTAAAATCTAAGGGCCTAACCAGGCTGCGCAAATTGAGAAGGACTAGGATGACGATCTGCACTTACAACGCGCGCACACTTGCACCGGAAGCATCCGTCGAGGACCTGATGATGCAAGCCAGGAAGATCAAGTACTACGTCATCGGACTGACCGAGACGAGAAGACACCAGCCTCAACACGCCGCCTACGACAGAAGAACTGTTCCTCGGAACATGCGACAGCAGGGGAGTAGGCGGCGTTGGTGTCCTCGCCAACACGCACTCGGCCATGAACATCGATTCGTACGAGTCTCTGACAAACCGAATCGGACGTCTGCGACTGAAGCGATGTGACACCGTGCCAGCTTTGACTGTGTTCGTCGCGTATGCCCCAACATCCGACTACGACGACGAAGAGGTCGAAGCCTTCTACGTGGAGCTGGAGAAGTTCTATAAGGAAGATCACACATTCTACAAGGTGATCGTCGGCGACTTCAACGCCAAGATCGGACCGCGAAGGTCGCCGCAAGAACTTCACATCGGAACACACGGTTTGGAGTGGAACGAGCAAGGTGAAAGGCTGTCTGAGTTTATCATGTCGACCAAGACCATTCATGGAAACTCACAGTTCCAGAAGCCCCCTTCTCTACGATGGACCTGGGAATCCCCCGGTGGCAGTTCCACAACGAGATCGACCACATTATCTTCAATCGCAAGTATTGCCTGACCGACTTCTCCGTTGTCCCCAAGCTCTACACGGGATCGGACCACCGCCTCCTTCGCGCGAGGTTTCGCTTTTCGCGTCAAGGAGAGAAGGCCGCTAAGTTCAAAAAGAGGAGTCCCAGAACGACCATCAACTGGGACCTCTACACCTCTCTTGTCGGCCTTTGGGAAGATGCCGTCATGGACAACGTCGACGAGGAATACGATCGCTTCGTGCACCATCTCCACGATAGTGCGAAGGGAGCCGAGAGCTTGAAGACCACCAAGAGACGCCTGTCTCCGGAAACTCTCGAGCTTAAACGCCAAAAAAAATAAATAATAATAATAATAATAATAATAAATAATAATAATAATAATAATAATAATAATAATAATAATAAAACTCCCTAAATGCTCACTCTACAAACTGTCCCCCCCTCGATTGATAGGTTCGATCCTATATGCATTGTGTACGGCGCACTCTGAGAGGATTCCTGGCATGACAATGCACTTTACGCCATGTTTAAGGTACTCCAAGAACGTGCAAGTCCTGGAAAATAAGCTCTTCCAATCGCAAAGAGCCTGCTTCAGTCATTTTTGGCCACCCACTGCGAAAAAGCGGTGTTCTGGTAAAGTTGTGTATATGATTGTGTAGATCACGAAGAGGCGAATCGAATGGTACCAACCGTTTATCATAAAACCTCAAATTAGAGGAATTGTGAGCCTGCAACGATTTCGGCGCCTTGCGGCCGACAACTCGTCCGCGGCCGGACTTCTCAATGGAGCGCAAGTTTTCAATTTTGGCCATTTTTGATCTTCCATATGAAATGTATATACCACACGATAGAGCTCGATCTCCTGAGCTCAAATATACTCTTGGTTTCTCAAATGGATGATTTTGGGCGAGTTATAGCAAAAAGACGCAAAAACCGCAAAAGCGCGGTTTTTTCGGCGTCTATTCCAAAGACGCGTCCGGTACTGTACAAGTTGCCACTGTGCCTTACGTTCATGGACCTGAAGAAGGCATTCGACTCCGTCGAGACTGAAGCGGTCCTCGAAGCCATGCTCACTCAGGGCGTTCTTACTCAGTACATCAGAGTCCTTCGAGAGCTGTACAGTGGATTCACGACTAAGATCTCTCCATTCTACAACGACGTCGTCATCGACGTAAGGAGAGGGGTTCGGCAAGGGGATACCATATCCCCGAAGCTCTTCAGCGCCACCCTCGAAAACGTCATGCGCGAACTAGAATGGGAAGACATGGGAGTGAAGGTCGACGGCCAGCAGCTGCACCATCTTCGTTTCGCTGATGAAATCGTGCTCATAACACCGAGCATCAGCCAGGCGGAGCGAATGCTGGCCGACTTCGATCGTGTATGTGGGAATGTTGGACTGCAGCTGAATTTTACGAAGACGATGTTCATGAGGAACGGACAAGTTTCTGATGCCCCATTCTCGCTCAACGGAGCGAACATCTCCGAATGCTCCAGCTACGTGTATCTGGGTCGCGAAGTCAATGTGGCCAACGACCTAGCGCCGGAGCTGAGCAGGAGGAAACGAGCGGCTTTGGGAGCTTTCAAGAGCGTCGAAGAAGTCGCGAGGAAGACGAAGAACGTCCTACTCCGTGCCCACCTATTCGACTCCACTGTTTTTCCTGCCCTAACATACGCCTCAGAGACCTGGGCTATATGAAAGCAGGGTAAACACGCGATCAGCGTGGAATCAAGAGGACGATGCTCGGAGTGACACGAATCTCACAAGTGAGAGAAGGCCTCCGGAGTTCCGAGCTTCGCCGACGTTCGAAGATCAGAGACGCTGTCGCGTGGGCCAAGTTGTCGAAAATTAGGTGGGCCGGCCACGTAATGCGCTTCGCAGACACCCGCTGTACGACAGCCGTTACCGACTGGATTCCGCGGGATGTCAAGAGAACACCGGGACGCCCACCAACGCGTTGGTCGGACTTCTTCGTGAAAGCCCTGAACGAGCGATATGACGCTCTTCGTGTCCCTCGAGCAAGGAGGATCCATTGGACCACTCTGGCACGCGACAGGGACGAATGGAGACGATGCTGGCGCCCGCTCCAGCAAGTCGATGATCATCGGGACGACAGGTGATACAGGTGATACCTTATTATAAGGCGGGTGTCGCGCAGCCTGATGAGGCAGCAGCTGTCGGGTGCACGCTATAGTTATGCTCGACTCACCTACTCGAATAGGTATTCGAATGATTTTCATTCGAATTTGAATATTCGAATTCGAATGTTCAAGAAATCGCGTTTTTCGGATGCATTCGAACTCGGATATTCGAAATTTCTGTGCATTCAAAAATATTTGTGTATTCGAAAAAATTTGGAGAGCATAACTACAATGCACACGTACCAATTCGAGATATGGGTCCCGCCAAAGCTAACCTAGCTTTTCATCTTTCCGGGGTTGGTGAATTCGCTCATTCTCTTCTGAAAGAATAACACAATTACGTGTATGTATTGGGGAGGAGAACGTCATGATCACCATTTCCTTTTTACTTCAAAAAATCATAGCTTAGTGACCACACGAATCGAATTGACTGCCTCCATCAATGTTTAAAGCACGTACACAACGAACCGCCAGCTTTTCAGTTCCCGTGGAATGAATTGTCGGTCGAAATTGCGGACGACCTCCGCTTCGAGTTAAAATTCATCACTGAACTCGCTGTCGCGAAGAGGAAGCTTCAAGTCGTGAGTAGTCGGTAGTCAAAAGCCAAGCCGCGGGAATATCTTACGGCTCTACATATGTGACGATCTACAGGCAACCCAATTTCGCGAAGTGGAGACGGGCGTCGTCGCGAAATAGAGTTTTTATCGCCCTTCTGATCTTTAAGGAGAATAGTGTCGTCCAACTAGGTCGTTACTGTGGTCCCAGAAGAACAGAACTCAAGCAGAGCATTCCATTGGAACCGCCCAGAGTAGGGCCTTCTTCCCGCGATGGTAACCTTTGCGCTCTCGGGCTATTCTTCGCCGGCAGCCACAGAAGACCTTCCTGTGTGGGCGGAGAACCAACGATTCACAAAAATTGATCCTCGGCTCTTCCAATGAAGTACCTCCCGGTGCACACGGCGGACCGTAAATTCGGTGGTGATGTCTTCTCTTAGCGAAGGGCAGGTGTGTGTGACAGCTGTTGGCAATCCATGGTCTTGTAGGAAATAGTAGACGATGCCCTGCAGATCGCTTTGATAGACTGGGCCGACGATTGCTCATACTTGTAAGCACAGTACGCATTTACATACCTCTTTATGCAACGTTTTAAGAACCTGCCACATTTTGCTGCAAACTTCTCCTACAATCGCTTCCAGAATTTTAAAGACAAAGAAGAAAAACTGAATCAGACTTTTTTCCACAGCAAAATACATCGCCCAACCATCGTAAACCACCGTATAGCAGAAGTACGCGTTCAGCTTGCTTCAACGCTATCCACGATATCCCAATTGTAGGCGCGACACATCATACAAGCGGCGATTAAAAGCCGACCTGTATCCATTATGTCCTTTACATCTTTTCAGCCGTTACCCTTCACATGCTGCTTGCTCTGATAGTGCCCAAGAAATCTCCAGGCACTGCCTTACGCGGCTTATCGATAGAGACAAACAATGAGTGTGGCAACAACTCACTGCCCAGTGAGGTGGAATCCTTGCTACGCCAACAGTTAGCGCAGAGAACAGACTCCACAGACCCATGAAGGCGAGCGACGTGTAGACGCAGAGGTAGACGGTGGCTTGAAGTGGCGAATGCAGGAAGTGTCCGCAAACAACGAATATGTACACGTAGAAGCTGAAAGAGCAGCGTCATGACTACCCGGACCTGGACTCCATAAGGAGTAGAAATATTAGGTTGGAAAAAGTCTCTTCACACTTCTAAAAGTTTTTACCGTTCTCGGTGTAAACACACTAGCCAGTATTGATTGCTGATTTCATAATCCTATCACACTTGCCTACCGTTCGCACGCGGACACAGGTCAAGACCCTTCTTGTACTTCGTTATCGATCCAATCTTCCGTACTCAATGCCAGATCTACCTCATGGCCATTTTCGGCACGCCTTGCTTGATGAATTCATTAAAGGATCTACAGCACTTCCGGCAGCCGACCAAATTAACCATATATATGGCTTGGGATCTACTACTCATCGCGTCTGTTAAGAGTGGTTCGGAAAGTTTTTAAAGGGGGATTATTCACTCGAGGACAAAGCAAAGTCAGGAAGGCGAACTGAAATGGACGACAGTGAACTACTCAATCTCCTTCGTAACGATAGCAGGCAGACGACACGTCAACTGGCAGAGAAGCTCGAAGTGTCTCATAGGATAATGGGAATCCATCTGAAAGGTCTTAGCTTTGCATGGAAATTTGGAGATTGATTCCACATGCCCTGTCAGACACTCAGTGCAAAACCACATGTTGCAAGACTCACAAGAGAGGTAATAAAGGAGCTGGTTTGGGAGGTAATGCCACATCCACCGTATAGCCCTGACCTCGCTCCTACCAACTACCATCTCTTCCGTGCTCTCAAGCAAGAAGTTGGAGAGAAATATTTGGAAACGGATGAAGACCTCAAAAATTGGATATAGAAATGGTACGACTCCAGAACTGCAGTCCTTTAAGCGAGAGGAATTAGAAAAGTACCCAGTCTTTGAAGAAGTGTAGTGGAACAAAATTAAGTTTATTTCAATTGATTTGGTACTATAGTTGTGAAGTAATAAATCTTTGAAAAAAGAAAAGACTTCCAACCTAATACATCGCTTTTAAAATGTTCAGCGCAACTCCTGCTAGACATGATGAACTAGCTCGTGAATCTTGCATTTTTTGAAGACAATGATTTCCTACATGAAAAGTGTATGCACCCAAATAAAACAAAAAAACATCTGATCAAGTGCGCGTAAGGTTCTTACGACAGCACGATGTTTCGAAGAACTTACTGAGTGGGTGCGATCTCTTTGCTCTTGGTGCCGCGGAGTTTTTCACCCCTTTTGGTAGACTCTGCGCTTTCCCAGTCCTTGTTGTCGCAATAGGTGCTCAGTAACCCGCTTCGTGAACGTTGTAGTATGAGGGTAAGCATAATACTTTCCAACGGCAGGGATTGGTGTGACCATCTGGTGGTGTTCGAACTCAAGCTAAATATCCTAATATCATAACCATTGGGGCGGTCGTGCTGCACGGTCGGATTGCGTTCGCTCTGAAGACTTCAAATCGTCCTTTGCCCCTAACAAGCTAATCTTGGCCTGCTGCCAAGTTCTACAAGAGCTGTTGGCAACCTTGTGGCGGAGTCAAAATCTTTAGTTCACACACCACCGCAGCAGGTACTTCTTTGCCGATGTTTGCCGTTAAGGAATCGACAGCGCAACGTACTTCGATCGATAAAATCACTCCCGCGCGTGCTTTGCTAATTGCAGGAAATAGGATTTTGAGATCTTCTGCTAAGCATAACGCCAACGAGGTGAAGCCGGCAACCGAAAGGCTACGAGATGCCATGGAAGGCGACAATGTGGCGAATTACATCCGCCTTGTGTTCGACCTTCTCATGGAGACTAGCGCGAAGATCAAAGAGCTCATAAGAAAAAATGGCGATCTACTGGCTGAGCTGCAAAGACTGAGGGAAGAGAATTTATCGCTTAAAGAAAAAATTAATGATTCCAGCTTCCGAAGGAGAATAGCAAGACCGAGAAGGATTGCGGTAACAACGCTAATTCCAGTCCCTTATTGGATCCAGACAGTGATCGTTCCTTGGTCCTGTCAAACCTCCCAGAATCACCTGGCAGCAGCTCCTCTGCGAAGATCGCCTACGATATCGCCTGTGCTCGTCAGATCCTCGATTTCTTGGACATTGAGTGCGTACCGACGGCTGTTTTCCGCATGGGAACACCGGAACAGGGCAGGCCTAGGCAGGTCAAGGTATACTGCCTGCCAGTAGGTTTCAAAGGGAGGCGGTTAGGAGAGCTTCTCACCTGCGTTTCTCCCCTCTTCAAAAGGGCATCTACTTGCGCCTTTCTTTACGGAAGGATGAGAGGAATCGTTGGCGAGAAGCTCGTCTAACTAAATGGGTAGGGAACGGTGACCCAGCTTGCCCTACCTCAGCGCGTGAGGGGTCTCTAGCTCTATCCCACTCCTTGATCTTGGTGATACAACCCTCGGTTCTGTCCCTTGCAGTTCCTCGGGAAACTGCTAGGCCCTCCGTGGAATAATAGTCCTCCGATTTCAAGCCTACTCACAAATATTTAATCAATGGTTAAGAACTGCAATTCTTTCGTTTCGCATTTTCGTTATAAAAACTATGATGTCGTCGTTTTAAACGAGACTTAGCTCTCCTCTTTAAGTGAGTTAAATCCGCTCATGGGTATAGCTGGCAGACAATACGTGGGCGTAAGATGTGACCGGTTGTATAAGGAATATGGTGGAGTCATATTGCTTCTGAAGAAACACATTCCTTATCACTTGATTTATCAGTAATCCGTTAAGGATTAATACGAAATTTTGATCTGCGACGTTAGAAAAAATAGCTCTATTCGCTTCACTGCCCTCTACAGAGGTCCAACATGTAACGCTGTGAACTCCGCAAAACTGGCCAAAGTTATTAGTGACTTCTGCATTTGCAGTGTCCCATGCATTCTTTTGGGCGATTTCAATTTGCCTGGATTAGCGTGCGGTGTAAGTGACAGTATTTCAAATGTTTTCAGGGACGCGATTGAAGCTCATAGGTTTCAGCAATTGGTAACTAAACCCACTAGGGGAACTGCTGTGTTAGATTTAATGCTATGCGATTCCTGAAATTTGGTTCAATATATTGATGTCGGCCCACCTTTAGGTAGTCATCATGCAAATGCTACATTCATACTAGTACGTTCACTGGATTTCAACACTCACGAAGCAAGTTGGGTTAGAGATTTTAAAGCGGGTATCTATGACAGAATTAAGAAACATCTAGCTGCTATTGATTGGATAGGTATCTTAGAAAATGTTGAAACAGTTGACGAAATATATGAAACTTTACTTTTTGTTCTCCATCACGTAATTGACCTGTATGATCCCATGAAAAAAATCGAACTACGAAGTAAAAGACTCCAAGATCATCTCAGAAGAACGATAGGGCGTCAGAATGCGTTGTGAAACATAGCCAGTAGCTCAGCCTGCACTCGAGATTGAGCCAACTATGAATGCTTTAGTTAAAAATTGGATAAAGCAATTTTCCGCTACAATCGTTATGTAGAAAAAATATTTTCTCAACGGATAAGATGGCATTTGATAGGTACATCAGGATGAGGTCTGGAGAAGAGAGTTCTGTGCCAAACCTTTAAACACGGATATTACTTTTGTATCATTCTTACCGATAAGGCTATTAGCGAGGGAGTTCCAAAAGGTGTACAGCAGTTCAGCGGTAGGTGTCACTAGAAGTGACTCCATCAATAGAAATGCTTTCCCTAGATTTTCTGAGATGAGGCCTACATTGTGGTTCCATAAAGAAATCTTTGAAATATTGTCCAAATGGCCCACGTCTTATTCTACTTCTCCGAACCTTCTTCCTCTATCTTTTACTAAGAATATTGCTGTACATGTAGCACACCCATTGAAATTAATTTTTAACAAGAGCTGCATGAATGCCGATGTCCCTCGAAGATGGAGACACGCGTTCATCACCTCGATTCCCAAAAAAAACCCTCGCTTGATAACCTCAGGAATTACCGTCTAATCAGCATAACACCAGCATTCGCACCGCGGCGCTTCGAAAAAGTTGTTAAGAAAAATATTTTGCAGCATATCCACGGGCACAACATCATTAGTAAAGAACAGTTCGGATTTTTGAAGGGGCGTTCAGTGGGGACCGCGGCGCTTAGTTTTCTTGATGATTGGAGAAAGGCTATAGAACGTAAAAACCGAACGGATGTAGTCTTTTTCGACTTCTCTAAGGCGTTCGACAAGGTCCCGCTGGGAAAACTGTTAGTCAAAAGAAGGTAGTTGGAATCCGCCCCATGATCGTAAACTGGATCAGTTTCCTCTCAGACAGGAGTTTGCTCTCAGACAGGACATTTCAATTCAGGGTTGGTGAGGATTCTTCTGCGATGCATTCAGCACCTAGTGGAGTACTTCAAGGAGGAGTTTTGTCACAAATGCTGTTTCTGTAATACACGTTCGAGCTCCCTGATTTTGTTTCAAGGTTAGGTGTCAAATGTAAGATGTATGCAGATGACGTTAAAATTTATAAGGAAGTAGATAAAAGTGGGGCTTCAAATGAAGTCCAAGATGCTATTGATTTTGTCAAAAATGTGCAGACGACTGGGAACTTCCTTTAGCGGTTGAGAAAACATAATGCTTTGTAGTACACGCTAGGCATCAGCCCCATTTTCCAATCTACAGGCTCAAAGGCATTGACCTACAGCAGGTTTCGGAGGCTCGAGACTCAGGTATTCTTATATTGAGTGATCTGGACTTCGATCTACATTTTAAAGCCCTTGTAAGGTCAGCTAACTATCGAACTTATAACCTGTTCAAGACGTTCAAAACTAATGATCCTCGTGCTTTTCTGTGTGCATACAAGTGCTATGTAAGACCCATTATGGAGCTTTGCACCTCCGTTTCTAAACCTTGTCTGAAGAAACAAATTCAATTACTTGAAAGCGTTTAAAATAACTCACAAACTATTTATGAGGTGCTCCAAGCCAAGATTTCAAACGGAGTTGAAAGGGCCAAGCAACTTGGCTTACTCTCCCTACGAAGCAGAAGGAAAAGGGCTAATCTGATCTTTTTAAAATTCTCACAAACAGAATCTCCATTGAAAGCATAGAGGTTTTTGATGTCCCAATAACGAGGAGTAAAGAAGGAAGACTTAGATTGTATTCCCAAGTGCCAAGGTCACAGGTTAGGTCCAACTTCGTCATTATCGGAACCTTAAGGAAGTAACCTGCTTAGAGGCAAATCTGAAGGTTTTCATAACGTGTCTGTCTGTCAGTTGAAGCACATTTTAACCCGAAGAGTTTTTTTGTAGATGGCTTTAGTTACGTATTTTTATATATGTTGTTTGTGCCAGTGTCTTATACGCTCGTGATTGATTGTAATTCACGCCATAAATAAATAAATAAATGTCGAAAATTCTAAGTACTTGACGAAAGGCGTAAACGAGTCTTAGTCCATTGAGGTCAGTGACACTGCACTGACACGGACGATAAGCAAGTATCTTGGCTCTGCGATCGGTCTGACGCCAGTCCGATGTTCCACGCTAACTCCCATGTATCCGCAGGGTAATTCAAATGTAACCCTCTATCAGTGCTGTACAGTGCTGAGTACTGACCCGCAGTCAAGGAGATTAAGAGCTTCCTAACAAGGGAACTGTCTGAACGGTTCGCCGGAACGGCAAGAACGAATACTATAGGAAGAATCTCCGTCCTACAAATAGTAACAGGACATGTTTTGTTTTTGCCGAATCCTTGAGGCAAATCATTAAGAGGTGAGTGTAATGGTTAAGGGTCCGAGCATCTAGCTTACCACGGCTGCGCAAGGAACTCGTGTGTGGCCTGGGTAGCGCAGTGGTAGAGGTTCTTCTTTATGCCTGTGACGTCACGGATTCAGTTCCCGTGCTACATCGCGTTTTTGCCCTTTTACGATGGTATCGGAGTTCCATAGAGATTTTCATATCTAAACTTTTTTGGAGTTTGCTGATGATTTCACTACATATTCCTTATCGACATCTCGTGATGCACCAGCAGTGTCCCAAATATGCAAAATATGACTCAACTCATGACGACTGGTGCATACGTAAGCAGGCAAAAATGTTGAATGTGTCGTCAACAAAAGTTATTTTCGAAGTAGAGCAGCGGATAAGACTCTCAAAAGCCAACCTTTGGGGACACCAATGGCCAACACTGCTTCATCAGCACAATATTTCTCTTCACACGGCGAACAAATAAAAGACGAATACAGTCTATCTTTTTAGAAGAACCATCAATGGAGCTAGGCGAAGACTTCACCGACTACAGAACGGTCTTGCGCGCGGTCCGCGAGAGCAAGAACCCTGCACGGTTTGATCGCGAACGTGCACTGCAAGATGGTCATCGTTTTCTAAAGAGACAGTGTGAAAATAAACCAGGAGTAGCGTTCTCGCAGCAGTTCTGCACAATATGATTTATTTTAGAGCTGCAGAGATCCAATCAAGGTGAGCAGATTTCATTATCACCTAAGATAGAACGGGAACTGAATATAAGTGCAGCTTTAGCGGATATCAACCTTTTCCTCACCCACAAGGGAAAGAACAAGAACAATTTCTGACTTCCTTCCTGATAAAATACAATTGATTAGCCCTTCCGGACAGCATGCTCATCCACCTGCTCTTCTCAAGAAATTAAGAATAAAAAACAAAGAAATTAAGAAAAAGCGGTGCTGGGAACCCTCCCGCTGGCTCTTAAAAAAGAAAGTCTGTCGTGTTTCGTAGAAGCCTTTCAAGCTAAAATTGGCCAGTTTGATTCTGCAGCTCGCACAGAAGCCTACACAAAACTTAAGCAGCTAAAGAAACGCTCCGCGATAACTGAGTATTGCGTAGAACTAGAAGAGCTCACTCGTTGGATATACCCAGAAACAAGCGAGAAAGAACTATCTATGATACGTGCTGGGGAATTGATTGCGCAACTCACTGATTGGGATGGGTACGTCCAGCTGTTTGCGGTGACGGAACAGGCAAATAGATCGAAGCCTACGAAAAACTAAAAGCGATGACGCAATCTATTGAGAGAAGCCGAAAAGTCACGCATGCTGTCCGAGCTTCGTTAAATTCCCGCAGTTGATATAGCATTTCCAGCGAATCCGGCATTCACTCCGAGAAAGTCAAAAACGTTCATTGTCTTAGCGAGAGGGCTACTGCTTTCTTTGTGGAGAAAAGAGGCATTTTTCAAGAGATTGCGAACAAATAGCATGGAATCGCCCCAGACAAAACACTAGACCAGGCTTCCCACACAACCACATCTGGCTGAAAATCTATAGGTCGCAAAGAAGAAAACAGTCAGAAGCGAATCTTCACAGCAACGCCAAATCGCTGGAAATGTGGAGGCATTCGGACCAGGCCCAACCGACCAAGCTCGATAGACTAGCTGGTTGGCAAGCAAACAATGGGTAAGGTCTCGCTCTTAGGGTTGTTCAAAAGATCGACACTGGCTCACAAATTAGCATATTACTCCTCAAATTTTTGTTTGAGGCTCAAGATTCGACCTCGACTCTGATGTGGAGGAAATCAAAGCTACCGATAAAGGACCGGTCTACGACGCTTCAGGGAGCAAGATCAAATTCCTCGTTGCTGTCGCTGCCACCGTGACAACGCACAGCGCTCCTCCGCAGAGGGTAGCATTTTTCGTGAGGAAGTCAGAAGACGACATTCTATTTCAGGGAACAAATGCATTTCATAAGTTGAACATAGTGCTGGAGGAAGAAAAGGAAGAAGGGAAATCCAACCAAGCCGTCTCCTATAGAAAGCATCGTCATGTATCCAACGTCTTCAAAATGAGTTCTGGTGAGATGCCAAGGGATAATACCATCTCAAAGGACAGGACTACTCAGTGCAAGAGCCGTAAGTACAAAAACTCAAACATTGCGGTTACCGTTAAGAGCGTTTACCTTTCTCCCGGGAATTAAAACCGTGACAATTTCCGCCCCCAAAACGGAAGGCGACAAAATTTTCTGGTTGAACTGTGACATTATACCTGATATAGTTTACGGCAAAAGTTCCAATAACATGGAACTACCGGTAACAAATGTTTCAGACCTCCCTAAAATCCTGCGTAGTAGAGGAGAAATAGGTACTAGGACATCACAAAAGTTGTGGAAGACAATCCACTTCAGTGTAATACAGTACAACAACGCGCCTGTAACGAAGAGCTATTACGTGGTGAGACACTCTGAGAAATGGTCCAGGAAAACAAATCAGAAACGGACCACAAAAAAGGAACCTAAGAATGCTAGTCTTGCGATACGAAAACGTTTTCGCAGTTATAGACCAAGAATTAACGTAAACGGCGCTTGCTCAGCAAGAAATCGACACAGGTGTCTCAACTCCAATCAATCAAAAGGTTCGCCCTGTACCACTGGGCATTTGCAACGAATTAAGGAAGATTTTGGGCGACTTACAGGAAAGGGACATAATAGAGCCCACTTACTCAAATTGGTCGTCCCCGATTGTCCTAGTGAAAAAGAAGAATGGCTCGCTAAGACTTTGCGTAGACTATCGCAAGCTTAACCAAGCAACGAGAATTGACAGCTATCCATTACCAACAGTAGATATTATTTTATAAAATCTCGAAAACAAGCGTTATTCTTCAACGCTTGACCTCAGATCAGGGTACTGGCAAATAAAACTGTCTGAAAATGCCAGAGAGAAGAGCGACTTCGCTACCACAGAAGGCGTTTTCCAATTCAAGGTGCTCCCGTTTGGTCTGGCTTCCTCTCCAGCCGTGTTCCTGATTCTGCGAGATCTCCCATCAAACGAATATATATATATATATATATATATATATATATATATATATATATATATATGGAGACCAGAGTTCTTCAGCGTTTAATAACTTGGAAAGTGCTCTAACTCATGCTCCTGTTCTGGCCCAACCAAACGTGGAGGCTGCAATGAGTGGTGAAAAGCCTTTCAAAATTCATACGGATGCCTGCTATCCCGGTCTAGGAGCAGTTCTAAGTCAAGAGGGAGAAAGCGGATTTCTGCATCCAATTATTTTCGCGTCAAAAGGGCTCTCAAAAAGTCAGAGAGATTACCACACGACTTAGAAGCCTTAGCAGAGGTCATGCCTTTGCGGAAATTTCACCAGTTCATATCCAATCTTCAGGTAGAAGTATTTACCGATCACCAGCCGCTAACGGCATTATTCGCGAGAACTAATGTCTTATCGTTAGATCAAATATTACGTTGGGCGCTTGAAGTGCAGCAGTACAACGTAAAGGTCATCTACCTTAAGGGCTCCGCAAATAAAGTGGCTGATGTCGTCAGTCGTGGTCACTTCGACGCAGTAGCAATCGTAGAACAAGGGGAACATCTCCCTCCTAATGAGATGTAGTCGTGCCTTCTTTGACATGAGAGCCGAACTGGACAAAGGAGTTGCGACAGGACCCCCTTTACAGAAACGTTATCGAAGTCCTCGAAAAAGACCTGTCCAACACCAAAGCGCTCCCTGGTAGTAAAAAACAGACAGTAGCAGACTTTGCCATGAAGAACGGTTACTTGACTCTCGTGGACAATGAAAAGTTCAGCAGAGTGGTGCCGAAAGCATAGAGAAAAGCGGTTTTCCTTGACGTACACGCATCGTTGCTAGCAGGTCATTCCGGACTAGAACGCTGGCAAAAACCGTTTTTTGGGAAACCATGAGGAGAAATGTGCTAATATGATCACAAGAGTGCAAGAATTGCCTTCTTTTCAACCAATTGTTAACAACTACCCTCCGCTTAAGCCGATTATTACTTCCGAACTCTTTGAGATGATAGGTATCGACGTACTAGAAATGGGCTTGACGTCGGCAGGTAACCTACACAACTTGAGTGTGGTCGACCATTTCACGAAGTGGGGGGGGGTATGCAGTATCCTAAAAATCGAGCGAGGTTCTAGCGCGTACTAAGTTCGAAGGATGGATAGCCCATAGTTGTCGCACTCCTGGTTGTATACTGTCAGACCAGGACAGCGAGTTCGACAACAAACTGATGGAAGCCCTTACCGAGCTGCTGTGCATAAAGCAAGCTTTAACAAAAGGCTACAACACTCGTGAAAATGGGCTTACGGAGCGCTTTAATAAAAATGTAATTGGGTTACTAAAGAAAAAGGTGGCCATACCTATGGATTGGGACCAGTTGTTGCCTCACTGTCTCATAGCGTACAACACCAATGTGCACGAATCAACCAGACAGTCTCCGTTTTTCCTGTTGTATACGTTTGACTGCGAAATACCTTGAAACTCTACACCAGTCCACCGCGTAAGCGAATAGACGTGAATTCCTGTGTAATTGAGTTCCGAGTTCAAGCAATTCAATGGTCCGCCCAAGCAGAGAATAATATCGCTCAAAGAATAATAATGCCAAGGAAAGCGCTATTATGCCAGCCGAAACAACGTCTCCTAGCAACCTTTCTCTGTGAGAGAAAGAGTGCATATGCGTGGCCCTATAGAGAAATCGAGAACCAGGTGCCCTAAGTTATCAAATGAACGGAACGGATCATTCAAAATTATCAGCCTTAGTGAAAATAGTGCATTGATATCGCCAACCTACGGTAATGCTGAACCGCTAAAGTTGCAGTTCGATATACTAAAAGGCTGCCTCCATACATAGATGACAAGCCAGTGCACACTCTTTTGGCAACGAACAAAAAGAGGCAGACCTACAAAGCCCGTTCTAGGGTGATCGACAAAGGAAGAAGAGCTCATGGTCAAGGGTTCAAAGCACCATACCATTTTTGGTTATGCGCACGCGATCGCTGCACACTGGTCGAGTTGCTACAAGTTCACCTCCGCTCTCAAGACAGCAGCTGCTAAGCGGATCAAACATCCAGCCTTGTTTCCGTCCTTCCCTGGATATAGTATTGAGTCTTACTACGCCCAGGCTGTGGAGCGCCTTTTTCAGATCCCGCGGGACTACGACGATTCTCCTGCGAACCCGACAATAATCGCTCTACCGCTACCCTTCCTGCGAGCTGAGAATGATTTGTAAGAAACCGACGAGGTCAAGGTGTGGTATACTCCATGCTGGATGGACTAGCCTGCCAACTCAACCAGTGCCCGATCACAGCCGCCATGGTGTTGGTGTGGCCAGATGTCATGCCATCCAACCACCACATAAGCCATATCATGCGTGCGCTCGAGCGACACTTGCAGTGCGGGGACATCTGGATATGTATGTCCCCTTATGAGGAGAGGCGTAGTGGGATATGGCACGAAATTAAGAAAGTATGTGCCGAAGTCGTGGAAGCCTAATCGTGCCGGCCCGTGGTTTTATGCTAGAGTATCGACGCACACGAAACCACAAAAAACACAGTGCCATTGGTACATCCATGTACCAGTCTCGGTACCAGCCCATAAAATGGCGATTATAAATTTTACCCCTGGCAGGTAGCCGTTTTCTTGAATTAGGTGCGGAAGTTCGCGATGAGCACCATTACGCTACCCATATTCTTCCCGAAGAAGAGGACCAAACGCTACGAGGACGACCACCCCGCTGTCGAGCAGACGACACCGGCTCTACACGACGTCAATCGACTCCTCCGCTTCCCAACCCGAAGAAGGGGAAACCGTCGAAGCCGCAAGAGATGTATCTCAGATCGCGACCGCTACGCTCCATAAATAAAGCCGCGTGGCAAGCAGTTCAGGAAGAAGTAGACGACGAAACCTGGCTCCTCCGAAGAGGGACGTACAGATGAAGCATTGTTCTAACCCTTGTTGTAACCCATTGTTCTCTATTGTCGTTGGTCGTCGACTAAAAATTCGATAATTTGACCTCTGCCGATCTGGCAGGCCGCGCCCTATATGAGGCCGCCGCCGACCGCTCAGATGGGCATTTTCTTCGTGTCTCGTTCCGGATAAACTGATCTCCCCACCACTCCTGTCGCCGCAGCAGCACAACAGAAGTTAACTTTATTCGGATTAGTCATTGCATTCACTTGTCTACATGCTTTGCGCTTGTTGATTCTTGAATGCAATCCACAACACCTCCAGGGTTTTGCACGTTGCGATATGGAACTAACCCGCCAGGGTGACCGCTATCCAAAGCACTGCGCTACTTTGACTTCGCAGCCTGTGCTGCTCAAAAGGAGTGGACTCAGTCCATCCACGTGCTCTTTCACTCTGACTCAAAGAGTGCTGCCCGTCTCATCGATGTATTCGTTGTTGCATTGACTGTACACTAACAAGCAGCGCCTCAAAGTTGGTCGTCTGACTCGGCGTTGCGAATACAGTCCCGCACCTGACTGCAAAGTGCATCCGTGATAAAGGGTACTGAAAAGGAAACCTTGTTACGCTCTTGGGCACTACGTATTCGCGTTGCAGGTGGTTTTCGACCTCTCTTGGACATATTATCTGGCATATACCCATTTAACAAAGCAATGAGAGAAGCCAATTCCATCGATGATTTCAAGTCGTCATTGGAAGACACAAATGCAGCTGTGTGGAACATGCTGTGAACAATTGAACTTTTAGTAGTGCGAGGATGTGCAGAACGGAAGCGCACAATGATATTCTTGTTACTATGCCACCTAGTTTGGAAGGTGCTCTAAGAGAGACGGACATACGTGTTCAAGCCTGGAAACCAGTGATTTGTCGGCTTCGCTCTCGTGAGCTTAATGTGCTCCGCTGATGGTTGAGCAAATCGAAACAGATGTCTATTTCGTTTTGCCTAGGGCATACGACGAAACAACCATCAACATATAGACAATACAGTAAAATTCTGCGCCCTAGAACGGGTCTCTCTATTTTAGGCACAAAGTTATGACTAGCATTGGAACCAGACGCTGACCCATCGCGAACTCTTTGACCCTCCTGTATGTAGTACTCATTGGACCACAAAGATGTCATACTGAAGACATTCATTTATGAGTGTCATTACTTGAGTAACACTTAGCCCAAAAAGTGCAACCTTGTCCTGGTGTTCCGCAATAATTTCATGGCTAGCCTTCATAGCATTGCCATTGGAGGCATTTGTGTACAGTGATGTGACATCAAATGACTCTATTACAGGGCTACCTTCGAGGAATGTTCTCCAACGTTTACCCAAAAAGGCAACAATATTAAGAAGGTAGACAGGTACGAACGCTAGTAGCTGCTTTAGAACCAAGTTCAGCAACCAGGAAATACGATCTGCAGGCCCACCAACGCTGCTCACAATAGGCCTAACCTTATATTGTGTGGGTCAAAGGCCACCTTCCGATGGCAGCTTGTGGGATAAGGAAGAACTGAGCAGACAGGATGGTCACACCTAAAGCGCGTTATAAGGCTTCCTGGAGGTTTCGCTGATTTTGCAGTCTCAATCCACTTCAGGTTAAGGGAGCGGAACTGCTGCGAGAACTCCTCATGAGTGGTTCGCTTATAGACACTAGTGTCCTGGAGGTGACTTCTTGTGATGCTCTTGTCCAGCTGTTTTGGCAGAGCCACAAACTCCCCTCCTTTATCACCAACGCCCACCTTAATAGCCCCATCACCGTTAGGTATCCGGCTTCCCTCAAACCACTGCGCTAGTCGGTGGTTAAATTTTACGGTGTCCGGCTAGCCAGGTTTCTCTGCAACATCGTGAGAAGAGATGCAGCCAGTACACGGATTTTCTTATCGATCGCCCAATTTGGCTCTTGTGCACAATGAAACGAAATGGGAGAAGGTGGGAATCGCCGCGATGTTTGCGCAACCCAGCTGATTTCCATGCACATCGATTTTCGCCTTGCAGCGCATTGATCCCGTCTTTGCTGACCGTCGACAAATTTGTGCGCTGCGCCATGCGAGAGGCAGCGAACAGGAGCGAAACTGGGTTCGCGCGACAGAGAAACATCGCCTAAGAAAGTAACCCTAGAGGATTGCCCCCCCCCCCTCCCGACCTGCGTATTCTCCATGAGGGAGGAGAGAAATGGTGGTATTATGGGAAGAATGTTTGCCATGTCCACTACTGTTCATTCCATTCACTCTCACTCCAACTCCGGAAACTTCCGCAGAAACTTTAATCCTATTTTCGTGTCACACAAGGTTTCCTTGCATTTTCGCACTGCTGTAACGTTGTCCAGTCATAAGCTACGTCGCTGCTTTTCAGCGCGCCTATTAAACTTTCTACTGTTTACAATATCCACAAGTTTGTTGAGTTATTACGCTCAGAACACGCCCGTGCGTCCAACTTAGCTCAGCAACGGTCGATGTTCTCCGCGCTCTTACTCGCCCAGATTGCAGTTCTTACTTCTCCGGTACCACCATTCAATTCACCACCAAAAGCTCTATGGAATGGTAGCAGACTTGGCCTGGTAAAAATACCGATTTTTGATTAGGCCATTGTCCTTCTGCCGCGGCCTTCAGCCGCCTCGCCTTTGATGCGAAATTGTCAAAAAATCGATGTTCCCAGATTTGGTCGAGATTGACACCATTCAATGAAGCTTCTCAAGGCGAACAGAATGATGCTATTGGGAGTGTCGAGAACTCAAATATGGGCGAGTAAGGGCGGAAGGTACTTCGCCGTTGCCCTCCGCCGCTCTAAAATGGCAGATTGGGCTAAAGTAGTTTAGGCACCCGAAAAGCTGGAAGCACGCTGCCGCAAAGTGCTTTCGGTGTCGTGTTCGTTCACGCATTTTCGTGCCGTTAAGTCTCCTTGTCTTCCCGCAGTAGTCGATTGAACTTGGAAAAAATCGTGTCACACAAGGCTAAACTGCATTTTCGCATCGCTGGAGCTTTGTTCAGTCATAAGCTACGTCGCTATGTTTTGGCCCACTCCTTAAACCTTCTACTGCTTACAAAATCCACAAGTTGCAGCCGGAAAGATTCAAACTCGACAGAATTATTGCGCTTAGAACACGTCCGTGGTGCGATTTGCGAGCTGTCGCGCCCAGTCGATTGATAGGTTCGATACTATATAAGTTGTGCACAGCGCGCTTCAAAGTCTCGTCGGGGCAGAGTATAGCAATTCCTGCGTAGGGTGGCCGTGAATTTCTGTAAAACTACCCAGACGCTCGCTCTACAAGCTGTCCCTCCCCCCTCGTTTGACAGGTTTGATCCTATATGTATTGCGCACGGCGCACTCTAAGATACAACAGAAAACTTTACACCATGCTTGAGATCTCCGAGAACACGCAATTCCCTGAATATAAGCTTCTCCAATCGCAAAAGTCCGCTCCAGTCATTTTTGACCACCCACTGCGAAAACGCGGTGTTCTGACGAAGTTGTATGCATGATTGTGTAGATCTCGAAGGGATGAATCGAACGGTACCAACCGTTTTTCAAAAACCTCAAATTGGAGGAATTGTGAGCACACAACGGTTGGCCGCATCAGTTGCGCGAAGGGCGGCTGTTGGCAATTTGCCAGCAGCGCGGCGGCCCCACATGCGTTCGCGATGGAGCGCGAAATCGTCCATTGCTGTTGGGTTCTTTCGTCGCTCAGGGAAGTACGCAGATGGGTTCTGAGCTCTTCAAGCGCATGAACACGCTAGGGAAGGGACTCCATGGTATGTGCGATCCAAGCTGCGGGTGTGGAGAGTGCTTTCGTCGCTTAAGGGGAGTCCGCAGCTGGATTCTGCGCTCTTCGAGCGCAGGACCAGGCTAGAGAAGGGACTCCAGGGTGGGTGCCATCCAAGCTGCTCATGTGGAAACTGCCTGCGTAGCCCAGCGGAGTCCGCAGCTGAGTTCTGCAAAACCGCATACAGCTGGAAAAATGGGCAGAAAACGCCTGAAAATTGAGTAGACGTTAAAACTCCTAAGATTTCATCCAGTCAGTTGAAATGCAAAAAAACCGTCATGCATGGGAACCGAACCCCCGACCTCCATCGTCAAAGTGGGACCCTCTACCCACTGCACCACGAGCTGCTTAGCGAGGTCGCCATCACGAGCGTATAAGAGGCACAAATCGCATAGCTTTCGCGCTCCATCGCCAAAGTGGAGTGCAAGCGGTTGCGTCGTGTGCGTCGCTGGGATTTTGCCAACAGTCGCCCTTCGCCTTAATCTTTCGGCCCGCAACGGTTTTCGACGGCGGAGTGGCGTTCTACCCCCGCCCTTTAAACAGGGCGTGGCAAATGTCTGCGTCTCCACTATCTCGTCAGGCAGCCACTGGACTCTCGAGCAAGCCCACGGGGTTGGGCGTGGGCGGGCCAGGGGGACGCGGGGGTAGAACGCTCGACCCCGGTTTTCGACGGCTTGCGACCGACAACTCGTCCGCGACCGCCGTTCACAATGGAGCGCAAGTTTTCAATTTCGACATTTTCATGACTCCAAATGTATACCAAACGATAGAGCTCGATCTCCTGAGCTCAAATATATCCTTAGTTTTTGAAACAATTGAATTTTAGGCGAGTTATGTCAAAAAGACGCAAAAGCCGCAAAATCGCTGTTTTTGCGGCGTCTATTCAAAAGACGCGTACGGTACAGTACCTTAGAAGAAGGGCAACCCGCGTGAAGGGTCTGCGATTTTATACCTGTATGCAAGTCCAAGCAACTGTGCCGCCAAAAGGGCATTGAGCAGACGAGTGAGGAAGAAACCGCGAATGGGATTTTTCTTTGAATATTCACGTACTTTGGTGTAGATCTCCGAATACCACGACATAGGAATGTGAACTGCAAGCACAATCCTTTCTCTAGGCAAGATCTTCTCGTTACTACGGAAACGAAACACAAACCGTCGGTCAGTGTATTGAAATCAGTACATGCCCACACTCCTACCGCCACCCGCCGTCCTTCACCTCGCGCTGGAGTTAATTAACCTCCCGAGTTTAGTTCCATTCCTCTGATAACGCTCAATTTTGATTGACAGAATGATGTTCTGTGAAGATGCACTCGTTGATAACATGTACTATTATCTATCTATCTATCTACTCTACCACTATATAATTGAATTAGCGGTGGATGACGTTTGACTGATCTACCCAAGTGAAATACGCCACATCATCCACAGCGAGAGCGGTCGAATGATCTAACCTAGGTGGGGTACTCCGCATCATCAACAGCGAGAGCGGTCGAATGATCTAACCTAAGTGTGGTATTCCGCATCATCCACAGCGGGGCGGTCGAGTGATCTAACCTAACTGAGTTAGCCTCATTATCTATAGGGCGGGTAAAATTTGCTATTGAACGTGGGATGATGCTGCAGCAAGGGAAACGCAGCCCTTTACTGCTTAACACAACAGCACCTACACGCGTTTCTGAGCGTACAGATTCGGAAGCCGACTTCATGCCATTCTCATAAGAAGACCAGTAAAGGGTTAAGTGTAGAAGGAGGACTTCGACAGTGGAGAACCGACAGCGATCAGGAGGGAGCGAATTGGAGGGGGCATCGGGATGGGGGTCGATAGGGGAACAATGAAGCAAGGCAGGAGGTGGCACCAAGAATTGTTTATTGTTTAAGCAATAAGGAGGGACCAGTAGAGAGTTACCAATCAGAAGGGGGGGGGGGGCTGTATGGAGGATCACCAAGAGGATCCATTAACAGTAGGGGACACCGGATTTAGAAGATGTGACATCGATGTCACGCAATGGGCGTTCGCTCGCCGTCGGAGTGTCGTGAGCGTGGGAGGGCTACTTAATTGAGAAGAATAGTAAGCAGGATCCCGAGGGAACGACAGGAACCACCTGGAAGAGGGGACCTGGAGGCGGGACAGGACAGTTAACTAACAAGAAGGGAGCCGTAAGGAATTCCACAGAGAACAAGGAATCTGCCATATGCATAGCCTCCTCATGCTCGACACAGCGATTACTGCGCGCGCTTTTGAGCTTGGTTTAATTACCCAAGTTTGAGGTATCAACTTCTCAACGTTGTTTCGTTGCCACTCGTCAAGGTCGATTTTGTGTTACCGTTTATCTACCTCGCTTGTGGTCCGTGTCTTCGTTTAGCTGAGCGGCGAGCTGTTTATTGTGTCGGTCAATGCGAATGGTTCTTCGTCTGTCTCCCTTTGATGTGGCGGCTCCACTGGACAACGGGATGAGTGGTGCCTTGGATAAGCACGTCCGACAGCTCCTCAAAGCTAAGGCGATTCCAACTTGTATTAAAAATGTTATTAAGGAACTTGTCGCGCAGATGTCACGTTTATACTAGGATAACACTAATCTTCGTTCGGAATTAGATTTGCTTAAACGCTCTCCTGAGTTGAGCAAATCTTTCCAGCTGTGATTCTAGCGTTGTTGAACAATTGCAACCGATTTCTGTCTCCGATGTTAGTGTCCCTGCTGAGATTTCGTTGATGTCACATCATGAGGTAGAGAGGAGGCGCTCCAATGTAGTTGGTAATATGCCGGAGATGGCAGGTAAAAGCTTGAGAACTAGGATGAATTATGACTATTCTGGTATATGTAATGTTCTTGACTTTTAGGGATAGAGTGCAATCTCGTTTCTGTCTATAGGCTTGGCAAGCCTTCAATAGGAAAAAACAGACTTATCAAAGTTGTATTACCAAAAAAAGTTGTAGAGAAGAAAAAAGTTGTATTAACCGTGATACGAGCGTATCGCGGTTAGGAGGGCGTCGCGCCTCCGTCACTTCGCTAACGGTAGGTTTTCCTGCGGGAATCTCTACCGCCGGAGAAGTTGAGGGGCGAACGGGGGGTTACTGGTAGTGCACAAACGGTCACAGGTTCCCGGCTCCGGCACGCCATGCCCTGCAAAAATTGCAAAAATGGCAACGGTTCCAGCGTCAGGCCCAGGTTGACATGCCGGCTGATGGAGAAACCTCGTCACAAAACGATGATCACATGTCGCAATAGAATCAGTGTGAAGGCTAGGACGTCACCCGGAAGTGGCGCACAGTACCCCCGCCCGAGTTCTGTGGTCAGTATGCGAGGGCTACCGAGGGCCGAACGACCTCGGCTAAAGAAGCAAGAAGGAAGTTCGACTGGGGACTCTGAATGTAGGAACGCTGACCGGAAGATCTAGGGAAGTGGCTGACCTGACGAAGGCAGAAGGATACAAGTCCTATGTCTGCAGGAAACGCGATGGAAAGGGGTGAAAGCCAGGGAGATCGGAGAAGGGGTCAAGCTGGCTGTACTACAACGGAGAGGACACCAAGAGGAACGGGGTAGGGATAGCTGTCGCTGAGTCCCTCAAGGATTCAGTAGCGGCTGTCCAAAGAATAAACGACCGCATCATGTCACTGCGGCTGGACACGAAGGAGGGTTACTGGACCATCATGTCTGTCTACGCTCCGCAGACCGGATGCTCCGAGCACGACAAGGATGACCTCTACCTCTCGCTCGAGTAAGCCATAAGGTCCGTACCAGAAGGCGACTACCTCTCCATAGCAGGGGACATGAACGGGCATGTTGGGAGTGGCAGAAGAGGTGTGGAAAGGGTTTATGGAGGTAAAGGGATCGGCCCGATAAACCCGGATGGAGAACGAATTTTGTATCTGGCTATCGCCCACGACCTGGCTGTCTGTAGCACCTTCTTCGCGAAGAGGGAGAACCAGAAGGTGACCTATGCTAGCGGAGGAAGAAGGGCGGAAGTCGACCACATCCTGGTTCGAAGGGCTGCCCTGAAAACAGTCCGGGATGTGAAGGTCATTCCGGGAGAAGACGTGGCATCACAGCATAGACCCTTGGTAGCCGACCTTAGCATACCTCTACTCACCAGGCCCAAAGTGAGGACGGAACCCAGGATCCGATGGTGGAGACTGCGGGGTTCAGAGCGGAACGAGCTACGAGGGCAGTGCTCGAAGCAGGCCTTCCAGATCCAGCTGGTCCCGAGAATGAGATCTGGAGGAAGGTAGCCAATCCTGAGATGTGCCAAGGAAACCCTGGGAGAAACAAAGGGAGGAACCAGAGGGGATAAATCGGCAAGGTTCTGGAACGAAGAGGTGCAGGCTGCGGTGAAAAGGAAGAAGGAGGGCTACAAGCTGTGGCAGAAGACGAGGGCACCCGAGTATCTCACAGCCTACAGGAAGCTGAAGAGGCTGGCAAAAACAGCTGTAGCGAAGGCAAAGAACGCGGAAATGGATGCCCTGTACGAGAAATTAGACGGGCCAGAGGGAGAGAAGTTCGCCATCCACCTGGCCAAGGCGCGTTATAGTGCTAGCCTCGACATTCGAGTAGTGAAGACTGTGAAGAGTGCTGACGGTAGGGTGTTACGGAAGCCGGTCGAGGTCAGAGAGAGATGGGAGGAGTACTTCAAGGAACTCCTGATCGAGGAGTTCCCTCGTCGGGAGGCCCAGGAAAAACAACCGACGGAAGGACCCATCCCACCCTGGACGCAGGAAGAGGTTCGCAAGGCCATAGGGAAGATGAAACTCGGAAAGGCAGCAGGGCCTGATGGTGTGCCAGTAGAGGCTTGGAAGGTGTTCGGGGACCTCGGAATCAACTGGCTGACGCAGTTCCTCAACAGAATCACGAAAAAAGGTAAGATGCAGGATGACTGGAGAAACAGCACCATAGTTCCCATCTTCAAGCAGAAGGGAGACGCTTCCGAATGCTCCTACTACCGAGGGATCAAACTGATCTCACACACGCTGAAGATCTACGAACGACTGGTCGACTCAAGGCTGAGGGAAATGGTACCCATCTCCCAGGTGCAGTGGGACTTCATGCCTGAGAGGTCCACCACAGACGCCATCTTCATCGCTCGTCAGGTGATGGAGAAATATCGGGAGAAACGAAAACCCTGCTACCTGGCATTCCTGGACCTGGAGAAAACCTACGACAGGCTACTCGGGCCGTAATCTAAAATGCCCTTCGAGGGAGGGGTGTCCCGGAACGTTTGATCACGGTCATAAGGGACATGTACGAGGGCTCGAAAGCGGCGATGCGAACTCCACACGGGGTGACAAGGAAAGTGGACATCACAGTGGGGTGCACCAAGGGTCGGCTCTGAGCCCGTTCCTTTGCCTGCTGACACTTGACTCTATAGTGAACCACCTTGAGGAGGAAGGCCCTCTTAGAACGATCCTCTACGCGGACGACATCGCCCTAGTAGCCGACAACCAGGAGAGGCTGGAGGAGAAGGTGCAGCTGTGGCAGAGAGCCCTCGCAGACAACGGCCTACGGCTGAACGTGAAGAAGACGAAGTTCATCAGCTCTGAGCAGTGCGCTGGATCGATTCTAGACTGCCAAGGGGAGACGATCAAGAAGGTGGAAGAATTTCGCTACCTCGGAAGTGACCTATCCGAGGAAGGAAGTGTGGACCAGGCGGTCAGGGGACGGATAAACCCAGCCTCAAGTGGAGGGAGTCCACAGGGATCCTCTGCGACTGTAGATGCTCCAGGACGCTCAAGGGCAAGCTCTATAGAACAGTTGTGAGACCTGCCCTCCTCTACGGCAGTGAGTGCTGGGCCCTGGGTAAGGCGCAGGAGCGGCAACTGTACGCGGCGGGGATGAGGATGCTGAGGTGGGCATGTGGATGGACCCGTCGGAACAGGGTGCGAAACGAGGATGTTAGGGCAGTGATGAAGACAGCCCCGATCCAGCTGAAGATGAGAGAGCAGCGCCTGATGTGGTATGGACACGTCCTCAGAAGGCCAGCGGATCACCCCACAAGGTTGGCCCTAGATTTCGAGGCACCCGGAAAGCGTCCGAAAGGAGCCCCAAGGAAAAGATAGAAGGACGTCATCAAGAGAGATCTCGCCGAAGTCGGCGCCACGGCAGACGACGCCCTTGATATGGTGAGGTGACGACAGATCACAAGAACAGCGGACCCTGCAACTGCGCGGGACTAAACGCTCAGGAGAAGAAGAAGAAGACTGACCCCTGCTGGTCTCTTCTTGCTGGTTTCCCTGACCTGGCCCCTCCTCTAGGTTGTACCTTTCGTTAATGGTCGCTGTCCTCCTCCACCCTAGAGGTCCCCCCTACTGCCCTTCTCCACCAGCCCTTAGTGGCCCTCCCATGCATACGGCAGACGTCGGTTACACGTATTCAGAAACAGGACGTTTGTTGCGCGATGTAGGGGCCGCCTTCCGAATTCAGAATTTATTTTATTTATTTATTCAATACGTTCGCGATAAGCGCAAACGCTAGACAAGAGTTTTACAACGACACAACAACATAAAGACGCACCTAGATCGAATCAAACCAATGTAAAGCAACAACATGATGACACACATAGAACGAGTCAAGCCAATGTCGAATCTGTGACTAATTAGGGCATGAACAAAAAATCTGTTTAGCCAAACCGAATAAACCGGCAAAGCCTTAAAGTGCTAAACTTAATTACTCAACTGCGACTTCTTGACAGACTGCTCAAGCTGACCCAGGGAAAAGGAGGACGGCATACATCTCGTAGCCTTCAGGTATGCGCTGGTTGACCTATGAAGAAAAAGCGCTACCTTAGCTTACTCCTAGGCCGACTGATAATAATCTTCTCAAGCTCCCCCTTTGTTTGAGAAGCACACAGATTAAAGAATTTGGAGCCTCCAAAGCGCGAGTAGTGGATTAACTTATAAAACTCAACTTAAAAACTTATAAACCCTACAAATGTCAAAGAATTACCTGCAAGAAGTCAATGTGTTAAGACCCAGGTATTTGTTCCTTATCGATGCTCTAGGTACCTTAGAGTAAAGGAAACAGCCAACGCGAATAAGGACCTTATGAGTGTAGTTATTATGCACCTTTTCTATAAGGTTTATAAGAGTTTTTCTACTAGGGGAAAAAACCGAGGTGGATGACTCCACCAGCGGCCGAACATAAGTCTTATACGCCCTAAGCAATACACACTTATTCTTAGTGGTAAGACTCTTGAAAATCTGATAAGTCCTGAACTGAGCGCGTCTGCAACAAATGGTCACATGCTCAGAGAAGTCAAGCTTGGCATCGTAGTGAAACCCTAAATCCTTGACTGAGCCCACGGCAGCGATAGGAAAATTGTCAATGAATTATTCACGTGCGTCCGGCGATTGACCACGGCTCAGAGTCATGCAAACAGTTCTGCTCGGAGACAGTGGAAGCTGCCACTCTCTGCTCCTTAGGACAAGCGCACTCACAGCCTCCTGAAGTCTACTAGCGTCCTCTGAACCCATAGTTGTCCTGTAGAGCTTAATGTCGTCCGCATACATCTTGACAGAGACCCCACTGGGTTCAAGTATCCTAGGCAAGTCCGAGGTATAAAGATTGAACAAAATTGGTGATAAAATACCGCCTTGGGGTACTCCGCTACCGGTCGGCCTAGCATCAGAATAGTGCTGACCAAAGCGGACTTGAAACGTTCGATTGCTCAAAAATTCTCTTATCCAATTAAATACAACAGGGTGGAAGTTAAGCCTATTCAATTTGAGAAAACACGAGACACGATCAAAAACCTTTGAAAAGTCAAAGTAAACTATACCACAACTCAGCCTCGTATCCAAAGCATAACCCAATCCTTGAGGCATTCCAGCAGATTCGTCCTTCCGAGCGTCCCTTTATAAATCCATGCTGTCCAATAGGGAAGATCTCGGCACCTTCTACAAACTCCATAATGTGTGCCCTAAGAACCTTCTCAAAGAGTCTACAAAATATGGAGGTAACGCTGACAGGCCTATAGTTTTCAGGGTTCGAGGGGTCGCCTTTTTAAAAATCGGTGTAATAAAAGAATGCTTCCAGCGCGCAGGGATCTGAGAATGCATAAGGGATTGATTGAAAATGTACGCCAGTGGAGAACAAATAACCTCAGCAACCCTCTGTATAAAACTTAGTGGAATGTCGTCAGGAGTGACCGAGGAGGATGAAGGCCAACACTTCAGAAGGCGCAGGAGCACAGTGCTGTCAAACCAAGGAAAACTTTCCATAGCAGGGGCCTCATAGGTAGGAACAACCGGTGTGAGACCGTATCCTCTATAAAAACCTTGGCAAATTCATCCGCCAGCATTTCCACCTTATCCGAGTCTGAAACCGCCTACTCCCGACCCTGAAACAACCGTCTCCTCTTCTTTCCTGAAGTCTGCTATTAAGGAACCCACAAAACCTACGAGAATTTCCAGAGTCTTTGCCTCTAAGTAGCTATTAAACTTCCAAAGCTTTTCATTAAATTCAGTATTATACCTATCAAAGTCAACCCAATTAGCCGTTCGCATAGCTTCAAGAAATAACCACTCTCGATGACTTACCATATTACGCTGATGAGCTGGAAGATGGGCACAACCACCTGATGCTACTCTCCTCAAAGGGACGAATTTCACAATGGCATCTTGTAATACACTAGAAAGAGTTCGTATTTCGCATGGACGTCCTCCTGACTCTCCAATAAATCGATCCATCTAACCTGAGAAGGATAGGTACGAGTAGCATCGAAATCAGCACACGAGTATAGTCTGCGGTATTTCAGAGGGCTATCCTCCGCCCTACCACTGAGACCCATAATATTAAAAGAGATACTGTTGCGATCGCTAGCCCCAATAGGAGGCCCAACATAAAGGTCATTTACGAGTTCGAGCCTACTGCTAAATACCAAATCCAGAATATTGTGGTCCCTAGAGGTTTCTCGAACAAGAGGGAAAAGACTGTGAGAGCAAACAAGGCTCCGTAGCCCAGAGGAGCCTGAATTACTAACCACACCAACGGTTCCAACGGTTGCTGTAATCACCCAATACAACAGCTTCCAAGTCATTCGCTATAAGATCACTGATAATATTGAACAGGCGTTCATTCATACTCGCATCACAGGAGGGGGCACGATATACTAGAACTAGACGCACACCACCTGAATTGAGTACATCTATACAAAGTAGCTCGAAGGCATTTTTTACCGATTCAGACAGCACAACGATTGTCCTGAGGCGACGACTGCACGCCAACGCAACTCCCCATCCAGATCTAGCTTCACGATCACAACGAATTATTATATAATCCAACATATCATGGCCAAGAAGAGATGAGAAAGTGATGGTTGACTTCAACCAGGTTTCAGAAAATGCATAAATATCGAAGCGATTAGCCAAAACCAGGCTGATATAATGCCGATTCTTAGACACAGACCTGACATTGGCGTACATACACTAACACTCCTAGAACTAGCATAAAAGTAATCCGTACCTGAACAACCAAACGACGAAAACGCAAAATCTTCGCTAGAGGAACCCGGAGCAGCGTCACCGTACCCACGGATGGTTCTGCGTACCAACCCGGGGACCCCCAGTAACAGTACGACGGTGTATCACAAAGACTCACCGCCCCGTTGGCCCCATTAGTACCACTACCAGTAAGCCCCCGTTCGCCCCTCAACTTCTCCGGCGGTAGAGATTCCCGCAGGAAAACCTACCGTTAGCGAAGTGACGGAGGCGCGACGCCCTCCTCACCGCGATACGCTGAAACACTGATGCACAGGCATCAGTGTTTCAGCGTATCACGGTTAATACAACTTTTTTCTTCTCTACAACTTTTTTTGGTAATACAACTTTGATAAGTCTGTTTTTTCCTATTGAAGGCTTGTCAAGCCTATAGACAGAAACGAGATTGCACTCTATCCCTAAAAGTCAAGAACATTACATATACTAGAATAGTCATAATTCATCCTAGTTCTCAAGCTTTTACCTGCCATCTCCGGCATATTACCAATTACATTGGAGCGCCTCCTCTCTACCTCATGAGGCAAACTACAACTATAGTATTATTTCCAAAATGTTTTACCTGCTTAGTCTTGAGAAAGAAATGGGAATTACATATGATAACGAAAACGAGGTCATATCTTACCTACATATAATCGGCTAATGTCACGAGTCCTTCACGATGAGGCGGGACTGAAGCCAAGAGATGCCTACGACAGAGCGGCGTATGTCAGCCGGGTTTTATTTTAGCTTAACCGTGGGCGAATGCTGGCGAACTTATGGCCTTTGTCATACCATCGCTCACCCCGAGCGACGCCTAATGATATGCTTCCATATCGATCGGGCGGCGCGATGGAATCGATATGGGTGCATATCATTAGGCGTCACTCGGGGTGAGCGATGGTATGAGAAAGGCTTATAACTTGGCGGCGGATCACCCAAGTTCACGATACATTCAGCGGGCAGCGCGTCAGAATATGAATGGGGATCAAGTGCGGAGCGTAGGGACTCAGAAGACATGCTGAAGACGTCGTCCAACGTGCGTAGGCATTCAGAAGACGTGCCGAACACGTGGCAACCGTGCGTGGCGAGCCGTAGACTTGCTGAAGACGTCGGCCACCGCGCATGGCGAGCCGTAGACGTGCCGAACACGTCGGCAGCCGTGCATGGGCATTTAGATGATCATCGACAGGAGGCGTTCACAGCAAGGGAGGCAATCGATATCAATCGATATTATCGATTTTTTGAGGATGGCCTTCAAGCGGCACGAAACTTCAGCCCTGGGGTATTCAAGGTTGCGGAACACGAACCAGAAGTCGACCAGTCGATATCGATCGATATTATGGATTCTTTGGGGTCAAGCGGCACGAAACTTTGGCCTTGGGGATAATCGAGGTCGCTGAATACGAATCTGAAGTTTGTTTTTGAGGTATCGTTTACCATCAATCGATATTGATCAAATTATACATGGATGTCGTTCATTTTATCTGTTTCTTTCTAACTTGCCGCAATCGAAACAGTTAAGGTGCTCTTCCTGCAGAAACCATGACACAGGTTGCACCTAAAATTGATGATGAGAATGATTATTATTACTACGGCGAAGCCGTTGAGAAGCCGTCAGTGCAGCCGACAGGCCGCTCTGACGGCTGTACTCTATATAGTAAACCACTTCTTTATCGCAATGAAAGTATGAAGGTCTAAAAGTGTGGAAAAGAAGATGGTCGGAGCGTTCTCTTCTCGGGGTTTGGGGCGAAGCCCCCAACCAGCCGTCGGCGGCCGCTAGACCGCTGAACGACTGGTATTCTGCTTCCTGACGTTGTCGAGTGCGGTTGCCTTTAGCCGTGAGCTTTTTGTTCTGATCATTTTCATATACATTCCTTTCAGTTCCGGTCTATTTGAGGAATCACTTTTGGTTGCATCGTAAAGGAAATGGCTAAAAATCGCAAAATCGAACCTAAACAGAATACGAAGCCTGATTTGCCCTCTGATTCCCAGTCGAAGACTGATTCTCAAGGACTTTCATGCCTTCGTCAGATGTCGCTGTCAGACATCCTTCAAGCAATTATGGCACGTAATCAAGATTCAATTATTAATCAGATGCTTTTCGTAGCATGTGAAAAGATATCTGTTGAACATTCTGAGGCCATCGAAGCTGAAAAACGCTCACGTAGCATAGTTGTTTCTGGGGTAGAAGAGGCAGCTGACAATCTTTCCCCTTACGAACGTCAAGTTGATCTCGATGTTAACGTTTGCAATCTCATGTGTGCTTTGAAAGTTGAGTGCAAGCCAATGGAGGTTTTTCGAATGGGAAAATCTGACCGTCCGAGATTACTTAAGATTGTGCTACCTACTACCCGACACTGGCGACAAGCACTTGCAAACGCACGACTTTTGCGTGGCATAAATGGAATGGAGCACATATACATTAGGCGTAGCATGACAACAGAAGAGCGTAAACGTGATTATGAGCTGAGACAAATGGCTAAGGAAAGGAATGCTAACATAGGGCGGCGTGAGTGGGTAGTTTTTCGCAGCGAACTCAAACATGTTTTGGAATTGCCTAACAGACAATCGGGAAACGTATAAGCTTACACGGTAATTGGCCCCCCTTTTTCTGTTTTCTCATGAATGCCCGTAGTCTCTCTAATAAACTACATCATTTTCATTCCTTTCTCTCAAATATTAAGCCCGCCGTAGTTTTTGTAACAGAAACCTGGTTACCTCCAAAATCAAAGACTCCGAAGCGACTGCTGATTTTCGTTATACCATTTATCGATTCGATCGTCCAGCGAAGAGAGAGGGTGGAGTTTGTATGTTATTTTCTAGCAACCTTTGTGCACAAAAAATTGAATCAGTTTCTTGTTTAAGAGCTGATGTTTTGTGTGTTGATATGCTATGTGCAGCTACGTCAACTTTCACAAGATTTATACTTGTCTACGGCCCACCTAATTCAGACAGCAGCGATGATGACTTTTTACTCGATGAACTCCGTGCTCTTTGCTCGTCTGTTGTGGATACTGTTTTACTTGGTGACTTCAACCTAATGGCTAGTTGGCAAGATTGTCGACCGCTCGACTCTATCGCCTCCCGATATTTAAGCTTTTTTGATAGCTGCGGGCTAAAGCAACTCGTCAATCAACCGACAAACACACTCGATATCATTCTTACCACCTCTGATAACATATCAAACATCGAGATTCTTCCTTCTCTAGCTAATTCTGACCATAGCGTTGTTGGTTTCAAAATAAGTGCCCCTCGTCTTTCCTCCACACTGTTACCACTGCCAGATTTTCTCCACATTGATTTCCGTTCACTTAACGGATGTCTTGAAAGAGTTGACTGACTCAGATTATTCGATGCGTATGAATCAACATCTGATCTCTACAGAAGGTTCTGTACTGTACTCTATGACTTGCTGGGAAAATTTGTACCAGACAAAAAAATCAGACAGCCCTTCTCATTGAAACTTCCGCAGCACATACTTAATCTAATAGCACAGAAACAGAACATCTTTTCCAATTCTATTAACCCTATGCAACATCCATTATACAAAAAAGTATGCTCCGATATTGACTACCATCTAAGAAGATTTTTAGATTACAAAGAGCGACGTTTAGCATCTCGTCCATCCATGAAAAGCCTTCACCTATATATTAGAAAAAAAATTAAAGGTCACCAACAAGTTCCTGTCCTTATAGATAGAGATGGCTCAATGTGCATTTCCGATTCTTCCAAAGCAAGTGCTTTTGGAATTTTTTTTCAAATGTGTTTTCAACTAAATCTCTTGAATCTAATGAACATCCTAAGCCTACCTTTCATTTAGTTACTGCCACATGTATTCAAGAGAATCTATACATCCATCCTTCTGCTATCACTCAAATACTTAAGCATATGAAAATTTCCGTGACGGAACCTTATGATGGTATACCACCTATAGTATTCAAAAAATGCGCTCAGTCCATTTCTAAACCACTTGCATATATTTTCAATGTTTCGTTCATGTTAGGAGAAGTGCCGGGAATTTGGAGGGAGGCTCTGGTTATAGCCATACCGAAAGTTAATAACGCCAAACTAGTATCTGAATACCGGCCAATAAGTATCACACCGACACCTATCAAAGTCATGGAAAGGTTATTAAAGAACGGCTCTTGTCATGGATCCATAAATTCCATCCGTTCCCCTCTGAGCAGCATGGCTTCCTAAGTGGAGCTTCCACTACGACAAATTTGGTGGACAGTTTGCACGATTGGACATCAGCTCTGAGTAGTGGAAAATCGGTTGATGTGATTTTTATCGATCTAACTAAAGCATTTGACAAGGTGAACCACAACAAACTTATTCACAAGCTAAAGCTCCTAAAGATTCCGGATAACCTGTTGAAGTAGATTATTTCATACCTTTGCGATCGATACATGACGGTTAAGCTTGGTAAGGAATACTCTGAAAGACATCACTGCACTAGTGGCGTACTCCAAGGCGGATTAATCTCACCTTTACTTTTTACTGTCTACATAATCGATCTACCTAAGGTGCTCGCGATTTCAACACATGTAAAAGTCCAGATATACGCTGACGATGTCAAAATCTATGGGGTTTATGATGAAGGGAACTGTGATGAAGTACGTTCTGCTCCAAAAAAATGTATGCAACTTCTAAACGAATATTCAGTACAATGGGACCTCACAGTAAATCTGAACAAATGCTCTGTATTTCACATAGGAAAAGGGTCTTGTAATGAATACTGTATAAACGGAGTCATACCTACGAAATCTGAAATCGCCAAAGGCCTGGGTGTTTTAATGGATACAAATCTAAGGTTTTCAGAGCAGATCAACTACACTGTAAAAAAAGCTTATGCAGCGCTTTTTTCTCTTCTTCGTAATGTTCATATTAAAGATCCAACACCACTCGTTCGTCTTTTCAAAACCTACGTTTTGCCACATCTTGATTACAACTCTCCAGTATGAAATCCCTGCGCAAAAAAATACATTCTCCAACTTGAAAATATCCAGAAAACATTTACAAAAATAGTTTTCCGCAGAATTAATAATCACTTTGGACATGTTAACATACCATGTTATTCTGACCGACTAAGAATACTAAACCTGCAAAATTTACAATGCAGAAGGGCAATTGCTGATCTCGTTTTTTGTTTTCGAGTACTTCGCAGAGAGACTCGTCTTAACCCCAATAAGTACTAGGTTTTCAGACCATGGAGCGAGAGAATTGGTAGTTTCACCATTCACTGTAAACATCCAACAACTAAATGTCGTGGAAAAATCTTTAACTCACTATTTTGTCGAGTTGCCAGATGGTTCCAGCGCATTCCAGCAGAAATTTTTTGTTCCGAAAACAGCTACATCTTCAAAGCAAGGTTGGAAAAGCTCGATCTTTTGCAAATTCTAGGAAATAATAATGTCTAACGATGACGTCTTTGATTGCAGCCAACTTTCACTTTTATCCTTGCCATGGTTTGTCAGAGACAATCTGCCGGCCCCGCTCTTCATCTTGCAGTCCAGTCTTCAGGAAGATACCAGCAGTCCAATGAAGCAGTAGATTTTTACAGGGTGCGCCAAAATTATGGCGACAGCACATGCGCAAACAATTTGACCTTTTATTCGGAGCGTCTACTTTTTTTCGTGCTCTTATTGTTTTTATTGAGTCAATTAGTTTATGCTCACCTCAGTCAAGCATAACAATAAGTCGTTTTTCAAGATAGTGAAGGGTTCGTGCCACCGTTCTTAAATCATTAAGCTTTGCCGTCAAGGCTTCTCGGCACGCGACATTCACCACCGTCTTGGAGTCCATCAGAGTATTATGAATAGGTCCATCAGACGCTAAGAAGACCTGGGAATCGAGGATGATAGATCCGGACGGGAAAGACACTTATCTGTTACAACTACGGACAACATTAGGAGGGTACGTGAACGAATTCGCAGGAAGCCGGCGCGCTCGGTCCGCCGGTTGTCGGGAAAATGGACATCATGGAGACGTCGTTGAGAAGAATCTTCCGTAAACTGGGACTTAAGGCTTACAAGAAGACCCACGTGCACCCTCCTGGACCTTCAAACAGGAAGGAGTTCCAGCTCACAGAGCAAGAATGCTGCAAAACTGGTGCCAAGGCAACTTTCCGCCATTCACCAGCTTCCACGAGTGGCCAGCCAACTCACCGGATTTGAATCCTATGGATTACACGGTCTGGCCAGCTCTGGAAGCCAAAGTCTGCGGGAAACCTCACCGCCCCGTGGATCCTTTGAAGAAAGGCGTGGGATGAGCTCAACGCGCCTTACTTGCGTGCCGCCGTCGATGCCTTCCCGAAGCGCCTCAGAGTCTGTATCGACGCCGATGGAGATATCTTCGAATCTCAATGTTGTGCGTAGTTTACAATAGACTGATAAACATTGGTAAGCATCGTTGGTTTCTCGAAAGTACCGCATTTTCTCTCTCGACGAATTGAAAACCTTGTCGCCATAATTTTGGCGCACCCTGTAGAATACAGTTCTCAATCATGATTGTTAATTACAATGAGTGTTTTTCTAACCAACATAATAATTCTCAGATCGTAGGCGAGTTCATTGTCTTATGGGTGATATACATGTATGTATCTATGTAAAGGCGGCGTCAGCAAGAGTAGTCCCGGGTTGCATTTAATATTCTTTATACATTTTCTTTTTCTTGCTTTTGTTTAACTTAAACGAATCTTGTTCTCCGTACCGACGTCTTTCGTTCGTGCGTTTGAATATGCGCAACTCCCTTCTATGCTACCGCCTAAGGTGCGTACCAGTTTGAAGAGGCCTTTGAGATACAGGGCCCGCCAAGGGATTGTGTACGTAGAAGGTCGTAGACTTTGTGCATCTCATAATTCGCATGCAAGACGTCCTCGCGAAAAGAATTTCATCTACGCTTCATGTTCTTTTTATTGTTTTCAACAGCCTTTGCAGGTTATTTTTTTCTTCCATTGTAAGAAACAATGCGGAATACTCTTCGACAAATCTCTTTTTCCATTAACAATGAACCAGGCAATGAACTCACAACGATCTCAATTTATCCAATTTCAAACTGGAGTTCCCACATTCATCAATGGATTGAAAAACACTCAAACTGAACATATGTCATGTATCTGGTCTGACGTAATCTACAGTATTTGTTTTGTTTATTATTTATGGCACACATTTTGTGTAGTAAATAAATAAATAAATAACATATATGTAAATTTGAACGTTTCTAATAAGCAGCCCATAATAGAAAAACAGGAATATTTCCAAACAAATAAATAAGCTAGCTGTAAGAATAAATGTAAAGGAGATTTACCAATTATATACTAGCTACCTAAACTCAATAAAGACCCATTACTTTTAGATTTATTACCGGGCATATGATAGTAGTGTCAAATCCATTGCTCTAAAAATTTGTTATCTTTCTAAAAACGCGTTTAATTAATTTTGTAAAGTTTTGTAAATATTTTCTATTATTAATAATTTTCTGTATCCTTCAATATTTAGCCCGTATGTACATAACACATACATGTATACGTACGAATATATGTACACATACCTATGAATGTATATATACAGTTATGGCCATATCTTTTGATCAAATCCCGAAAAAGCCTCGTTTTCCCGGCTTTTGCGTCTTTTTGATATAACTCGCCTAAAATTGATTAATTTTAAAAACAAACGATATATTTGAGCTCAGGAGTTCGAGTTCTATCGTATGGTGTACATTGTTAATATGAAGCTATGGAAATTGCCAAAATTGAAAACTTGCGCTCCATTGCGAAGGGCGGTAGCGGAGGAGTTGTCGGTCGCAAGCCATCGAAAACCGTTGCTTGCTTACAATTCCTCTAGTTTGAGGTTTTTTGGGAAACGGTAGGCATCGTTCGATTCGCCCCTTCGAGATCTACATAACCTTTGTCAGACCCCCGCGTTTTCATACTGGGTGGGCAAAATGACTGGAACGGGCTCTTTGCGATTGGAGAAGTTTATTTTTCAGGACTTGCATGTTCTCGGAGTATATCAAACATGGCATAAAGTGTTCCGTCATGTCAGGAATCCACCGAAAGTGCGCCGTGCACTATGCATATAGGATGGAAGCTATCAATCGAGAGGGGGGACAGCTTGTAGTGTGAGCGTTTAGGGAGTTTTGTAAGAAATTCTCAGCCGCCCTACGCAGGTGTTGCTCTAAGGCTGTTTAGCTAGCCTTTTGAGTGCGCCGTGCACTATGCCTATAGGATGGAACCTATCAATCGAGAGGGGGACAGCTTCTAGAGCGAGCTTTTGGGGAGTTTTATCATACATTTGCGGCCGGCCTACTCAGGAATTGCTGTACAGTACCGGACATGCCGCTGCGTCCAACAAGCACAAGCGGCGCCAAGGATGAGGAGCGGCGCAAAAGGGCGCCGGAAAGTGCCGCCTTCCGCTCGCCACGTGTCGCTCCGGATGCAAGTCGCGTTAGGGCGCTGCGCCCTCAACTACTGGACTTTAGGCTGATGGAAGGAGCCGATCCACGCGCATTTGGACGAGCATGACATACTGTTTGGAACTAACTGCCGGCATGGCGTGCTGTGAACAATGCATATAGGCCCGACAGGATCAATCGAGTGAGCGCGACAACCTATAGAGCGAGCGACAGCTTGTAGAGTGAGCGTATGGGGAGTTTTAAACGAAATTCCTAGCCTTCCTACTCAGGAATTGCTCTAAGACTGTCCAGCTTGCAAATCAAACCTATCAATTGATGGGCGCGGAAGCTTGCAGAGTGAGAGTTTGAGGAGTTTTATCAGAATTTCCCAGCCGCCCTACACAAGCGTTTGTACAAATGCGCCAGACCACCGTTTTTGCTGTGGGTGGTCAAAAAAGACTGGGGCAGACCTCTTGAGATTGGAGAAGCTTATTTTTCAGGGCTTGCATGTTCTTGGTGTATATCAAACATGGTGTAAAGTGTTCCGTCGTGCCAGGAATCCACTGAGAGTGCGCCGTGCACTATGCACAGAGGATCAACCTACCATTCGAGGGGGAGGGGGGACAGCTTGTAGTGTGAGCGTTTAGGGACTTTTATGGGAAATTCTTAGCCGCCCTGCGCAGAAGTTGTCCAGCTGCCTAAGGCTGTCCAGCTGGCCTTAGGAGTGCGTCGTGAACAGTGCATATAGAATCGAATCTATCAATCGAGTGGGCGCGACAACTCGCAAATTGGACGCGCGGGAGTGTTCAAAGCGCAACAACTCCGTCGAGATCGATTCGTTCAGGCTGCGGCTCGTGAGCAACAGAGAGCTTTAGCAGTCCGCAAAAGTACAGCGTTTTAGCTTCTAAACAGGCGAAATTATAGCGGTGTGAAAATGCATGTGAGGCTTGTGTGGCCTAATTTTTTCCCGATTTCAGTCGATCACTGCGGGAAGACGCGATGAGCCAACAGTCCAAAAGCGCGTAGGAGAGCAGAATACTGAAGGCACTTTGCGATGACATGCTCATAACTCTCTTGCTGCCTAAGCTGCTTCGGCCCCATCTGACATTCTAGAGCGGTGGAGGGCAGCGGTGAAGTTTCCAGCGCTCATTCTCGTCTACATTTGAGTTTTCAGCACTCTCAGTGGTAGCGTTCTGTTCAGCTCAAAAAGCTCTATCGAACGGTGTTAATCTCGTCCAATTATGAGAACATCGATTTTTTGACAATTTCGCATCGAAGACGAGGCGCTTCAGGCCGCGGCAGAGGGGCGATGACGTCATCGAAAACTGATTTTTCCGAACCCGCCCAAGTTTGGTACCATTCGATAAAGCTTTTCATGCTGAATTGAATGGTTCGGCTAGGTGTAGCGAAGACCGTAATCTGGGCCAGTAAGAGCGGGGAGAACATCGACAGTTATTGCTCTAAATTTGACACGCAGGTGTGTTCTCAGCGCTATAACTCTGTAAATTGTGAACCTTTCCGGCTTCAGCTTGTGTGTTTTGTGGATAGAAAAAAGTACTAGTAGCTTGCTAAAACACAGTAATGTAGCTTATGATTGGACAAAGTTACAGTGCTGAAAAAAATGCAGGTAAGCCTTATGTGGCACGAATTTTCGGATTTCAGTCGACGCCTGCGGGAAGACACGGAGAGCTAACGGCCTACAAATGTGCGTGCTAGCAGAACGCTAAAGGTGCTTTCAGGTGACATGCTCACAACTCCCTAGCTTATTAAGTTGCCTTAGTCCCAGCTGCCATTTTAGTATAAACATAGCAAAATGTAAAATTCGTAGAAGTGAAGAAAGGTGTAAAATAATAGATTTTTTAAAATTATAATTAATTAAGAGAATGGTATGTCACAAAATATAAACATATAAAAAGGTTCGTTTCGCCACTACCTTCAGACGAACCTTTGTGTTATACTCCTCCCGTGGCTCTTCAGTGAAGAAGAGGAGTATATTTTAAGATTTCTTTAAAATCTGTCTATAAAAGAAAGAGATAGGAGAGCGAAAATGGAAGAGAGAACAAATGAAAAAAGATGAGAAAGAGTGAAGAAGGAAAGATAAAGAACTAGAGACATTTGAGAGAAGTAGAATTAGAAAGTGAAAATAAATAAGGAGTAAAAAGATAAGTTAAGTAAACCATGAGGTACAATTGAAAGAGGTAATAAATATGATTCGTAAGTTCAATGTGACTACTTAAAATGTGTTATTATAGTATTTATTGTAATCACCATTATAAAGATTGATCATTATTAGGGTAGTTTATTTATTTATTATTTAATCCTATTTTATTTATTTTCTTTTATTATTTATTGTTTATTTCTATTATTACTTTTATCAATTATTTTTATTTATAACAAGAACAGCTTTATATATATATGTATATATATATAAATTGAAAGACTTACCATATTTGACCCCGCCATACTCCGTAGCAGTGAATAAGGAAGTGTATACCATTCGACTGTTATATATAATGATATAATGGTATCTACATTAGTTCTCATTTATAATTCAAATATGGCAAAACTGGTTGTATCACTGAGGAAGGTGATTCGACACACACCAACGTCAAATGCAGAGTGTAATAAAACTAACAAGAACACAAGACGGTATCGTCTTCACTGCTAAGGAATTTTCATTTTCATTTTTCGTTTTGTGGTAAGATTACAGGGCCGGATGATCTGGCAGCCGATGTTTGGAAGTCGAAGCTCTGGTATCCTGCTGAGTGGTTGGCTGAGTTCTTCAACCAGGTAGTAAAGGAGAAGAAAGTTCCAACAAGAAATAAGAACAGCTTTTTATATATATATAAAAATTGAAAGACTTACCATATTTGACCACCGCCATACTCCGTAGCAGTGAATAAGGAAGTGTATACCATTCGACTGTTATATATAATGATATAATGATATCTACATTAGTTCTCATTTATAATTCAAATATGGCAAAACTGGTTGTATCACTGAGGAGGGTGATTCGACGCACACCAACGTCAAATGCAGAGTGCAATAAAACTAACAAGAACACAAGACGGTATCGTCTTCACTGCTAAGGAATTTTCATTTTCATTTTTCGTTTTATGGTAAGATTACAGGGCCGGATGATCTGGCAGCCGATGTTTGGAAGTCGAAGCTCTGGTATCCTGCTGAGTGGTTGGCTGAGTTCTTCAACCAGGTAGTAAAGGAGAAGAAAGTTCCAACAAGAAACAAGAACAGCTTTATATATATATATATATATATATATATATATAAATTGAAAGACTTACCATATTTGACCCCGCCATACTCCGTAGCAGTGAATAAGGAAGTGTATACCATTCGACTGTTATATATAATGATATAATGATATCTACATTAGTTCTCATTTATAATTCAAATACGGCAAAACTGGTTGTATCACTGAGGAGGGTGATTCGACACACACCAACGTCAAATGCAGAGTGCAATAAAACTAACAAGAACACAAGACGGTATCGTCTTCACTGCTAAGGAATTTTCATTTTCATTTTTCGTTTTATGGTAAGATTAGTTCTGTCATAAAGCAGTCTTAGCATATGAAATTTGGAAGTTATTTTATTTTGATACATATTATTCATCAAAAGTTTTACGTAAAAATACACTTAGATTGTCTTTGACTTGATGAAATTTGAACTTATAATATATAAATCTGTGTTTATATAAACATTTAATTATGTTTGAAATAATGAACTCTTTTGTGTATTCGTTATACTTCAAAATATTTTTCGAGATTAGCGGTTGAAGTTTCCTGCGCTCTTACTCGCCCACATCACAGTTTTTTCGAAACTCAATAACACCTTCAATTCAGCACGAAAAGCTCTATCGAATGGTACCAAACTTGGGCCGATTCGGAAAAATCAATTTTCGATGACGTCATCATCCCTCTGCCGCGGCCTTAAGCTGCCTCGTCCTCGATGCGAAACTGTCAAAAAAAACCGATGTTCCCAGAATCGGTAGAAATTGAAACCATTCGATAGCGCTTTTCATGGTGAACATAACGGTACCATTGCGAGTGTCGAAAATTCAAATCTTGGCGAGTAAGAGCGAAAGAAACTCTAACCGCTATCTTCCGACGCTTTAAACTGGCAACTGAGGTTAAGGTAGTTTAGACAGCTGAGGAGTTCTGAGCACGTTTCCTAGGTGTTTTTGGAAGAAAAAATTTAGCCAATTTCGACAATATCTATTCTCGATGACGTCATCGTCCGCGGAGGCTCGGTCCAGGGCGCCCATGTCCTCGATGGGAAATCTTACCATATACAATTCGCTTAATCCGTCGGTCACGTTGTCAGTGACGGGGAGGGGGGACTGAAGCCAAGATATGCCTAGGACAGTGCGGTGTATGCCAGGCGGGTTTTCTTTCAGTGGGCGATTGCCAGCGAACTGAAACCCCGGCGGTGGATCACCCAAGTTTACGATGTATTCAGCGAACAACGCGTCAGGGTAAGAATGGGGATCAAGTGCAGAGCTTAGGAATTCAGAAAACGTGCTCAAGACGTGCGGAGGGATTCAGATGACATGTTCACACAAAGGGACATAGGACATGGCTTCAGACTCATTTTCTGTGGAATTTCAAGATAAGCAGTGGTGTCGGAACAATCGTCTCGGAAACGTTCCTAATCCTAGAGGGCGCCTGAAGGACACGTTACATGTCGGCTTGAAAGCAACTGGTGTCCACCTTGATTTAGCGCTGGATTGAGAAAGGTGACTTTATGTCACCAGAAAAGCGGATTCCGCTACGAAGGTGAACATACAATACCGCCCGCGTCGCGTTGTCAAAAAGACGTCGCATGCTCATAATTCCTTTAATTTTAAGCTGATTGAAAAATTGTTGGCACCGTTTGATTCGTCTCTCCTCGAGATCTACACAAGCATATATAGAACTTTGCAATTTCGCCGTGGGTGGCCTAAAAATAACTGCAGCAGGCTCTTGCGATTAGAGCACCTTATTTCCCAGGACGTGCGTGATTTCGGAGATTTCAGGCATGGCGTACGTTGCCTGTGCTCTGTCATGCCTGGAATGCTCCAAGAGTGAGCCGCGCACAATGCATACAGGATCGAACCTATCAATCGAGTGTTAAAAAGCATGTTCACTTCGCTTCTTTCTGTCCTTACTGGAAAATGTAAAGCCTTTAAGCTTATTTCGAACTGTTTGGGGAATTTTATCAAAAATTTCCAGCCGCCCTGTTCGGGAATTGCTCCAATCTGTCCCGGCGAGACTAAAGTGTGCGCCGTGTGCAATGCGTATAGAGATGAACCTATCAATCGATTGGGTTCGCAACTGGTGGAGTGAGCGTTTGGGAGTTCTATCATAAATTTCCAGCCGTCTTGCTAAAGAATTGCTCCAAGGCAGTCCAGCTAGCCTTTAGAGTGCGCCGTGAGCAATGCATATAGAACCGAACCTTTCAATCGAGGGGAGCGACAGCTTGCAAATTGTACGCGCGGACGTGTTCGGAGCGCAATAACTCCTTCAAGTTCGAATCGTTTCGGCTGCAGCTTGTGAGTCTTGTAGGCAGTGAAATGGTCTAGTAGTACGTTAAAGTAGAACGGTGTAGCTTAGGAAGAGGGGATGTTACAGGTGTGCGAAATTGCAGGTGAGGCTTAAGTGACGCATTTTTTTTCGAATTCGGTGGACTACTGCGGAAAGATCCGGCTAGCAAACGGCCTTGAAATGCATAAGCAAACAGAGCGCTTAAGATACCTTACGATAACGTGCTCAGAGTTCCTCAGCTTTTTAAACTGGCTTAGCCTCAGCTGCCAGTTTAGCGGCGAAAGATAGCGGTTAGAGTTTCTTGTGCTCTCACTCGCCCAGATTTGAGTGTTCGACACTCGCAATGGAACCTTCTGTTCAGCATAAAAAGCGCTATCGAACGGTATAAATTCCGACCGATTTTGGAAATATCGATTTTTTGACAGATTCGCATCGAGGGCGAGGCTGCTGCAGAGGGACGATGACGTCATCGAAAATCGATATCTTCGAGCTGGGCCACTCTTGACACCTTTCAATAGAGCCTTTTGTGCTGAATTGAATGGTGTTATTGGGAGTAGGGAAAACTGTAATGTAGACGAGTAAGAGCGAGGAGAACATCGACCGTTGTTGTGCTAAATTGCACGCGCGGGCGTGTTCTGAGCGCGATAACTTTGTCGTCTGTGAACTTTCCGGTTGCAGTTTGTGGATTTTGTAGGCAGCAAAATGTTCTAGTAGTTCCCTGAAATTCAGTAATGTCGCTTATGATTGTACAAAGTTACACCAGTGCGAAAATGCAGGTTAGCCTCGTGTGACACAATTTTTTACAATTTCAGTCGACTCGTTCGGGAAGACGCAGAGAACTAACGGCCTACAAATGCGCAGGCGAGCAGAACGCTTGAGGTTCTTTACCACGACGTGCTCGCAACTCCCCAGCTGCCTAAACCGCCTTAGCCCCATCTGCCGTTTTAGGGCGGCGGTGTTTTAGCGTTTGAGGTTTCCCGCGTCATTATACGCCCACATTTGAGTTTTCAACACTCGCAATAACACCGTTAGCTCCAACACGAAAAGCTCTATCGAACGATTTTAATCTTGACCAATTTCAGAAAAATCGACTTTTTGACAATTTACCTTCGAGGACGGGGCGCCCTAGGCCGAGCCCGCGCGGACGATGACGTCATCGAAAATCGATAATTTCGAAGTTGGCCAAATGTTCTCGTCCAAAATCACATTGGGGTTGTATGTTGTTACAGGATGTTTTGTTGCGATCAAAACTCTTGCGCCAGGCGGGACTCGAACCGCATCTTCTGCTTTCCGGGCAGCGATGTTCGCCTTACACCACCGGCGCTGTTTGACCGCACGTAACATCCGCGATATCCTCGGGGTCTGTCAGCACCCACCCGTGATACGGGATGGGATCTCACATTGGGGTTATTTGGGGCGCTGATTCCGAATCCGACGTCCGTTTTTGAAAATTCCGCCGATTTCGGTAGGTTACGGATTTTCTTCTGGATAATTAAGAGTGGTCGGGTCAGGATCAGTGATCATCCTCAGGTATGGGCGGTCTCCTGCCGTAGTCGTCCAAATGAACTTCGGCAATGCACCGCGAATGAATCCCTGCCCCTGTAATAAACCTGGCCCCTCAGGTTTATTCACGTCTAGATCACACGGCCTCGTGGACCCTTACATAACAAAACACAGAGATAACATAAAGATTTTTATGAACAACAGAGACGCATATGGACCGTAACAAAGGCCACGTATATAAGGCGGGGTGGAGGAGGGGGAAGGGAATAAGGACTCCTCAGGGGCGGGGAGGCGCCGGAGCCCACACTACACAGCCGGCAATTAAACTACGACGTACCCTGCAGCATTCGTAGAGGTGTTTTATATCCTTCAGCCAGTGGGATGAAACAACGGCTGTCACTGTTACAACATTCTAAGACCGTCGAGAGTTGATCCCGAATAGATGCCTACGTTCATTACACCCCTATACGAACTTTGAACAAAATCGGTGAACCAGTTGCGAACCCAATCGATTGATAGGTTCATCTCTATACGCATTGCACACGGCGCACACTTAACGTCTCGCCGGGATAGATTGGAGCAATTCCGGAGTAGAGCATCTGAAAATTTCTGATGAAATTCCCCAAACAGTTCGAAATAAGCTTAAAGGCTTTACATTTTCCAGTAAGGGTAGATAGAAGCGAAGTGAACATGCTTTCTAACACTCGATTGATAGGTTCGATCCTGTATACATTGTGCGCAGCGCACTCTCGGAGCATTTCAGGCATGACAGAGCACAGGAAACGTACGCCATGCCTGAGATACTTCGAAATCATGCACGTCGTGGGAAATAAGGTGCTCTAATCGCCAAAGCCTGCTGCAGCTATTTTGGCGATCTGGTAAAGTATTATATATGTTTGTGTAGATCTCGAGGAGACAAATCGAACGGTGCCAATAGTTTCTCAAACAACTTAAAATTGAAGGAGTTATGAGCATGCGACCGTTGCGACGGATTTTTCCGTAGAATGTAGAATGTCCCACTCCAAACTGGGTATCCTACTAATATAAAAGCGTTAGTCCGTCTGTCTGTGTGTGTGTGTCACAAACCTGTGTAAACTTGCAAAACGTGTTGAACATGTAAAGGAGACTAGCGTGCGCACGGCAAACCTGTGTGAGCCTTTAAAACTTGTTGAACCTGCAAAGGAAACGAGTGTTCAGCCAAAGTTAACCTGCGACGACCGTGCGTGGCGAGCCGTAGACGTGCCGAACACGTCGGCGGTAGAAAACTTCAGGCCTGGGGTAATCGAGGTCGCTGAACACGAATCTGAAGTCGACCAATCGATATCGATCGATATTCTCGATTTTTTGAGGATCGCGTTCAACCGGCACGAAACCTCGGCCCTGGGGGTAATCAAGGTCGCTGAACACGAATCTGAAGTCGACCAATCAATATCGATCGATATTATCGATTTTTTGAGGATCACGTTGAGGAAGATCAGCCGATCCATCTCGATTAACATAATGGTCAGAAGGCCTAGGGAAGAATAGGAAACCCGTAGCGGCCATGGCGTCCTATTCTCGGGGTTTGGGGGCGAAGCCCCCAACCAGTCGTAGGCGGCCGCTAGGCCGCCGAACGACTGGTTGTCAAATAATCGGTTTTCTAAAATTGGCCGACAGTGACACCATTCAATAGAGCTTTCCAAGCTGAACGGATTGGTGTCATTGCGTATGTTGAAAACCGAAACATAGGCGAGTAGGAGCGCAGGAAACTTCAACCGCTATATCCGCCGCCCAAAAATGGCAGATGGTGCCAAAGCAGTTTAATCATTTAGTAAGTTGTGAGCATGTCACCGTAAAGTACCTTTAGTGTTCTGCTAGCCTGCGCATTTGCAGGCCGTTAGCTCTCCGCGTCTTCCCGCAGGGGTCGACTGAAGTTGGAAATAATCGTGACACACTAGGCTAACCTGCATTTTCGCAGCGCTGTAACTTTGTCCATCCATAAACTACATTGCTGTGTTCCTGCGGACTACTAGAACATTTTACTGCCTACAAACCCACAAGCTGCAATCGGAAAGGTTCAAACTTTACAGAGCTATCGCGCTCAATTTATCACAACAATAGTCAATGTTCTCCTTGCTCACATCACAGTTTTCGCCACTCTAAGTAACATCGTTCCATTCACCATCAAAAGCGCTATCGAATGGTTCCCAAATTTGCCAGATTCGAAAGTACTGTTTTTCGGTGACGTCATCGGCCCTCCGCTGCGGCCTCACCCCCGACGCGAAACTGTCAAAAAATCGATATCTCCAAAATTGGTCGAGATTGACACCGTTCGATAAAGCTCATCGAGCTGAACGCCGCGAGTGCCGAAAACTCAAGAACGTAAGGAGTAAGGGCAGAAGAAGCTTCACTGTTGCCGTCCGCCGCTCTAAGATGGCAGCTGTAAGTAAGGCAGGTTATTAGGCAGCTGGAGAGCTGTGAACATTTCCTCGTAAAGTAGCGTATGTGGTCTGTTAGCCTATGCATTTGTAGGCCGTCAGCTCATCGCCTCTTCCCGCAGTGATCGACTGAAGAAAAATGGCTTGTACAACCCTGACTGCATTTTCGCACCATCGTAACTTTGTCCATTCATAGGTTACACCGCTGTGCTCTGGCGAACTGCTAGAGTGTCTTATTGACTACAAAAATCCACAAGCTGCACCCGGAAGGGTTCAAATTCGAGTTATCGCGCCGCAAACACGCCCGCGCGTGCAATTTGCGAGCAGTCCCGCCATCTCGACTGATAAGTTCGTTTGTATAGGCATTGCTCTCAGTGCACTCCAGATGCAAGCTGGACAGTCTTAGAACAAATCCTAAGTAGGGCGGCTGGGAAATTCTGATAGAACTCCTCAAACTCTCACTCTGCAAGCTTTCGCGCCCATTAATTGATAGGTTCGATTCTATATGCATGGTTCAAGGCGCACTCCAGATGCAAGCTGGACAGTCTTAGAGCAATTCCTGAGTAGGAAGGCTAGGAATTTCCTTTAAAACTCCCCATACGCTCACTCTACAAGCTGTCGCTCGCTCTATAGGTTGTCGCGCTCACTCGATTGATCCTGTCGGGCCTATATGCATTTTTCACAGCACGCCATGCCGGCAGTTAGTTCCAAACAGTATGTCATGCTCGTCCAAATGCGCGTGGATGGGCTCCTTCCATCAGCCTAAAGTCCAGTAGTTGAGGGCGCAGCGCCCTAACGCGACTTGTATCCGGAGCGACACGTGGCGAGCGGAAGGCGGCACTCTCCGGCGCCGTTTTGCGCCGCTCCTCATCCTTGGCGCCGCTTGTGCTTGTTGGACGCAGCGGCATGTCCGGTACTGTACAGCAATTCCTGAGTAGGCCGGCCGCAAATTTGTGATAAAACTCCCCAAACGCTCACTCTACAAGCTGTCCCCCCTCTCGATTGATAGGTTCCATCCTATATGCATAGTGCACGGCGCACTCTCGGTGGATTCCTGGCATGACGGAACACTTTATGCCATGTTTGATATACTCCGAGACATGCAAGTCCTGAAAAATAAACTTCTCCAATCGCAAAGAGCCCGTTTCAGTCATTTTGCCCACCCACTAAGAAAACGCGGTGGTCTGACAAAGGTTGTGGTCTGATCTCGAAGAGACGAATCCAACGGTACCAACCGTTTCTCAAAAGACTTAAAAATGAAGGAGTTATGAGCATGCAACGGTTTTCGACGACTTGCTACCGACAACTCGTCCGCAGCCGCCCTTCGCAATGGAGCACTATTTTGAACGAAAAACTAACCTTTGCAAAATTGGTTGCGCTTTGAAATTCTTGGCAATATTTTAACGCTTTCTGATAGAGCTTGAACTGCTGAACTCAAAAATTGTGCTTGATTTCGCAATTGGTTAACATTGAAGGAAGTTATTTCGAAAGGCCGAAAAAGCCGGGAAAATGCGGCTTTTTCCGCATTTTTGAAAAGGCTACGGCCACAAGTGTATGTATCTATGCACATACCGTTTTCAAACCAAACTGGACACTTCTCAAATAAAATTAGACGACGAACTGTTCTGAGCTAGCCTAAAGCCCTACGCACACTTTTGCGGCAACGCGACACGCGGCAGGCAACGAAACCGCCTCGCAGGAGGCAAAACTGCCCCTTAGGCGGCACTCATCCTCAGCATTGCCGCCCACTGCATCGCCAAAGAGGTTTCATTACCACTATCATTATAGTTTCCATTCTAGATCCCGCAACGATCAGCTGGTGCCCAGACGCAAATTGTCAGCAGCAAAGCAGCTGCAGTGGCAATAATGCCTCGATGAATTTTTGCCGCTGCCTCGTTTGCGGCAGCTACTGCCGCTTTGACGGCACTGCGCCTGCCCCGTAGGCGGCACAATAGCGGCAGTCCGGACTGGGGTAGTTTTGCCTCGCGCGTAGATTCTGCTTCTCTGCCCTATGCTTAAAGATATGGCTGCCGCGTTGCCGCAAATATGTGCGTAGAGCTTAAGACTTTTGAAATCAAAGCAAACTCTTCCAAATCGATATGACCTTTAGACAATAGAAAGCGCAAGAACGGAAACAATTGTAAGATAACTAGAGAGAAGGGTGAGAATAGAGGGGGAGGGGCAACTGAGCTAGTCCGAAAGTCCCGTAACGTTTGTAAGACCCTCTTAGTGACGTTGAAAGTGGGTACGTTGACGGGCCGCCCGTGCGAGTTGGCAGAAACACTGAAGAGAAGACGAGTCGACTTATGTGGGGTACAGGAGACGAGGTGGTCCTGTTGCAAGAGGGACATAGGCCGACGCTTTAAGGCCATTCTGCGCGGCAGTCCTTTGATCACCAGAGGAGTTGGTGTAACCGTCTCCTTCTGCGAACGTTTCCGAGGCGCAATTGTAAGCATCTAACGTTTCCGAGACGTGATTACAATTGTTTTAATGACCGCTTTATGAAGGCTGCTGAACAGTAGACATGGGATCCGAATCATGCATTTTCGGTTATCCGGCCGGATTTCTCCGGTTTCGGATTATTCAAAATCCGGCTCGGTCGGAAATTGCCCTCATCTGAATCATCCGAAGATCCGGGGTTTCTAAAATTGTCCTCCTCTGAATCATCCGAAGATCCCAGGTTATCAAAATTGCCCTCGTCTGAATCATCCGAAGATCCGGGGTTCTGAAAAACGCAATGATTCGGATAAAATCGGATAAAAATCGGATAAAAGGAGGTTAGCGCGTCTTGCTGGCAAACTCTGTGTCATTGATAACCTGACTTTTTCGGGCACATTTGCAATCATTTGGCGGGAATTCTCTCGCAAGGGAGGGGTCTGATAGCGTACATCTGAACGGGGAGAGGGAGTCATCCTATTAAATAGGAATAATCGCCACCCCTCAATTAGCATAAAATGTGTTTCATTTCTGCCAAGTCGTTAAACCCAAGGAGTGGGGGTTCTTGAAGTCACAGTGGAATTCGGCGCATCCCGAATTTGGGGTCTTCAGCTCGGAGCGCAATGGGTAGTGACGATGCTTCATGGGGGAAGGTCGGGGGGTCGGTCCTCATGCGCTGCTGCATTCCTGCTTTTTAAATGATTGGTTGAGATTTGAGGGATTCTGACGTCTATACCATTTTCAGATGTTTTCTGCGCACTTTCCAGCTGCATTCTGTGGTACTCAACAGGATGATGCATAAATATTCAACACCAGTGATACACAGGTACAACGTGCATAAAGCAGCGCTGGACACAATGGGCAGGGTATAAATGCTGCAGGCTCCTCTCAGTCTGTTTCCATACATCGGCCAATAAAAAAAACCAAAAAACCATCCTGCTCGGATTTTCAAAGCAGACCATGATGTGAGGTCACGTGTGGTTAAAACGAGAAAGTCTGTAGATCCCGGAATTTGACCTAAACGGCATCAATACACTCTTTCTCTTATCTTTTCCTGTCATTTGGAAATCAGAGGTCTGCTGGAGGTTCTCTGAAACCTAACACCAACAAAGTCGCCGATGCTCGAGTGGTGATCCACTTGCCCGCTGAAGTGTGGTCCACCTTTTGATAAGCAGCCTTCATGGGAATGACACCAACCTGACCGAACGATGGCTAAAATATTTCGAAGCACGTCAACTTGAAGTTAAAAGACAAACGGCTGGAAGTGATGGAAAACCAGAAGAAGGTTGGGATCAGCAAAATGAACTGATAGACGTGGAAAAGCTGGCAAGCAGTGGGCATATGATAACGTTTTCGGCTGGAGCTCTTGTTTCAGAGGAAAGGGAATGTCTTCAGATAGATTTCGCCTATGGAGCCGATCTCATTTGTCCATATATGGAAGCAAACTGTGAGGAGCCAGTAGCCTTTATGCGCTGCTCGTATTGTGACCAGTGCTTATGTTCCATGCACTTTGTGTCTGCGTATCACTGATGTTAAACGTTCATACATCGTTATGTTGAACAGCTTTCCAATTGAGTTTTGGTTAAAAAACCGGTCAGTAATAAACAAGTGGCAACAAAGTTACGCTCACGGCATACATCTGGAAACACTGCACTGCAAACATCTAAAATGGTGCAGATGTCAGAATCGCTCAAATCAAACAATAAGTTGAAATGCAAAGATGCAGCAGCGCAGAAAAGTCGAACCCTCTACCTCCCTCTCATGGAGCAACGTCGCTATCCACTGCAGTACGAGCCCCTTCCCGCCGGCGGCATTGCGAGCGTACAATACTCCCGAACTCGTGTGGCGCCGATTCCACTGTAACTTCAAAGATCCTCTACTCCTCGGGCTTATCGATTTGGCAAAAAAGAAACACATTTTTATACTAATTGAGGAGTGGCGATTATTCCTATATATATGGTGGGATGACTCGCTCTCTCCGTTCAGACATGCGCTTCAGACCCTTCCCTTTTCAGAGCACGAGAAATTTCTTGCGGGGCGTTTCGGAATCGTTTCATTATTGTCCTTTACAAGACTTCGCTCTGCATTACCAACTCACTATTGAGTTGGTAGTGGCTCTTTGGGGTCCTAAAGCTGTTTTTTGTTTGTTCTGAGGGCTACCCTCGTAAGGCAGCCAAATACGACATCTTTTACGTAGCGCTGGTGTGTTCCACTCCATTGGTGAAATAAGCTAGGCCAGATATAATGTAACTGGGCATTCATGTGCCTTGCTACCAGAGCATATAAACACTTAATTCAAGGTGAGGCGCTCCAAGCTGCTTTGACTTAAATTGGTCAAGGAAATAAACGCAGAGTTACTGATGTGTTCCGTTTTTAAGAGGTTGCGTGCCCCTAATATATCACTTATCCGGTTGTATCCGAATCGGATATCCGAAATCCGGCTCGGCCGAAAATGGCGTTATCTGAATCCACCGAAGATCCGGGGTTTGAAAAAATGGCCTATCCGAATCATCCGATTATCCAGAAAATCGGTGTCGGATCCAATGTCTACTGAACAGCGTGTGTATTATTTCTTCTCTGCGTACGCTCCGTAGTTAGGCTACTCTGAGAGAGCTAACCAGGGAAGGGTCTCAGGCGTAGGTTTGAACGGGGGAAATTATAAGTACTACGAGAATGTCCACCCTTCGTATAGTAGAAAAACATCCTCCTTGAACCAAAAGAGCTACGGGCCCTCGAATGTGGGGAAGGTGCTGGACCAGATGCTCGACTCCTGTGCTATGCACTATTTTTGCTTTTTTCAAAACCACTGCATTCTTTATCAGTTTGCTTTCCACACATCTCCTACACATTTACTTTACTCTAAATTGTTAAAAGGATCAGTTTCGTGATCAACACCCCAGATTCGTGAATTACACTCCATGGCCTCGACTGCTCTAGTTACCTGTACCTGTTGTAGCCTGTCGTAATCGGCATAAATTTCAAAAACAAATGTCAGATTCGTGATCAGCACCCCAAATAACACCCTCGAGGAGGTTTGGGCCAAAAAATTTTCAACCTCTCCTCGACCTCTGGAGTCGTGAAATGTACAATAGTGCCTTGATGGTGGTTTTACACGTTGACGACCGTGTGGCCTGAAGTCAGGCCACACCCTTTCGGCCGCGTGGAACCGTGTTATATGATGTCAGGCCACAGCCTTGTAATTTATTTTTCTAGTTGGATTCAGATCCTTCCGAGGAACTTTTTTGTGTTATGTGTGCTTCATCTTTAGACATCATTGTAAAACGCGTGGTCCACAAAAACAAGTTTCGGTTACTAATTTATTGAGCTTCTCGTCAAGTAGCTAGCTTAGTAGCTTCAACTAACAATTCGTCATTAAAGAATAATCGATAGTAATCGATCGGCCTACCGCAGTCGAACACTTCGTCATGAAAGCCGGACTCCTTCGCAAAGTTCCACCGGTTGGAGGCTTCTAAATCGCTTTTCCAAGCTTCCTTATCCTCATCTTCTGCGTCGGATTCTATTACTTCACTTTCTGAGCCATCGACGTCGTCGGTTGGTAGTACGAGGATATCGTCCTCAGCATCAACATCCTCCTGGACCACCTCGTCATCCTCATCATCGCTTTCCACCAAGAGACGAATTTTGCGATCGCGTAGGACCGTACGACATGATGTCATCCCACGCTGTCGGTGTTGCAAAAAATCGGTTGGTCCCACGCGCCAGACACACGAAGAAGGCGCGGTAGAACGTGTTAAATCAGCTTACCTCCTACACATCTCCTACACATATATTTCACTCTAAATTGTCAAATAAGGGTTTACTATGAGCTGTGGTTCACTCACTTTTCCCAGTTTTGAAATATACACCGTTTTGTGTTTTTCAGCGAATGTTAAACAGTGAGCTCACAACAGGTACGGGTTACAGCAGGTACGGATGAATAGTGCTGTCGAGGTCGTAATCACCAATTTTGTCCAGACTTCTCCTAGGAGGCTATTTGGTGTGCTGATCACGAATCTGACATTCGCTTTCGAAATTTCGGCTGATTACGGTAGGTTACAGCAGGTACGGTCACTAGGACTGTCGAGGTCATGGAGTGTTAATCACAATCTGGCTCTTTTGACAATTTAGAGTGAAATAAATGCGTAGGAGATGTGTAGGAAGCAAATTGGTGAAGGAAGCAGCGGTTATGAAAAAATGCAAAAACAGACTACGGTCCCAAGCTCGCTCGGTCCATCTGCACCGCGTGTGTTGTGTGAATGCACGCAACACACTGAATTCGACGGCGTCGTCCAAAAATCGCCCTCCAACTGCATTCCCCGATCAGCGGGAGTCCGCAGCTGGATTCTGCGCTCTTCTAGCGCAGAATCAAGCTAGGGAAGGGACTCCACGGTGGGTGCGATCCAAGCTGCTCGTGTGGAAACTGCTTTCGCCGCTCAGGGGGAGTCCGCAGCTGGATTCTGCGCTCTTCTAGCGCAGAATCAAGCTAGGGAAGGGACTCCAGGGTGGGTGCGATCCAAGCTGCTCGTGTGGAAACTGCTTTCGCCGCTCAGGGGGAGTCCGCAGCTGGATTCTGCGCTCTTCGAGCTCGAAGTACGCAGAATCAAGCTAGGGAAGGGACTCCAGGGTGGGTGCGATCCAAGCTGCTCGTGTGGAAACTGCTTTCGCCGCTCAGGGGGAGTCCGCAGCTGGATTCTGCGCTCTTCGAGCGCAGAATCAAGCTAGGGAAGGGACTCCAGGGTGGGTGCGATCCATCAGGCTAGGGAAGGGACTCCAGGGTGGGTGCGATCCAAGCTGCTCGTGTGGAAACCGCTTCCGTCGCTCAGGGGGAAGTCTGCAGCCGGGTTCTGCAGAAGCATACAGCTGGGAAATGAGCAGAAAACGCCTGAAAATTGAACAGACGTTAAAACCCCTGAACCTCATCCAGCCAGTTGAATGAAATGCAAAACCACCACCATGCTTAGGAACCGAACCTCTGACCTCCGAGCCTGAACCCGCCCCTCTACCCACTGCGCCACGACAAGTCTGGCAGCCAGGCCACCGCGGGCACACAAGAGACCAATGCGCATCGATCGAATGCCAACGTCGGCGCTAACGCAGCTCACGTGTGCTGAGGTGCATTTCTAGGGCGGTGTCGTCAAATGCGGTGTTTGTGTGCATTCACACAACACACGCGGTGCAGCTGGACCGAGCGAGTTTGGGATCTTACACAAAAACAGTGCATAGCACGGGAGTCTAGTCTTGTCCAGCATCTTCGAAGCAGCCCCGTGCCCTGCTGAGCCACCGACTCCCTTGCAGCTGAGCCTTTCGCCGCGTCACATACAACATCGCGCGCATGTACGTGGGCACGTGCTGACAGTGCGCTACTGTACCCCGCCTTGGACGGCTCGTAGCTCGTTCGGTTCAAGGACTCAGCAAAAACGAAGCATTTTTTTCTACTATATGAAGGGTGGAGATTCTCGCAGTACTATTCATTTCTTCCATTCAGACCTACGCCTGAGATCCTTCCCTGGTAAGTATGAGTTGGAGGCTGTTTGATGAAAAGACAGCAGAGGTACCGTTAGAAGACGCTGTTAACATAGGTGACCTCTACGGCTATGATAGGATTGCGAAAGATGGTTACAGCTGTCACGACGGTTGTGGATATGGAGCACGTAAAGCTGATGGTGAGCGAATCCTTGAATATGCCGACTCGCATAGCCTCATCATTGCGAACACCGTATTTCGAAAGCGTAACTCCCATCTTGTGTAATTCTATAGCGGGAGTACCAAGACACAGATCGACATCATCCTTGTCAAGCATCGCGATCGAAGGCTGATCACAGATGCGAAGGTGGTGCCGTAGAGACTGTCGCCACACAGCACCGCCCGCTGATATGCACTCTAAATTTCGCTGCTCCGAGGCTGAGGCATGTCGAGCGATGCGATCCATCAAGAATCAAGTGGTGGCGGCTGAAAGAAAACGCAGCAGCTATTTTTTCTCGTGTGCGGTTACTGACGGTGACAACCGTCGAGAACATGGAAAACATGGAAAGATGCCACCGATATGATATGCATGTTCTGAATTAGGCATGAATAAGCCTGGAGATCGAGAATAGAGAAAAGATCGAGATGCAGGCATGGCTGTGGACTACCTACGTAAGAGAAAATGTCCGAAAGAAGAAAAGATAATATCACGCCATCCTGCGCGACAAGACTGCGGATAATTGGCGTATGTACCATGAGGCGAAGAGAGCGGCCAAGAAGGTCGTAGCCGTTGCAAAAATCGCTCATTATGATGAGCTCAGCAATAAACTAAAGTTGCGCGATGGTGAACGACATTTTTACCGATTTGCCAAACCACGCCATCGTCGGACCGGGGACATCGAGAAATTCTTGGACGTCAATGATGAGAATGGCCATCTACTACGAGCCAAAATAGGGCTATGAAACGATGGCATGACTGCTTCGAGAGAATCTCGACAGTAGAGTTTGCCCATCCGCCTATCATTTGAGTCCTTCCTACGCACGGTTCTGTGCAGAAAATCACTTTGAAGGAGACGGAAGCGGCTTTGAAGAAGATGAAGCCAGGCAAAGCAACGGACCCCGATGGCATAGCGGCCGACCTATGGACGTTGAGGTGCTGGTATCCTGCTGAGTGGCTAACGAAGTTTTTCAACCAGGTTGTTGCGGAGAAGAAGGTTCCTGGTAGTTGGAGTTGGCAGGAAAGCACACGATCCCAATTTGGAAAAGAAGGGCAGTCCTGCGGATTGCACGAATTACCGTCCAATTCGCGTGATCTCGCACAGCATGAAAATTTCCGACCGAATTGCAGATGGGCGTGTTCGGGCAGCGCGACAGGAGATACAGCCGCTGTTCTGCTGACCAGAAACTTCTGTGTTTTGCGTCTCAAAGGTTTCGTAAGGCAGCCGTTAGACTCTCGTTGAAGCCTGGGTGGTTGAAAGATGGGTGAGCAAGGGGGATGAGAGGAAGATCGCATGCTCCCTCCCCGGCGAGGGGTGTGGCCATATCTTGTACCTCCTGACCGTTTCCCGCGTATTCGCGATATTGTCCAGCTTTCCACCAACTAATGTAGCTTCATAGCTGGCTGTGGCACCTTCGATGCCATACGTGCTGCTCGCTTTATGGTAGAGAGACATCGAGAAAGGCAGAAACCCCTGCACCTAGCCTTTCTCGATTTAGAGAAAGGATTTGATCGTGTACCGCGTGAGGTCATATGGTACGCCTTACAACAACACGGTGTTCTCGAAGAGCTTATTGAGTGGGTGCGCATACTTTGCTTTTCCGAAAGAGTAGAGTGCGAGCGCCAGCCGGCACATCGGCGGAGTTTCCTATCTCCGTCGGTGTTCACCAAGGATCTGCGCTTTCCCCACTCTTTTTTATTGTCGTAATGGATTCCATTTCGAGAGAACTCCAAAGGCCTATCTCCTGGACGCTGCTGTATGCAGATGACATAATATTTGCCAGCGAAGAGAAGAGCGAACTCGAACGACAAGCGCAAGATTGGTACAACCGCCTGGCGATATTCGGGCTCAAGCTAAACGTCAAAAAATACTTGACGACAGACGGAAACGAAGCCGGTACATTGAGGTCAATGGCAATGCGCTTGTACGGACGACAAACTTCAAGTACCTTGGATTTGCAATTGCGTCTGATGGTAGTCTGACGTTCGATGTGAACTTGCGTGTGACCCCAGCGTGATCAAAATGGCGATCGATGATGGGCGTTTTAGTTTTGAGTACGAAATTTTTTGATAATAATATTTTGATTGTTTACAGTTGAAAATAAATCACTTTTGCAGGCAGTTGTCGAATTAATCACAACGAGTTCAACTTTACAGACTCTCCGAGGACCTCATGGACACGACACATTTTTGTACCTGAAGGAACAACATCCGCATTCGAAATTGTACTCTAAAACGCCAAGTGTTAACTGCTAAAGCTGACTCAAGTACTATCTCCACTGCATTTTTTTAGACACTCTTCGAATCCATGACGGTGGCGCAGCTGAAGGATGGACTTCTGCGTCAAACAAAATTCTACCTTCTGAAGGAAGAACATCGGTGGCGATGTCCGTTCCTCCACGTGGTGCCACTGGAAACTGCTTACTTTTGCGAGCCGAGCCAATCACGGACAATCGAATGCAGGCGACAGGCCCTAGTGACAGGCCGGCCAACGAAGATCCTGTGTCACATCATATGGTCGATGACGTTTCAGAGTTCTCGAGATAGTGTTACGGCGTCCGCGGGAACCGACGCGCACTCGCAAAGCCCGGCGAGCGTGAGAAGTATGCGAGGGTCACTGATGCGAGGAAGGCATCGGAGGGCAACTGGGCTAGTCCGAAAGTCCCGTAAGGTAGTCAAGACCGCGTAGCAACGTTGAATGTGGGTACGTTAACGGCCTGCTCATGCGAGTTGGTAGAAGCTCTAGAGGAAAGAAAGATAGATTTCTGTGCGGTGCAGGAGACGAGGTGGTCCTGCAGCAAGTCAAGGGACATAGGACGTGGCTTCAAGGCCGTTCTATTTGGAAGTCCCAGGACCACCAGTGGTGTCGGTATGATCGTCTCCAAGCGTTACCATGACACGATTGCAAGCGTAGAACGTTTCGATGACCGCTTGATGAAGATTGTTGTCGCCATAGAAAAGTGACGATGTCATTTCTTTTCCGCGTATGCTCCGCAGACAGGTTGCTCCGAGCAAACCACGGACGAGTTCTGGTCACTGCTTGATGAGAAGACAGCGGAAGTGCCGTCACAAAACATGATTGTTGTGGCAGGTGACCTTAATGGTCACGTCGGAGCAACGAAAGATGGTTACAGCTGTCATGGTGGTTTTGGCTATGGGTCACGCAACGCCGATGGTGAGCGTATACTTGAGTATGCAGACTCACACGACCTCACCATCGTGAACACCAAATTTCGAAAGCGTGACTCCCACCTCATCTCGTTTTATAGCGGGAACGCCAAAACGCAGATTGACTATGTCCTTGTTATGCGTCGCGACCAAGGTCTTGTCACAGACGCGAAGACCGTGCCGTATGAGACGGTTGCACCGCAACACCGTCCACTGATCTGCTCGCTGAAGATCACACCTCCGAGGTGTAAACGTGTTGAGATGCGGGACGGCTAGAATCAAATGGTGGCGACTGAAAGAGAAGGAAGCAGCTGTTATTTCTCGCATTCGGCTGCCGACGGTAACAACTGTCGACGAAATCTGGAAGGATGCTACCGCTACGATAACTCAGGCTGCGCGCCTCGAACTCGGCACAACGAAGCCTGGACGGCGTTGGGTCGACAAGCAGGCTTGGCTGTGGACTGACGATGTCAGAGAGAAGGTCAGGGAAAAGAAACGGCTGTATCACGTATTTATCGGTGACAAAACAGTCTGTAATTGGCGGAATTATCGAAAAGCGAGGAAAGCGGCAAAGAAGGCAGTGGCTGCTGCTAAAGCCGCATACTACGCTGAAGTCAGCGAAAAACTGGAAACGCGCGATGGTGAGCGCTATCTTTACCGACTCGCCAAGGCTCGCTGTCGCCAAGCAGAAGACATCGAAAAGTTCTTTGGCATTAACGATGAGAACGGCCATCTTCTGATGGATCGTAAAAGGGCTGTGAAGCGATGGCGCGACTACTTCGAGGAAATCTCGAATGTAGAATTTGAACATCCTGCCGTTCCTTTTGCTTCACCTGTATACGGTCCCGTTCAGAAGATCACAGTGAGCGAAACTGAAGCAGCCCTGAGGAAGATGAAGTCAGGCAAAGCCACTGGTCCAGATGACTTGCCGGCCGACCTGTGGAAGCCGAAGGCTGGTGCCCTGCTGACTGGCTGACAGAGTTTTTCAATCAGGTTGTTGCTGAGAAGAAAGTGCGTGAGAGTTGGCAGCAAAGCACGACTATCCCGATTTGGAAAAAGAAAGGCAGCCTTGCGGACTGCGCTAGCTACCGTCCGATTCGCCTACTATCGCACACCATGAAAGTCTTTGAGCGAATTGTCGATAGACGTATCCGGGATGTGGTCCAGCTTTCCAATAATCAGTGTGGTTTCGTTGCCGGCTGTGGGACGGTTGATGCCATTCACGCCGTTCGTCTTCTGCTAGAGAAGCACCGCGAGAAACAGAAACCGGTGCATTTTGCCTTCCTGGACTTATAGAAGGCCTTCGACCGCGTCCCGCGAGAAGTTATATGGTACGCTTTGCGACGACACGGCATCCCTGAAGAGCTTGTCGAGTGGGTGCGCATCCTCTACTCGTACCCAATAAGCCAAGTACAAGCACCAGCGGGTACCTCGATGGAGTTTCCGATCTCTGTCAGAGTGCACCAGGGGTCTGCGCTATCCCCACTGCTCTTCGTGGTCGTCATGGATGCAATTACTCGAGATCTCCAAAAGGCAGCTCCCTGGACGTTGCTGTATGCCAACGACGTCATGCTTGCACGCGAAGACAAAGCAGACCTCTAGCGACAGGCACAGGCGTGGTACGATCGCTTAGCATTGTTCGGACTCAAGGTAAACGTCAAAAAGACGGAATACTTGACGACAGATGTGAATGAGCATGGATCCATTAAGATCAATGGTACTGAGCTCTCACGAGTTACATCTTTCAAGTATCTTAGATCAACAGTTACGTCCGATGGCAGTTTAAAGTTGGAGGTGAACGCACGTGTGAGTGCAGCCTGGTCCAAATGGCGTTCGTTGACTGGGGTGCTTTGCGACAAGACAATACCTGAGTACCTCAAGTCAAAGGTGTATAGAGCAGTTGTCCGCCCAGTAGCGACGTACGGCGCTGAGTGCTGGCCCGTGACGAAGGAAATTGAAAGCCGCCTCAGTGTAATGGAGACGAAAATGTTAATGGGACGGCTGGAGTAACGCGATTGGACCGCGTTCGCAGTGAAACAATGCGGCAAAGGTTCGGTGTCGCCTCGATAGCTGACAAGTTGCGCGAAGCACGTCTACGATGGTATGGCTAACGACGACACCGTGTGGAAGATTGGCCTGAATCTTGAAGTCCCTGGAAAACGGCTCAGAAGACGCCCGAAACAACGTTGGCTAGATACGTTGCATATGGACTTGAAGTTAGCTAGTGTCCATCCCGACCAAGCGTTTGATCGGGAGAAGTGGCGTCACCAGACCAGAAGAGCGGACTCCGCCACCAAGCGGGACAAATGCTATTGAAAATGATGATTAAGGAAGAACATCAGAGAGTGAAAATTATGCCATATTAAAGTTTAAGATGTGATTAATGTACAACAAAAAACTAAGCCTCTTCGCAGCGATCTCCGATATGCTTAGGGAGGATCGCATTCCAAATTCTCATGTTTCATGAAAAATAATTTTTACCTGAACGAAACAATCTATACAGTTAAAAATCTGACACAAAAAAATTCTAGCTCCTGACCCATGCACAGCGTAAAAATCGTGGTTTTTTGAAAAGAATAAATTGGATCAACCTCTGGTCGATATGGCACCGACATCATTGGGGTGACAAAATTGGACGTTCACAAAAATCATTATAACTCGGTAAGTTTTTGGAAGTTTGTCGCTCCAATGACGTCGGTGCCATATCGACCAGAGGTCGATCCAATCTCTTCTTATCAAAAAACCACGATTTTCAGGCTGTGAATGGGTCAAGAGCCTAAATTTCTTGTTGCAGACTTTTAACTGTGTAGATAAAAAAATCCAGGTAAAAAATTTATTTCCATGAAACATGTGTTGTGAATACCCAACTAGGGTTACATCTGATTATATAAATGCATGATATTATATAACAATATAGAGCAAAAAGATGAGAATGATAACACTTATTATGTTTAGGCGAACAATATAAGATAAGCATCATTGCATAGCATCCACAGGTATGACCTAACGATACCGCAAGTAAGTAAATAAGAGAATGCACAAATACTACACTTTAGCCGCGGTACACTCTTTTAAGACTAGAGGTTATCAGCCTTCCATGAGCAATATATGTCATGCTTCTATGCTCCTCCCCTAGAAATTCCCTACATAAACCGCTGTGAGTTATTATTTGTGTTATGCTCTGATAGTTGTGAAGTAATAAATACTTATTACAATTCGCTACAGACGCATCCTTCGGTGAACCACCAAAGATAGTGGATAAAAAAATCAAGGTAAAAAATTTATTCCCATGAAACATGAGAATTTGGAATTCGATCCTCCCTAATCATATCGGAGATCACTGCGAAGAAGCTTAGTTTTTTATTGTATGTTAATCACATCTTGAACTACAAGATTGCACCATTTTCACTCTCTGATGTTCTTCCTTCAGAATATATAAATTTTTTGTCGCGAGAAGTCCATCCTTCAGTTGCGGTCGATGATATCGGAGGACGCAATGGCCGCACGTAACCTACCATATTTCGGAGAACTTTTGGAGTCTCGGAAATTTTCACAAAGCTTTAAAAATTATTGGAAGTGTGGACTCCACGCTTTGAAAAGCAGGTTGTAAAAATAGCAGCTTCCATGTAATTAGTAGTGTCGACATTTTTCGGCAAATGATACAAATCGGGGCCATCTTTTCACACAGAAGATTGTCTCAGAAAAACAGGTTTTATTACCGTGTGTCAAACTGTAGCTTAAAATTTTATAGAGTACAACTTCACTTTCTGATGCTGTTTCCTGCAGAAGAGAGAAAATTAGTTCCGTGGCAATGCTCCTCCGATTGCCATTCCGTCATCGGTTCGAAGAGCGCTTCAAAAAATCGTGTAGCGAATGCACTTAGGTCGTCCTCAGTAAATAACACTTGAAATTTTCTAGAGTGCAACTTTGGACGTAGATATTGCTCGTTTTGGCAGAAAACTGTTGTACCCATGACTTCCTGAAAAAATAGAAAAAAATTGGAGACCTGTCATTGACTCCAAATCTGCTGGCGAAAAATCTTCATTTTTAACACGTAGTACAAAACAATTTTTAAAAAATTTTTAAACTTTCTGAAACGAAGGTCTCTCCACGCTGTCGTGGACACTCCTCGAAAAACAACTTATTAAGAATCACAAACGTTGCCTAAAAACCTGAAAAATGAAAGAGAATCCTTTGCCAAAATTGAAGGAGTACGACTCCCACCCCTCCCAAAAAGCGTCACAGTACAACCACCCTTCGATTCCCGAACCTCCAGCTTGAGCCTGATTTCGCCGGCGTTTTCTTGCATAGCGCTGCCCAGCTTTCGAAAGAGTTTACTCTATCAAAACATTTATTGCATTTCTTTTTCATCCTGAATTTGGTCAATTTTTAGGTCGTTAAAGTGACAAGTGAAAAAGTGAACAAGTGGCCATCTGCGTACGTATTCTCTCCGCTTAAGTTTGGAATTTTTTGCGCAGTTTTTTATAACATTTGGAAGAAAATGTTCTGTGCTACAAGAATACGTGTTGGTCCTATTTGCTCACTTGTCCTTTATTGGTTCTTAGGTCATCAAATTGGGACGTCCGACTTTCCGTCCGAATTTTTACCGGCAGCTCCTGCTCTAGGGTGGACTATTTTGCTTGATGTTGTATGTCGCGCGAAGCGCACAGGTACGAGACACGGTGCACTTGTCGTATTATTCTTATAACTGGCAATTTAGAAGTTATTAAGGATAAAATATTAAAGGCATTACTTAGTAAAGGCACAAGATATAAAATGTCAAAAGCACTAGATAGAACTAAAACAAAAAGCTTATGTTTTGAAATTGTTAATAAATTTTGAAACAAAATTAGGTCTAAATCCATGTTAAATGAAAATAGCATGAATGCATGCTCCGACACGCCTGTCGGCATGTCTCGCACTTGCGTGACCTTAGAGAGTCACTAAGCCAAGATCACTCACTTCAAGCAGCTGCTCTGCTTGTGCAGCCTTCTCGACACCTTAGCAGTAAAAAGAGGTACTTGAAAATCTTAATAATTTCGAACCTTGGTCTACCTTCTTTAAGATCAGGTGAGTAGTTCTTCGATATGAAGTCGTCCAGCTCTCCCTCCCTCCATCATCAACATCTCTTCAACGTCGGCACTATTTTCACACAGTTCAGAAACGTAATCTATTTGCGTTAATCAGTGCTTTCGCCCTCAGACTGTTGTGGAGCACTCCTTCGGGCCATAGTACCCGCGTGTCTCCCACCCCCCCCCCCCACCCCGATTGGTTAAATCTGGAAGAAAACCACCGACGTGTCCCACCCCCCCCCCTCCACTCCACTCTGATCGGTTAAATCTGGGAGAAAACCACTGGCGTGTCTCCCACCCCCTCCCCACCCCGATCAGTTAAAACTGGGGGAAAACCACCGGCGTGTACCACCCCCCCCCCCTCCTCCACTCCACTCTGATCGGTTAAATCTGGGAGAAAACCACCGGTCAGGACCTCGATTAGCCCCTGTGCTGAGTTTCGTGCCGATTGAACGACATCCGCAAAAAAATCGATAATATCGATCAATATCGATTGTCTCCCCTGCTGTGAAGGACTTTCGTCGATGATCATCTAAATGCCCAGGCACGGTTGAACACGTCTTCGGCACGTCTACGGCTCACCATGCACGGTCGCCGACGTGTTCGACACGTCTACCGAGTCGCCAGGCACGAAGAAGGCGTCTTGGTATTTTCCGCTATTTTCTTGCCTTAATTTTATTTTATGACTCATCGCGTCGATCGATAGTGTGACTCATCGCTTAAGCCTGTGTTATACTCCCGCGGGAGCATCCGCGGAACGTCCGTTGAAGAAGGGTGCACCGCGGACGGCGGGCGTGGCGCTGCGCGCGATTGGCCAGGTGAGGGATCTCGGCGCGATTCCCGCCCTTCCGCGGATGCTCCCGCGGGAGTATGGCATAGGCCTTAGCGGATTATTATATAGTATGATAACCTAGATTATAAACCTTTATTAAACACTGACAGCGAATTAAAAGTGGATAACGATCCTCAAATCTCTGTAATTTATTGTCTCCCAAAACTACAAGAAAACCCGTTAAGAAAAGACTACAAACTCAATATGATGGTTAGAATAATTTTTTGTTCAAGAAAACTTGGTATAACTTTCTTCGGAAATTGCTAGTTCCCTGCCAGCAATAATTTTATAAAAATTTTATGTTCAGAGAAGAATGGTTAAGTAAAATTTCGTTTAAAGCACAGCAAGCAAGCAAGCACGCATATAATGCATTAAAGGATCAGGTCGCGCCATGCACATAGAAAGTTCGCAGAACTTCTATTTGATTGATAGTGCAAATGCCACTTACATGAACCTTCAGAGTAAGCATCTGTGTGTTGTTTGCAGTTGTTCTTGCCGCAGTGTTAACAGGTGTGAAACCTCATGAAAACAGAAATTCTGCTATAAATCGAATAAAAATCGCGACGTCCTAGATAAAACCTACAAAACCTATGTACGCCCTCTTGTTGAATCTAGTGCCTCTGTCTTCGCTCCTTATAAGAAAAAGGACATATGCAGAATGGAGAAGGTACAAAACAATTTCACTCGCAAACTTCTCCTTCGAACAAATAGCTTCTTATACTCGCGAGTACCAAAAGCTTCAATTAGAAACAAATATCTCGGTATACCGACCCTAGAATCTCGCCGCAAAGTATTCGATGTGTGTCTTGTACATACAGCTTGTACTTAAAAATTGCTAAACATATTCAGTCTCCCGTAACTCCGGGACAAATGAAAAGCCGTGTAGGTATTGCCTTGCTTAGAAACGAGATTTCTTAAACAGTATATGACTTTGCATCCTGGCGTTGTTGTTGACTAGTTCTTTGTTCTGGATTTTATTTGTTTTCATTGTTTGTTAGTTTATACACGCAGTTGTCGTTGTGCATTGACTGCTTTTCAACGATTGCCTTATGCAAGCGTAATAAACATAAACATAAACATAAACATAAGGGCATAGCGCATTCTTCTCTGGCACTCCTGCTCTTTAAAACAAGCTTCAAGACACTTTTTTCATCAATTAGTAAAAATTTCACAAAATTTCAAGCACCGTGTTTACTTATTGGGTAAATGAATTAAAACTTAAGGAAAATTATACTAAAATTTTCCTTGAACAAAAAAAAATAATTCTAACATCTATGGAGAGTCTATACTTCTATGTGGAGAAGGCTCATTTCGACTTGGAAGAGTTCGCTTTGATTTCAAAAGCTTTATGCTAGCCTTGAAGAATGTCCAATTTGACGTGAAAAGTGTCACTGTGTGCTCCACCGTAAAGCAACGGTCTGATGTCCTCGTTCTCTAAATGTTTCAAGCTGTACTGGAATGATCGGGGTGCAGGAAAATTCGAGATCTTTACTGAAGATGCACTCGTTGATACCACTCGCCGCTACACAACGTGCAACACAAATTATTCAATGATTGAGCATAAGGAATCAGTCTCTGTTTCGGCTGTCGAGGTTGATGGTCACGGGCCCGTCGTTAACGATTTCAACGTTCATCATTGCGGCAAAGCGTCCATCCTGAAATATACTGCCGTCCTATAAGATCATCTACTTCATTTGTACTATTAAAAATAACAATATATAACACCACAATATTTTATTAATAACACATAGTAATTTACTCAAATTACTATACTATTTCAAAACAACTGCAACAGATTTCGAAAAACAGAAATGTACCATACGTACCTGAACTTTCTCTGGTAGATACGACGATCGTAGCCTATCCATAAATCGACTATAGAACAGCGAAGCATCCTGTGGGTTCATGGAATTGTGGAAATCCAACTTGTTGCCCTAAAATTATCAAGCGAAGTTCTAGGAAAGCGTCACGCAAATATCACGTCGGGTGGAACGACAGTTTGACGCTGGACAGTGTTCTTGAAGCACTACAGCGCTACTTTCACAAGGATATAGTGAGCGTCAGCGCCCAGAACATGTCGCATCCCAACCTCACTATCATGCTGATGATGATATACTACAAGCACTTGAACGTGGCGATCGGTGAAATAGAACACACAACACTATCGCCTTTTGGATAGCGATAAGGGCTCCGCACACTTCTGCGGCGTTGCCGCAACCCTATCCTTCAACATGGGGCAAGGACGCAGAGGCCGCCGGCAACGGCAGCCGGCATCGTCCCGCACCAGCACACTTTTCCGGCATTGCCGCATCGACGGCAACAATGATTGAAATCATTGTTGCCGTCGGTGCGGCAATGCCGCAGGCAGAGACTCTGCGCTCTAGCCGATCGCGACGGGGAACAGGAAGTGGAAACACATGCGTCCTTTAAATTAGGAGATCGATTATGGCTATCAGCTGATTATTTCTCGAGGATCCGGGCGAAGTCTGGGTTGATTTCTTTCGTTCTTGGGCACTAGTTAAAAGTTCAGACTCCACCGACAAGACTTCGGTCGAAAAATTTTTTTTCGCTGAAACTTTGTCTAGGGGGGTTATTTGGGGTGCTGATCACGAATCTGACATCCGTTTTCCACGATTCGGTCGGAGACCACCCATACCGTTAACATGGGTGGTCCAGGTAGGGTCACCGATTTCGCTGAAACTTCGTCTAGGGGGGTTATTTGGGGTGCTGGGCACGAATCTGACATCCGTTTTTCACGATTCGGCCGGAGAC